>JANRMT010062821.1:12697569-12752666 GCA_026402145.1 Polypterus bichir lapradei | reverse complement strand
ATACATACATACATACATACATACATACATACATACATACATACATATTTAATGTTTTATGCAAATAAACACAATTGTGAGAAATGGGATGTGAGGAAATTGAATGAAAAACTAATGGAATAAATGAATTTGTATTTTTTCAGTCTTCATTAACCAACCCCAATCTTTTGGCAAATAATTTCTTTGCAACACGGGGCTAAGTGATTTAAAAAATATCTAGATTTTTTTCTTTAATATTTTAAACATATGATAACAATAACTGGTGGGTGATTTTTGATAGTCTTTTCTTGATCTTCAGTCAAGAAAGCTAAATAATTAATCCCTTATCCAAAGCTAATCAGAAGGCTTCACCCCGTCTCTTTAGGCAAATACAAACGTCAGTCAATTCACAATCACGAACATCATAGTCTCTTGACACCAAAGAGACTCCCAATAGAAAGACATGTTTCTAAGTGTCAATCATGTCCCGAGTACATTAAATAAAACCTTTATCAGAACTATTTGTCACTTTCTGGCTTGTTGTGAATGTCAGATTAGTTTGTTCTTTGACAGCAGCGTATTAGTAAAGGCTTTGACCCAGGATGTATACTTTACAGCTTATCTGAGGCTAACATTTTAAAGCAGATATTGCAGCAAGATATTACACCAAATGCAAGCTGGTTTAATGTCCACTTACTATAGAATTTTACTGAGGGCCCTTTGGCCCACACATGTTCTAATGTACTGTAGTTCTGTGTGTTTTGGGGTAATGTATTTGGTTGTACAGTTAGTTGTGGGCAAAACATTAGACATTAATATAAACCTATATTTAAACCAAAATATAAATGACCATAAAATGACACAGAATTAACTGTTAATAATGTTATAAAAAGTACTATATGGTGAAACAATTAAAAATAAACTGATACAACAATCAATTGTAGAATTTTACTTAGGGTGTTGATGAAAAGAATGTCAAGACACTGATTCTTTAACTATGTGACACCTACTGCTTTCGTGAAAAAAAATGCAAAGGCCAAACCCTCATGGTAATCAAGGAAGTAATAAAAATTCCAAAAAACAGAGCTTGTCAAAATGTTTATCTGAAGAAAAAATGAGTTTCCATTAAGGGCCTACAGTATATAGATAATCACTTATGGTAGAATGGCAAGAAAAATACACACTGTAACTCAAGGTCAATGAAGAAAAGAATTCAATCTATACAGTCTTGAGTTCAGAAAAAAATATGTCTGACCTAATTAGGTTAAAAGAAAAAACATTAGAATAGTGAAGCCAGCAAAACATCTTACAAAGGAACAAATACACAAAAAACACAACAACTACTAAAGGGTTACTACCATATTTCACTTACACGGAGTTTAATTTATGTCAAGTTACTGAATGACCAAAATGGACAGAATATTTTCTGCTCATTTTTAACCTCATGCATTTCACATTGAATAAACAGTACAACTCATAAAATAACCTCTTAAAAAATGGGAAGCCAGGAGTACCTGCAGCAAATTGCTTTAAAAATGCCTTGCTACAGAGCTACGAAACAAAAACTTGAGGACAACTTCCTACTAATGAAACAAACTCTGAAGTGCTTAACCATCTTCAGTCAAACACTACTACCACTAATATAAACATTATTGCACTACAAATAGCTTTGAAAATTTACAGGATTTTATTCTCTAATTGTAAAAGTTGTACATACTCTTGCATATTATTGCTGTCATCTTCATCCCATCTAAAGCTTCTCTTTATCATGACTACAAATAAATTAATTATGCTTTCTGAATGACTATAGTTTACAGTCAGAAGTCAAATCAGGTATATTGTCATGTTTACAGAAAACAATGAAATACTTACAAGCATGTCTCCTCAAAATACTCAACAATAATTCAATTCCAAGAAAAGAACACAAATACACACTGTAACAGTGATACCTTTTACGTAAATGGTAAATTCACATCAGTTTTTGTTTAATTTAAATACAGTGGAACCTCGGTTTGCAAGCATAATTCGTTCCAGAAACGTGCTCGCAGTCCAAAGTACTTGTATATCAACGTGAATTTCCCCATAAGAAATAATGGAAACTCAGATGATTCGTTCCACAACCCAAAACTATTCATATAAAAATTATTAATACAAAATATAAAGTAAAAATACATAAAACAAATTAACCTGCACTTTACCTTTGAAAAGAATCATGGCTGGTGTGAGTGAGTTTCTAAACTCCTGTGGGATTCCACCTAACGGGACGACAGAAGAGCGTCCCAAAGCAATCGCAGTCTCCCAGCGCTGTAGCAGTTCGCTGTAAAAGCGTATCCAAAAAGATCGCGGACATGCTATAAGCACCTGCCGTCGATGGGTGATACAAGGAACATTATAAATGCGCAGGGCACAGTACTGCTTGGCAATGACCTTGCCTGACTGCTGTGTCTGTGTATAGGAGAGTGGCAGATCTCGCTACAATAAATAACCGCTCTGTTGCTGTTTCAAGCTGAATAAAGCTGGTGTTGTTAAAGTACTGAGACTCAGCTTCGTGTTTTGGGGCGCAAGACGGGGACTCGCAAGTCACAGCACACATGTGCACGCGCGCACACACACACACACAGTCACAATGCTGTAGTAAACAGTATACGCTCGTACAGATGTAGACTATATGAGTGAGGCACGCAGACTCAGACGGAGAATAGGAGAAGATTGCCTACGAGAGAGAGAGAGCGAGACAGAGACACACATGCACACGCGAGAGAGAGAGAGAGAGAGAGAGAGAACCATCAGCTCAGTTGTGATCACATGACGCTCAGCAGACAAAGCGTATCCATACTGCTCGTATTGCAAGACATCGCTCGTTTATCAAGTCAAAATTTATTAAAAATTTTAGCTCGTCTTGCAAAACACTCGTAAACCAAATTACTCACAAACCGAGGTTCCACTGTACAATTAAATCATGGAAGATTCTGTTTCACCCCCAATAAGCCAGCATGTCACTGGGGTATATTTAATACTCTTTTATATTTCTGTATTTGGGAAATAGAATGATCTCAGATTGTAGGCAGACAGCTAAACAGAAACATGAACTGCTGGACAGAGATGTATAAGGCGTACAGTTTTCCGACTGTTGTGGGCATATGTTATGCCTGTATGTCTCAGTGTATGTGATAAGATAGAGAAAACTTTAAGAAATGTAACCAAGACATTTGAGCCTTAAACAAAACATTAAGACATCAGAGAAGATTTTTTATTCTTTTTTTATGTGTATTATCAACTTCATTCTTTATTTTATTATAAATAAACTTTTTTGTGCATTTCTGTGTAAACTGTCTGAATTTGAATGGGCACTAACTCACTTAAATGTCCTCCTTGCATAGTGTACAGAAACAAAAAGACGAATCATGGAAGACTTATTATGCAATGAAAAACGGCCATAAAAAGAATTAAGTTCATTGGGAAGGGAAAATGCAGAACAGAATGGATTATATCTTTCTTTGTAGTCTGTATGTATTACTAATCCCTGCCGAAGTTTGCACAAATTATTACAACTGTTATATTTCTTCTCTAGTTTACTCTCATACTGACATTTTCTCTTTAGTCTAGCGATGTGGCACTATACTCACATTTTAGTCTTTGCTTATTAAGGTGGAACAGGAGTGACTTCACCGTCTGAAAAGGAGGCACTGAAGCAAGCAGGAAGTGTCTATTATCAGAGTATAGCACTGATCCAGAATAAAAGTAAACCTTTTGGAAACCTGATATACTTGTGATATTTATAGTGAACATTCTTTAAATTTGCTTTCTTGGAAAACTCAGCAAAGATGACCAATCCCATAGAATATCATGTAATAACAAAATCATTCACATTGTTCAAAAGCTTGGCTGTATTAAAGTGTATGGTGTCTTATTAGTCAACTTGTTTCACAGAAACAAAAAACATAGAAGTTTCTTACCATGTAGCCAGTCTTGCAGAATTTATCATCAAGTGACTACACAAGGACCATGAAAAATCAGGGCAGAGGAGGTTGCTTGCCAGTGTATTTTCACTCACATGGATGTCTCCCCTTCATCCCCTTTTCCCAAACTCTGCATGGATTTTTTTTTTTTTAGCCCAGTTATGCCAGCAATGTTTCTGACCATTGTTGATGCCAGCAGCTCTATATTTAGTAGACTAAATTTGCTCAAAAATTTTGTAAATTATTATTAATAATTATAACTGACTGTACAAACAAAAACAAAAAAGAAGTGCATACAAAAAAAAAAAATGTATGGAGGAGAAACATGCAACATGTCACCAGCCTCCAGCGCCATAAGTCATATGGAAATTCCAAAGAAATACTGCGATTCAGAACATTAATGGTAACAAGAGTATGAAAATTGACATTACCAACCCAAGGTAATGCCACTCTTCACTACAACATTCCTTGAAACCACTAATATTAGCTCTGCTGTTATTTTAACCACACAGTCCACCTAGCTATTCCACTATAAAATAAATATGTTTCATGTATCATGCTAATAGAATACAATCTATTACATAGATCAGCTTGGAAGCTTAATGAATCATTGCTCTTTTACCTCATCTGTGCCATCAATAAACTGTCACCTCCCAGGCTTTATTTCATTTAATGCTTTCATTGCAAGTTAACAGTTCCCCTTACCCAATTAGTACATACATTATAATCAAGTCCTAAAGATGGGCCTGTTCAATCTTTTGACATACAGTATCACCATCACAGTATTAGTCACCTACCTAGAATAACTGGTGTATGGCTTGTTTGTCCAGGGCACAGTGGATGGCAAGCTGGCTTATGTCTGTCAGCTTTTCTTTTTATTTAATGACTTAAGGGTTCATGGGATAGATTTTCTCCAGTAATTGTTTGGTGTGCTAGCAAGTATGTCTGACCATTCATTGTATATTGGTAACTTTGATTCATGTGGGGTAGGTTGAACATTTGTGTGCATTAGCCAGTAACTTTCAGATTACTTGTGTTTTTCAGCTCTCTCTCTCTAACGTTTATAAGGTATTTCATGTTTTTATAGGTAAAACATTTTTTTCCATGACAGATGGAGAGAGACATAATATTGCTACTATAATTATTTACATTTTGCTTTCACCTTCACCTAAGACATTACGAGAACGATATACTGTATTCCAGCTATCAACCTTCTTTAAAGTCTAGAAACTTCAGAAGGTGTGAATACTGGAACAGTTATTTTTCTATTTTAAATCATCCATCCATTATCCAGCCCGCTATATCCTAACTATAAGGTCACGGGGGACTGCTGGAGCCAATCCCAGCCAAAACATGGTGCAAGGCAGGAACCAAACCCTTGGGAGGTTGCCAGCCCACCGCACCATTTTAAACCAATGTTATTAATAAAAGAAAGAAGGTCAGTTTACAGTAAACTCAGCAGGGCCTTCAAATGTATATTACACTATTGAATTCCACTACTGATTATACTTATAAATACAATTGCTTAATTCTAGTAACATGGTATAAGAAAATGAAAGACCAAACACTAAAAATAAATTTAATATAAACCCAGGCATTTCACAATTAAAAAAAAAAAAAAAAAACAGTTTTACCCAAAGTATAATATTCAAATTAAAAAGTCTAGTCCAGTTCTGATTGGTCCTGAAACTACTGGTATAACAATATAAATGCTATAACATCAATGCCATAAAAAAATAACTGAAAATAAAAGAAATACCCCAAGGAACAAATTTGAGACAGTACAGCAATTGAATAATTACTTTCAAAAATAAGACAGCAAGGAGAAGTTAGTTGTTAAATATGGGAAATAAACGGTAGACAGGTCCACGTGCAAATCTATTCTAGCAAATAGCTAAGCTGACTTGCTCAAACATGGCCAATTTAGAATCAGTAATTAACCAACCATGCATTTCTTTCGGGAGGAAAAGAAGAATACCTGGAGTAAACAAGTCCACATACAAAGAGACATGATGCACAATTCAAACCAAGGATAGGCCATTTATGAAGAGCCACTGTGTCCCTCTTCACCAAAGGATGGTGACATAAAATCTTTTGCGTGTTTTTTTGGCATCTGAGATTAGATTTCTCTCATTTTAGGAATTTGTTGAGCGCTAAACGATTGCTAGCTATGTCCTTGGATGTAAAAGAACAGTTGGAAATGGGTTTACCTACTTTTTCATATCACTGTACATCTGAGCTAAAAATCTTATGCACCAGTGAAGAACAACAATTCCCAGAATTTATTTCCTCTCTGTTCATTCTCAAAATTTATATCTGCCTGGAGGCCTCCAGTGTCTTCATGGACTTTTTGGTAATTCTAGATTCTAAAAATATGCTTAATTACTGATCCTCCTTTGAATGTCTTTGCAGCACTCTGGGGCATTTTTGTTGCAAAAAGCATTTTAAGAAAATCCATCTAACCATTCTGTCAAAGTACTTTTTTCAATGCAGGATTACCAGAAGCACCGAGCCAGTTCTGGACACATCTGGTTATTAGAAATGATGCTAGCATATCATAGGGCACCTACACCCACCCCCTCTCAATTAACAGTTAACTGCCAATGTTTTAATTAATTTCTTCATGGGGATTTAAAAAAAAAATTACTTTATAGATGGTGTTCGGGTAAGCTATTGCTTTTTTGCTGTACACAGTATACATGCATATGCATTCACAATTAACACAGACACACACATTACTTACCCACAGCAGAGAAACGTACTGCAGAGGAGCACACAAGTAACATAAATTAGATACATTAAATTTTGTTCCCTGCTTTTTATCAGCAAAGAAGAGATGCAACTTAAGACCACATGGAAGGAGTAAACGGTGGGATGTTGGAGTCAAAATGGTTTTAAACCATTTATTACAAAACTCTGAAGTAAGACAACTAATGAAAATATACTTTCATATTTAAGGCATCCCTGACTGCCAATTATATTCAGCTAGGAGTTGTCATGCTTTTGTATTTCTGCGTTATCAAAACTTATTGGAAAAAATGTTCTTGTTGCAGAGTTATCTAAAGCTATCTACAAGATATGGAACAATTCTTGTTTAAGGGTTTATATTACAGTCAGATCAAATATGTGGTCATTGAATATAATGGTACAAAGGATTTCAGTGAGAGAACAGCAAGAACAGTCTCTTTGGATCAAAGTGAAATGGTGTGGAAGAAAACAGACATAAAAGTCTTCTTTTACAGTTGCATTCAGGCAGCAATAAAACAGTGGTTTAAATAATTCCAGAAATAAAGTAGTAGCTCATAGTATAATCCTCAGTAAATATTTCTGCTCAAAATAATATACATTAAAAAAAAAAAAGTGTGCAAGATGTCTTTTCAATAGCAATCTCCATTAGATCACATACCATCTAGGATTAGCAGTTAACATTACTTGTATTTCATATTACAGGTCTAAACATGTTAAAAAAGGCCAAGAAACCCACCACACAAACCAAAACAGTACTGTATGTTCCTAAATCAAGTGTACTTGACACTGAGGTGAAAGCAGACACACCCGCCGGCAATGAAATGTCTATGCTGCTTTTGCATTTCTTCAGAATTTTTTTTTGACCCTTTACTTAGGTTATACAATCAGATATAACCCAAAGTCAGACGGCATGGTATAGCGCTGAAACCATTTGAAGTTTCATCAACAAAAAGCTGCTGCGTTTTCAATTCACAGCTAATTTGCAGTGAAGTCTGTTATTCCATTTATTATTTTTCTTGGCTCTTACACAAAGGAGGTTTTCAAATTTTTCTTCGTGTAACCAGTAAATATTGAGCTTCTGTTATGATAAAATAAGCCAGCACTTTCACACTACATTATACAAGGTGGGTTCATTTTTTTTTCTCTTTTAACACAGTAAGAATTTGTGCATGTAATGTAGTTTAGGATACCACTATAGATTTCCATTTAGGTAATGTTATCCCATTTAGTGATAGTCCAGGTATTTCTGTTAAGATGTTGGAAGTGAATTTAAATCTGAAAGATAAAAAAAATAGTCAAAAATATGACCTAGTGAGGCAGGCACCTGTTCACAGAATTCACAATTCAGATCCATCCTGAATACATTTTAAAAAGTTTTTAAAAAGTGTTATATATGCCAGATGTACATTTTCACTGAATTATAGTATGCTTTGCACAAAGTGTAGAAAATGTATTCCCTAAAAAGCCAAGTTTCCTTTCTTTTATAAAAATTCATCCTACTAGAAAGAGCTTTTCCATATCTCCCCAAGATTGTGTGTGGGGGTGAATTCCTTAAAATTGTTCATAAAATCTAGAAATACTACTAGTTACTTTTAATCAAAAGTAGCTAAAATTGTTTCAGAAATATTATTGGTAATCCTGGTAATTCTGGTAATCCTGCATTGAAAAAAGTACTTTGACAGAATGGTTAGATGGATTTTCTTAAAATAATATTATTGTCATGAAAATAAAGCAATTTAAAAGATCATTCAAAGACCAAGAATTTGGTTGCAGTATAACGGCTTGATTTTTTTTCTTCTTCTTCTTTCTCCTCTTCATCTTTTCCCACTATGTAGGATCTATGTGCTTAATCAACTTTCTCCATGCAGCTCAGTCAGCACCTCCCTCCCCAGTAACAAAATAGGTTAACGAAAGTTGGAATATAAGGTTCGTTTGAAAAAGTGCAGCTGCTAATGTCTCTGCCTTATAATGTGTTCTGCAGTGGTATCATACCAACCTCCTTGGTTTTAACTCCAAGGCTTAGAATTAAGTTATTATGGTTACGCCCAAGTCCGACTCTGGGTCATGTGTAATGAGCCACTTTACAGTGTTAAACTCAAATAACTCTTGGGACAGTATTCGGCTGCTGTAGTGGAAGAAATAATGTCACGCTGCAAAAACATCATGAATATTTTTTATGCATTCAGCCACTTTACGGTAACTTTATAGTAACTCATTAATATTCATGAGTGGGGCAAAGCCTTCAACCAAAAACAAAATGGCAAACAAAAAGTTGTAAAACCAGCTTTAGAACAAAATGAAACTGAACTATAGCTCGAATCGAACAATAGTGATGATGATGCAACTTGGTCATCAAACATTGACACAGATAGTGAAACTGATGCATAGTGCACTGTATGACTGTACTGTCGCAATAAGCACGGTGAGTGGTGCGTGGTGTGCTGTGGTGACTTTGGTTGTACGACGCTTCACTCTGGCGCAGCAGTAGTAGTAGTGTGGCAAAGGTAAAATGATTGCAATCATAGGCAAGGGCAAGAAAGAACGTATCCCCCTAAGCACTGTTCACAAGGAAGCAGTCTTCATGTCAGGGGAAATGTGGAAGTCACTATGCCTTGCACTGTGAGAACCTACAATAACATAATGGGCACATCAATTGTGTGGATCAAGCACTGACATCCTACCCTCTGATGTGCAAGCAACAGAAAACAAATATAAGAAAAGTGTGCAAACAAACAATTCGACTGTCCTAATTGCAACATTAGGGTGTGCATTGGTTATGGTTTCAAAATATCACACAAAAGGACGTGTACTAAATCTGCATCACTACATCGGTGGACACTAGTTGATGTTCTGGCATTGACATATTTCTGTTGCCCAAAATAACATTTGTCTTGCTAAAAAAAAAATTCAGTGTTTTTACCAGTGAAACATTACAATCTTTCACTCCTTCTCCGAACCTCCGCTGCAGTCAATCAATATCAGACTGTTGTAGAACTTTTATATGTACTGTAAGTTCTTTAATGCTCTATGGCCCAACAAGACACTTTCACTCACAGTTCATCAATTTTAATACACAAGCCAAAATTGGGTGGAAAGATAAAGTCTGATTAAAGAAAGAAAGAAAGATACTTTTGCTCTTACGCAATTCACAAATTACATTTACTGCCTAGAGTTTGAGCACAACATCTGAATGTTCCTTAGTAATTAAGGGTTATAAAATCTACATGAAAAAAAGAGTCCAAAAGTGATCAATTCCAAATTAAACTTGACCAAAGCTAAAACATAATCTACTCATTGATTACAAACAAGTGTCTTCACCTAATTGTCAGTATCTGTCAGGAATCAATCTCTGAAAGGCTTAGTTAAGGCTATTAGGCCACATTACATGACATTACCAGCGAATTTCAGAAATCGCCATCATTTACATAAACTTAGGCCGGTCACCCAGCATGCGCAGCAACTCACTCCAACTATTCTACGACACATTCCGATAAAAATCAAACAGGTTTGATTTTGTCTTTAGATGCAGGGGCAGGCTTGTTGTGTGTAAGAACTGACAACCAACAAATGCTCACCCAGAAGTACAAAGCATATAGTGCAGCGATGAAGAATAAGGAACGTGGACATTGTGGATCTCACAAACTGAGCAGAAGTCTTTTAAATTGACATGGTCCAGTGATGAAATCAGCAAATCGGATATAAACTACAACTAGAAGTTGCGCATTGGCTTAAGAAATTAGCAATCTCTGTAGATATGCTATAGTTTCAGAATAAAAAAAAAAAAAAAAAAAAACACACAGCTTCTGCACGTTTTAATGAAAGCATCCTGCATTATAGTTTTCATCACAAGTGTAATCAACGTGATACTTTTCAGGTTTGATTGGGAAAAGTAAACTGAATGAATGTATTGTTAATTGGTAATTCTAAATTGGCACTGATATTACGGACAACACTCACACATTCACATTCTGTAATGGACTGCTATATTCTATTGTAGTAAACTAAATGAATGGATTATTTTTACAAAGATCATGTTGTGTCTTTCAGTTTAATTTAATTAAAATTTGTAAATCAGACTGCAACTAGCAAATTATTTAAAGCTGAAGACTCAGAGTTCTGGGAGACTGAATACACCGTTTCCTTCAACATCCCTAAGATGCACAAGTGTGGGCAACTAGCAATTTTAAATTTGTGGGTATGTGAGGAAGCATGTCCTGCAATGGACCAGCATTCCACCATGTTGGGTTACTGCCTTGCACCAGTTAGTGCCTCTTATAGAATTTGGTTCCATGTAACCATTAAAATGGCTTAAGCAGGCTAGCGTAATGGATATCTGGTAGTTTAGTAAAGCACAACTGTTTGTGTGATCAGGAGGTCCCTAATAACACAGCCTAAATCTCTCAACTCTTTCACATCCTCACACAGTACTTTGAATGAAGACTTTACACAGGAAAGGAAAGATAAGTCTTGATATACTGCATCCTCCAACTCAGGAGATCTTAACTCTGATAGCAGGTACTTACTATAGCTGTGGATTTTCAATCCAACCGACACTGTAATCACAAGCCCTTTGCAGTTAGTCAGTCAGTCAGTCATTATCCAACCCGCTATATCCTAACTACAGGGTCACGGGAGTCTGCTGGAGCCAATCCCAGCCAACACAGGGCGCCAGCCCACCGCAGGGCACACACACCCACACACCAAGCACACACAGGGACAATTTAGAATCACCAATGCACCAAACCTGCATGTCTTTGGACTGTGGGAGGAAACCGGAGTACCCGAGGAAACCCACGCAGGGAGGACCCGGGAAGCGAACCCAGGTCTCCTTACTGCGAGGCAGCAGCGCTACCCACTGCGCCACCATGCCCCTCCACCCCCTTTGCAGTTAGTTGATTTTATTTTACCTTTTAATTGGATGACTCGTTTCGTCTCCGATACTACCAATGTGAGTAGAAACTTGTGAGTTGGCTTTACCCATTGTACTTTACAGAAACAAATAATTGGAGGGTTGACTGCCTGATCAACCCTCCATTTTACTTCAAGTGTCAAAACCTAGTTGAGTCGTATATCCTGATTTTTTTTTTCTTGGGCTCTTAGCATGTAATTAAAGAATATATGAGAATGGCTAACAGCCAGACTGGAGTAATAACATATATGAATTTTATTTACTTTTATAGTCAAAAAATATGAAACTGATTATTTTGCACTAAAGGGGATTTAAATTCCACAAGTTATTAAGGATATATATAATGCAACAAAGTGTAAGCTCTACAAATCTCAGTTTTTTGCATTTTACAAGGGCACTACTGTACTGAAAAATACTTGCCATTTTGCAAGTCTTAACAAATATGAAAAAAATGTGTTAAATAAGAAGAAAAACACATGTGCTATGCAGGACAACAGTACAGTGTGTCAGGTTTCAATACTGGTAGGAAGCCTGGATTATAATTCAATGGTAGACAATGCAATAAATTGAAATAACAGAAATCTGGGTAAAATAATTCAATTAATTGTGCCACTAAATTATTTTCAGAATCAAAAATAGTCAAAAATGTTCATATTCAAATAATACAAGGTGCAACTGGAAAGTTGGTACAAGACCAACACAGAAAAATAACTAACCTATCACTGCTTTGTTTTACACTGTTGCCTACCAGTTGTGTTGGCTGTAAATATTGTGTCTTGTTCATTAAAGCAACTAGATTAAAAAAAAAATCCAAGCCCCACTCCTGTTTACCTCATTACCAGTAATGCATCTCATATTCATGCAAGATAACTTGAGCTCTTATTTAAAAGACCTGCGTTAACACCAGTTTGGGCACTTGTACATGATCACAGATTACACTATTTTGCCAACCTTTCTGCGGGTCAAGTCCATCATTCAGTCCACTTGCAAAAAATAAATAAATACAACATACTGTCATCCTAATTATATACAGCCAATTAGACTATGTAACATCAAAAATTATCACTAAAAAGGAATATCTACTGTAAATCCTGACAACTAATCTTAAATGTATACCAAACAAGTCAGCAGTGTATTACGTGTGAATAGAAAGTGGTCTTTAAAGCATCTCTTCACATTTCAGGTTCAAGTAGCCATTTACTGCACCTCAATGTCATCATCACTATTTTGTTTCTCCTGTTTTTGCTGAGGGTGGCTGCAACTCACCGAGTTGGGCTGACCAGACCTCCTTATCCCCAGCAAAATTCTTCAGACCTCTCTGGGGAATACTAGACACTCACAAGACAATCAAAAGATAAGCTCCACACAGTATGTCATTGGTTTGTCCCTCCATCTTTTCCCAGTGGGCTTTGTCGCTCAACCCTACACACTGAATTAAAGCGATGAACTAACAATGGATGAGGCACTAGCCCATCAAGGGGAAATTTCACACTCACACCTAAACTTAATTATACCTGACAAATGATATGTCATCAAATAAAATTAACATTCATATGTTTCTAAAATGGGGAAGAAAAAATTGAGTGCTTGAAAAAAAAAAAAAACCCTATTTGACATGGGGGTCTACAAACATAACCATATTAGGGCTATGTGGCAACATTGCCAATCGCTGTCCACCATTACATTACATCACATCAGTTATTTACAAGTAAAGATGACACTAGGTACACAGAAATCCTTCCCTTTTTGATTTTTTCAATGTCTACATTTTAAAAACCACAAATTTAAATTCAGTTAATGAGCTTAACATAAATTGTGTGCTTCAAATTATAGGAAGAGAGTGAGACGACTGTGCATCATCACTAAGCTTATTTAAACCAGACATACATACCTTATTTCCCCGAAAATAAAACCTACTCCGAAAATAAGCCCTGGTCAAGATCGTCAGCTGAAAAGTAAGGCGCTTAAGGCTAGGTTTATACTTCATGCGATGCGATGCGTGTGCCTGAAACATCCATTAAATCCCGAGGACATCTTGCCACAATATCTCTGAAAAGGATGTTTAATGATTACATCCATCATTTCAGGGATGCGCCCATTCCAGCAGCATCAGTGCAAGACAGAAACAAAATCTCTGGATGGGGCATCAGCTCATCGCAAGGTGAACACAAGCACACACATACACTGATGTAATTGTAGCTTCACCAAATCCCCAAACCTTCATGTCTTTGGATGGAAAACTGAGCCCACTGTGGAAACCCACCAGGAAAACATTAAAACTCCAGGCAGGGATCACAAGGGCCGTGCCACCTCATATATGTAGCTATTAGCAGTATTCATTATTTAAACAAAGTTAACGATTTATCTGTAAAATGTAACATACATATTGTTAACGTATTTCATCATGAAAGTGATATCAAGTATAAATTTAAGAATTCTAAATTCGCAGACAGCTGAAATATTATAAATTTAATGTGTTCTTTGTGGAGATGCTGCTTGCCACTGCTGTCAGGTCAGGAGGAAGCCCCAGAAGCGCGTAGCGATTTAACAACTGGGTCGGTTTTAAGATGACGTTTGCGATGGTCTGCTTTAATGATAAATTAAATTACGAGGTTAAAGAGGACATTTTGAGTTTAAAGCTGAAATGTCCACTTTAATCACAAAATAGACATTTTCATTATGTCCTTATTTTTTTTTTCTCTGTGGCTCAAATACGCTGCCATACACTCTGATGGTGTTGTAAAGGAACAAAAAAAAAAAAAAGACAGCACAGATGATGGAAGGTGAGATTTTTAAAATATATCGCCTCTTTACTTTGGGGAATATGTGACACTTGAATATCAAAGCACCACGAATGCATTTGTATGTCGGCATTTTGCTTCACCACATCGAATCATTCATCTAACATCGAAGCGCACAGAGAGTTATGTGAAGAGCTATGACGATATTCCTGAAGAAGATGACATGACTGTACAGTATTTGGATAAATGTATATTGTTGTACAGTACATGAATAAATATAAGATATCCCCTGAAAATGAGCCCTAGTGCATCTTTTGAAACAAAAATTAATATAAGTCTTATTTTTGGGGAAACACGGTAGTTAATGAAATACATTGTAGTGTGTATTTTCCAGATGTTGTGTTATCAGCATTTAGGTAAACTAATAGCACAACCTAAAATTCAGATTAAACACAATAGTTAATACATAAAAGCAATATTCTTTTCAGGAATCATGCTTTATATCCAAGTGTACCTACTGCAAACCAGCCTTGCTTCATCCTACTCCACTCATAAAGGTAAATGTTTTTGTAGTTAACTCAATGCTCTTGACACTGTCCCATTGACAGCCTGTTGAACTGAGAATTAGAATAAATTATTCTAATTATTTAAAATCTCGCTTTTCGGTATCCTGGCAACAATGTTAACTGCACATGTCTGCCTGTGGCTCGGGTACCAGCAAATTTCAAAGTTTCTTTTTCCCTCATAGTATTAACGTGAACCAACTGGAAATCAATTAATTTATAACAATGGAGTGTGGACTTAATTAGGGGAGGCCAATTATGTGTGTATGCAAAACATTTTTATATATACAGACTAGGTGTACCACCTTTGATTTCCCAACCTCAGAAAATCTATCCTAACTAGTCAGACTAGCTAAAAAGCTTTAGTTTGCTCCTGTTATGGATGTTTGGTATTTAAACTCTTTCTCCTTGACTCTCCCTAACACTTCAGTGCCATGTTCTCAAAGCTCTCACAGATCTCTGGTGTTACTAGCCGTTGTCTTTTTTTAAAAGGGCAGTGGGGAGCAACTTTTCTGGGCCAGCCAAGAGAAACTAAAGACAGGTTTTTAAAGTGGCACGTGACAAGAGTCCAAGGATTTTAGAATCTGGAAAAGAATTCAAGCAAGGTCTCACTGGTGGAAAAACTGTATCCAAAAACAGAGCAGGAAAGAGGAAGCAATTTCTTGTATTCTGGAAGGCGACTGAAGCTCGCAATCAATTTCAGGAGACTAAATAACTGTTTAGACAACACCTTTTTTTCCCTAATGTTGAGTTAAACTACACTCTTGTGTGCCTGCTTGCTGTTAGCCACACATTAGCAGCTTATTATATGAAACTGAACAAAGATGTTTGTCTCTGTAACTGATCCATGAACTTCAGTCAGTGAAAAAGTCAAGTCTGCATCCTTATGGTTACACCTTCTAGGTTGGGAGTGTGAGCTGATAGCGCATTGCCACAACCACCACATGACGAACCAAATGCCAATTATGTTTACAAATAATGCACACAGATTATTATTATTATTTTTTTTAATTTTTGACTCTGAAGAAACACTAAGTTCAGGTTTCTAGTTGAATCTACTCCTTTCAAATAACCTTCCACCCATTAATTCATTCAAAATGGCATGTGTGTGCTATGAAGCAATTTTTGATGTAATACACAGCTATGATTAGTTTGCCTTTCAAACAAATGGCTCCTGCATTCAAGCTGCTAGACACAGAAAAACAGTTGTGTTAACAGTGGATATGACACATTGTGAATCAGCTTTAAAACACAAGAACAAGCAGACCACAAACTTACTAGTATGTGATAATGTCAAAATCAGGAAACGGTGTAAAATTAAACAAGTGTCTAAGATTCAGTTGTGTATACACATTTAATTAAATATTAAAATACTTGGCTTAACTTTTTTATTATGCAATTACAGCACCCTCTGTATTCATTCTATGGCAATTTCTTTGAAACGGCGATGTTTGGTTCACAGGTGTTGACATGTTGAAGTATTACAAAACTGACCAGATGCTGCACAGCTGTGATAAAAGAAAAGGAAAAAAAAAAAAAAAAAAAGAGTTTTGTAAAGCTAAAATTGTAGAGTACTCATTAAGGGATCTCAGGTGAGGTGAAAAATAGGAATTTGGACACATTCCCAGAAATCTCCACCAAAATCTCCCTCCGCTCGGCAGCATGTCAATCAAAATGTAACTTTTCCTTAGCAACATAAAATTGTTGCAGAAAATGACACTACAAGCATCTGTAAAGGGAAAATATGCCAACCTGAAAGAGTTCTTTGAAATAAATGAATATTTTGCGATTGCTTCACATACTGTAAGAAATCAAATTAGACCCGACCCTTATACTTTGAAACTTAAAACACCAACTTCTTGTTTACATTTTTAGGATTATTTGCTTCTATGTACTACTTTGCACTGGCAGTACTGTTTTACTATAAATGTTGTAATTTTGATCTTTTGGCCAAACAGTCTCATTCACTCAAAGGCATACAAGCTTTTTTTCCAATATTTTTATTAGGAAATCTCTTTTGAGATTCTCACAACATACTAAGTTTCCATTTATATTTTTATAATAGAAAACAGACATTTACTTTTACTTTCAATAGAGTGAAAAATTAACTAATAACATTGCATATTTTCTTATATTTTCAGGGGGATAACCACTTTCTTTAAAGGTTTAATTCAGAAATCACACTCACTCTGCTTTGAAAGACTAATGAGCTAACCATTTTTTATTACATCTTTATTTTCATGAGAGCTGGAGTTAGTATTTTATACAGGCACCACACAAGATTAACATTTACATGGAAAAAACAGGACTACTCTTTGAAATTTAAAGCATCCAGACACAATAACAGCTAACTGCCAAAAGCACCCTCACATAAGAAACCACCAACACACTTTACATTTGCACTTTTTTTTGATCTAGATGATTTTGTTATGTGGCTTTGTGGTGCAGTGGCAAATGTTGCTGCTTCAGCGTCTTGTTTTTCAATCCCACACTCAGTAGCTATCTGTGATGCTATCCAAGTGAGATTTTCTCTGCCATATTATGGTTTTCCTACTACACAGAAATGATGTGCTCAGCCAGGCCTGCGTGAGTGGAAGTGTGGGTGTGAAGCCGAGCAGACCCAATGCCAGACTGAGATTATTTTGGAAGTGGTACATACAGTACCTCATTCCCAATGCTGAATGCTGGCCCCTATAGCCCTACATTGGATTTTATTTGAGAATGTCACATTTACTTATATTGTTAGCTTACTCTCACCCACAATAAACTCTAAAATAAAATCCTGAAACAAATTGGAAAAAGACCAGGCCAACATTAAAGGGGAAAAAAGTTAATAAATAACCCCATAAACACACACACAAAAAAAAAAAATTATTTTATATAAATAAAAATTACACAAACACACATACATGTATATACACACATATACATATAGTATACAAGCTGTGTAATCCCGTGCTGTAAAAAGCCTGGGGTCCTAGAAATATTGAAATCATTCGGGAAAAAAAAAAAATATTGAATGTAGAGATGTCAGGTAATTGAAAGGAACTACTCTGGGCGTTTCACTCCTGTGAGGTTTTATTTTGCCGATGTGCTGGCCTCACTTTTGTATTAGTGGCTAAGCAAGTTTCTGATTCCTCGGTGATGAAACCCTTACCCCAACTCCAACTCTCACTTCCGGGCCAGACAGACACACACACACACTTCCACATATGGACATTTATATATGAGATAGGCACATACACATTACATATATACATATACACACACACACACATATATATACATACATAAACAGCATGTCAATTGGCAAATGGAGGCAGGGGCATATGGTGAACAACACAATTCAGGGGTACTGTAGCCCATCCTGGTATCCATAAACAGAAGGAAAGACCCCATATCAAATGGGCTTTAGTTTTTAATTCGGAAAAGAGAGAACTAGTCTCTAGGTAAAACAAATACATAGACACGTTTTATAAAAACCTTCTTACTAACTTTTCAAGTAAAGGCAGAGGCTTAAAATTCCAAAAGAAACAAAGCAGACACCAGAAATTCTTTCACCAGAGTTATGCACATACCAATCCTGAGAGTTACTCAACAATTAAAGGTGACGGACCTTTTTATTCATCCTCAGATTGATCTGTCCCTTACTACTGCAACCATTAGGTCAATTCTCTGAATGACGCCACTTTGTGTTTACATAAGCTGGTATTTGCTCAACAGACTTCAATGGTTGAGCTATGCATTAACTAAAGAGGTACTTGTAGGCAATGAGTTCTGTTTGCTTGCAGAGGCTGTGCACTTTTGATTGCTGCATAAACTTTATCAAATTGACCATACCTCCTTTATTTTCATTTCAAAAGATCACACAGAGTTTACATTGGCAGAAAGCTTGTTGTTCACCTCAATGTCTGTCAAAGTCGCAGAGAGTTTAGATGGAATATAATTAGGCTTGTCTGCATCTCTAAGAATGTTTTCAATGACACTGCTGTCAGTCACTGTTAACCCTGTGCTCCTACTAGTAGTCCCTGAAATGGCCCTTGCCTCCTCCTTACCAAAACAATGCCTGAACTTTAGGCCTCAGCAGCCCCCATACCTGTCGTTTTACAGTCAAGTAGCTGTTTGACTCGATCGTTCTTTTGTTTCAGTCACCGTTGGTTACCAGGGTGAGAAGGAAATGTAAAAATGCTTGCCACTCAATTAGTCTAACAAAAGAGAAAAGCAATAAATCCTTCATCAGATTGAATTCAAGTTTAGTGCATGAAAATGTATATTGCACTTAAAAGTGTAAAACCTGATACAATTAGCTTAGTCTTTCAGAGCAGGTTTTGTGAATGATTTAGAAATGTGAACTTATTGGCTATTAGTTTCTACCCTGTGTAGAAGTATCCAGAGTTCTAACGCAAAAACTGTTTAATAGGCAAAACAAAACATGCTATCACCATAATCTCTGGGTTATGTTACAGAGTAATACTAAAAAAGTTATTAAGTTGTGAATTTGTATAGCCAGGGGTCTGCTGGAGCCAATCCCAGCCAACACAGGGCAGCTTTTTAAATTCCAAGCAATTCGGGTAGATTTTAGAGCTCAAATCGATACATGAAATATCAGCTATTCCAATTTCAAATCACATCTTGTAATAGTCATTTCAGAAGTGTTATAATCAATACTTTCATGATAAAATGTATTTGAATTAGGATTGTCTTATTTAAATTATTATGCAATTGCTTTGATCCATTTTTATTACAGTATTTGTCACTGTGATGGGGACTGTAGAGCAATTTGAATGACACACGGTCCATAACATTATGCACACTTTATCTTTTGACAACTTGTTCTAATTAGGAAGTCAAATGGGAGAATCGGCAGCCGCTATCTCAAACGCAACTTTCGGCACTGCTGCCATTCTCTACATATTTCAGTTTTCTTCATTGGTTTCCATTGCACACTGTGCCGCACACTGTGCCACACGCTGGCACTGCTCAGAGTTGAGCAGTTCCGATTTTCCCTGACTTAATACAACGCACAACAATGTTAAACCACAAAGCAAAAGCCTGCTGACTGCCGTACGTTGTTGAAAGAGTTTCATCAATAAACATGTCCTAAATGGTAAATCACACAAACTACAACTATCGCGTATAAACGGAGTTCACATTTACTTGTATCTTCATCTGCTGTACACTCTAGGTTTACTAAAAACATAAATTAAAGTAAATTTCTTACTACGGGTGTCTACTTTCTTTTGAAAAGAGCCCACCCTGATAAGGACTAAATGGGGATCTAAGTTTTACCTCCTAAAATCAGAGCAAATAAAGCAAGAGGCAGGGTTTGAATCGAAACTGATTACAGAAGATTTCTTTTCATAAAGAAAATCTTTAAACTTATAACTTTTTGAAATCCCACAATACCACTTTTTAACCGCTATCCATTACGCAAAAACATTGATAAAACATTGTATTAGTGACTGAAGTAAACCTTTGTAAAATAAACAAACTGACAAATGAGTATGAAAAAAATCTGGGCTGCTTGATATTATATACAGGTTGAAGTGCGTTAAAGTAGTTTCAGAAAGGAAAAAAAAATAATTCTGGGTGAATTTTAGAATTAGAGATACTTGAATATTCAAAGATTTGCATTAAATCTGACGTTGACTTAAATCTGTGATCGCTAAAACGCTAGCCCAAAACAAACGACACGAAATGCGACTTCACTTGATAGTTGCTATGACTACTTTTTACCTCAATGCTTCACCCCATGGGTAAAAATATTTTAATACACCAACCCCTAGCACGGCATAGGCCACCTGGGCACATCGAGGAACTTGTAGCTGATAAAAAAAATCTTCCGCTGACTCGTTTTAAATACCTGACTGTGTCTCGAACAGACAGATTGGTTCATCTAAAGGGAAGCTACCATGACCATACTGAAACGTAAAAAGACGTTAAATTCGTCAGGCATGTTTCCATTTAAAAGCAACATAATACCGCGGCCGATCAACCGAAGAAACACTTCTTACTACATCGCATTAACCCTTTCCTCGTCCCACAGAGACAAGCCGCACGGCTCCCGACACCATAAGAGCACCTGGAATGCGAAACATGCCATTGACTTGAGAGAACCTTATGAAAATGTGACTCCCCGAGGAAACTACGCCGCCCAGATGCTTACCTAAATATTTGATCTCGAAACCCCGAGGCGGCTTCAGCGCTCTCCTCATCCAGCCCTCCCTCAGCACCTCCAAATGGTCTTCTTTCCCTTGGATCAGCAGGACATGTTCGTCGATCCAACCCAAGAAAAACGTCTCCGAGACTGCGTCTGTGACTTTTTTATTCCAGAAATGCTGCATGTTTTCGGCTTTGAAGTCAGCGAAGATCTCGTAGCCCGTGTGGTGATGCTGCAGCTCGTCGCTGGCCGCCGGCGCATCGTCGCCGCCAGTGCGGCATAGCACTATGGCCAGCGAGTGCGGAGCGATTTGCAGGAACTTGTCCATCTTCTCGAACATCGCACACATCACCGGGCGAGTACAGCAGATGTGAATAGCCGGGAAATTGGCGCCCGGTTATCCCGTAATGGCATGCAGTAAATTCATAATGCTTTTCCCCAAGACAATAAAACCCACGATTTAAAAAGCAAAGAAAAAGCGTTGGTTATCAGAATCAAGTAGCCGAAAGTATCGATGTAAAGTAAATCCGCAGAATCTATGGAAATAAAGATTTTTTCCTTTTTCTTCTCCTCCACCTCCTCGAGTATCGCAGTTTAGCAAACATCAAACATGACGGCAGAAGTACAATCGCCCCTATTCTGCCAGAATGGTTAAACTGTTCTGAATGTTTTATGCACCTCTCCGAGACACGAGATCCCCTATACTCCAGCGGTGACCTACTTCTTAAGACATCCCCTTCACAGGTTCTTTTCTTGACAGGTAACAGGGAGCACCTCGTCTTCAGAAACCGGTAAATTCATTATTTTCCATTGCAACCAGGGCTCCTCTATCCTTCTTCCAATTGTTACCCAACTGACATGTCGTGATTTCAGTCCACATACAGTAAAAGCTAGGACCGCTTCAGTACTGCAGCAACAGCGTACTGCTTACAACAGCTGCACTCCAGCAGGTTCACCCACTTGCATACACGCAACGTAAGCAGATGTCTTTGACGACTCCATCTAGAGGCGGGCGGCAGACATTGCGATTGACGTCACGCGCGCTCAACAGGTGAGCTGACCAGAAGACTTCAGTCCAGGTGTGGTAACCAATCAGAACGTCCCTGCTACTCGCCTCTGGGCAACCTGTGCGTGGCGGGCCCGCGCTCGTTTAAGCATTGGGTGCCGAAGAGTCGTGAGGCAAACTAATGTCGGGACCAGGAAGTATGCTATGTGATTTGGGAGACTGTTTGTTGTGCATTTCGACAGCCAGAATACTTAATTCTGACATTTTCGATTCCTTCTTATTTGCTTTTTTAAATTTAAAAGTGAAGCGCATAATTAATGTGACATGGATGCGCTTATCGGTGTCGGTCTCGGAAGCACAGATGAAAGAAGCCGCCACCAGTTTCGTAAACTCGTATTGTCGACACTTTCTTTCCATTTCGTAATGAGGAATAGTGTGGTTATGTTTGCATTCTTGTTGCAGGTTTCACTGCACAATCGGTCCTTCACATTCATTGATCATTTCATTTTCTTACTGATTGAGATAATTTAATAAAGATCAGATACAGGTTCTGAAGACAACAGATGAAAAAAAGGAATAGAATATTTGCGTGATCTGCTTAGCAGTAAATAACTTAATCATTGGCGTTGGTCGTTCTTATAGTAAACACAACAATGGGGCCTAGAGACATCTTTTTCCTTTTGCAGATGCAAGCTTACACAACCTTCCACTTTCAGTTAATAATACATTTCAAAATAAGTGCAAACTCTTAAAATGCAAACAGATAAACTAAATTAAGCGATTTTTATCTAATACTGAAATATCTGTTGCATTTATAATCTTTCTCTGATTTCCACCTAACTATATTCAAACTTTCTTTATCCATTTCAGAATTGTGGCAGTCAGAGCCTCTCTTGGCGGAATCAGGCTAAAGGCATTTCTAGATTGATGTCATGAAAGTAAAAGATAAGTTTCTGACAATGGACCGATCTAAAGCAAGAGCTGACCTCTAACTGCAGTATAGTTAGGGTTAAACCTGCAACCACCTGGGGTCTCGTGCAGATTGAAGGTGAAAACTACTTCTCATTTAATATGAGTCCTTGAAACAACACAGGGTGGTCCAGATCAAATTATGCAGATCCAGATCGTCTGGATGACTTTGATTTATGCGGGGACGATTCCAGTTCGGTGCAAAAACGATTCTTCATGTCGTCAGTTCGCACACTTCTCGATGGTTTGGGATTTTTCGGGTGATTTTCTATGTAATAAACTTAAGTTACAGCGTAATTAAAACTTGCATAATTAGATCTGGACCAGAGAAACAGGACACACACATAGAATTAAAAAAGGGCTGCTTCCATCCTGAAAATTAAATCTTACAGTGTTAAATAGTTAAAGAGAAACTGGTCCTTTGAGTGCAGTTTCTGTATGCTGCATTATTTACCCTTTTAATAAACCACTGTATTTGGTATAATTATTATTGTCTAGTATGGGCAGTATAGTGGACTGAACTGATGCACAAAGATTTGGCATAGCAGTTTAATTCCGAAGTAAAGTAGGTGGTGTCTCCAGTTCAGAGCACTTAGACACTTGTTCAGTTGCCAACAGAAGTGTCCACACGGTAAAGTCTGTTTGCTTCACTCGTTTCTATCTTCTTCTTTCTCCACAATTTGAACACATTGCCAGGTTGCTTGGCAACTCTTAATTATCCAAATGATATTCTGTGTTGAACTGGTTACCTATCCCCAACTGGTTTCAACTTTATCCTTCCATGTGAGGCTCTTGGTTCTTGTGGCCCTTACAAGAATATATTTAAAAGTAGAAAAAGAAAAGTTACAGACACTATTTTTCAAATGTATAGCCTTTATCACAGATTATACAGCAAAAACGTTATGACTCTAAGCTTCTTTTGGAACTAGTGAACAGCTTTCTCTGGATCATCATAGAATATGGTACATCACCTAGTAGTGCCCTTAACTGCAGTATAGTCACATTATAATCTGAAGCCATGTCTGTTGCCGCTGATCTGTCTTGTATGTCATTCCATGGTCAGGATTAATTGATGGGTTGAGGCAGCTGTGGTGTCTTTAGCCTCAGTAAAACATGTACGATAAGAAGAAGTGGACAGGATTCATAACAGTTGTTTATGATGGCAGCAATAATTATTTTTATGTCAATTAGTAGATGTGGTTTCAGTAGAAACAGTCCAACCATAAATTCCGATAAGGATGGACTGTTTTAAATTAAAGGATCGCCATTCTGGATTTAAGTTCTGAGACAGACGGGTCTTCCCTCACTTTAGCACAGAGATCAGTTTAAAGTTTAGGGGCCCTATGACTAAAGGCTCTGTAGCTTACAATAGACATTTATTTTTGAAATTTATAGACCTATATTTTATGGCCACAAAATATATTCATGAGTGTGTATGCGTTAAAATGCTCTGCTAATTATAGTACTGCAAAATAGCTATAAGTGTTTTTAGTAAGATTCTGATTGCAATATAAATGGAAGTTTGTATATCAAATTATGAAAAGGACTGAAATGGCCATACTTCACAGTCTGAGCAGGAATCCTTCTGAGAGCATTTTGCACTCATTACATCCTGGAAATGTAACAATTTCACAAGACTGTGTATAAACAATAATAGTAAATTCTACCTGAAATAAATGCATAAAAGGAATCCACTATTTTTTTTACAGGAAAAATATGGTTTTGGATAATGTACTACATGATATACCATTATACCTGTATGTTTATTCAGGAAAACTCCCATCCATTCTGTCATTTTAAAGTTGATGGTGTATTGGCACTGTTTCCAGAATTAGTATGCACAAATAGAACTTGTTGGTGTTTGACAAAAACGCATCACTTATCCAGTGTTTTAACTCACTGAAATGATTATTAGTGACACAAAAGGAGACACACCACAAGGTTTGAGTGATAAATATAGCTGAGTGTATGTATCAATCAAGGTTAATGTTTCTTCTAATGTATCATTTATAATAATACAAACAAACAACAACTTCCTTCTGAATTTTATAAAGAAATAGTTTATGAGGTTGCAAACAGACTGTTAAGTACGAAAGCGTATTAGGGCCACGGTAGAAAAAAAAATACGGACACTGAAGAAAAAAAAAATGAAATGTCGAGTTTAAAGTCAGCATGTTGACTTTATTCTCGACATTTCCACTTTATTCTCGTAGTTTATTTTGTCAGTAGAATGTCGCAAACTAAACTTCATCTTAAAATGAATGTTTCATTTACTAGATTTTCTCAAACCCTGTCATAAATTATGTAGCACATTAAATGCTTTGTGTTAAGTGTTCCCCGACCCAAGTTAATCACTACACGCTTCTTAAACTGACTTCCTCCGCACAAAGAGGAAGCGGAGGCAGGGATCGCCGCACAGAATATATTCACTTCATGATATGCCTGCTCTCTGAACATTTAGAATGCTAAGATAAATACTTGATATCATTTTCATGATGAAATGTGTTAAAGCATGTGGGGGCACGGTGGCATGGACGTTGCACTGCTGCCTCGCAGCAAAGGGGTCCCGAGTATTCCCTGTCTTGAGTTTGCATGTTTTTCTGGTGGGTTTACTCGGCATGCTTCAGTTTCCTTTCAAAGTCATGTAGGATGTGGAGTTTTGTTATGTATTATTGACCTTTGCTAGTGTATGTGTTGCTCATATTCACCCTGCGATGTGCTGGCGCCCCATTCAGGATTTGCTCCTGCCTCGCACACGATGCTTGCTGGGATGGGTGCAACCCTGAATGGATGACATAATTAAACATGTACCGTATAACCAAGATTTTTTTTAAAGTTCTGAAAACTCTGAGGTCTAAGTTTATAATTAGTTTTAATTTCACAAAAACGTTTATCATGTGGTGATTAGTTGTGTGGAGAAAGAAAAAGGAAGGCTAGGAACTGGGGTTTTGGTACGTCAGATACAGGCAGCATGCATGCAATAAAGAAAGCCCATTCAGAAAAACATCCATTGAGTTCTGTGTTCGTGTCTCTGACCACCAGATCACAAACCCAACATTTACACAATATTTAAGTTAAACCTGTGCAATACCCATTCATACAACCAGCTTTTCGGAGCCTCGTCGCACCTGCCATAAAGGTTCTCTACATTGAGCGTACACCTGGGGACCCCTTAATGCAAGGGAGCAGCACTACAGCCCCCTCGCCACCCATGCTTAATACATGCTTTAATGCATTTCATCATGAAAAAGATATCAAGTATTTATCTTAGTATTCTGAATGATCATAGAGCAGGAATATCATGAAGTCAATGTGTGGTGACCGCTGCCGGCGCCTCCTCAGTGCAAGAGGAAGTCAGTTTAAGAAGTGCGTAGCAATTAACAACTGGGTCGGGGAACACAACACAAAGCATTAAATGTGCTACATTAACTTGTGACGGGGTTTGAGAAAATCTAGTAAATAAAACATTCATTTTAAGATGGTTTAGTTTGCGTCATTCTACTGACAAAATAAACTAAGAGAATAAAGTGAATATGTTGACTTTAATCTCAATGTGAATGTCGAGAATAAAGTCAACATGTCGACTTTAATCTCGACATTTAGTTTTTTTTTCTTCTTCACTGTGTCCGTATTTTTTTTTTTTCCACCGTGGCCCTAACACGCTTCCGTAGGTTAAGGGAACCATTTAATCAGTTACATTTATTAATACCAAGAACTGGTTTTAAAATCTGAATAGGATTTTAACAAATACCTGGTCTACTGCAACTCTCCAGAACCAAACTAGGAATCCCAACCTTACAGAAAAAAACTACTTTATAAATTTCCTTTTAGTGTCCTTTCCTTTTAGAAAATTCTAGAAGAGGTAACAGTTGGATGCAGTCCTGTAGAATAAGACACACATTTTTGTTGTTTTCACCCTACAGGTTAAATAAGAATTTACAAAAATGGGGAAACAGTGTAAGGGAGGTGGTGAAAATATCATTGGAATTAATTTTGTCTAATAGTCTACTACTAGTTGTTACCTTTCTTCCTAAATTGAGCTTGATGAGGGAGAGAGGAAGATAGTGACGTTTTACCCATTTGTTAATTTAACTATTTGCTTGGCAAGTAGGAAATAAAAAAGGTGAGGCACTAACCTTCTTTTGGATCTGGATCATCACAGAATATGGTACATCATTCAGTAGTGTCTTTAACTGTGGTACAGGCACATTATGATCTGAAGCCGTGTGTCGCAGGAGGTGGTGAATAATTAGACCCGACTTGTGACCTCACTGATTCTGTAGATGAACTTCTTATAGCACGTGCAATCGCCACAGGTTGTTCAATAAGAACAGTCAGAAGGAGGAGATGTCCAAATAATTATTTATTAAAATACAAATCCATGCCACTCATCTCTTTAATTAGTTGTTTACACCAGAGTTAGAAAATGATGATTTTATAAATAATATACTGTATATGTGTGAATCTGTGTGAGGTTTCCTTTAACAAAACAGAGAGGGAAAAAAGAAATATTCATTTAAAACTAGTATAATAAATACAAATAACCTGACTGAACTAAA
Source organism: Polypterus bichir lapradei (assembly GCA_026402145.1). Lineage (NCBI taxonomy): Eukaryota > Metazoa > Chordata > Cladistia > Polypteriformes > Polypteridae > Polypterus > Polypterus bichir. The sequence goes on along the minus strand of JANRMT010062821.1, from coordinate 12,725,073 downwards.
TACTGTATAATAATGTGTTGAACAAACTGCAATGGACAATATGATACCGTAAAGGATAATAATGAATAAAATACTATTTGGCACTTACAACGGAATGCACAGGGGACTGTCCTTAAACAAGCTTGAAAGCATTGACACAGTTTAAACGTAATGAGAAGTACTATTCATGAACTGCAATATTAAAGCATAAGCATTACTGGTTACAAATAATGATACGTTCAAAACTACAACTGTCTGAACAATATATAATAAATGAATATGAAATGACGGTAAAATTGCTTAACAATTACAAATATATACACAGACATTACTTTTACGTGACAATGGTATACAGACATGATGTCCACTTCTTACAGACGCAGTAACTCCCAGGAAAATTTCTACTCCAGGGCAGGGCAAAAGTTCTTGGGCCAATCTTAGGACTTTACAATCTGACAAGTTATACTAAAAGATTATTGGTTGCACAGTGAACAGCAACCTGTAGAGGCCATTCAAGTTTTAAAACGGGAACTGACAGCAGCAGAATGGCAAATATTTTGTACACCGTGTCTGTCGCCAATGATCTGTCAACTGAGAAAAAAGGTTTTGCCTCAATGCTGTTGATTAGATATGTATTTATAAATACTACTTGTTATTATTATTATGTAGTCTATGTCTTTAACACATTAGAATTAAACTTCAATATAGGTACCAAGAACAAGATTAGTTGTTTTTTTGTTGTTTTGAATATATAAGATTGTACAATACATTCGATATAAGCAGTCTTAGAATTAAATGAAAACCATGAGTGGTGGTATAAGCAATTTAAAGTATATATTGAGTGGATTACATTTTCTAGTTAATTACACTTTCAAGCTTTTGTTTCTGCCATTTCCACCATTTATCCAGGATTATTAAGATAAGCATTATGCTAAAGTTGCACCTTACACTCTTAACCCCAATCCTAAGGCTCCGATTTCAGATGTGTTACTCAAGTTTGGATTGTAGCATATGTACCAGTTAGAACAAGATTGTCTTGCTGAAACATATTTACACCGCATTTAATCTGCTAATGATTCAGTGTTGAACATCTGTATTTTCAGACAACAGACAATGATTCATAATTTTAATGTCACAATTAAAAATGAAGGTAAAAATCCTACCTGTTTGGTACGAGTTTTATACTAATAAGGTGCATTGGGTCCAGGTAATGTGATTTCCTTTGTGTTTAGTTTTATACTTGAGCACAGTTTGGCCTCAACTAGAAATGCCAAAAATATAACTTCTTAAGGGTTTTATTTTTACATTGATTTTTAATCTAAAGTGAACAGCAAAGATAGGCATTTGCATATATATTAGTAGTTTGTGGTCTAGCTTGAAACAAAGAGCTCTTGGTCTCCTTGTGCAAAGACAAACAAAAGGGTTGGCCAGGTACACCAATGCATTTGTATGTTTCTTCTGGAACTGTTGAAGAACCATTCTTCATTGCACTCCTTGCTCAAGTCTTAAATTAAAATTTATAGCTGATTTGCAGTAGCTGCATCTCATATTATTGCATGGACATTTTTCTGCTGGAATATGTGCTTTGACTTTCCTTTGTCAGAGTTCTGTGTTCTTTCAAGTGCACATTTTTGTAATGTGTACACATTACAAAGAAATTCTTATTTGTCAGCCTCCTCTGACTAGAGACAGTAGTAAAGTACCAACACAGACCCAAAAAATACTGAACCTCTCTAGGAAAGTTGACTACTATAAATTCTAATCTGAAATTCATTGTTATTTTAGAAAATATTTAATTAATAATTTAACATGTTAATATCAAATAACATATTTTAACATGATGGAGGTAATACTTTATTTTTATTCTCTATCAGCTATATCCATCTAATTTTTGATTACCTAGCTGACCTATCTGCAATCCCCATTACTTTCCCCATGCTCTCTTTTTAATTCTTTTAATAGACAAGTGAAAAAGTACTTTAAATTGTTGGATGTGAGATTTGGGTTTGGTTAAATAATTATCTGAAAACATGGGATATAATTAAATGGTGCAGCTGTTTGAATTTTCTCTCTCTCTCTGTGTACAGTATATACATACATATATATATGACAGGAACAGGTCTGACACACCCAAAGCCGCAGCAGCATTGGCAGACAAATGTCCTGAAAGTCAACTGCCTGTGTGATAGGCACCTCACAGGACAACAGTTTGAAGCACAGCTTAACAGTTGAGCAGCAGCCATTTCTCCAAATGTTGATTTGTTCTATGGTTCAATTTCAGAGTAAATTGAGACTAGTAGTGTCTCAGGCAAGCTTCTTTTTCTTATTTTGCAATTTTAGCAATGGCTTTCTAACTACCACTCAAACTGTCAAACCAGTAGGATGAAGTCTTCACTTCAGAGCTGAAAATAACCCTTACTTACTTGAACCACTGTCCTGTGAGGCATCTGTATTTCAATAAAACATGAAGAAAATGGCATGTTCTACAATTTTTGAATGTATCTATTTCAAACATAGTTGTTTTCATTCTTACATGCCCAGCGAGTGTACACATAGAAGGGATGCTGCACTCCTGTGTATAGGGGGAATGCATGGCCCCGGAAAGCAGCCTCCTTCTGTTCTTCTGTTATTACGGTCTCTCGGCTGGGAAAGGTACCAACCAAGCAACCCAGCCAGGATGCTCGTCCATCCACATCCTTCCATAAAGACTTCCTGACCAGGTAAGGGACAATCCATTTCAGTCAGGATGCCAAACAACCTGTGTTGTCTGGGACAATACATATGTATAAAAGTATACAGTTATAAGTGACTTGTATAATTTTATGACCATTAAAGCCAATTGGTACATATTCTAATATTCTTTAATGCCAATAACATTTAAAGGTAAGTTAAATAAAATTAAGAAGAAAACACATCTACTTATTTAGACAAAACATTTTTAAAGCCTTAACTTTCATATTCAGAAAGATCTGAAAGTTGTACAATTTTGAACTACTATTGTATTGTAACCCTATTTCTAAGATGAAATAAGAAAGAACAATATTAAAGTTAAGCAGAAATAGAATAAATGTGAAATGGTAAGAACAATAAAAAATTTTCAACCAGCAATGCATGATTCTAATAACTCTAATTTATGTGTTCATTAAGCAATGGCTGGCATAGTGCTCAGCACAGCAGCACTGCCTCTCAGCTCCTGAGCTTTTCTCAGTTCCCAGTGCCATTCCTTTTCTGTGGATTTTGTTTATTTAGCATAGTGTGACAGCACTAAAAACTTCACTGTAAAGCTGCCATAATGGGAAAACTAGATGTAAAAAGAAATGAAGTTGTGAAAAGATCTAAATACAAGAAAAAAATTACTGAAACATGGAATTGAACAGCAATAAAAATTAAATAAAACATTGTAAGTTAATTTTAAAACTATGAACTAAATAAGTTTATTTTTTTACTTCATTGTTTACCTTCAACTTACATGTATTACTTAATTTGAATTGAGCTCAAACATTTGGCAAATTGTGTACACATGTACCAAGGACATTCTGCAGTGAATCAGTTTGGGAACAACAGATACTCGTACATACTTTTCATGACCTTTCTTTTTTGTTTATATAGCCTTGGGAGGGGAAAAGAATCTTTTGAAGCAAATTCCTTCCACCCGTCGCCAAACCTTTTTAATCCAACCCAAAGTCAATGTTACAAGAAGAGCTGCATGTGGTAGTGCAAGTTAATTCTTAATTCCCATGTATTAGGAAGCTTTAGACAAAAAAAAATGCAAAAAAGACAGAGAATGCACACCAAGGGAGAGAATAAATTACAGTAGATGTATGTTATTCTGGGCCTGGCTAAAATTATTTTGAGGATGAATTAACTGCATGCCAGCTTTTTTTGCCAGCTCATTGAATGCCATTACTAAAATTTTAAGAAATTGGTCAGTTTGATCCTGGCTCAACTCTTAATTCCTGAGATAAGTCATAAAATAAAAATAATTCTCTCATTTATTTGTTTGCATTATAGAGTATATTACTGTATGCACATATATTAGAATAAATTAGGCAAAGTTAATGAAGGAAGTAAAGAAAACAAAGCATTTATTTCACTGCCCTAATTAAGAAAATGTCATAAAATTCAAACAACCAAAAAAGTTTCTCAGTAACAGAAGCATATTTTGGGATGTGCATGCGGTGGCATACCATTCTGAAGTCTCAAACAAATGATTTTTCTGAGGAAAACTGTTCATAGAACACAAAAATATGTATTATAGACAAAAGGATAATAACTTTAATAACTCAAGGTACAACTGAATGTTTTTGAGAAAAGGGTTTATTTTATTTATTTTTACCTAGAATGGCTGAAAGACAGGACGTCAGTAACTTTGAAAGCTGTTTTTTTGACTACATTTGTATGGAGTTTCAGTGATTGCAACCCATCATAATGTTTCCTAAGAAACTGTATCAAAGACATCATTGAACTGAAGATTGGAGACATACACATTTTTGTATATAATCGATCATCTTTATTGTTTATGCAGTCCATTTCTGTCTGTAGGTATTACCATAACATCCAGACCTAACTGGGAGGTACTTGGGTAATGTCTGAGTAGGATACGAAAAGGTGGAAGCAGGAAAGAAGACTAACATGAAACGTGGGCTATCTGTAGGGATAGGATGAAGACCTAGGGAGAGAAATGAGGGGTTATGGGTGTGGAAGAAGAGCATCCGAGTCTTGTGAAAAGAACGGTGAGAGTAGTTTAGAGAGTAGATGGCTCCCATGGGCCACAACACCTGGAGGCTGAGTTAGGCTTCTGATCTACAGCCTACAAATAAACGGCCTTGTTTAATGGACCTTCCTCTGTCAGCTGTGTTCCGAGTCAGGTATTCTTCTTTTAAGCTGGTTACTACATTACCAGTGCTTGACAAGCTCATTTAAAAACAGGAGTGAATATTCAGAATTCAACTCCCAGGCAAGCCGTAACTTAAGTGGGCACAAATGGGTAAAGACTTCAGACTTGTGAGACAGGAACATAAGGGGCTGGGTTGTTTAGGAAAGAACTGAACACTGTAGGCTTGGAAAGTACACTATTCTGTGTGCAAGTCTGTATTGTGTGTAAGTCAAATCATTCTGCACCGGTATATTTTCTTTGGTAGGTTTTTGTATTACAGTATTGCACTGAATTTGATCATTTAGACTGAGGTTGTGTAGTTTTGTTTTTAGAAACTTGAACCCTGGATCAAGGTGCCTTTTATGCTTTGATTAAGGCAGACTGAAAAATAAGCATGCATTTTATACAGTGTGTGGAACTCACTTAGTAAAGTTAATGTGAGGTGAGCTTTGGGATGTGGATACCTTACATCAGTGGTTCTCAAACATGGTCCAGGGGACCCCATCCAGCTGCAGGTTTTTGTTCTAACCAGTTTCACAATCAGTGAATCATTTAATTTTGTATTGATCCTATTTAATCAACTAGCCGTTTTTCTCTTCTCTTATTCTGAAAAGCACAGCATGTGACTTTAACATTTAAAACACATTGTGGTATTTGGCCGGCTTGTCATCCCGGCCAATACCCCCAAGCCGCCAGATGGAGCCCTCCCTGCAGTGTGGAGGTGCCCCGAAGACCAGCAGGGAGTCATGGACTTTGTAGTTTTTATCCTCAGCCCTGCTGGGTACCACAGGGGCCGTAAGAGGGAGCTGCAGGGAGGACCGAAGACTTCTTTGTGCCCTATAACCTGTACATCAAAGGAAGAGCGACGTGCTTCCGGGGTGAAGAAGAAGGACTTGTACCTGACCCGGAAGTGATATTGAATCACATGGACTGGGAACACTTCCGGGTCAGGGAGAATAAAAGGACTATGGGAGCTCCCAAACGGCGAGCTGAGCTGGGTGGAAGGGTGGCAACGTGTCTGGGAGTTGGAGGATTGTTTATTGTGTATTATTGTGATTTATTTATGAATATAGTGGAGGACAGGGTGCTTTGTGCAACTGTGGCAATTTAATAAAGTCATGGTTTGGACTTTTACCTGGTGTCTGGAGTCGTGGACAGGGGTTCAAGGGAGCGATAGCGCCCCCAATCTGTCACAACATTTAGAATGATATGGATTTTTCCTATACCTTTAAGTGCTTATCTCTCTTGTTGTTTTCCTATTAGTTTGCTACCTCAATTGCCTTCTAATAAAAATAATTAGAAATGAGCGGAGCAGACACTGAATACTGAAAGACTGCATCTACGGTACTTCAGTTTCAGACCCACTAATGTGCACGTTAGGAAATGATGGATTAAAAAACCTGCAAAAACTGAATGACGACCATGACAATTTTAAAAACGGAGTTTAAAATAACATTAAATTATCTCCATGTCCATCCATTCATCTTGTAAACTTGCTTATCTAGAGCAGGAAAGCTGGAGTAAGCAATGAGTGCGAATCAAGAACAATTCCTGGAGTGTTTGGCACATTCTAATAAAAGTTACTGAATTTAGTTTTGTGTTCTACACTGACCACAAAACACAGAAACTGGGAAATAACAGATGGCTTAACTAGGCAAAAGGAATTCAATTAAAAACAGAAGATGGATGGAACAAGTTTGGACTGAGTTTGAGAAGCACTTCCTTAGAGAACCTGCAGGGCTGTTGAAAATCTAAGAGTGCAGGTGGGAAGGAGGATGCCAGGACAACGCAAGATGAAAGAAAGCTGTACATGTGCGTAAACATTTTGCCTGCCAGCTGAGGGTAGTTGGTGTCTAAGCACTAGAGAAATATTTAAAGATCTGTAGAGAAGAACTAATATCAGTTTCAATTAAGGTATGTCAAGAATTGGCAAGATGGAGTGAGGGTATTCTTTTTCTGTCTTTGTTTTCATATTTAAAAAGTAGTTTGTGATTATTTAACTACTGCTGCTGCTAAAGGTCAACCTCCGTTCTCTTTAGTGGCACATCAAAGACTGCATCTTTCAAGTCCAGCAATTAAGTAGGGCTGGTTGAGTGGTAATTGAGGACAGTTAACATGCAAGCACAAGAAAAGCACAGTACTTAAGGGGCTGTAAAGAAACAGCGGTGCTGCATCTATCTCCAGAGTAAACCAAAGAAAGAGCCACAACCACCGCTGAAGCCATAAGTGATATCAACACCTTTACTCTTTTCAAGAAACCCAACTGATGGAATAACAGGTTATAGAAGTGTCGGTCAAAAGAAGAACAAAGTCTGGTTCTCTAGCCCACAATTGGCAAACAAGTGCACTTGACAAATATTTCTGGAGACTCAAATTTTCTGGAGAGTGAAAGCCAACCCAGTACAACAAATCCTGAAACACTCATCCAAAGTAAAAGACAAGAGCAACAAAATGTACTGAATTATTGAGTGTTAATAATCGGATTTGCCAAGTGCATGTCTTCGTAATAACCTTTTTTTGTTAATGTATCTGTCTGTGGACATGAAACACAACAAGACTATCATGTCCTCCTTCTCTTGACTTGGTCTCAGTTAGGTCTTGTTTGCACTGAATACTAAATCATATCCATTGCCAAAATGAGTGGAATAGAATATCCTGTTGGCTGAAAAGCCAGGGTATATGTACGGAAATGTTTGACCCTGTCCCTGATGAGGAAATCTAAGTGTGGACCAACATTTTTTGGAAGGGCTTTTGTTTTTGAAGTGAGAATGTGGCCAGTATTTTACTAATGTAGACATATTTTTTATCCCTGCTTTCTACTGGGGACCTTTTGTTTCCAAAACTTGAAACATGTTTTGAAGTTTTAAGTGTTATAAGTTAAAAGTAGCTGAATCCTATCAGTGACTGTGGTGGCATGAACATGTGCTCTCATTGTGGTGGTGTGGTTTTGTCAAATGCAAATAAAGCAAGCAGGTGTTTGGTATACTGCAGGGATGTTGCTGCACAAAAGTAGAACATAAAGCACTGGATTGGGTGGTGGAGGCAGCACAGAACATTACTGGTGTTCATCTATCTCTATTCATGACATATACAACTCTTGCTTCTTTAAAAAGGCAAACAATGTAACCAAAGACTTCAGCCATATCACAGCTGCTTTTCACTGTCCTTCCTACTGGCAAACAATACAGGACCATTAGACCCACACCTGCAAATTCAGCAATACTTTCTAAATGTAAATTGTAAAGTTGCTGACCAGTCAATCATACAATTTCAAATAGTGTATGTATATACAAGGATGCCTTATACAGTAGCATATTATTAACACAGGTGGCTGGGCTGCTGTCATGGAAGAAACTCTGTGAAGAAACTTGTCCCAATTGTTGTAAGTGAGACTGCAGCATTTTAAATGTCAAGTCAAGTTCTCTTTATTGTCATTACAGCCATATACAAGTACTGTACATGGGGAAATGAAATTGTGTGCCTTCAGACCCATGGTGTAACGTGCAACAACACAAGACAGCATAAAGTTTAACACACTTTACAACAAAGTGCAAAACTGGGTTCCGTACAATAAAACACACAAGAAATTAAGTTATTTCTTTAGTTGTTAGGTTATTAAAGTTATTATTATTACTCTAACCTAGTTCCAAAAATTAGAATATAAGTAGGAGTTAAGGATTAAAAGAAATACATTTTTTTACCAGTTTTTGCTCGTTTACAATAACAAACTTGTTAAAAACTGTAAACTTTTAATGTCAATCAAAATGTTCTAACCCATTGGTTCCCAAACTCGGTCCTGAGGACCCACTGTGGCTGCAGGTTTTTGTTTCAACCAGATCCACAATTGGTGATAATAATTGATAACAACTGATCTCATTTAATTAGCTGTTTTTTTTTTACTCTTCTCTAATTCTGCATTCAGAAAAACACAACAGCATGGTTTTTACATTTATAAAACATTTATTTATATTTTTTTCTAAAGCTATAAATGCTTAACTCTCTTAACTTGATTTTCTATTATTTTCCCCTTTTCCTGTGTAGTTTGCTTTCTTCATTTAACCCTAATTCTGACAAATAATAACCAGCATAGCAGACACCCAGGAAGATGAAAGCAGCAACGACTTCAATGTCAGACCTGCCAATTAGTAAATAATCAATTAAATAACCAGAACACCTGGAAAAGCAGAATGAGAATTAATACTGTTAACAATTAAAACTAACTAACTACTTATTACATTTTAATAAAAATCTACCAAACTTAGTTTGTAATTTGTACATTGACTCCAAAACACAGAAACAGGGATATAATGGCTCACTTAATTAGGCTAAGTGGCCAATGAAAAGCAGAAGCTGGTTGGAACAAAAACCTGCAGCGATAGTGGGTCCTCAGGACCGAGATTGGGAACCACTGTTCTAACCTATTACTCTGCTTGCATGACAGTAATAAACTCCTTAACATTATACATTTAACATTAATTATTTCTAAATAGATGGTTCACTATTTTTTTATAACTACCATAACAAGATAAGCTATGTGTTAAAGATAATAAAACATTAAATTGTAAAGCTGAGTCCAAACAGAAACTTCTTTATTTTATAGCTTATTGCTGAAATATGGCAAACGGCTATGTTGTTTGTTTAGTAAATGGTAAGAACTGAAAAAAAAAAAAAAAAAAAAAAAAAAAAAAACACAAAGCTTGAAATTCATTTTATTTAAGAGATCCTACTGACGTCATTGAAGGATATTGAATTGAATTCTGCAGATTTCCATATTCTGTACATTTTCTATTTTCTATATATATCTGAATATACTGTTCAAAAAAAATCAAAGGAGCCCTTTTTAATCAGAGTATAGCATCAAGTCAGTGAAACTTCTGGGCTATTGATCTGGTCAGTTAAGTAGCAGAGGGGGTTGTTAATCGGTTTCAGCTGCTTTGGTGTTAATGAAATTAACAGCAGCTGCACTAGAGGGGTAACAATGAGACGACCCCCAAAACAGGAAAGGTTTAACAGGAAGAGGCCCCTGACATTTTTCCCTCCTTATCTTTTCTGACTGTTTTTTCACTAGTTTTGCATTTGGCTACGGTCAGTGTCACTACTGGTAGTATGAGGCAATACCTGGACCCTACAGAGGTTGCACAGGTAGTCCAGCTTCTCCAGGATGGCACCTCAATACGTGCCATTGTCAGAAGGTTTGGTGTGTCTCACAGCAGAGTCTCAAGGGCATGGAGGAGATTCCAGGAGACAGGCTGTTACTCTAGGAGAGCTGGACAGGACTGTAGAAGGTTCTTAACCCATCAGCAGGACCGGAGGAACAGGATGAGCACTGCCAGATAATACAAAATGACCCCCAACAGGCCACTGGTGTGAATGTCTCTGACCAAACAGAAACAGATTTCATGAGTGTGGCCTGAGGGCCCAATGTCCTCTACTGTGCCCTGTGCTCACTGCCTGGCACCGTGGAGCTCAATTGGCATTTGCCATAGAATATCAGAATTGGCAGGTCCACCACTGGCACCCTGTGCTTTTCACAAATGAGAGCAGGTTCACCCTTAGCACACATGGCAGACATGAAAGGGTCTGGAGAAGCCTGGAGAAGCCGTGGAGAACTTTATGCTGCCTGTAACATCGTTCAGCATGGTGGGGGGTCAGTGATGGTCTGGGAAGGCATATCCATGAAGGGACACACAGACTTGTACAGGCTGGACAACGGCACCTTGACTGCCATTAGGTATCAGGATGAAATCATTGGACCCATTGTCAGACATGCTTAGGCACCTGCTCCTCAGGTTTCTCTTAAGTCTTTGACAAGGCTAATATTAAGTGTCTGTTAATGGTTAAGCTTTTAGAGGTGAAATTTAAATCCAAAATCTAAATTTTCTATAAATTTATAGAATTAAACCTGTGAAATCTGAATTCTCAGTACATTTTGGAAAATGATTTAATGAAATCCAAGATTAATGAAAAAGTACACGAGGAAGCATTTAAATAATAAAATGTCTACATAGACTATTAAAAATGAAGGTCAAAAGGACCATCCACATGAAAGTTCCAGAAAGAACCTTTATTTATTTAGATCCATAATAGATTGCATAAATAGCCATTTATATAGGATAACAGAGTTGTGAAATACCAATGGATTCCCGATTTAAAAACGACTCTTACTGCATAAAGCAATGCTAAGTTTGCATTTTCTTGATTTGTTTGTATCCTGATAGAGAGCCTGATATTCATGAAGGATTTCTGTTTTGTCAGCATAATAAAAACATTTTCAAAGTTGAAAGAATCAATTTCATGTGCAAACAACTTTCATGGAATGAAATGGTTCTATTGTCAAGAAATGGTTCCAAGAGCAACCACACCAACCAGTAAAGTGCCATTTTAGAACCATTAGTTTTAAGAGTGTAGTGTGAAATTCTGTACTTAACTTTTCTTGGCAACTTACTTACATGTCTAAAATGCTGTTTGACGTAAGGTGCACTGACCCTGTGTGAGACACTTTAAGGTATCAGGAAATAAAACCTAGTGGTGGAACAAGCCAAAATCAGAATTAAAAGTCAAGCTAATCTGCTGTCAAGTTTAAATTGCTAACAAAAAATAATTAAGGTGCCTAAAATGAACACAGTTCTAAAGCCAGAAACTTAATTATCACAAAACAAACTGTATGGTAATACATGGTGTGACAGATAGGGGGTGCTATCGCTCCCTTGAACCCTTGTCCAAGATGCCAGACACCAGATAAAAGTCCAAAAGTAGACTTTATTAATACAGCACAGTGCACAAAGCACCCTCCTCTCCACAATACTCATTAAACCAATCACTAATCACAATACAATAATTCCTCCACTCCCAGACGCGTTGCCACCCTTCCACCCAGCTCAGCTCGCCGTCTGGATGCTCCCACAATACTTTTATATCCCCTGACCCAGGAGTGTTCCAATTACCAGTCCATGTGATCTCCTATCACTTCCGGATCAGATGAAGAGTCCTTTTCTTCACCCCGGAAGCACGTCATTCCCCTTGTCCATGTGACTCGGACATACTTCCGGGGCGTAGGGTAAATAAGCATTGTTCCTCCCTGCAGCGTCTCCTAGTGGCCCCCATGGTATCCAGCACCTCCATGCTGCAGGGAGAGCTCCACCTGGCGGCTTGGGGGTATTGGCCGGGATAAACGGCCGGCCATACACCACAATGGGTAATCTACAAACTCAGAGGAGAACACTGCTCAGCTTTAAACTAGATACATTACTGAGGTTAAGGAGGCTGTGACACCTGACTACACCCAACTGGGAGCTATGCCTAAGCAATGGGACTCACAAAATGGTGGCACCCACAGCATATGCAAAACAGTATGGCGTGATGGCATAGTGCTATAAATTTTTTACTTTCTCAAATTGTCTTGTATGAAGAAATAAACATTATTTTCACAATCCTTGGAATCGAAAACACTTAAATAACCATTTACTTTGCTTTACAAAGTCCTGGGAATCAACAAAAAAATAATAAAAACTGCTGACCATAAAACAAAGGTTGTTCCCATAATTCTCTTCATGCATAAGGGTTTTTAAATTAGCTTAAAACTCATCAGAAGCTTATAAAACAATGCAAAATGAGAAATTACAAGAAATGTGCCTAATCAAGTTGTCTGTCCCCCCACACACAACCTTAAATATGTTGTGTTTTTTCCTACAGGAAACAAGGAGGACAGAACAAGTGACCTGGCCTTGATGTTAGAAGCTCTTTTTGGACAGGATGCACTGTAACTACTGAATGCATACATTAGCTGTTGACATAGAACTAAAACAATATTTGTGATACTTGCCAAATGTGCAGCATTTGAACTACTATTCTGGGAGAGGTAATTGGATATTGCCTGAGAATGTATAGTTGTGTTAAAAATGGCTAAACACTACCTTTGTCTAACATCACATTTCTTCTATTTCCTCAAACACCTCATTTTCTTAGTTATACCCACTACCCCAAAACCTACCAGGTTTGTCAATTGTACAGTACTAGCTGTGTAAGTCCGTGCTGTAAAAAGCCCAGGGTCCTAGAAACTATTGAAATTGTCAGAAAAAAAAATGAAATGTAGAGATTTCAGGTAACTGAAAGGAACTAATGTGGGCATCTCTCTCCTAGGAGGATTAGTTTTGCCGATGTGCTTGAATCGCTTGTGCATGACCGGCGCAAGGAAAAGTAAAAGGCATGCCGTTTTGCCGATGTTAGCGGTTAAGCAACTTTGTCTTTTTTCTGAGGTTTCGTTTTGCAGACGTGCTCGCCCTGCTTATATTATTAGTGGCTGAATGATTTTTCTGTTCCCTCGGAAGAGGAGCCCTCACCCCAACTCCACCTCTCACTTCCGGGCCGGACAGACACACACACTTCCACGCGTAGATGTTTATAGATAGATAGATACTTTATTAATCCCAAGGGGAAATTCACAAGATTATTTTTATATAAGATTATCAACTATGTATACACCATGCAATTGTTCAAGGAACATGGGATGGCCGTCTTAGTATTTCTCCCACTTCCCTCCTTAATCTTCTGTAACACAGTCAATAAGGAAATGTAGAGGAATCTGAGCTTGCTGGGGTCAAGGCCACTATTGTTGTGATCCTGGAGCAGCCTGAGGAGATACCCACAGCAGAGGTGACTTCCACAGGAAGAAGCTGTCAGGTGAGGGTACTGAGTAGCTTTTTGTAAGATTGCAATTTCCACAATATCCATCAAACAGATGCAGAATGGTAAACCAGTCTGAACACAGATTGAAAAAGTGCAAAGAAAATGAAAATGTCAAATGTTGATTGGTTCCACTTGTCAAGTAACTGACTTAAACAAACATACAGTACCATTGGTCGCTGCTGCACTTTTCCATCACATTTGCCAAGTATCATTTGTTTTACCAGTAGTACTTTCAAACCTGCCCTTCTTATAATTTTCTCCTTTGATTTCTTATTACATTTTCTATTATGATCTGTAAAGGCATCAATTACTGATAGGAAGTTTCATCTGTCAGTCATTCTTTTGACCCCAGCAAAGTGTGATAGGACAGGAAGAAATGGCAGAACACCAGCATCCAAAGAATGTGGATTTGTTACAGTGCCAGAATGTGTGCTTTTATTTTAAGGTGATTCAATCCACAGTTTGAACAGCCATTTGGCCTTGTTGTAGCTGCTTGCTTTTCCTTGTAATTTTCTTTAGCAGTCTCATTCACAGCTGCTGACGTCTGTTTTTTCCTCTGTTTTCTGTGCAGTTTTAGTTTTGCAGTGTGAAACTTTTACAATGGTTTGCCAGTGAAGATCTAACAAAATAAATACCCTATTGCTACCTTGCTGTCATCTCACATGTCTATGCCTCTGTTACTGTTTGCTCAGATTGCCAGAAGACTTCTGAATCTGCTAATCTCTGCTTGACACTCAACCTCATCGCTTCAATTATTAGGAGATGCACTGTGCCCTCAAAAGGATTGGCTCTGGTTTTTGTCTCATTCATTATCAGACATGGATGCTTGATGCAACCTCTCTGGCAGTAGCACCACTTAATTATGCTTTTTTTCCCCACTTCTAACATTTCTGTGTTTAAGATTCCTTGTACTGTATGCCACCTCGTGACTCATTGCATTTGTCCCTGAAAACTCAAGGTTCAAAACAGAATGAGTAGCAGAAGCCAAAGCCAATGATGAGATTTGATTTGAGGCAGGGTACTGCAGATGTAGACGACATTAGATGTAGGCCCTGAACTTCAGTGAGCAGAACGTGTGGAAGTAACCCTGTCAACATGACCCAATCTGGGATTAGACATGAGTGAAATCAGAAATGGGGATTTCCTGAACAAGATCCAAAAACACTAATCCAAGAATACACAGACATTTCTCAGGACTCCAGCTCAAAACAAGTTGACAGAGCAAATGAATGAAATTCTTTAAGAAATTAAAGAAACAAGTGTCATGAGCTCTGTAAGTTTAGACTGGAGAAAACTGAGAACAGTATGGGCAGTAACACTGAGAAACTGCTGAAGAATATTGAGAAAACGATCAGATGGCAATGGGGAAAGTTAAGAATATATGGAGTAAAATAAAGAATGAAATCAATTCTCTTGGGTGTCCAAATCGATGACCTGTAATATATACTAACACCCCATATTCAATTGCTTGAACAAATGATGAGCAGAAAAAGACAAAATGATGGCCCATCCGGGAAACTGCTTCAAAATATATGGAACTTGAAGAGACATATCAAGAACTAAAAAAAATACAAAATCTAACTGTTCATCATATACTGGAGAATTTAGAGTCTGCATTGGATGCACTACAAAGATCATCTCAAACTTTCTAGTCAAAATTGAGAAAAAAACGAAAAAAAAACAGTACTAGCAGTTTCGTTGAATCCAGGTCAGTTGTGCAGAGCGGTTGGTTGTAGGTCGCTGTGAGCCTTCAGTTACGTTGTGTTGTTTACTATGCGGTGATCTTGTACCTTAGGCTTATTATAGTCACGTGGCGCAACTTACGTAAAGGACCGTTGTTTGTTTGTTGAGCGCATTTGGCTCATTGGGTTGAAGCAGTAAGCACGTGTGGTTGATGATGGCGAGTTCTGCACATGTGTTTGTGGTTAGAAAGCGAAAAGGTAACGTGTAATACTTTAATTACAGTGCAGATGATAATAAAAGCAAATGTACCGTGCGAGGAGAAGAAGAAAAGAGTCTCGGAGTTTCAGTGCAGGGCCAGCTGGATCAGTGCTTCTCTGGTAACATGACTGCACTTCATACAGGGACGTGCAGTCACACCTGTCATCGTGAAAAGTAAAAAAAAAAAAAAAAAAAAAACTAATAATGATAACATAAAATAAATGTGCCCACTGGTTTGTGCTATAAATTTGTTTTCTGTGTGATTCCAATAATTTTGATAATTTTTATAGATAATTATATTAAAATCACTGTATCTGCACATTTCCTGTGCAAATACAGGGGAGAAATGTGAGGTGCTGCAGAGATGAGACAAGACGAGCCTCACCTCGGACTGTGCTATGCCTCACATGCTGGGTTGATGCATACAATTGGTGCTTGTCTGTTGCTGTCTCTCTGTATGTTGCCAATATAACGTTTGCACATGAATTTATTATACACCTCGACTTTCAATAATCTGACTAATATCTTTAATGAATGTGTGTGACATATCTAGTCTTGCTGATCGGACTTAAAACCACAGTGAAAAGGCACAAGGTGAGGCAGACAGTACAGTGCCATACTGAAGGGGGTGGGTATGAGCCCAATAGGTGCTTGTTGCTACTGTTCTACGCAGAGAATCTCGGCACCAATAAGTTAGCGATATCAGAAAGTCAAGTGCACTGCAGTGATCCATTTATTTTTATTTTTTGTTCCGACTGACTGTCAAAATGAAAGATTTAAGACTTTTAAAACTAAAGGAAAATAAAGAGGACTTTTACAAGCAACAGAGATTTTCGTGGAGAAGGATAGGCGCATGGTCTTCATTAACAAATAAAGGTAAGACCATAAACGGTTTTCAATTTTATATAAAGAAAATGGGATCAGACTAAGAAAAATCCATTATATAAAAACTAAATTTTGTCCTTAAATAAAATATGCTTTTGCTTTTCTTGTTATTTTGTTGAACAGTATATAATAAAATTGATTAAAGCATCAGAATGAAAAGATTTTAAAAACAACTAAATATTTCAATTAAGGTCAAAACTAAAATCATTTTTTTTTTGTACACCACTCTATACTTTCATTTGTATTGTACGAGTGTGAATTGTGGAAGTGCAGCAGCAAATTTAGAACACATGGAGAGTGTGGAACAAATGTGCTCTCTCTCGCCACTATAAATATAACGTTCTCTCTTAGCCGAATATGTGCCTTACCTATGTGTGAATGCTGATGAGATATGAAACATAACCAATAGTCAATGTGCACGCTGCCAGCTGAATAGAGAATAAGCTACTCTTTGGGGTTCGTATATTTGTAAATCTGACTCTGAATGAGTCCGTGCCTCACCAGCTATGAATGTCACCGCATTCGCTGGCCAGACACCATCTGGAACAGTGAAATCTGGCAGAGAACAAATCAGCTGCCCGTAAAAGAAGAAATAAAGAAACAGCATTGGGACTGATAGGACACACCCTGCGAAAGCATGCAAATAATATCACCATACAAGTCCTAACATGGAAACCATGGACCAACATGGGCCAAAGAACACCTGGCACTGGTATTTGGAGGCAGAAATCAAGACCACGGGGATGGAACCAGCTGGAGAGAAAAGCCCAGGATAGAGATGTTTGGCAATCCATTGTCGGCAGCCTGTGCCTGTGGCATAGTGGGTCCGCGGCTCTAAAGGATGGCCAGTTAAGTAAATAATTGCCACGCTCGTGGCTTAAGGAGGGGCCGTGGTAGTGTGGCGGGAGCGGTTCCCAGGTGCGATGCAGGTGTGGGCGTTTCTGCACTGAACTGCGCAGGTGCATGATCGCCCATGTCCGTAATTGATGCCGAGAGCTGATAATTGCCACATCTGTACCACGTGCCCATTATAAAAAGGAGAAGCACGAGTACAGGAAAGATAAAAGGAAGAAACAGAAGGACGGAGGTTAAGGGAGAAGAAGGCTGGAGACGTGCACAGCCAGTGTGGTGCGAGCGAGCGAATGAAAGCAGGTTCACTGGTGAAGGCAGGCAGCTAAGAGAAGAGCCCCTAAAGAGGAGTGTGTGGCTGACACTTGTCGGGCGTGGGCAGAAAGAAGTGGTCACTCCAGCTGAGCAGTTTTGAGAAGCTGGAATGACCGGCAGTGTGGAGTTAAGGAGGCTTGGGAGAGTGAACCTCAGCACGAGTGCCCTGGCCATTGGGGAACCAAAGTCTTGGTCCAGTAAAGTAGCCATACGGAGCCAGGAAACAGAAAGCAACCGGAATAGGAGAAGGTCAGCTGCTGCTGTAGGTAAGGCGACTCCTCTGTTGCAAAGCCTATTGGGATAAACAGGAGAGCAGCCAACTAAAAGGCAGCAGCACCAGGCTCCTAAAAAAGACAGCTTCCAGCCTGTTGATTTTAACCTCATTTTAATGGATTATTTATTGATTTTTAACCTCAAGTTATGGCACCTGTTTTTATGGACTATTTATTAAATTTGAGCACTGCACTATTTGAACACTGTTTTGATGATTTTTTTTTTAATAAAAGCACTTTTACCCTCTCCCCTTGCTCCATGTGTGATTTGTGCTCATTGCACAGCTCATCAGGATTACATTACTGACGGCGTTGGGTTCAAGGGCTCCTAAATTTGGAAGTGGGAGCATGGAGCAGGACCCACACTGTCACAGTGCCCCAGACGGACAGTAGGCGAAAGTAAAGTTGCTGCAGATCCCAGGTTGGGAACCACCATTAAACTATAGGTCACAACGGATATGTTTGTGATTGGGCACCATTATGATTATGTTTTAAATTATCAGAGTTCGTCCAAGTGTGAATTCTGAGGTGAGCGATATCCTATCCACTATTTAGCGCACATTTTTATTATGCAATTTAAGGCATAGCCTATAAACAACAATGTTGATGCCTCACAGACAGCTTTTGTTTCTATGGTACAAAAATATAATTAATATTCCCCATGACACCAGCCTATTACACAGTCATACTAAGATGGCTGACAGGCAAAGACATATTAAAAAAATGGGAATGAAAGGAATGCCACAGACAAGCTTGTCAGGTGAACAGACCACAGCGCAAGTTTGAGATGTTAGAACAAAAGGAACGGGTGAAGAATCAAGGATGTGAAAATTTTCAGGGTGTTGGAGGTGGTGAATCAGTATGGTGGGGCTATATGTGGTGCTGTGGCACTGTTTTATACTAAATGCAGTCTCAGTAGTCATGTACAGCGTTTTTGTCGTTATAACACACATTGAATTTAGAGTACATCTGCAACAGAGGTGCATTCAAGATTTTGTATTAAGTTTAGTGTGCCTTGGTTACAATGACTTCTTTGTTTTAACAACAGATTATTATAAAGTGGTTCAGTAAATCTCAGTCTGATGGGATAGTGAAGGATGTGTTGTCGAACCATTAAGAACTAGAAGAACAGCAGAAATATCTGTAGAGAGGAGTGTTTGCAATGTTAGTCGGAATTATTAAGCATTTCAAACTGGACAGTTCACTGAACACTTCATCCATATTTATTCCATAAAATAAAAATAGTGCAGACATTTTTTTTAGGGATGATGTAACCATGCAACTCAACAGTTAAGTGAGTTAAAACTGGAATATGCTGCAATAAATAAACTCATTTAGAAAAATGTTTCTGTAAGGTTTCTAAACTCATTTGGGACTCCCTTCAATGGGATGACACACCAAAGAGCGCCCCGAAGTGCAATCGCTGCGTCTGTGGAAGACCGTTTATCAGTTGCTGGGGCAACCGCAGGCTACCAATGCAGAAGCAGCTCGCAGCTAAAGCAGATCCAAGAAGCGGCTCGTGCTATAAGCGATTGTCAGCGGTGGGTGATCCAAGGAACATTATAAATGCAGGGAACAGGTTTACTTGGCCACGACCCTGCCTAATTGCTGTGTCTGTGTTTAGGAGAATGGTAGATCCCGCTACAATAAATAACCATGCTGTTCCTGTTTCAAACTGAAAAGTTGCTTTTGCTAAAGTACTCAGACTCAGCCTCGTGTTTTGGGGAGCAAGACAGGGTCTCGCATGTCACATGCTACCAGGAGTGGGGTCCTTGAACTGATGGATCCCCAGGAAATACAGCAAAACCCAGATCAAGATGAGCCACAGCTGCCTTGGCATGGCCACGAGATGTTCTGCCGAAGATGGCTCCCTCAAATGACCCCGGGTGTTTCCTATTCTGCTTTGAACGTATGGCAACATTGATGTGCTGGGACAGGGGAGCCTCGACAGCTATTTTAGCCCCGTTTTTAACCAGAAAAGCCCTCCAAGCCGCAATCTAACTCCTGAAACGCTTGATGATTATGACTACATGAAGCAACAGAACCTCCTCTGCACGGCTGTGAGCCCGGTGTTAAAGGGTCACCAGTGCGGCTGTGACATATTGATCCAGATCCCCCTGTACGAGGACAAATCAAGGGCTTAGTGGACATAATTCAAAGCTGGATCTGTGGAGACCATTTGAAGCACATTGTGGAGAAGCTCACTATTAATGCAGACCTGTCAGGAATAGATGAGAGACTCTATGAGGAAATGCTACGGAATGATGTCCACTTGCTGCTGGATCTGACCTGCAGACTACAGGGTGCACAAGCCACCTGGAAACAAGGGTTGCCAGCACCACAAGTAGAAGACACCAGAGTGTAAACACCATAGTGCGGACTAATCACAGCTGCGTTCACTGTGATCAGCTAGGACAATTGACTTGGTAGTGTCACCTCCCACCTGCACAAACAATGGCTATCGGTTTCCCCCAAGAGTTTAGAGGAGGACGATTTTAAGGTCCCGTTTACATTGGCCGGATGGGAATGCTCTGCCCTGTTGGACTCCGGTAATGACCTCTGTGTAGTTCGCCGTGACTTGCTCTGGCAGACTCCTTATAAGGCTACAGACAAAGTAAACATCCGCTACGTCCATGGGGACATTAAAACATACAAGACTATATTACAAGTCTGGACTGCCATATCCAACACCTCCCCCTGGCCATTCCTAATAAGGAAAAAGTAATGTCCTCTTCCCACGGGTCTTGGCCACCTGCAAAGCGCCTACCCCCATACTGGATAGAGAGGGTCTCGCCACAGACAATGTCAGTCAAGGAAACGGGTTTGAAATTGAACTGGAGTTGTCCAGCGAGCTAGGAGACAAATCCTCAAGTGGAAACCTGGGACAGGTGGCAAACTTTTTCATGTCACTGCACACACCAACAGGCTCCACAGACTGGACACTCAATATGGACCTGGACGAAGACAAAATAGCAGTGGGAGATGAGTGCGATGCTGCATCTGACCCAGTAGTGGTGAGAGGCGAATGTGATTCTACATCAAACACATAGAAAGCAAAGGCTGTCATCCAGGCAGAATTTTCTCGCCTACAGCGCACCGAGAACAACTTGGATTCTGCATTCAGACAAGCCTATGTCGCAAATGATTCTTATTATTTGTAGAGAGAGGACCCAAATTTTAAAACACCTCATTTTTTTGGAGAGGTTTTAGAAATTGCTCACAGTCACGTTTTGTGGGGTCACCACAGTGTAGAAAAGACTATGGAACACATTTCAAATGCTTTTATTGGGTGCATATGGGCCAGGATGTGGTGCAATTTTGTAAGGCCTGTCCCGACTGTCAAATAGTTGATGTTCACAGACCTATGTGCACCCCTTATACTGATGCCTATTTTAGACATCCCCTTTAAGAGGGTGGAATTGAATATAGTTGGCCCGCTTCCCAGGAGTAAAAGTGGCTTTCAGTATATACTTGTGTAATCGATTATGCCACAAGATACCCAGAAGTAGCAGTGCTGCAACGGGCAGACACCCAAACTATTGCAAAAGCACTCTCGATTATGTTCACACATATTAGTATCCCTCGTGAGATTCTCAGTGATCAGGGCATACATACCCTTTATGTTTCGGATCATGAAGCAGTTATGCAAAAGTTTCGGAATTAAGCAGTTACACTACACAATCTATAATCCGCAGACAAATTGTCCAGCTGAACGATTTTAATAAAACCCTAAAACAGATGATTTGGCTGGTAGCATGACGATCCAACTTCTTGGGATACACTTGTGCCTTTTCCTCTTGTTTGATGTCTGGGAGGCCCCACAGCGTAAATCGGGATGAGTCCCTTTGAACTATTATTTGGCCAGCAACCTCGCGGGGTTATTGGACATTTTTCGGGATGAATGGATGGGAAATTGCGAGACACTCCTTGGGGGAAGGTTTGTCGGCCGAATCATTTTGCTGCAAGAGCAGGTTTCCAGATTGCCCTCTGTTGCGGTGGAACATCAGCAGAGCGAGCAGGAGGCACAAAAAGTCATTATGACAACACGAGTAAACTCTGCAAGTATAAGAACGGAGATTGTGTGCTGGTGTTGATCCCATCCGATCCACCCAAATTTCGGGCCAAATGGCAAGGGCCGGCAGTGGTAGAAAGAGTGTATGTCCCCTGTGAATTATCAAGTCAGAATTGCTCGCCGGCGGAAACCCGTACAAATTTTGCATGTTAATCTTTTAAAGGTGTGGCATGAACGTCACAAAGTACTGGTCACGGCCGCAGTGGCCCTCCCAGATTGAGGTCGCTATTGGGGATAATTTAACTGACACCCAGAAAGCAGAATGGCTATCGCTGATCATAGGGAACTCTGACCTCTTTTCAGCAACACCTGGCCGGACGACGATTGCAGAACACAGGATTCTCACTCCACCTGGTGTTACTATATACAGGTGCCCCTGTATCGCCTACCAGAGGCAACAAGGAAAATGATACATGAGGAAGTCCAACAGGTGCTCCAATTAGGCGTTATTCGGTCAAGCAAAAGTGAATGGCAGAGCCCAATTGTACTTGTCTCAAAGTCTGGCAGTTCAGTTTGATTCAGTATTGATTTTAGGCGTTTGAGTAAGATTTCCAAGTTTGATGTATATCTAATGCCACGTGGGGATGAGTTGCTGAAAAAGCTCTGGCAGGCTTCATATATTTCCACCCTTGACCTCATAAAGGGTCACTGGCAGGTCCCCTTGGAGGAGTCTAGTTGTGAGAAGACCACATTCACCACTCCAGAAAGGCTGTTTGAATTTACAGCACTCCCTTTTGGTCTCCATGGTGCATCACTGACCTTTCAGCAAATGATGGACCAGATCCTGCATCCACATTCCGCGTATGTAGGTTCCTATCTTGACGATGTAGACATTTTCAGTAATGACTGGGAATCTCATCTCATCTCATCTGCCTTCAGGCAGTGCTTGACAGTTTACAGCTGTTGGGGTTGATGGCCAACCCTAAGAAGGGCAAGCTGATTATTTCGAAAACCCACTATCTGGGATATTCCATGGGGAAGGGTTTACTCAAACCTCAAATGGACAAGGCGGGGGAGGTGCTTGCATATCCCGTCTTGAAATGCAGAGGCAGGTTCGTGCCTTCCTTAGGCTCACGTTATTACAGGCGGTTCATTCCAATTTTGTGAATCGGGCCGCCCCCTTCACTGACTTGACAAAGGGCAGAAAGAATCATAGTGAGAGAGCCTGTGAGAGAGCTTTTGCGGACATAAAAGCCACTTTATCATTGATCAGTTTTATGCAATCTAGACTTTTCAAAGAAATTTATTATTCAAGCAGATGCTAGCACTTTTAGTTTAGGAACGGTCCTCTCACAATGTTTTGAGGGGGAAGAACACCCCATCACGTTTCTCAGCAAAAAGCTGCTACCTAGGGAGTGTAATTATTTGACTATTGAAAAGGAGTGCTTAGTGATTGAGCGGGCGGTGGAAGCCCTTTGTTACTACCTCTGGAGACAGTGGTTTACCCTGGTGACAGACCACGCCCCGCTGCAATGGCTGTACAAACAGAAAGATATGAATGCCTGGCTCACCCAGTGGTCTATCAGTTTGCAGGCTTTTGCTTCTGATGTTTGCCACCGTCCTGGGCTGCATACACCAATACTGACATTTTCTCCCGCCTAGCTGAGCCAAGCCTGGATGGTCGCTTTAACCACACCAGTGTGGACAAAGCTGAGGGGGAAGAGATAAGGTTTCTAAACTCTTTTGGGATTCCCCCCCAACAGGACAACACACCGAAGAGCATCCCAAAGAGCATTTGCTGCGTCTGTGGAAGACAGTTTATCAGTTGCCAGGGCAACCGCAGGCTTCCAATGTGGAAGCAACTCACAGCTAAAACAGATCCGAGTCGATCACGCTATAAGCGCTTGCCGTCGATGGGTGGTGCAAGGAACATTATAAATGCAGGGAACAGAACTACTTGGCCATGACCCTGCCTGACTGCTGTGTCTGTGTATAGAAGAGTGGCAGATCACGCTACAATAAATAACTGTGCTGTTCCTGTTTCAAGCTGAATAAAGCTGGTTTTACTAAAGTACTGAGACTCAGCCTCATGTTTTAGGGTGCAAGAAAGGGACTCGCACGTCACTTTAACGATAAAGCGAATTTATAAAAACATAAAAAATTATACTTAAGACTAGTAAACAGCATTTATTAACTGTCTTTTGGCTATTTTATTCTTTATCCAGTGACATGAGTTAAGTTACTGGCCATTTACAGTATACTGTCATTTCAAAATAATCATATCCTCCTACTACATTCACTATAAAGAAAAATGTATTTATCCCAGCTTAACTGAAGTATACACTAAGCATATATACTGGCAGAGATGTACCTCTGGAATGTATTCCCAATTTCAAATGATATTAATAAAACAATAATTACTTCTGGTTTTCAAACAGTTTCTACTTTAAATATTCATGTGAGAACTGTGCTTCAATTTTGGTGTTAAGTTTTTTAGTATATTTGCTTTGCTTTTATTATTAGCATTCCTTTATTAACAGTCCTAATAGTGTTTTTTTTTTTTTAACAACAAATTATTTTTCTTTTTGTTATTTCATTTTTGAGAAGTTAACAGAAAAGAATGTCTGTGTGAGTGAGTGTCTTGAGAAAAAGTTGGGTGGGAGGGTATCAGGAAAAGTTGCAGAAGAATAGGTTAAATCTACTAGACCACCTTGACATGGACTAATGAGAAATGACAGTTGACAAGTAAGTGAGAAAGAGACGAAGCTCTCAGCCTCTTTGCTATGCACCTTGTTGTAAATCAACTCGAGAGCAAAGCTCAGAAAGCAGGGCAGGCAGAGAAAAACCGTAAAGATGCAGTCATTATCTTTACTGCTTTTTGACTTAGAAAGCCAGGAAATGAAAAATATGGAAGGCTGAAAAAAAGCACTGAAACATTTGTTAATACAAGCACACACACACAAAACTATGCATTTACATGTTTCCTTTAACAGCAAAACTGTCTCAACTTATGAGCCTTCACTTAGTCACTTACAATGAAAAAGATATGCTCAAGAGAATTTTCACCCAGTTGCATGTATTATAGGAAAAAACAAATATCTAACCAAACTAGTACAATGCGTAATGATGTAGCCCAGCTATAAGAGGAGTTTAGCTGAATTGAAATTATAATACAATAAATATACAGTAGATAATGCATTTTAACTATATGAAGAGCATTGTATTTAATGCAACTGTTCAAGTTACTTTTAATATATATGTAAAATCACTAGAAAAATGACAAAACAGACTAGAGACAAACTTTGTACATTTATTTTTAAATCCATTTTTGACCAGATAAACAGCGATTTAAAACAATACAATGTAATGAAAATGACCTATAAAATGCTCATGGCAAAATAGTTCTATAAAGGCTTTGCTTGAGTAACTGCTAGATCAGTAGTTTAAGATTTCCATCAAATTATCCAATATATCTTTTAACAGTTACTGTGTACATTTACAAATCGGTGTGCATACATTTCCCAAAAGTTATTTTAGGAACAAACATTATACTTCACCAGTGCTTTTTAAATTATTCTAACATTATTGCAGGATATTGCAGACGCTGTGTTTTAACATGGACTTTTAGTCTTCTGGAACATGAACAGTAATGAAAGCAAAATGTAAACTTTTAAAAAGAAGTAAAATACTAA
Organism: Polypterus bichir lapradei; assembly: GCA_026402145.1. NCBI lineage: Eukaryota > Metazoa > Chordata > Cladistia > Polypteriformes > Polypteridae > Polypterus > Polypterus bichir. Next base: position 12,699,567 of record JANRMT010062821.1, on the reverse strand, counting down.
AAACTATTTTTTTTTTCAAACCACTGAAAATGACTGTTTCCATCTGTACATTGCTTATAAAAATTTTCATTTTATAAATAACCCACCTTTTAAATACATATATACAATGTACAGAGAGTGTTACCAAAGTGTTCACTGCACAAAACTAAATTAATATTCAATTCCACCTTAATATCTGCTAAAATTTTTTACAAAATATATTTGCTAGTCAAATAAACCAATGTGTTCATGACTAAAGAGGTAGAAGTCAAATGCTGTTGAAAAGGCCAGGACCTTCCCTGGTAGCATCAGCCAAAAGGCAGGAACAAACCCTGAACCAGTTAAAATATCATGAGTAGATTATAAACACACTACAAACATTAATGATACAATCCAACTATCAATACAGAACATGTTCTGCTGCGGAACTAGTAGTTTAAGGGACTCCTTTACTGTCCCACTGTAGGTCACCAACTGGAAGTGAACCAGCAAGTCTGCTGTTCACAGTCCATCAATATAGCTGTCAGGCCAGAATAACTTCACAAGTAGTTATGATTACACATGCACTGCAGAAGAGGTCATCCACCTGACACTAAGCATGTTCAGGCTCGGCCAGTACTTGGACAGGACAAACTAGAAAAAGCTTGGGTTGCTGCAGGAAGAAGTGTTGGTGTGAAAGGCAGGGGGAACCTACCTTATGGTCTGAATGTGGATCCCAGTGCAGTGGGACACTGTGCTGCAAAAATAGTGCTGTCTTTGAATGAGATGTAAAACCAAGGTTCTGGCTCTCTATGGTCATTAAAGATCCCTGGGCATCTTTTGTAAAGAGCAGAATATATCCCAATGTTAAAGCTAAATTGCCCTCCATGGTCTAGCCATTTTGGCCCCATAATCATCCCGTTTCCAATTAGCTATCTTTCTCAACACTCCACCACCTAATAGCACATGCATGCTGCAAATATGGATGCCGTCACATCACCTACATGAATGCTACATATAGTGGTGAGTGATTTGAAAAAAAAAAAAAAATAACGATGGTCATAATTTCACTGTGTATGTTTATGTATGTGATATATACTGTAAATGTCACTTGATTTTGCTCCATGCGACTTTTTTTTGATCCCGCATATGAAAAAAAAAGCTGAAAGGAAAGCATTTTTGTAACGTGGAGGAAGTCAAAGAAAAATTACTGCATGCATTGGGCAATGTTCCTCTTCAGCAATTCCAAAAATGTTTTCACCAGTGGGAAAACTGTTGGGACTAGTGTATTCATTCACATGGAGACTACTTTGAAGGAGACTAAAGTTTCAGTAAGTAAAAATGACAATTTTCAATCTCTCTCTCTATTATATATAAAATATATATATATATAATATATATATATATATATATTTACACATACATACATATACATATATACATACAGTACAGGCCAAAAGTTTGGACACACCTCCTCATTCACTGTGTTTTCTTTATTTTCATGACTGAAGGCATCAAAACTATGAATGAACACATGTGGAGTTATGTACTTAACAAAAAAGGTGTAATAACTGAAAACATGTTTTATATTCTAGTTTCTTCAAAATAGCCACCCTTTGCTCCGATTACTGCTTTGCACACTCTTGGCATTCTCTCGATGAGCTTCAACAGGTAGTCACCTGAAATGGTTTTCACTTCACAGGTGTGCCTTATCAGGGTTATTTAGTGGAATTTCTTGCTTTATCAATGGGGTTGGGACCAGTAGTTGTGTTGTGCAGAAGTCAGGTTAGTTGGACGATCATTTATTTTTCAACAGGACAATGACCCCAAACACACCTCCAGGCTGTGTAAGGGTTATTTGACCAAGAAGTAGAGTGATGGAGTGCTGTAAATGGTCATGAAAATAAAGAAAACACATTGAATGAGGAGGTGTGTCCAAACTTTTGGCCTGTACTGTATACATATATACATATACATATATATATATATATAAATATACACACATATATATATACACATATATATATATATATATATATA
>JANRMT010062821.1:12673684-12692329 GCA_026402145.1 Polypterus bichir lapradei | reverse complement strand
TAGAGGTGGGTAGTAACGAGTTACATTTACTTGAGTAACTTTTTAAAAAAATTGTACTTCTAAGAGTAGCTTTACTGCATCATACTTTTTACTTCTACTTGAGTACATTTGTGAAGAAGAAACGCTACTCTTACTCCGCCACATTGGGCAACACTTGAATCGTTACTTTTTTTCCATTAGATAAAGTCTGACAGACAATTTTAAATCTGCTCTGTAGCGTATGCTGTCAAGTTGCGCACACGCCTTCCATTGTGTCTCCAGCTCTGACACGAGGTTTTGGATGTTCCCCAAATCAAGGCGCTGCAGCTTTGAGGACAGATGTTGTATTTTTCATTTGAAAGCATTAGCTGAGCTAATCATACTGACCATGGTTTTCTCTTTTTCTTGCAGCTGTAAATTAAGCTCATTCAACAAGTTGGTCAGATCGGAAAAAAATGCCAAGTCTAGCGGCCATTGATCGTTAAGTTGCTTGTATTCTGCATGTTTAATGACAAGGAGAAACTCCTTTTTCTCCGGCCAGTGGTCTTGAAATCTCAGCAGGAATTTCTTCCTAGCCATCTGCCTCAACAAAGGCATCTTTTATCATCTCTCCATCATGGAAGGACTTCTTATGCTTAATGATCAAGTGACTCACCCAGAACGATGCTTCGGTGTGTCTGCCTTTACTTTTGAATTCAGCCAAGTGAAAAATAACAGCTGTCCGATTAACTGCGATTTTAGTTCCCTCTCCTTTCTCTTTCTCAGATCGCTTTTTGGAAGGAAGTTTCGTAGTTTTTATGAACAGTTCGACAGTGCCTTTCCACATTTTCTTTCTTTGGAATAGCAATGATAGATTGACAGATCAGACAAACGCACTTCGATTGTGACATTGTAAGAGAAAAAAATCCTCTTCCAAATCCACATCCAGCCCATAAACAACAATTTTTTTTTTAAATCCCTTCTTTAGTCGATATAAACTGGAAGGCTAACTAGATCACTTAGATAGCTGGAGTTTTGCAGTAGCTCACGCGTTTGATCGTGCATGCGGGATGACCAGTGTGTTAGAAGAAAAGAGATCTCAGACTGGCCGCCCTATATGTCAATCAAGTGGAAAATGCCAGAGGGAGGATATATGATAGACCAACATTAAAAAAAAATTTTTTTTGAATGCAACACGATCTACCTGCACTCCCTTTCCAATCTACCAGTCGATCGCGATTGATGCATTGGGCATCTCTGTGCTATAAATTTTAAAATGTAGAATCCAACGAAGCATGAAATATTGTTTTGCTTCAACTCACAACTGCTACAGAAGTGTAAACAAAAATCCCTGATTGTCCTGGAGAAATAAATGACTGATACTGATTTGAAAATCAAAATAGAACAGAACGCTGTATGTCAGCAGCTTTCAAGTTCAGTTCTGTGGGACCCCCATAGCTTAGTTTTCATTCCAGCCAATTTCACAATCAGTGTATCATTCATACTTTCTCATTGTTTAGTGGTTTGGACTACAAATATTTCTAAGAAATAAGTAAATATTTGTATTCCTGCCATACCTTTAAAGGTTTACATTTACTTTGCTATTTTCTTTAAAATTTACCCTTTTCTATATGTCTGTGCATTAAGAAACATTTCTTACAAATGAGCAGACAAGTGAATATGGCACTGAAGTAATGTTTAACATTTACTGTTGTTGGGATTTGAAAACAATATAGAGTTTGCTCCTTACATAAAAAAGGTCAATGAAATATAAAACAGCAAATGAAGCTAAAGATTTACAAGTTTGGCAACAATATACAATTATTTAATAATTAAAATTGATAAAAAAATAAAAAGTGACACTTCATTAAATAATTAGAACCCTTAAAGATAAGGACAACGTATGGATTGTGAAATAGGTTTGAATAAAAATAAATAAATACACAGTCACAGGGGTCCCACAGGACTGAGCTTGGAAACCACTGCTGTGTGCTGGTATTGTTGGTGAAAAGCAAAGCAGAGCTGAGGAGCTTAAAGATGAGTTTAGTAAAGAATTAGTGATAGATTGACAAATAGGTGAATGCATTGTTGTGTGACATGCACAGTAAATGTGTAAAGTGTTCTGGGGTTTACTTTCAAAAATGAATGATCACCTTTAGTACTTCAGTATTCCTTCCAAAAAACAGCTAGGTGAGGCTGAAAGAGTGAAATGGAGAATTTCATTTTGTACATGGTGGCATATGATGGATCCTATAAATCACTAAATCAGAGGCTACATGAAAATCTTGATATACCTGACTGACTGCTCAAACATACAAATCTTCCAATTCCCAGCAAGAACAAGCAAAATCCTGTGCGTTCCTTTTCATAACATGCCCCCAAGGTTGTAGGTGCTTTTTCCCTTGAGTGCTTCAACTACTATGAAGTGGATAAAGTTGGAATTACTAGCACTGACAGAGAAAGGCATGTTATGGACTGACCATTAGAGCAAAGTTCCTTCACATGCTTGTTTTTTTGTCGTCCTTCACTTTGCAGCACCTTAAAAAAAAAAAAAAAAAAAAAAAGACAGTTATTCCATTTCTGTAAGGAAACATGACAACTTACTAAGATGAAATAAATTAATAATAGTTTTGTTTCCACACTGGCAACAGTCATGGGTATTAAGCAGGAAAACAAAGCAGGTAAAAATAACTTTTCCCCCATGCTTGCTATTGTTTCATACATTATATGTTGTCTTTCATATGCCATGCATCAACTCCTGGACACAAGTATTAATTATGTAGAAGTGCAGCGCTCCCTGGTACAGATGGGACCATCCTCATCATTACACACTTAAGACAGGTCACTTTAGTTACTTTTAGAGAGTGTGCTTCATAATTATTCATCAATAGTGTGTGGTTTGGCTAACTGGATGGTAACATTTCTCAGTTATCAGTGAATTTAATATCTTGCTTGGTTAACGTCCAATCTGGTAGTACATGTCTCCCCTCAGAAGAAATATATATGTTATGGATAAAACACCTGGTGATAGACAAAAAGGTAGCAATGTTATTTTTTGACAAAGGTGAAGTTCTACCACTGTTCTTATTGTTGAAGAACTGTGTGTATACAGCAGTTATCAGCAACTGATTCTTATGCTAGTGCAAGTATTTAATCAAATGTCCTTACTGCTAAAAATGCAACAATAAGTTTCAGCCATTTCATAAGTATTTTGTGCTCAGGTGCTTGTTTAGGCTTGCCACCTACACAGAGACTATGCCAGTAGTAATGAAAAATGCTTTCCTGCTGATTGCAGTAGAGTGCTCAAAAAAGTGCATTTTAAAATTGTAAAACTGTTCCTATGTAAGTTACTTTATGACATTAAAAGCACTGTGATCTGCACAATTTGAAAATGTTTTATTTTAAGTTACATAAAAGTATGGTGTTATGTATGTGTTCATTCACTGTAGTGGAATGTGGAATATGCAGCTAGAAGGAAGCTTGACGCATGTCCTGTCCTCGACTTACGGACTGACAAACCTATTTAAAAACTGTTACCATTAGTACAATATTGGCCACTCCAGCATGTGTGAAATTTTCTATTTACGCATCAAAATTTTTAGAACAGCAGTAGAACTGGAAATGCACCCCATTATACTTGTATGTCAGATTTGATAATAGCATGTGGAATGTGGGAGCAGAAGACTCTTGGGTTGAAAATGGGTCTGTTATTGGCAGTATCCTCAGTGGCTACAGATAATTGTTATATTACAGGTCATCATGTTTGATATAAGCTTATATTTTTATATGTGTCTACTGAAGGTGGAAGAACTGCGCCTCCAGTTTCTCTTTCTTCAATAATGGCATATCGTATGCCGGTCTTGAATTCATCCATACTGCTCAAAGAACCAGCTTAGTCTGAACTGTATGTACAGGTAGTGTAATTAGTTCAAACAGCATGTTAGGGCATCCTGCTGTGATCAAAATCATGGGAAACCTTTAACTTATTCTCGAGCAGTGCCATAACTCTTAAGCATTTTGAAAATGATTGCTTTAAGACTGTGTACAAGCTAATGCGTTTCTCTCTCTGTTCACATCTCAAAATTAATGACAGCCATAAAGGATTAATAATAATAATGATAATAAAACACAAGGTGCCTTTCTAAGCACTCGAGGACACTGAACAAACAATAAATTAAAAAAAAAAAAACACATTCTTAAAAAAACAGAAAAAAAGCAATTTTAAACAGATGGGTTTTAAGTTTACATTTGAAAGTTGAGAATGACTCAATATTTCTAAGCTCAATAGGTAGTGATTCCAGAGCTTGGGAGCAGTACGGTTGAATGCTCCGCTCCTCATGGTGGTTAGACGGGCGAGAGGGACAGTCAGATGGATGGAGGAAGAGGATCCAAGGTTACGGGATGGAATGCAGCATGAAGAAGGTCGGACAGATATGGAGGGGTGAGGTTATGAATGGCCTTAAATGTCAACAGCAGAATTTTAAAATAAGAGATTAAGTGGATGATAATGATGGACTTTTAAAATATGATTAATTATAAATACTATATTGATGTATCTACAGTATATTTAATATACACTGTATTAGTTTGCCCAGTTAGAACAAATTGCCTAGGCAGAAAGGGTATACTGGCATGATCCATTTGATGGAATGTATAATATTATTGCAACCAAGAAAGAAAAACAATGAATAACTGAGAATAAAGCAGTTAGAATGTCTATAGCATTTAAGACAATATTAACCATGCAGCCATAGACATCCTCCTTTTCCCAACATATCTGTTCTAAGCTGTATTTTATATTCAGGTTATGATGTCCTGTTGGGTTTAACTTGCAGTGGTAATGACAAATAGGTTCTGAAATATTTCAGCTAAGGGCGACAGAAGCTTCACAGTACTGTAGTTATACTATCTATCCATGGTGTTAGAGTGTGGTGACAATGGTTGCATGTTGAGTATAGCACATGCAAGTAACAATGTCATGGCTCTCTGTGCATGGGACAATAATGACCTGATAAATCTATAAATGGTGTCGTCTCCAAGAGTTAAATGATGGCTGTGCACAGGGCAAGTTTTAATGGTTCAAAAAAGAGGAGGTAAAAATAAAACTAAAAAGAACTGTCAGAAACCAGACCTGAAGTCATTTCCAGACAATTAATAAATCTAGCAACAGAAATCAAAATGTAACACAAAATAAGATTAGCCAGTACTCCAAAACAAAACTAGAATCCTAAACCACAAAAAGAAACACAAACTGATTTTTGTTTATCAAGTTAAGTAGTGTTTAGATTAATGATGTCACATAAGTGTGATGCATATTATGTGATGGCAACAGTAAACACGGCCAGACCCACAGAAAAACAACACAAAACTTGTAAGGGTATTTTTCTCTGTTCTTTTCTGCGGAATAAGTGCATCTACCATGGAGATGATGAGCTCATATAACTTTTTATTAAGTCTTGTATTTATATATAAGAGTTTACGGTTTAATGATAAGATATTTTGGTACCTTTCTGTCTTTACAAATTGGGCATGTTGGATGGGCTATACCATTGTCTTTATCTTGACTGGTGTATACTGATATATTTTACAGTTATGTACAGTAAATTATCCTAGTCTTCATAGGATCAAGCAATTCTTTATTTCTTCATGCTTGTGATAATGAACTGAGCTACTCATATGGCACAGTTCGCTTATTCCTGTTGTAACAAAGGATGTCCTATGGAACATTTGCAGTGATGACCTCAGCTGTTATTTTCATAAACATTCCCCAATAACTCCCATAAAAAAAAAAAAAAATTAAAAATACGCTTAAAATATTTTGCATATATAGAAAAAAAACCCCAAAACAATTAAATAGCTACCAGGGATAATGTACTTTAATTGGTGTTAGGGAAACAATAACTCTGGATTGCAGAATACAGACAAAAGTCATATGAACTACCACAGACCAATAAATGGTAGTAAAGAGTTAAGATCTAGACCAAGCGAGACCATGCTTCATTTTACTGAGGACAAATGGCACTGGAGACACCTGGCTCTTTAATTAGAAAGTGGTGTTTGGAGATGCAGGGATACTTGGGGCTGTCAGAAGTATCACTTTGGATTGTAGCAGAACTTTGAAAGGGTAACTTTGGTGGGGTTTAAAGGCTACATTATCCTAGTAAGCCAGTCATCAAGTAATTATTCCAGGGGCTTAAATGGTGGGGGTGAAGAGTACACAGAGTAGCAGAGGGAGAGAGAATCGGGGTTGAGTGAATACTATTTTGTTTTGGAATGCTACACAAGGATAGGTTGCCCCACCTAAAGGTTTGAGACAAGACCTTGTAGAGTCAGGCCCAGAGGCAGTTAGAGTTTGTTTTCTGTTTTTCAATGCATGCATCTAAGGTCTTTCTTTGATTGTCTCCATTGTATGCACTTTTGGTTGATTACACATTTTTGTTACTTTATAAAAATCTATACTTAGACTTTAGAATGCTTTATTCCTGGTTAGCAGGGACACATGGAGGTACTGAAAAATTACAAAAATAGATATTGTGGAATAATGGGTAAAATTGTTGCCATAAAATGAATCAGTTCTAAATTAATTTTTTGCTGAGGCGATTCTGTCTGAGATTTGCATGTTCTTCCCATTTTCTTTGGTGAATCATCCAGAACATTCAATTTATGGTACCAGGGCTAAAGTTCACCAGTGTAAGAATGTGTGTGGCTTCGTTTGTACACACACAGGCATGGTGTGGGCAGGTTTCTGCCTTGCTGTTGATGCTAGGCTATATTTACATGTAAACCCTCAATTAGACTGAGTAGATTTCAAAACAGCAGATGAATGGATATATCACATTATAGTAAAAACTATAGTTAGTATAATATAACATGTATACAAGTTTACAATGCATCTGATTGACATTTATTTTAGAAAACTCCCTCATTCACCAGATAGCAAAGGTATATCAAAACCAAGACAACTGTTCATTGAACATTCACTATAAACATCTATCATTTGCCGTTCTAATATATTCATGGAATTACGGAGACACAGACGTCAGAGACATCGTCAATAACTTTTCATCTTTGTTTTGCATAGGTGGTTAAATGCTTACAAAGACTATTCTTGAAAAAGTGAATTTGCAGAGTAAGCTTTTATTACTACAGTTGCAATTTAAGTTAAGATAACAGAACAACATACAATTACAAAAAATACACACGAAATAAAGGTTACACTGTATTCACAATCTTTAACAAGCCTGCCTGATCCCACACAAGTGCAATAAAAGCAGTAATTGAAAAAGCCGCAAGAATGTCTGTTCATAAAACCAAAAATTCTGCAGGCTAGATAGTATCAATCTTAGGAAAAATGCAAAAAAGCAAAGGAGATCTTTCTTATCACATTTGCTGGGAGGGAAAAAAGAATCCAAAATGATTTCTGCAACTACCCTCAAGAGGGTATTTTAGTCACAAAATAATCAGTGTAATAAAACAGTACTAACTAATATTATTGCTTAGCCACAGAATTTTTCTAAAACAGTAACCAAAGAAGTTATTATTGTAGACATATATTTCACATAACATCAAATTATGAGATCCACCTAAATCAGAGCTAGAGCCTTCCCTGGTACATGTGACCATAGGGGAGGAACTAATCCTAGACTTTGATGTCCATTTAGGCATATGAAATCTTTTTTGAAACTGATACAAAAACCTCTAGCTACTTCTTTTATTCTCTTTTCAGCATATTTTTAACAATGAAAAAGATTTTTTAAAACTTGTGCAAAATACATTTTAACAAAACACCTTTAGAATTTTTATGTTACTTTCAGGTAAGTGCATTTGATAAGAACAATATTTGCATAAGACACGGTGGAATGGTTACATCTCTGGCAGCTCTGTGTGCTTATGCTCAAATAACAGTTCTGTAGTATAAAAAGCTCCAACTTTAGGACCCTCTGTAATAGCTGTTGGTAAAAATTGTGATTGAAATTGTGCCAGGCCATCTGTGGGGTCATCAGCTGTGCAAATGATTTACACCAATCTTTGAGCTACACAGACACAGAACACAATGTCTTTATCCTCTGTGTCCATATTCGTCATCATGGCAGGAATAAGGCATACATGTTTTTTTTTTCTGCAGTAAAGTTATGGGTTTCTGTATCCATTCAAATGAGGTTTAGAGTTTAAAGCCAAAAGAGATAGTCCTGTTTTATTTCAAAAACCACTCATAATTAATAAAGTTTTTTAGCCTAGAGTATGTGACAAACTTGTTTGAGTATTTACCAGCCTTGGTTTCACTCTTAATTCTTCATATATCTTACTTAATTGCATACCCATAAGTGGTAACCTAAACATTTCAGAATGTGTCTTGTATTGTTGGCTTGGAGGAAAAGACGCAAAATACTTTTTCAAAATGCTTAACTTGCATCTTTGTTTTCATAAAAACAGTATAGAAACTGCAGTATGAAAAGTGTTAAACATTCACCAATGTAATCTGATGTGTATTTATATTTTAGATATATAGTCACTGCATATGATGTACTTGAGCTAAAGGGTGGCCATTACTTACAGTACATTTTTCAAAATTAGTGGATTCTACTTACTTTGTCATGCTATTAACTGCAGTGCCACTGACATCAACACAGGGTCATTGATCTGTTGGATCTGCAGTGTTTTATTTGTGTGCTTCTTTTCCAGAACTTGCAGGTTTTCTTTCAGAGTCCAAAGGATACTGGTAAGGAAACGGGCAATGCTAAAGCTGCTTTGCTAAGAATATACATGCTCCTTTTATGACTGCTAGTGCCGCTAAAACCTGGGGCTGTTTAGAGGGTGGATACACACTGTACATTTTATTCAGATGTTCTGTTAATTTTCTATACTTCTGTATTTTTTTGGTACAATCTTAAAATATACAATATATATTTCTTGCACTCTTTGTGAAGTGGAAAAAAATCTAATACAAAAGATTATTATACAACTCCATTGCTTCCTAGATACTTTGTGATGCACTAGAAACAAATGGTTAAAGACTTAACCTGCAATTGCTGAGTGCGTTGAGTAGTGAGAAAAGCGCTATATAAATGCAAATAATTATTATTATTATTATAAAAGTGTTTAGTAAAATTCTTTTTGGGAAAATGTAATTCATATCTGAACAGTAAATGAACTGGCAATTGTTGCATTCCTTAAAACTTGATAGTTAGAAACTGGACTATTCAGTATTGGGAGACTTTTGGCAGGGATGACACAATGGTTAACAATGCTTACTCACCCATCTTCAAAAACTCAAGTTTAATGCTGGTCATATCACAACCTGTATATAGTTAATATATTTTCTCTAGATATTCTCAGACAAAGTTTGTTTTATTGGTAAATTTAACAATGACCATGTAGTTGTGCGCATGAGTGCCCAGTTATTGGTGTATAGACTGGTGCATGTGCAGAAACAGATAGATAAATATTTTGGGAAACTGAAAACAAAACCTGGTATAATGATGCAGGAGTCAGCACTGCTTCCTAATGAAGATTTCAAATCTCATCATAAGTACTTCTCTATATGAAATGCATTAGTCCTTCCTATATTGGCCCCAAATATACTCTACTTTCCTCCCACATCTCAAAGCTGCGTATTTTAGATTGATTGGCTGGTTTAGTAGCCTCCTCCACTTCACTGCATAACCCCTGAGTGAGTCACTTATTTCTTGATGCTTATAAAAAATGAATGGGAAAACACTGTAAATCACCTTGCTACATAAATGTACTAATAATAATAATATAATTATTATGACATAACTACCTAATCTTCTGGTTGTGCAACTGAACTGTGGAATGTGATTGCAAAAACCAGCACAGGATTTGGTGCTTTGTGTGGATGTTGCTAAGGTTTGTTCTAAGCATTTGAGACACTGAATTAGAATAATGCATAAAAAAATAACAGGGTTATAAAGTTTCATCATGTATAGGTTTAATGGGTGCTTGTGGGTGAGCACCCAACTGGCTTATATTATTTTATTCTTTTTTTCATTTTATTTTATTGATTTTATTGTAATCATTACATATAGACCTGATCAATTTTTACAAAACATAAGATTGAAAACAAATCAACCCCCACCCCTGAGAAAGAGAGCATGGCCAACGGAGTAAAACTTAAAGCACAGAGGAAAAGGATTCTCTTCCCATTTCTTTTTCTTCTCCATTTATCTTTATCCGTCTGTTAAACTCATCAATTTATGTATTTTCACAAGCTTTAAGAGCTTATTCTAAAATATTATTGATTAGATCCTGCCAGGTTTTGAAAAAGTTCTGCACAGATCCTTTAACTGAGAATTTGATTTTTTCCAATTTCAAATATAAAACATCAGTTACCCACTGACTTAAAAGAGGAGAGTTAGGATTCTTCCAGTTTACCAAAATAAGTCTGTGTGCCAATAGTGTAGTGAAGGCAATCACCGTTTGTTTGTCCTTCTCCGCTTTAAGCTCATCTGGAAGAACACCAAACACAGCTGTTAATGGGTTAGCAGGGATTGTGACACCAAGGCTATCTAAAAGGCACTTACAAATTTTTGTCCAGAATGATGTTAATTTGGTGCAAGCCCAAAACATGTGACTCAGTGAGGCTGGGACTTGACTGCAGCGTTCGCAGGTTGGATCTTGCCCTGGAAACATTTTGGATAGTTTTAAGCAAGACAGATGTGCTCAATATATAATTTTGAGTTCAATAATTGTATGCTTTGCGCAAATGGAGCTAGAGTGCATTCCCTGCACTGCTACCTTCCACTTCTTTTCTGCTATGTTGAGCGAGAGATCCTTTTCCCACTCTCCTCTTGGATCTTTGAAAAGGAAGGTTGTAAAATAATTTTATATATTGCAGAAATGCTCGAAAAAAGTCCATGGAACTGAGCAATATTTTTTCCAGCATAGAGGAAGGTGTGAGATGAGGGAAACTGGGCAGGTTCTGCTTACCAAAGTTTCTAATTTGAAGATAGTGAAAGAAATATGCTGCTGCCAAGAAAAAATTGGAATGTAATTGTTCATAGGATGCAAAGATGTTGTCTATATAAAGATCTCTAAGCAATTTAATCCCAAATGTTTTCCAGATATTAAAAACTCTATACAGTATGTTTGCTAGAGTTGAAAAAGGTGGTTCTCATGCAGAGGTGCCACAGATAAAAGATTCTCCATCTTAAAATTCTTTCTACAGTGGTTCCATATTCTGAGTGAGTGAAGCACAATTGGGTTATTAGTATATTGGAGATAACTTGCATTTATTGGTGCAAAAAGCAGGGAATATAAAGAAGTACTGCAGGATTTTATTTCTGTTGTGGACCAAGCATGTGTATGTTCAACTATTTGTGTCCAGGTTTTTATAGCTTGTATGTTTGCTGCTCAGTAATAAAACTGAAAGTTAGGTAGAGCCATGCCACCTTCTGCCTTGTAGGCTCACTCTTTGGATACATGGATGTTTTGAGTTCCAAATAAATGAGGTTATGGTTGAATCTAATTTCTTAAAAAATGATTTATTAATGTATATTGGAATGTTTTGAAATAAAAAGAGAAGCTTAGGAAGGATATTCATCTTAACAGCTTTAATTCTTCTAGTTAGAGTGAAATGAAGGGTTGACCATCTATGCAAGGCTAGACTAATTTTTTTCCATACAGACGGCGAAATATTGTTAATAAAGAGCTTTGTGTTTATTTGTGATATTTACTCCTAGGTATTTAAACTGGTCTGCAATGATAAAAGGGAAGGTCTCCAATCTGATATTGTACTGTATGCTTGAGAATTCAATGGAAAGAGCACACTTTTATTCAAATTAATTCTGAGACAAGAGATCTTTTGAAATTCTGTAAGTGCTGTTAAGACTGCAGGCACAATATTTTGTGGGTCTGATATATACAGTACCATATCATTTGCATATAGAGAAATTTTCTGTTCAAGTCCTTCCCTTTTTATCTGATAAGCATTTTGACAGTGAACTGCCAGTGGTTCGGAGCGATTGCAAATAGCAGTGGTGATAAGGGGCAACCTGGTCTGGTACCACGTTCTAGTTTAAAGTAGTCTGAACAAATGTTGTTAATACAGACTGAAGCTTCTGGATTGGTATACACTAGTTTAATCCATGCACAAATGTTCGGGCCACACCCAAATTTCTCTACTGTAGTGAAAAGTTAGTTCCATTCAATCATGTCGAATCATGTCAATCATTTCTGCATCCAACGATATCATCATCTCTGGGGTGTTTGACTTTGCTGGTGAATATATAACATTAAACAGGCGTCGAAGATTGGAAGCGAATTGTCGGCCTTTAATAAATCCAGTTTGATCTTGTGATATTACCGAAGGTAGCACTTTCTCCATCCTTCTAGCTAGGACATCAGAGAGTATCTTAACATTATTATTTAGAAGTGAAATTGGTCTGTATGATGCACATTGTAATAAGTCCTTATTTTGTTTAGGAAAGACGGTGATTAATGTTTGGCGAAAACTTTGAGGTAGAATTTGATTGTCTCTAGCTTCTGTAAATATTGCTAATAATATAAAATCTTAGAAAATTCTACAGGGTCGCCATCAGGGCCTGTTGCTTTCCCGCTTTGAAGTGACTTTATAGCATCTAGTATTTATGACAGCGCCAAAGGTTTATCCAGTTCTTCTACACTAAAAGTATCTATTTGTGGTATCTGTAATGTATCTAGAAATGCATTAGGATTGTGTGTAGTCTGCTTTAAACTCAGTAGAATATAAGGATTTATAGTAGTCTCTGAATGTGTACATTATATTTTTGTGGTCGATGATTTTATCTCCATTTATGTTGGTGATTGCTGGGATTGCACTGCGAACTTCTTGCTTGTGGATGTGTTGAGCTAAGAGCTTATTAGCTTTCTCTCTGTGTTCATAGTAATGATGTCTTGATTTAAAAATTAGTTGTTCAGTTTCTTTGGTTGTTAAGAGGTTGAGCTCTGAAAGCAGAGCCTGCCTCTTCCTATGAAAAGCCTCACTTGGACACTTGGCATGTTCTTCATCTATTCTAGTAATTTCGCTGGTTAGCTCTGATACCTTATTGGTTTCTAATTTATTTTTGTAAAAACGATATGAAATAATCTGTCCTCTTAAGAAGGCCTTTAGAGTTTCCCCAGAGTATTTCTGCAGAGACCTTGGAGGATGTATTTGTCTCTAGGAAGAAACTGATTTGTTTGGATATAAATTCTGTACAGTTCTCGTCTGCTAATAGAAGTGGGTTAAGACGCCATCTGCAAGATAAGTGTGCGGGGCATAATGATTTTAGCTCCAAGATCAGAGGGGCATGGTCGGAAATAACAATAGCGTCGTACTTGCAAGATTTAATCATAGACAAGAAATTATTATCTATAAAGAAATAATAAATTCTTGAGTAGCAATGATGCACTGGTGAGTAGAAAGAATATGTTCTTGAGTTTGGGTTTAGAAATCTCCAGGGGTCTGATAGGTTGTGGTCAGTTAAAAACTGTGTAATTGTCTTTGCAGTATTAGATGTCATCCCCCCGTGACAGGAGTCCTATCTAAGAGTGGAATTAAGACACAGAGTCCCCAGCCATTAAAATTTTATGAGTGTTCACATTGGGAATGGATGCAAATACATTTTGCATGAATTCCCTATCATCGATATTGGATGCATAAACATTTATCAAAATCACTTTACAGTTAAATAAATTGCCCATGAAAATCACATATCTCCCTTCAGGATCAGATACTACATTTGATACCAGAAATGAGACTGTTCTATGTATGAGAATTCCCACACCTCTAGTTTTCATTGTAAAGTTGGAATGGAACATTTGACCAGTCCAGTCTTTTTGTAGCCGGAACTGATCCTTGCTTAGTAAGTGGGTCTCCTGTAAAAATATTATTTTGGCGTTTAAACCTGTTAGGTGAGAAAATACTTTCTTTCTCTTTAATTCATGATTCAGGCGTTTAACATTACAGCTCACAAAGTTAACTGTCCCATCATGGAGAAATTGATTCTGAATTTTTGATGTCATTTTGTAGTCTTAACTGGAAGTGAGACAGCTTTAACCTTAATTTCCCAGGAGTTATTGTCATGCAGCCTATTGTTACATTGGTAGTTATAATTATAAGGATAAAAAGGATAGATTAGATATAGCTTGCTCTCTTTCTCTCCCCCCCTTATCCCCCCACATTGCCTCCCCACGTGAGGCTGGACCCCACTTCACAAGGTTCCTCTGACATACCTAGAGACAGAGCACTTCCAAAACAAAACAAGCCCCCCAGCAGCATCATTTGAGGATTAAAAAGCAGAGATACCTATTGCCGATAAGGTCTAAATACTATAAGCATAAAATATAATCCTCAGCAGTCTTGAAATATTAAGACAGTAAACCCAGGGAGTGGTATTAAAAAGTGGCCCTGGATAAGCATAGTAAACCCTAATGCAATAGGAGAAGATGTGATATTTGTCTCGAATTTCCACTTGCAGTTTGGCAGAATACAAGAGGCTGTATCTGATATCGGCTTTCTGTAACCGCGGTTTAATGTTGTAAAAAGCTGCATGTTTAGCAGCTGTTGAGGGTGAGAAATTAGGGAAAATACAAATGTGGTTATTTTCAAATATAATCTCTTGTTTGTGTCTGAAAAGTGCCATTACATTAAGCTTAAAATGTAATCTCTCGAAGCAGACAAGTAAAGACCTAAGTTTAGAGGTATTTGGTCCACATATGCGAAAAGCTACCGCTATTGTCTATTCTTTTATTAGAAGAATCTATGGCTGCAAAATATTCAGTTTTGCTGCAGTACTTTGTGTGAGGGTGCTAGAACTTTTTTCTGTATTCTCTGTTCCTCACGTATGCGAAAAGCTACCGCTATTGTCTATTCTTTTATTAGAAGAATCTATGGCTGCAAAATATTCAGTTTTGCTGCAGTACTTTGTGTGAGGGTGCGAGAACTTTTTTCTGTATTCTCTGTTCCTCACATTTGCGTATTTTGACTTTTGCGCTATGTAATAATTTTGGAGAGTGCTATATAACCAAATGAGCAACTTCTTTAATAGGTTTGATCACCCTAACCCACTCTCACCTCTGAGTACTGCATCCTCCAACCATCCTTCTGCTGATACCAGCATAGGTGAGACATCCCCACCCACAATTACAGCAGCCCATGTGAGCAGAGAGCTGAGAAGACTTCGTGCCAGCAAAGCAGCGGGTCTAGATGGTGTATCGCCATGACTGCTGAAGGCTTGTGCGTTGGAACTGGGGAGTCCTCTACAGCGCATCTTCAACCTGAGCCTGGAACAGGGGAGAGTCCCAAGGCTTTGGAAAACATCTTGTATCACCCCTGTCCCAAAGGTATCACGTCCTAGTGAGCTGAATGACTTCCGGCCTGTTGCTCTGACGTCACATCTGATGAAGACCATGGAGCGGCTGCTGCTTCACCACCTGAGGCCACAGGTCCATCACGCCCTCGACCCTCTGCAGTTCGCATACCAGGAGAAGGTGGGAGCGAAGGATGCCATCATCTATATGATACACCGATCCCTCTCCCACTTGGACAGAGCCAGTGGTGCTGTATGAATTATGTTTTTGGACTTCTCTAGCGCCTTCAACACCATCCAACCTCTGGCTCCTTAGAGACAAGCTGACTGAGATGGGAGTAGATTCACACCTGGTGGCATGGATCGTGGACTATCTTACAGACAATCCTCAATATATGCGTCTTGGGAACGGCAGGTCTCACATTGTGTTCAGCAACACAGGGGCGCCGCAGGGGACTGTACTTTCTCCGGTCCTGTTCAATCTATATACATCAGACTTCCAATATGACACGGAGTCCTGTCACATGCAAAAGTTCGCTGATGACACTGCTATTGTGGGCTGCATCAGGAGTGGGCAGGAGGAGGAGTACAGGAAGCTAATCAAAGACTTTGTTAAATGGTGCGACTCAAACCACTTACATCTTAACATCAGCAAAACCAAGGAGCTGGTGGTGGATTTTAGGAGGCCCAGGACCCTCATGGACCCTGTGATCATCAGAGGTGACTGTGTGCAGAGGGTGCAAACCTATAAATACCTGGGAGTGCAGCTGGATGACGAATTGGAATGGACTGCCAATACTGATGCTCTATGTAAGAAAGGTCAGAGCCGACTATATTTTCTGAGAAGGTTGGCATACTTCAACATCTGCAATAAGATGCTGCAGATGTTCTACCAGACGGTTGTGGCGAGTGCCCTCTTCTACGCGGTGGTGTGCTGGGGAGGCAGCATAAAGATGAAAGACGCCTCACGCCTGGACAAACTTGTTAAGAAGGCAGGCTCTATTGTAGGAGTAAAGTGGGACAATTTAACATCTGTGGCAGAGCGACGGGCACTAAGCAAACTCCTGTCAATCATAAAGAATCCACTGCATCCACTGAACAGCATCATTTTCAGGCAGAGGAGTAGCTTCAGTGACAGACTTTTGTCATTGTCTTGCTCCACTGACAGACTGAGGAGATCGTTCCTCCCCCACACTATGAGACTCTTCAATTCCACCCGGGGGAGTAAATGCTAACATTACTCAAAGTTATTGTCTGCTCTTTTTATTTTTTTCATTTTTATTACTATTTAATATTGTTTTTTGTATCAGTATACTGCTGCTGGATTATGTGAATTTCCCCTTGGGATTAATAAAGTATCTATCTATCTATATAAAAATAATCTAGTGGTGGTTGCTGTTAGACAGAATAAGCATGGCACATATTTTGAGCTCAGTCACTTAAAGCAGTGATTCTGAAGTTCAATCCTGGAGGCCCACTGAGGATGCAGGCTTTTATCTCAACCAATATCCACTTTTAATTGGATTCCTATATTAATTAAGCAGTGACTTCCTAACTCGTTTTTTGTGTCAATCTAGAGATGACCATCCAATAAATATATTTCTTCATTTCTTCTAAATTTAAGCCTAATTTTAATGCAATTTTTTGAACACAAAATTGGAGAATAAATAAAAATGAAACTTAATTAAATAATGGAATTAATTAAATGTACTGTAAGAATGACTTACATGGTCCCTGAACTTAAGAACTATTGACTTAGTGTCAAATTAACTTTTAATTTAAAAAAAAATAGATTTCACTGGTTTCAAGTTAAAATATGAAGTCATCAAATAATTTATCAGAGTAAAAACTAGTAATACAGAGTTTAAAAAGCAATGTGTACAATAAAATCAATTATTTATGTATGATGCGTACACTCTGATCTGCAAATTTAAAGTATCAGCACTACCAATAAACTTATATTTTTTCCAATTTTTTGCATCATTTGAGTATTTATCATCAGTTAGCTTAACATTTACAAATTCACTTTAAAGAGTTTTTCCTCCTTCTTACAAATATACATAAATACATAAATACAAATACAGGCATACATACATATATATGTGTGTGTATATATATATATATATATGTATATATGTATATATGTATATATATATGTGTATGTATATATATATTTTACTGTATATATATGTATACTAGCAAAATACCCGTGCTTCGCAGGGGAGAAGTAGTGTGTTAAAGAGGTTATGAAAAAGAAAAGGAAACATTTTAAAAATAATGTAACATGATTGTCAAAGTAATTGTTTTGTAACTATTATGAGTGTTGCTGTCATATATATATTTATATATATATACGCACACACACACATAAAAACATATATATACATATATACATATCTACATATACACACATATATATACACATATATATATACATATATCTATACTAATAAAAGGCAAAGCCCTCACTGACTCACTCACTCACTCACTCACTCATCAGTAATTCTCCAACTTCCCGTGTAGGTGGAAGGCTGAAATTTGGCAGGCTCATTCCTTACAGCTTACTTACAAAAGTTAAGCAGGTTTCATTTTGAAATTCTACACCTAACGGTCATAACGGTCGATAACGGTCGACAACGTCCGCCATGTTGAACTTTCTTATTTATGGCCCCATCTTCACGAAATTTGGTAGGCGGCTTCCCTGCGCTAACCGAAACCGATGTATGTACTTATTTCGATGGTATGACGCCACTGTCGGCTGCCATATTGAACTTTCCAACGTCACTAATTCTCAAACTTCCCGTGTAGGGAGAAGGCTGAAATTTGGCAGGCTCATTCCTTACAGCTTACTTAAAAAAGTTAAGCAGGTTTCATTTCGAAATTCTACACGTAACAATCATAACGGTCAACAATGTCCGCCATGTTGAACTTTCTTATTTATGGCCCCATCTTCTCGAAATTTGGTAGGCGGCTTCCCTGCACTAACCGAAACCAATGTACGTACTTATTTCGGTGGTATGATGCCACTGTCGGCCGCCATATTGAACTTTTCAACAGTCTTTGTTACTTATGGGCCCATCTTCAAGAAATTTGGTACACGGGTTCCCAACGCTAACTGAATCCTACTTACGTACATATATACGTCCATAGCCTGCAGCTTGGTCACCATGTGAGGCGCCATTGGGTCCCCCATCCCAATGCCTCCCACGATGTTGGCTGCCTGCCTATATAAGGCCGTCCGTCGCTCCAGTCTCTATATTCCCTTCCTTGCTTCGCCACGGGATTCACGTCTCCCTGCTGATAACTACAGCCTTTTTGTTTAATCCACGGCTTCTCCGCTGTTTTATTGTTTGTTTATTACAATTATAGTTATTGTATAGGTATTTTACACTTACTTTAC
>JANRMT010062821.1:12576371-12652006 GCA_026402145.1 Polypterus bichir lapradei | reverse complement strand
TGTATGTATGTATGTATGTATGTATGTATGTATGTATGTATGTATGTGTGTGTGTGTGTGTATACACATACATTCATATATACACACACATATATATACATACATACATACACAGACACACACATATATATAATTTTTGTGTATGTGTATATATATATGTATGTGTCTATGTGTGTGTGTATAGCTTTGATCACTGAGTGCAAGGGAAAAATAATAAAATGTAGTCTATAAGTTATTAAACAGTAAAACATTAACGTTTTAAGAAGTAAAGGTACATTGAGCACTACTGGAGTGGTTGCGGGTAAACTACATTTTAAAGACGGTATAACAGAACAGTAGTACTAACAGCAGCTAAAATGTATATGTATATGTATCTCTCGGTAGTAGATCCCTTTTGAAAGGCGCATTTCTGCCTCTGGTAATGTGCCTTACCAGCAATTAAAGAAAATTAGTTTTGTGTCCTCTGCAGTGTTAAGAGAGAAAGGCTTTGGTTTGGGATAAAAGGAAAAAAGGTGTAAAGAAAGGAAAGTTGCCTTTTTCTTTTATATAGTGTAGACAGATGTTTTCGCTGACGATATGAGCGCCTTTTGGGGACAGTCGCGGTGGGTCTTGTGCAGACTGGTGAGACGTCCCAGCTATTAAATCGGCTGTGATGGCACTGTCAGTCCTTCACTCCTGTGCGTGTCTTCATAATCCGAGCTGACGACCTCATAATCGTATACGTGCAAAATAAAGTGCGAAGCGCCTTAATATTATTTTGCCGCGGTGTAGAAAAGGGGTCCCGTGTTTGCACTTGTCTGGGCTATAGCTCAGGGGGAGGATGAAAAAAATTAAAAGTGCTCACTTTGACTTAAGGCAGAAGCGCAGTCAGCGTCTCAAAGGCCGGCACAGCTATGCGCGCGCGCCGGCTGCTCGACATTTGCTGGGCAGGAGACGCCAGTTTTTGCAGACACGTTCACATGATCAAAAGTCTCCGCGCTCTTTGGAGGTCATTCATATATATATATAGCAAAATACCCGCGCCTCGCAGCAGAGAAGTAGTGTGTTAAAGAAGTAATGAAAAAGAAAAGGCAACATTTTAATAATAACGTAACATGATTGACATTGTCATGAGTGTTGCTGTCATATATATGCCTGCCTAAATAAGTCACCCTCGCTTCGCTGTTACTTTTTTACCGTTCATTTAATCATGGCTAGTGGCGGAAAAATTATAAAATGGAAGGAGGATTACACTGAGTATGGCTTTACCAAAACAATTATTGATGGCGAATCGATTATTCAGAAAGCTTGAAGTGGTGATCTGTTTTTCTGTGTTAACCTCATATTTTTTCATACTTCTTCTCAAAGTAGCTGTACTGATGAATATGGTAGTATATGTCACTCGCTCGCTTCTTATTGTTTCACTGCCCCGCTAACTTAAAAGCCTTGTGCAGCGCCTGTCAGTTGAAAAATTGATTGTTTGCTTGCTTTTATCGCTCACTCTCACTGCTCCTAGCGGAACTGTCATCTCTGACTTGTCATGGAGCACGTTTAAGCTCATGTGTTTGCAGTGTTTGAATACGACCTCCTGTGTCTCTGTGCAAATCTGTGACCCAAGCGTGACAATATATTCCGACGCTGACTTTATATATTGCAGCGCTGAGTTTATATATTCCGACGCTGACTTTATATATTTAAGTTTTGACTTTAGGTGGCAGTGTGACGAAGTTGCTTCGGAAGACGGCGTTAGCCGCGGAGCTCATCTCAGAGCGAAATGAGGTAAATGGGAGGGGATATGATGACGTGACTCCTCCACCCGCCTTAACTGTCAATCCCCCACAAACACAGTCTCTCGGAATTTGCATAAGCACACCCCTTCACCTGCAATTTTAACTTAGTTACAAAGTGATCAAAACTCTCGTTTATATCCTGCGTCCTCTCATTAAACTTGTATCCCGCATTACCCGTGGGCATGAAAAACGCCAGCGTCAGCCTGTCTATTAACTTAATTTAAAGATTAGGTTTATATCTTGCTTTGTTTCCGAAATAGCTGCAATGATGAATATGGTAGTATATGTCACTCGCTCGCTTCTTATTGTTTCGCTGCCTTCTCAATTATATAATGCATGTTTTCTTCAGCGTATTTTGGAGCTCTTCCTGGTTTTCTACATAGTGCGTTGACAGTCAGTTCACGTGATTACGTGGGCGGCGTGATGATGTCACACGAAACTCCGCCCCCACGGCGGTCAAGCTCAACTCCATTACAGTAAATGGAGAAAAATACCTTCCAGTTATGACCATTACGCGTAGAATTTCGAAATGAAACCTGCCCAACTTTTGTAAGGAAGCTGTAAGGAATGAGCCTGCCAAATTTCAGCCTTCTACCTACACGGGAAGTTGGAGAATTAGTGATGAGTCAGTCAGTCAGTGAGTGAGTGAGGGCTTTGCCTTTTATTTGTATATATATCTCTATATATATATATATATATATATATATATATACACACACACATACACAAACACATTATATCTATCTATCTATCTATCTATCAAAATACCCGCGCTTCGCAGCGGCGAAGTACTGCCTTAAAAGTTTTATTAAGAATAAAATTAAACCTTTTTAATCTGAAGGAAAATATACCAATAATTATTTGTTAAGGATCTCTTTGTATACCACATGGGAACTTGGAGAATTAGTGATGAGTCAGTGAGTGAGTGAGTCAGTCAGTCAGTCAGTGATGGCTTTGCCTTCTATTAGTATATGTATATATATATATATATATATATATATATATATATATATAGTGTATATATTGTGGTATATGGCCGGCTTGTCATCCCGGCCAATACCCCCAGGCTGCCAGATGGAGCCCTCCCTGCAGTATGGAGGTGCCCCGAAGACCAGCAGGGAGTCATGGACTATGTAGTTTTTATACAAGACCCTGCTGGATACCACAGGGGCCGCAAGGGAGCTGCAGGGAGGATCGAAGACTCATTTGTGCCCTATAACCCGGAAGTGGGTCAAAGGAAGAGCGACGTGCTCTCGGAGTGAGAAGAAGGTCTCGTACCTGACCAGGAAGTGATAGAGAATCACATGGACTGGGGATTGGGAACACTTCCAGGTCAGGAAGGATAAAAGGACTGTGGGAGCTCCCAGACGGCGAGCTGAGCTGGGTGGAAGGGTGGCAACGCGTCTGGGAGTAGGAGGATTGTTTATTGTTACTGCGATTAGTATTTATATGAGTATAGTGGAGGAGAGGATGCTTTGTGCACTGTGGCAATTAAATAAAGTCATCATTTGGACTTTTATCTGGTGTCTGGAGTTTTGGACAGGGATTCAAGGGAGCGATACAGCCCTAATCTGTCACAGTGGCGTAGCCGGCAGGATACTCTAGCATCTATTGCTGAGGACCTGTTTACAAATTTTCTGTGGGCAGAGAACCCCGAGAAGATAACGGCGTCAGAACTTACCACAACATCGCCAGAACCCGAAGTTTCCAAGTCCAGAATAGGGAAGAAGAAGGGCAAGCAGAGCGACAACGCCAGTGGGAGAGCCATGTTTGCAATGGCCGACGCTCAGGAGGAGTCACGGAGCGGCCTCACAAGTCTGGAGAAACCTCCAGGGACCAACGATCACTCTCGAGGTACGTGCCGGGAACGTCATCGACAACCCGTTTATAATAACACACTTTGTCCCGTGCATGTACCTCGGACATGATCACCTGGAGGCTCCGCAAGAGAAAAAATTCTGTCCCGAAGACGATGGCACGCACCTGTACCAGCCAGAGCACATGGGAGAAGTTTTCCGCATGTCGGCGGCCAGCGAGGGACACGTCAGCAACCCCGGTGCTTTCTGGGAAGGAGGAGGTCCGCGTCCCCCTGTTTGCGCCTTCGAACTTGAAGATACGAACTTGGACTTTCTGAAGGGGAAGGGGGAGGCGAGCGAAGCACCGCTCACCCCGACAAAAAGGTAAGGAGGGTCGGGAAATGGCTGATCGGGATGTCGATAAATTAAATAAGACAGACCGCAATCCACCAAAGGAAGTGACCCGGCCCTCGACCAAAAAGAACTCAAAGTCCCAGAAGCTTCTGCAAGACCCGTCAGAGCACGTGCCAGAAGCGGGCGTGCTTATTGGCTCCCGGCCGGCAGGTAAGGCAAACGAGGAAGTGAGTCTACTGCCGGCCGAAGTAAATAATGTTGTTGACTTGCGGGAACTCGAAAAGCTGATCGATCCCGTAAGTAGTTTCTTGCAGGTCCTGACGAACATTGAGAGGATCTTCGGGGAGTTGGGAGCAGCAGCGGTTCATCTTTCAGCAGGACAACGACCCTAAGCACACAGCCAAGATATCAAAGGAGGGGCTTCAGGACAACTCTGTGAATGTCCTTGAGTGGCCCAGCCAGAGCCCAGACTTGAATCCGATTGAACATTTCTGGAGAGATCTTAAAATGGCTGTGCACTGATGCTTCCCATCCATCCAGATGGAGCTTGAGAGGTGCTGAAAAGAGGAATGAGCGAAACTGGCCAAGGATAGGTGTGTCAAGCTTGTGGCATCATATTCAAAAACACTTGAGGCTGTAATTGCTGCCAAAGGTGCATCGACAAAGTATTGAGCAAAGGCTGTGAATACTTATGTACATGTGATTTCTCAGTGTTTATTTTTAATTAATTTGCAAAAACCTCAAGTAAACTTTTTTTCATGTTGTCATCATGGGGTGTTGTGTGTAGAATTATGAGGGAAAAAATTAATTTAATCCATTTTGGAATAAGGCTGTAACATAACAAAATGTGGAAAAAGTGATGCGCTGTGAATACTTTCCGGATGCACTGTACAAACATACATACACACACACATACATACAGTTGTTTAAGCATTAGGTGTGTTCTGTGTGCAAAAATCATTGTAGCACTCACTGTGGTTCCTGTTAAAGTGACCCCATCTGCCATTCTTGTATTTGCTTATATTCGGACCTGCGTGTATATTGCAAGTTCGCAGAAATCGCTACAGCACACACGGTGTTCTGAGGAAAAGGGTTTTTTTTTCTGCATTACTGAGGGTTTTGTTAAAGTGAGCCCACCCGCAGTTTTTATATTTGCTCATATTTGGACCTGCGTCCATATTGCAAAAAGCGCGCAAAAACCCTTGCAGCACACACTGTGTCCTGAGTAAAAGTTTTGTCACTGAATTGCTGAGGGTTTTGTTAAAGTGACCCATCTGCCATTCCTTTGTTTGAAAATATCTTGCGCTGCCATAGTGCAAGTGTGCATTGAATATCCAACAGGCTCCCACTTTCCCACTCAAAAATCTTATTCATAGGTACTGTTAATTTTTTCCCCCAAACGTTTTACCAACATGAGTAAAAAAAAAAAAGTGTTCAGAAAACAACACTGCTCAGTTATTTCAGAAAAGCTGTGCTAGAAAGAGAGGCCACAGAATGAAATGATATCACAGCTGAAGGATTAAGCAAATGTATTAAAAATGTACAATTTTGTTTCCTCTCTGATGATGCTTTCAGACATATTACCTTTGTTGTCCAACTTATCTAAGGCTTGGCAAAGGCAAGATGTCAATCTTACCGAAATTGAGGCAATTTTGCTCCCCACAAAATTGTCCATCATGGAGTTGAATGACACTCCTGCCAAACAATGATGAAGGCTTTGAAAATACCTCCCAGAAGAATGGTCAGATCTCTGCATTGTTTATGCAAAGAGTGATGTAACGTCATTCAAAACTGAAATATATGGTAAATACCTAGAGACAGCTGTCAAGCACCTAAGATGCAAGATTCCCTGACATGTCAATAATTTCCAGCTTTTCAAAGGTTTTCAATGCAGAAACTCACGATTCAAGTGAGTCTGCTAAAATTCTTTTCGATCATAACTCCAAAGTAGTAGCCCTCCAATTTTAAAATTTGAAAGTAGCAGGCAAGGATGGACAGTTGCCTCAAAAACGATCAGAAGTCAATCATACAAAGACTTCAGCCAAAACAG
The DNA here is from genome assembly GCA_026402145.1 of Polypterus bichir lapradei. Lineage (NCBI taxonomy): Eukaryota > Metazoa > Chordata > Cladistia > Polypteriformes > Polypteridae > Polypterus > Polypterus bichir. The sequence continues at coordinate 12,646,037 of JANRMT010062821.1, read as the reverse complement.
ATTTTACTAAAAATGACAATGACATCAGACCTCACAGTTGTTTCCAAGTTTAGTCAGATGAAACCAAACTAGCTCATACTAGGCACATGTACTGAAAGAAAAAAAAATCAACATGTGCGTTGATCTTGCTGCTCTGCAACCCACCACCTGACTCTAAGTAACAGCGCAAGTACAGACACAAACCAAGTGTAATCAAGAGTCCCAGGTTCGATTCCCACTCAATCCTATATTTGCCATTTTCAGTAGTAAGCTGCTCTTTTTGTTATTATACAGTACACACAAACTTGGTTTAGCATATGTACTTGCGCTGTTACTTAGAGTCAGACGGGGGGTGGGGGTTAGAGCGCGTGAGCTTTGATCTTTTTTTTCTTTCAGTACATGTGCCTTCCCTGTTTATTTATATATCTAGTGACTTCTCTGCCTGTCTGTCTCTCTATTACGCAGTGCTCTGTCTGTCTGTGTGTTATGGATCTTAAAAATAACAGTTATAAGGACACTTATTCATGTTAACTGCAGTCTCAATTGTTAAAAAATATTTTAAAAGGAGCATCCCACATGAAAATATAACAATGTCATTAACTGACAGTGTATACCAATTTATAAATTTTATGTCCATTTGAGGTTAAAAAGAAAAAAACACTTTCTCCCCAACAGGGGATCGAACTCAGGTCTCTGAGTCAGCAAATCTTACCGTTAAGCCACAGAAGCTGTTGTATTGTTCTTGAACCTTTAGTGAAAGTGTTTATTTGATGTTTCGACTTCATGCTTCACACATTCTATAGTTTATGCCTACATTTTGTAACATTTATTACTAAAATATGAAAAAGTTTCTGTTTTAACAATGTGTTTACATAGATTACTGTAGGAACGGAACACACATGAAATGCGTGTGTTCCAAAAAACGATCTATTATTTCCACTCTAAAACCCACTTCACTCCTAGATAATCAATCAAGGCATGAGCTGGGAGAAGCTCGTGCACATTCTAAGTCGGTGGGGGGATGGAATAGCCGGCTGCTTGAAGCTTGTCTTTATCGGCACATTTACACGACAAAGGACGCTGGCAGAGAGGTGCAAACGATTTTAAGGTGGGCCGGATCTACAAGTTTTTTCGTAGACTCTGGTAATTCTAGTGTTAAATACCTGGGCGACTACATCAGAGAGGACCTCAGTTGGACACTTAACACCAGACAACTGGTCAAGAGGGCCCAGCAGCGTCTGTACTTTCTGAGGAGGCTGAGGAAGTTTGGTATGTCAACTAAGATCCTTGGCAACTTTTACAGCTGCATTGTTGAGAGCATCTTGACCAGCTGCATCACTGTGTGGTACAGAAACACTACTGCTATGGACCGCAAACGCCTGCAGAGAGTGGTAAAGACTGCTGAGAAGATCACCAGGACCCCACTGTCCTCTCTGCAGAGCATCTACAACTGCAGAGTCTGCAGGAGAATTGCCTCGATCCTCAGGGACCCCACCCACCCCCAACACAAACTGTTCACACTTCTACCCTAAGGCAGGAGGTATAGAAGTATGAAATGCAGGACTTCCAGGCTAAAGAACTCTTTCTTTCCCAAGGCTATTAGACTCCTAAATAACTGACAGGAGTTTATAACCATGGTTCACCTCATTCTATCCACCTCACACAACTGTAACTGTATTTGACTTGTCCATCACATACCTACCTGCACATTACACTTTATACTTCTGTTTTTATACTTTATGCTGCCTCTGTTATTTATTATCTATCTGCTACTTATTATTTATGTTTATCTTTATACGTTGGTTTTGTCATTTGGTGTGGACAGCAAAGAAATAATTTTATTGTACAGGGAAACATGTTTCCTTACTGTGCACATGACAATAAATTTTGAACTTGAACATGGTACCAAGAATGTGAAGTCTTGCCTTTTGCCCTAGGTGCACCCCCATAGCTTTAGACTGCATATTATCCTACTTTTATCTAGGCAAATCCTTTCCTTCAATGTTGCCATTCTGTAATGGTTTATCACAAACAATACTCTACACAAAACTGTGCCTAATGTCTGAATTAGTGGCTAAACAGTCAACAAGCTCCGAAATCATTGGATTGGATTACCCATCTGCCATGATTCACAATGTCTACACCCGTCAATGGCACATGTGTACTCAAATCATATTATTTTCTTATGCCATGTATACTCAAATAATTTTTTATAAACAATGCTGGCACACATACTGAATCACATACAGTCACAGTGGTTTAACAATAGTAAGCAACCCCTACTTTTTGTCTATTACATTCTGTACTGTTACTTTACATATCCTACTTAGCAAGATTCAAGCCAAGTTGCAACGTGATGTGTGTTGTTGAAGAGTGCACACACGTTTCATTGTATTTCACACAGATAATAAATCCGAAGTAAACTGATCACAATACATTGCATTTTGTTTATAAAAGCCTTAGATTTTTGAAAGTGCCAAGACCTCCTGAATGTCAAAATAAAGTTCATGGTGCCAAATAACACTCAGTATTATGTACTTTCTGTGGCATGTCACTTGCTTTCACGATAAAATAAACACTGAAGATTATGCAACAGAGACAAAACATAAGGAAACAGAATGAAGTGCCACAAACCAATTATCAGATTTTATTCTGAGATGATCATGTGACATTTCTCATTGATTATTGTTCAGATTTCTGCAGAACAAAGACAGCAATTTGCATCTAGAATTCAACATTCAATAATGTCAGTTCTAACAGTGGATGAAAATGACTTTTCAAAGTGAAACAACATCCAGGAAGATTATCGTGGCAGAAGATGAACCATGAGATGAGGGGCATAGCTGGCTTCCTTTTAAAAAGGCTGACTCTCACAAAAATGTTTTGCCTTTTTTCCTTCCTAATAGACATGGATACGCCTTTTTGCATAAGATTCCAATCAATGCTCGAAACACTCTGGCTTGAACAATGGATGAATTTAGTACGTTTTTATACCTTAGATTTGGGACACCAGCCCCATTTTAAAATGCAAGAACAGGCTAGGTATTTTTTGTTTATAATAAATGATTTAAAATAACTTTGGCTTGAAAAATATAAAACATATTCTTGAACACTCCTTAATTCCAGATCTTATTTAAATGTAAACTGATTTTCAATGCCCTAGAATGAATCAAAACTCAAACAATAAAGATAAAAATAACTGCAACACTTGGAACAAAAAAGAAATATACTTATTGTCATTAGTTAGATCGGAAACCAATTTTATTCATCTGACAACTGGCATGCATAGTACAAAAACGCTCCAAAATAATCACTTCAGCTCTGTTCATATCTTATCAAATGTTATTTCCCTAACAATGAATATTCAAAATAAAGTAGCCTACAAATATAAAATCAATATCTGTATAGCCAACTATTTAGTGGATTCAATATCCACTCACCATAATAAAATCTTTCCACATATTTAGGGCTACAGAATGCGTGCAGACTGATAATTTCATCTGGGCCTGTAGCTGATTATTAGGAACTCCAGTAATATGAGGGGGCTTTCGAAGCACCAAGGGGTTTTTTTTTTTAATCCAGTTGCCTGACAGATGCTTGACTCTGACAGCTGCTAAACACAATTAATGTACTGTAGTATACCTTCCATTCCTACATACGGTAAGAGAAATACATGTAGCAGGAACAGCAAAGTCTGAAGTCTTTTGAACTGCCCACATCATATGCCTCTGCTGTATTTATGGAATATCTGCTTTCAATTACTGAACAAGCTATTAGGAGATATAAAATATGTAAGCTAATACCTTTTGTGATAACTAGATTCCAATAAAACCGAACAGATGAAGTTTTACCTAGTTCTGTAATATGAAAATTTTTAAGAAGTGGAAGATGCATCTTCGGCTAAATAAAACTACAAAGTTAGTCATTTACCTTTATTCCAAGATGCTTTAATACACGATATGAGCAGACTAATGTGCAAAATCTATATTTGAGTATAGCCCATAGCTTCTAAAGAAAATGTGTGAAGATCCACATCTCAAAGAAAGGCTGTTGCTGGGATTGGAGACCTTTACAATCAGATAACAGTGTGTTGTCCATCATGACAAAAAAAATGACAGAGAAACTCAATATGTTCCAAACCTACCAAACTTTGAATAGGTGTTAGTACTGCTGTCCAACATACTAAAAATTTATCAAAACCAAAATTCTATTTTTGTTACTGGCATATGTTTACTCAAGTTGCTAAATGTTGTGTTATAAAATTGCATAAAACACACAAAGCTTGCTTTGGTATGAACAAAACATAGGTTAAACACATATTTAGGAACTTATATGATGATGTTGTCCATGATCACAACAAACTGCATAGTTTGTAAACAAGTTATTTTACAACTTAATGCAGTTAGTAAATACATTTTTAAATGCAATTTAAATGTTGAAATGTTTAGCTTATTTTGTAATTATCACATGGAATTCAACTGAAATAAAGTGTTAGCAATTTAAAAATGTTTTCAATATTAATTTACACAAGAAATACTTATATATGTCAAATGCCATTTTCTTTATCTCCAATTTTTATTTTTCTACCATATGATTCCTGCACTTCCATTTTTCTCCTTTGTCTCTTCTCAACTCTGTGACTATACTCTCTTTAAAGCAGCATCTACTTTTTCAGTTTGAATGGGGGCATAATTTAATATCTAGCAGTAACAAAAATAGAATTGTTTGTATTTATCCACAAAAATGATAATATTCCAGATTTTTGTGCCTTGTTTAAAATATTATTATTACATTTTTAGCTGAAGCTTTTAACTAGCAAACTTACAAATCATGGATACATTTTTTAACCTATATAGAGTATATTGTACTTTAAGAAAAGAAAAAAAAAAATGGAAGCACATTGTAAATTGGACAAGTAAACTGAATCAGCATTCTTGTGATTTAAAGTTAAATGCTTTAGCCAGCATGCTGCATTGTGTACTTATAACTTGAAAAGTTGACATTCCCTGACTGATAGTAGAAGCACATTGTAACCATTTGGTCACTAGAGATTAGGATGATTAAGAACGATTAGTCCTGTAAAGTTACAATGGAAGTATACACATGCAAACTTTGTTCAATATTATGTGTGTTAGATAATACCCTTATACATGGAAACAAAATGGCTGCAATGCATAGATAAACCTAACCTAGACACAACAATTCCTATCAAGACAGATTATCTAGAGTCAGTGAAATGTTGCCATCGTGTGTATCATGTGTGGTAGCAGTCTCTACACCAAAAATTATTTTTGCTATTGTACTGTGGGTATAAGTATGTTTCTCCCCGACTTCCATGTTCTGTTGCCTCATTCTCCAAGAAAGCATACAGTCCACACTAGATTGGAGACTCAGTCTGTTATTGAACTCTGCTGTAAAATGAACAAGACTAAGTTAGAAGTCCTATTCAGTTATGTCCTCAGGGGTGTTAAATTACATTACAGGAATTCAGCCACTTAAATTTTGAACCACAACACCTACATGATTGAATTTGCTTTGGTGATAGGTATTTTAGACAGCAGAATGGTCTTCATGGAGTACTGCACTGACGCTGTCACATCACCTTCCTGCCACTTTAAATTTCTCCAAAACTAGCAGTAATTCCTCATAAATGCCCAGATCTTTTTTGGGAGTGGGGTGTGTGGGTGGGGGGGAGAAGAGAGCAAGCTCTTTCTAATCTATTATTTTAACTCTTGTAATTGTAAGTGCCAATACAACAATAGGCTTCATAGCAATAACTCCTGACAATTTTGAAATTAAGGTTAAAGCTATGTTATGTAACAATGTACTACCTTAATTTAAGACTACAAAATGTCAACAAAATTTCACAAGCAATGTCTCTATGACAAAACAATGAACATTGTGAGCTGGAATTTCAAAGGTCTCAATCACGAATTGGAGAGAAAGAAAGTATTCTCTCACCTAGCAGGTCTGAACGCAAAGATAGTAATTTTACATGAGACCCACTTATGATCAGTTTCGGCTGCAAAGAGATTGGACTGGCCAAATATTCCACTCCAGCTATATAAAGAAAACTAGAGGTGTGGGAATTTAAATACATTAAACAATTTCAATTGAAGTATCAGATATAGTATTGATTCTGAAGGGTGATATGTGATCATCAAAGGTAATTTATTTAATTGTAAAGAGATTTTGGATGAAGTCTCTATCATCCAGATTGGGTGCATAGATATTTTTCAAAATCAATTTGCATCCATTCCTAATGTGAACACTCATAAAATTATAATGGACAGAGACATTAATTGCATTTTAAATCCAGACCCAGACAGGTCTTCTGCCACAGAGGTGATAACAACTAACACTACAAAGACCTAAGGCAGAAGGTGGCATGGCTCTAACTAACTTTCAGTGTTATTACTGGGCAGCAAACATACAATCTATAAAAACCTGGACATTGACACAAATGAATGAACATACACAAGCTTGGTCCACAATAGAGATAAAATCCTGAAGTACTTCTTTATATTTCTCATTTTGTGCCCCAGTAAATACAAGTTATCATCAATATACTAACAACCCAATTGTGCTTCATTCACTCAGAATATGGAACCAATGTTGGAAATACTTCAAGATAGAGAACCTTTATTTCTGAACAATAACCACCTTTTCCACCCTCTAAAATTTACAGTTTTTAATGTCTGAAAAACATACAGAATTAAATCATTTAGAGACTTGTCTTTGTATCCTACTAACAATTACACTACAAATTTAGTTTCCCATCAACAATTGTTTCACTATTTCCACTTTAGAAACTTTGCTTTACAAAATCTGCCCAATTTTCTTCACCTCCCACTTATTTCTATACTGGAAGAAATATTGATCAGTCTTGAGGACTCAGACAGCATTTCTATAATATATAAAAACATTTTAAAGTCGCTTCCTTTCAAAGATCCCAGAGGATCTTTCACTTGACATTTCAGAAAAGGAGTGGAAGGCAGCCATGGACAGAAATCACTCTAGCTCCAAATGTGCAAAGGATACAATTATTCAAATTAAAATCTTTAACTGAGTACTTCCACTATGTTTAAAATGGTCCCAAATGTTTCTAGGGCAAAACCCAACCTGCGAACATTGCAATCAAGCTCCAGCCACATTGAGCTATATGTTATGGGTGTGCACCAAGTTAACATAATTCTGGACCAAAATCTTTAAATGCATATCAGACAGTCTTGGTGTTACAATCACTCCTAATCCATCAACAGCTGTAAGAATGACAAACTGTAATTGCCTTTACTGCACTAGTAGCACACAGACTTATGTTCAACTGGAAGAATCCTAACCCACCTATTTTAAGTCATTGGGTAACTGATATTATATACTATTTGAAACTGGAAAAAAAAAATCAAATTCTCACTTATGGGATCTGTTCAAAACTTTTTTTAAAAGCAGGCAGGTTCTACTGAGTAACATTTTAGAATAAGCATGTATATTGAGGAAAAGGATTATCTTCCCTCTTTTTGACTCTTAAGTTTTTCTCTGGTTGTTTGCTTTCCCCTCTTTCTCATGCATTTAGTTTTGTGAAGTTTGACTTGTTTGTATAGAATGTTACTTACTTTGAATAAATTCAGTTAAAAAAACTCTCAAAAATCAGTTTGAGTGTAGAAATCAGAGTTTTGTGAATTGCCCACCTTTACTCAAATATCTGCTCAAACATATAAAATTACTTTCTGCAATACTGAATACAATGTTAATGCAGATTCTGCTCTTGGCATTTCAAGATGAGAATCTATGGTAGAAATGTGCCTTGCAACAAAGCTGCTGTAAGAAAACAAAGCTTCAGACTTTCTAATACAGATACTGTAACTTGTTACTTGTTCTATTTTTATTGCAACAATTGCCAAACTATCCTGCCCTTTGTTTTGCTTTGCAAGTGATAAGATTGCATGATAGCTCCAGGTGGCATCTCTAAGTAATGAAAAACAGGACAATGTGGCTTGTCCTGCCACCAAGCACACACCAGTGAATACAAGTTTCCTGGCTTTGGAGGTGGGTCACCATATTCCTGTTCTGAATTGGGTTTACTTAATATTATGTGAACTACTATGACAGTCAGTTAGTATTAGGTCAGGATAAATAAGGAAATATTTTTTCTAATTTGCTGTTACAGTAGATATGTTCTTTACTGATGCTATTACTTCATGATCACATTTTTCACTGACTGAAATGATGTTTGGCATTGTTTGCAGTTTACAACACTGCCAAAAAGGACAGAAGGTGCCACATGCTGAACTAAGAATCACTTATCACTAAAACAAGTTTAGAAACCACTCTGAGGAATGACTGATGAGTTACAATGCCTTCCAGGCCCAACCACACCCAGCACAGAATTCCCTGACATAACAAACAATAATTTAGTTAATTCTGTGAAACATTACAAAGGTTAGCAGACCAAGAAAAGGATGGAAATATTGCTAGACTGCTCACTATGAGGACAATTGTTACATTTTCCTTTGTCAGAAAAGAAGAAAATTAAACAGAAATCACAGGAGAGACATTGTATTCAAACGGTTTTTCCAAGAACAGGCACACAAATTTCTGTTTTACGTTACTGCCCAATTCTGCTGTCAGAAGCCTACAAATGCTTTCCTGCGATTATTACAAGTCAAAGCAAGAAGAAGGTTTTCATTAATAATTTTAATTTCATTCTTTGCCATTTTGCTGACTGCTGAAGTCTATATAAAAGAAAATTTAATTTGCTGTGACTGCACCTGTGCAACAGCAACTGACATTATTTTAATAGAGACATGTGGTGAAGTTGCTAGACCACACAGTTTCTACAGCTACGCATAGGATGGAGTGTCAATCCATCATTAGGCAAATCCACACTCATCATACAAGGCTAGTTTAGAGAAAGCAATCAGCCTAATACACACATCTTTGAGATGTGGGTGGACATGAGGAGAACATCACACAGGCAGTGACTGAGTCAGGATGTCGAACGCAGAACTACGACAAAGGAGTGCTAACCACTACATCACAGTCACCATGCAGTACTTGCAACTGTTTTTGGGATATGCTTTTGTGCCAATGTCCCTCATAGTATTGTAGTAGTTACATGTCATTTCAGTCTGATGCATGGTGAGCCATTATGTTTCAACATAACTTGCATGCTTATGGTGCTGGTCAGCCACCACACTCACAACCCATGCTACTTTGAATAGCATTTTTCAAAAAATGCAGGGCAAAAAGCCAATTTTACAGTTGTCATTTAGCATCCCTTTAAAAATATTTGAAGGGGAAAACAATTACAGTGGAACCTTGGGTCACAACCGTAATTCGTTCCAAAACTCTGGTTGTAACCCGAAGTAATCTCCCCGTAGGATTGTATGTAAATATAATTAATCCATTCCAGACCGTACGAACTGTATGTAAATATATTTTCTTTAAAGATTTTTAAGCACAAAAATAGTTAATTATACCATAGAATGCACAGTGTAATAGTAAACTAAATGTAAAAACATTGAATGACACTAAGACAAACACCCAGGCTCCCTGCTGAACTACACGTAAGCCTGCTCTCTCTCTCTCTCTCTTTTCCGTTTAGCCAACTCACGCTTCAATTTATGAAGAGGACTTGGTAGTCGTGGCAATTACGGATGCAGACCGCTTCTTACCTGTGCACTTAGGTGCGAAACGCCTACATCACGAACTCCTCAGGAACACACCACCACGCCCCCTCGCTAAGCCGCAAGTGCGGTGACTATTTATTAAAACTGGCCTTTTTTGACGGGAGCCGTGGACCCGCTATACCACAGGAGGAAGCTGGGTTGAGAGGAGGTTACAGTTTTGAGGGAGAGTCCCTCTGCGTGATGCACCGAGAACAATGTACAGTACAGGGAGAGACTGAACATGTGCGGAAATCAGCGCATATGAACCGGAAGGGAAACTGGCTTGTTAGTCACCCGAGTATGTGGTCGTGAACAGATGCAAAAGTTTGGAAAACTTTTTGGTCGTAACACAATTGTACATGTTCAGAGACATTCGTGACCCGAGGTTCCACTGTATGCTTTACTTTCACAACTTTTTAGAACAAAATACCCCTTTGCCAAATAATGCTTATTTTGATCAGATAGTACAGTTAATACTTAAATTTAGTAAATCATTTGAGAGGCAGTACTGAAGATGTATATAAAATTTTTAAAGGTGTTTTTGGCTCATCATCACAAGTACATCTAAAGTACCTATTTAAGCCACTACAGTCATGGCCAAACATTTTGAGAATGATACAAGTATTGGTTTTCACAAAGTTTGTTGCCTCAGTGTTTTTAGATCTTTCTGTTAGATGTTTCGATGGTATACTGAAGTATAATTACAAGCATTTCAGAAATTTCAAAGGCTTTTATTGACAATTACATTATGTTTATGCAAAGAGTCAATATTTGCAGTGTTGGCCCTTCTTTTTCAAGACCTCTGCAGTTCACCCTGGCACACTGTCAATGAACTACTGGGCCATATCCTGACTGATGGCAGCCCATTCTTGCATATTCAATGCTTTGAGTGTATCAGAACTTACGGGTTTTTGTTTGTCCACTCACCTCTTGAGGATTGGCCACAAGTTTTCAATGGGATTAAGGTCTGGTGAGTTTCCTGGTGCCATTGACCCAAGATTTCAATGTTTTCTTCCACGGGACCCTTAGTTATCACTTTTGCCTTATGGCACGGTGCTCCATCATGCTGGAAAAGGCATTGTTTGCCCCCAAACTGTTCTTGGATGGTTGGGAGATGTTGCCCTCGGAGGATGTTTTGGTACCATTCTTTATTCATGGCTGTGTTAGGGCAAAATTGTGAGCGAGCCCACCACCTTGGCTGAGAAGCAACCCCACACGTGAATGGTCTCAGGATGTTTTACTGTTGGCATGACACAGGACTGATGGTAGCGCTTACCTTTTCTTCTCTGGACAATCTTTTTTCCAGATTCCCCCAAACAATTTGAAAGGGGATTCATCAGAGAAAGTGTGGTGGGTCTGAGGCTAGGGATCTGCACTGGCAATCGGAAGGTTGCCGGTTCGAATCCCTGTAAATGCCAAAAGGGACTCAGGTCTGTTGGACCCTTGAGCAAGTCCCTTAACCTGCAATTGCTCCGTCCTAGGTATGACGTTAATCGGCATTCATCCCTGCATTGAGTCCCTCCAACCTGCAGGGAAAAACTTGGGGGTTGGTGGCAGAATTGGCACTCCAGCCACCATAAAAAAACCTCATACAGTTCCACTCCATCTGAACTAGTGTGGTGCAGAGGTGTGACCTCGTTGTATGGCTGCACTCGTGTCCTGATCTGGATCCCGAGTTGGTTTTTCGTGTGGTGGAAAAGGCAATGCATTGTATCAGTACGTGCTCCTAACCTCTCACTCTATGCAGCTGAATCAACTTTAGGAGACAATCCTGGTGCTTGCTGGACTTTCTTGGGTGACCTGAAGCCTTCTTCACAACAATTGAACCCCTCTATTATAACTCAATCAGTATGACAGAGTGATCTCCAGCCTTGTCCTTGTGAACACTCATACCTGTGTTAACGAGAGAATCACTAAAATGATGTCAGAAGGTCCTTTTGTGGCAGGGGCTCAAATGCAGTGGAAACAGGATTTTTGGGATTAAGTTAATTTTCATGGCAAAGAGGGAATTTGCAATTAATTACAAAGAGTGATCAGATGAATTGCAACATTCTGGAGTATACGCAAATTGCCATCATAAAAACTGAGGCAGCAAACTTTGTGAAAATTAATATTTGTGTCATTCTCAAAACTTCTGGCCACGACTGTACAAACTATTCAATTCCAAAAAAAAAAAATCTTATAATAGAATTATATTTTATACTTCAGAATGGTAGACGTGTATGTTAGTTTTGCCACATTTTCATTTTTTTATTAACAGTAAATCTTTTTAGTGGTAAAACTGATGAAAGGTGTACAGTATATATTGTAAATTAAATTATACACTGTGTGTATTGTATATGTAGGAGAGAAATTATTACCAACGTTTATAAAATTCACTTAACTTTGTGTAATATTTAAATAGATCCTAGGAAGGCAGAAGTTAAACTGATCGCCTCAAGAATGTTCATGGCGGGGGTGTTTGATTGTTAGGCATCAATGCTAAAAAAAATGCCACTGTGATGTCCACAGGAAATAATATAATATACTGGGGCTATATTTCATGTTATCTGGCAATGGATGTAAAATTATCATTTTTAAAGAAACCATTTACAATTTTATTAAAACAGAATTCTCAGTAAAAAAACAGCATCAAATAAAATCATTTTGGGCAGCTGTGTCAGGACACACTTTAAAAGAAGAAAAAATCATTTGAATTACTAATTTATATGAATTATTTTGATGCAATGAAATAATATTTCATGAAGAGAAGGTTTTGTTTAAGTGGACAGTTTTGTTAGCTACATGGTCTTCCATTTGGACTTCATCAGTTACACAAAGGTTTGGTCATATTTCTGTTTGTATGATATGAAAACGTTAAAGTAGTGTAGCTGAAGACACCAATGGGTCCTTCACTTATGATACATAAAATATATGTATAATGTGTTGACATATATACTTTAGGTACAATGCACATTTTTTAACAGAACAACAAAGACCTTATAAATCCGGTAAAAGAAAACATTATTGGTTTAACATACCAGTGAAGTTGTTGCACATCTTCCATCTTCTCAGGAAGTGTAACACCTTGCGTTTCTGGCAGCAACAGACTGAAAATACCTATTGCCATAGTTATGCCTCCCATGAGTATATATGGCAAGATTTTGTTGTATGTCCCTGCAAGGCAAAGATATATATTAAAAAAAAAAATCATACTACACAGAATAGGCCATGACGTCTGTTTCACACTCTTTAATCCGACTAATAGGGAAAATGAAAATACACCTATCACATGATCCTATCATACCAGAGATGTGTCTGGCCAACTTGTACAAACCCCCTGAGAGCAAGCCTTTAACGATTCTCCTAATTCATAAATTCTGAAAAAACAGACAGAAACTTAAAGTCAATGACCTCGGAGTTTATGTTCTGAGGATGAGCAGTGTTGATGGGCTGTTCTCATAGGCTGCAGAGAAACCATGACCACACACGCTCATGAAAAGCTTTATAGAGGTCACTGAGGCAACCAAGCTAATGAGACACTCAGAACGATACCGTACTGAACATAGATACAGCAGGCATTGGGGAATATGTAAGGGATGCCTAATCTGCTGCCAGTTTTAACTATGCCATTCATGACAAAGTGCATCACTTCAGGAGTAAGTCAACACCTGTAGTGAAATCAGCCATGGAGAAACAATCCACAGTTGCCTGTGCTGTCAACAAATGGAATGCCTACCTGTCAACTGGCATGTTCATGAAGTAGGTCTCCTTCCATTGAAAGAACTGGCACATCAAACCATTCCTGGTATTGACATGGCAACTAAGCAACTTCGTAATTATCTAAAGGCCTCTAAAATTTCTGAGTATATTAATGGTTTAAATACCCCGTTCATATATAATAATTTAAGTTGTGGTATATCTAAGTAATTCAGAAAGCATAAAAAAGAATAATGTTTTACCTAACTCCCAGAGTGGGTTATGTTCAACAGTTTAAGTTAAATATTGATTTCTGTGACAGAATTGTAGGTTTCTTTCTTATGTACTTGATATGCTTAAATCTTGGTAGCTTTTCTCCATTTTCAAAATAAAAGTGCTTAGAATGAAGTGATTACTCAAGTTTCTGTCATTCCATTATCTTCAACAACAGTAATAATGCTAAGGACAACTTGACTTGTTAATAAAGTAATAGATGTAAATAAATATTTTACTCATTGCATTAGTTTCTCATCTTATTCTTATTAACCTCTAGTCCAGCAGCAGGGAGGTGTTTAAACATTAATTAACTAGTCTACTGCGTCACAGAAATAAAAAGCAGCATTATCTAGGTAGGAAGGAAATTAAAGCCAGGGTAGAGATAAACTGCAACATTTGCTAGCATAATTTGGTTGAAAAAATCATTTATAGAAAACTTCTTTTGAGCTACACACTGAACCCCCATATTATAATGCAGAGTTAATTTAAAAACAAAAAATAAATAAATTAAAATCAATTATGACTGACTTGTGTTGTATTCATCAATTACTGTCACCAGCCATAAACTGAGTGGTAAAATGTTTTTAAATTAATACATGTTACTATGATGTTCAAAGTACTGCATGTTTTTGGTATCTATTAATCTGCAAGGCTTCATTCAATGGTCATGACAAGCTGTAGGCTACACTGATATTTCTGCAGCTCCCAGGTTTGTTTCATCAGCTATATACAGAAGGTAATAAGTAGCACACTAGTAAAGTCAATTATATTCTATGGCCCTTTTAAAAAATTATGGACATTGCATGCACATCTATATATGTAAAGCGCCCATTAAAATCAGTGTAAATGAGCAAAACAGGAGTTTTTGATAGAAACTGCACAGAAAAACCTCCCCTTTGCCATTTCCTGGCAACTGCCCTTTCCTGTTTCTTGCTAATCAAACTGAGTGCATCCACACTTCAAGTTGCCATAGAAGAAACTTCAATGCTGTGAGCCTGTGCTTTCTGTGGAGTTCTTTCCCCAGAATTCTACTTTTGAAAAGCAAGGTGATAGAAATAAAATAGAAAATTCTGGCTTTCTAGCCATATACTATAGAAATATACCAATTAAAAAGCTGCTAGCAGATGTTTGCATCCTTAACTTTGTTGCTCTAATATCAGAATGTTAAGATTCTACCTACCAAGACGCTATCTTCTTAATCCTAGTATGCATGCCTTCAGTCATACTGGAAACTGTTTATTAATAATAAACCGATGCACAAAAATAGCATGAAGCAGTCAGTACGACTTTGTGTAATTGTAAATAATGTTCACTTTTTAAACTTAATAAGGTTAGCCAAGTGCATGCACCATACCAGAATACGGTTGCCTTGTGAAGTAAAAAAACTACAAAATTATTAATAATCTGGAAATATCAGTGGTATTTTAACATGAGGTTTGCTTGCCCTTACTAACATTTTTCCAATTTGTTACCATGCATCACACTGCTTGAACACACTTACTATGTTTGGTACAGTGAATAATGTAAAACATTCATTCTCTTTTCGTGATTATACACTAACAAACATTATGGTACTCCCTCCATTATTTTTTTTAAATAATTTTAAACTATAAAATTATTTCTGTAAAATTAATGTAACTTCCACATTTAAAGTAACTTCATTCTAAATTGTTTCATTGCAAAATTCTAAATATTTATCAAAGTTAACAAAACATATCCACATCATACACAGTATTACTGTTTTGTTTTGACACTGATGCTCTCCAGAGTTTTTTTTTTTTTTAAACTTGTAAAAATTAGCTTTTTTTTTTTTTTTAAAGTTAGGAAAGCATTAGTGCAAGACATTATGTAGGTTATTTTTTACATTTCTTAAGACACACTATATCTTGTTTCACAATTTGGGTTATGAAGATCAGTATATAGGTGAATCTCACAATACAAGTCTTGACTTGTGGCAATTCCACATATACGAATGAGCACATAAAACTCTCACATCTTCTTTTTGACTGAATTTAAATAAATTTTTATCTATCAAAGCAAGTTAGTATTGATGTGGAAAACATACTTTGTTACCATTTTCAATCATTTTGTGTTTTCATGCGCAAATCTCACCAATAAGCCCTGTCACAGGTAAAGCTCAAGATCGGCAGTAGTCCGTTTAACTGAGTGGTAGAAGTTGCTTCTTGTATTTCCCAGAATCTGAAATACATCATGCAACTGTGTTGTCTCAGGGAGTGCAGCTGCTGGCAGGAGGAGGTGAAAATCTGTGTGATCACTCAGCAAAGACAGCACATCCTTGCTGAAGGATCAAGTGTCAGTTCCTTATGGGGCTTCATGACATCGCTATGAGTTTTCTAGCTATATGAGGTGCTGCATCATTATCACAACCTTTAAGATGTTTAAACATAAGGAAGACATACTGTACATACCCTTAGCTTCACAGTTTAACGGAATTTAAATTTGTGTTTTGTGAGTACAGTAATACTGCTACACTGTCATTTCATTTATAAGAATGGACATTTTACTGTAGAATAAGTAATAAAGCATCATTCATTTTTGGTGATTTTCCATTAACTGACATTTTTGTTGTAAGTTTCATCCTTTATGTAAAACAGGGTTACAAGCCTCTTTAGGAATTGGACTTGTCATAAACCAAGATCCACTGGAGGATGTCCAATTTGATTTATTAAGCCAACACTAAAAATAACTACATTAAAAACAAAACTAATGATCATAACAGACCATTAAAACTCCAGTCATGCTTCTTTTATAACAAACCCTCTTTTTTTTTACTCTATGCTTTCTAAAGAAATAGAAAAGCAATACAAATCTTTCAGGAAAGACATTACAACAAATGGGTATATTTGTGCACACTTGCCAGTCAACATTTTTACAGCTTTCATTTTAACATGTGATTTTTCTCTATTTACCTAAACTTCAGAAATCTTTTTAATTACCATTAATAGCTTTTATTACTCACCAATATAGGCAAAATACGGTGAAATGATGCCCCCGATCCTAGATGACATGGAGGCGGCTCCTATTCCCATGTTGCGTACCACTGTTGGAAAGAGCTCTGCTGAATAAACATACACAACAGAGAAGGCCACAGTGACTCCAAACTTTCCAGTCATGGCCAGGATGATACTCAGTATCTGAAACTCTGGAGGGGCAAAAAATAAATACATTTTGATGTGTGTATCTTGAAGTATTTCAAAACCTGACTCATTGCGTACTTTATTTTAATTGTTTGAACCTTGTGGAACTGAAATTGACTTTACTTCTTTATATCTTTACAATAATGTGTTCAAAAATTTGGATGTTTTTTAAATATAAATTGGATGTGCCTCCATTATTGTTCATAACACCAAAATTTCTTTTGCACTATTTAAACCAGTAATGCTTTTATTTTAAATCATTTGCTTGCTCTTATACAAAATATCTGTTATGCCAGTGAATCCAAGTTCAACAGCTATCCAGCTTCCTTATGAGAGCTTTCTGATGGCTGTGTAAGAATAGGCCATCAGTTGTAAAATTAAATGCAAAATATTTGTTCAAAACTGGCCTCATAAGATCTAATAATGAATATTCCTAATATTTAAAAAAAAATACCTTAAGTTTTGAAAGCAGTCAAGAACAAAGAAATAGTAAAGCATATAATAGAGACAAAATGCAAACATTTGGGAAAAAGAGTTTCAAAACAGAGTAAGAAATAAGAGTTATGTTCATGAAGAGAAGCAGTGCAGTACACAACATGCATAAAATTCACTTGTAAGAGGTCAATAGGAAGGCAAGCAAGCTAAAGCATGCTGGTAAGCTGGCAGTTAAAACAAAGTCACAATGAAAATTGATAACACAGTTAATTTACAAAGTGTCTACTATTTTAAAACTGGTTAAAGTATGTCAATTTAAAGTCTAAAAAAGACAGATGAATGTCCTGCTTGTAAAATCTAAAATACATTTTTTAATCACTGCACAGTTAACACTAGAATCCCTGAAACCTATGACAAAACTCATAATCCTGGGCCGCCTTAAATTTCTTTGCACCTCTCCATTAGCATTTTTTGTTTTTCAAATGTGTTGATCAGTACAAGCAGCCTGCTATCCCATCCCCCCACCGAAGCCACTCAAGTTGTACAGAAAATTCTTAGAGCTCAAGTCTGTTTATCTGGGTGTGAGGAGTTATATAGGGTAAATAATATATTGTTATTTGGAATACATACATTTCATGTGTGTTCCATGTCTACAACGATCTATGTAAATTTAGGATGACACGAAATGCAAGACAGGAATTGTTGGATACATAACTAAAACAGAAACATTTTCATGATTTAGTAATAATTGACAAAATGTAGACATGAAATGTATAACGTGTGAAGACTGAAGTCCAAATATAAAATAAACACTTTCACAAAAGGTAAAAGTGTAACAGAACAAGTGTGCTTTAATTCAAGAATAGAACCGAAGAAAAAGAAGTTGGCTTAGGGTACAAAGTAGATATGTCCGCCTGGTTGATGCAGCGGTAATAACTGTTGTCTCATAATCAAGAGGTTATGGGTTTTATTCCTGGATCTTCCAACATTTACTATTTTGAGTAGTGAGCTGCCATTTTTATTACTATTATATAATAAAAACATACATTTGATTTGAATCTGTAACAACCCGTGTAAATTTATGGTGTTTGTAAAAGATAGCTCCCCCCCCCCAACCCAGTTTGATTCTCTCAGTCACATTCACTCTCCCCTCGATCTGGCACTGATAGTTTTCAAGTAAAGATGTGGAGTTTTTTGTAGGCATCAGGGATACTAGTGTTAAATACTACTGAACTTCTATATTGTACACTTATAATTACTTTGCATTTAAGAATAATCTAGTAAATCAAAAGACGTGAGGTCTCAAGAAACCAATTCTTTTCTGAATATTCTTTACTTAAAAGTAAATGCATGAAGTAAATAAATAGCCCTAACAATCAGGGCTATTTATGTTAATCCACATTTTTCCAGAATGAACATTATACAGTTCATGATCACAGGAATATGCATCTTATCAGAGATACACCGGGAGTAGTGTTGATCAGCAAAATTCAGCATCCGACAGGAAAATGAGTACATTTGAGAATAAAATTAGTGTATTTGGTCCTCAGCTTGAAGAAGGTAAGCAAATGTTTACAGCCCTTATTGAAGAAGCTAAACAATTGACATCCACTGCTGACAAAAAAACCAACTGCTATAGAATACAAATGCAAAGTGCTTGGTGATAAACTAGCTGCAATGAAAGATCAATAGAGAAGGAACAACATCAGAATTGATGGTCTCCCTGAAAACCATGAAAGTTCAACCCAGTGAAATTCATAGCTGAACTATTCTCTAAAATAAATGAAGAGGACTTCAAATTAGACACAGATTTCAGCAGCTTACCACACAAGAGGATTGAATGCCTAAAACCAAGAAGCATGATTGTCTGTTTCAACAAACTACAAGTTAAAGAAAATTTGATGTTGATTCTCAGACAGAAAGAGATATTTGAAAACAACCACATTCATATTTTCCCAGATTTCTGTCCTTCAACAGCTGCTAAACGAACCACATTCTACAGCAGTGAAAGGCAACCTTTTTCGAGTTGCGGCACACTAAGTCCAAAAATTTTCTTTCGCGGTGCACCTGAGGGACTGCCCATAAATAAAGTCGTGACGAGAATAAACTATGTATGAATTTTTCTAGATAAAGTTTAATTAAAATTACCGTAAATTAAAAAGCTAGTGATAATTGTTGAGAATTAAATTACAAGGAAGTATCAAATGCTTACGTCACAACAAAATGTTTTTCACCACAAGAAAAACTGGAAAAGGTCTCTGAGTTTACAAAGTTTACTATGTTGATCAGCGGTGTCAGAACAAAAATAAGGTACATTTTTCCATAGTAATACTCAGACGATTAAGTGGTGAGAGCTGCAGCTACAACGATACTCTCTCGTCGACAAGAGCCGAAATGTAGCGTTCGTATTTTCTTGTTCTATATTTGCTCCACCTTCTTCTATCCGTACAGTGAGCGAGATCTTTTAAAAAAATGAGACTTTTTAAGTCTCACAAGATGTGTTTTTGACACCGCTGGTGTTGATATTTTGATGAATGGTGAACAGCGAAAATTTTAACTTGCATTCAAAATAAATACATTCGTTTATTCAACAATCTGATTAACCGTTATCTGTTTTTCCAACATAAAATTTTTTTTTAAAACATTATCTTTTTAATCCACCAAAAGTTCAAAAACACTAGCAATTTTAAATATTTTACAAAAGTTTTTGCGGCGCCCCTAGAAAATTCCACGGCGCACCAGTTGCCCGACAATGTTCTGCAGCATTAAACAGCGCTTACACAAACCCAAAATCAGCCTCTTGCTTCCTGCTAAATTGAAAGTAATTTTTGATGACCAATTCAATGTCTTCCATTCTCCTAAAGAAGCAGAAAAAGAGCTAAAAGACTGGTCCCAACATCATTTAAAATGTGATCAAGAGTAGTGTTGGTTGGTGAAATTTACCAAACCGATTTTTGCAGCAAATGGGCTGTATCTGCCATTAACCTGGATTGCCGAATATTTTCTTAGAAATTCTCTGTATGGCACAGAATAAGCAAATGTTGGTTTTAGAGTGGCCTATGCTTTGTAAAGCCAACATGACATCACAGAGGTGTATGAGCCCTGCACTGAACTTTCACGCATGTGTACTCTGAGATCGTAGCCACTCTACTCACTTTACCCACTCAGTACTCCAGCCGTTCAAACTGTATGCATTAAATAAATAAAAACTTGTTTTTGTTAAATGAAAACACTGCATTTGCTGACCATAATAAGAATATTAGGACTACAGGTGTCCATAGACTTGCATAATGGTTACATTGCAGCACTGGGGATCGAAGTTAATATGGGCATATCTCAATAATTATAGGGAGAAGTTAAATATGCTGTACTGCATAAGATACAGTAAAATCACTCATATTTAAGTAAATCTCCTTTTTCAAAATTGTTATCATAGAGTGGGGTTAGCCAAAGTCACATGCAATAACATACCCTGCTTTGCCATTTTCATATTATTTGATGACTTTTAAATCTGTATAGCGATTCGACCTGTGGGAGCTATGTGGTGTGAAAACACGTGACAACAACAATCCCCTTCAAGATGAAGAGGATTTGCGGCAGACTGACACATCGACATTCGCAGCTGTTTAATGGTCTTTGAATAAACCTTTTATTGTCTTAAAAAGACCCTGATCAGATAAAACACTGCTCATAATTTATACTCATGAGTCTTCTTCACATTGCTTCCTATCCTTTGCTGACATGGCTCCTTCTTCTTCGCACCTCTTTAAGTTTGAGGCGTTTAAAGGCCAAGAAAATATAGGAGCTACGAAATACAAAATGGACATAGGAGATGTGGGTGAACAAGACTGGGCGCCAGGAGCTGGTGTCTGTCCCATACACTATGGGACTAATAGCAAAATGTTATACAGTACAGGCAGTCCCCAGGTTACATACGAGATAGGGACTGTAGGTTTGTTCTTGAATTTGTATGCAAGTCGGAACACGTACATTATTTTAATAAATGCAATTTGGACAGATGTTTGTCTCAACATATTACTTATTTTTACCTTTCTGTGCAAGCACAGTAAATGCTTAAACATTTTCAAATAAAGTATAGCCTTAAGCAATGTTGGTAGAACTTGATGGACTTGAGGATGGATATGGTCTCTTAAAGTAGGCATCAAGGGAGGTTTGCACGGAGCTTTTCTTTTTCTCATCATAAATAGCCTTGTAGCATCTCAGGCCTTCAGTAACTGTTTGGTAAACCTCTCTGTATCAGGACGTTGCTCGTATAACTTTTCCATTCCTGCTTTGATGAGACAAAATGCATCAGCTAACTCTTTTGTAGAAAACTTTTTTGTTGGAGTCCCTAGGTCCTGGTTTTCTTTGCTGAATTCTATCATCTGCTACTCTAGTTCCATAAAGTCTTCACTGGCTAGTTCCTTGCTATGTACGTAACAGTTTCACCGAAAATAAGACCAGGTCTTATATTAGTTTTTGCTCCAAAAGATGCACTAGGGCTTATTTTCAGGGGATATCTTGTATTTACTCATGTACAGCAATATTCTTCAGGAATAGCGTCATAACTCTCCACATTCAAACCCTGAATTCCAGCCTGAATTTCTTGCTACCCCAGCCCCTTTAGGATAATATAAGATCAATGTGCATGTTTCGATGTTTGATGAATGATTCGATGTGGTGAAGCAAAATACTGACATACAAATGCATTTGTGATGCTTTGATATTCAAGTGTCGCATATTCCCCAAAGTAATGACACTATATATTTTAAAAATCTCACATTTTCTGTGCTGTCTGTAATCAGAATATAAGTTTGTCACTGTGCTCTGAACAAAAATTAGTTTATAAATCCACTCACATGTACAGGCCAGGCCAAAGTTAGCACACAGGGGTTCTCAGCATTTAGAACTGCTAGGCAAGCATTTGAAGAGAGAAAGTCATAACTACGAAAATGGGCATTGTACTATTTCTGTATGTTAGAGATGAAATTGAATCCTCTCCTTGCCTTGTTTGGAACCCAAGGGCCTGCACGTGAGGAAAACAGTATAAAAAGACTTGGACAGCAGCCAAATACCTTGAAGCTGACGGACGGATGGGGGATATCGTCATCATTCCAGCACAACGAAGGAAAATGGCAGACTGTATACATCGAGATCCCACCTTGATAAAAGTTTTGCCATTTGGCTTCCTCCATTTAAAAAAAAATCATAAATCATCATAGTAAACCTCATAGTTTACTTTATCATTAAAGTAGACTGTCATAAACGTCATCTTAAAACCAGCCCAGTTGTTAATCGCTATGAGCTTCTGGTTTTTCCTCCTGACCTGACAGCAGCGGCAAGCAGCAATAGATCACCACAAAAAACACATTAAATTTATGATATTCCAGCTCTCTGCACATTTAGAATTCTTAGATGTATACTTGATATCAATTTCATGATGAAATGAATTAAAATATGCATGTTACATTTTACAGATTAACGTCACGTCCCTTGTGATCCCTGTCTGGAGTTTGCTTGTTTTACTGGTAGGTGTCCACAGTTTGCTCAGTTTTCCATCCAAAGACATGAAGGTTAGTGTATTTATGTGCTTGTGTTCAACTTGCGATGTGCTGATGCCCTGTCCAGGGATTTTGTTTCTGTCTTGCGCCGATGCTGCTGGAATGGGCGCATCCCCAATTGATGTATGTAATCATTAAACATCCTTTTCATAGATACTGTGGCAAGGTGTCCTCGGAATTTAATTGATGTTTTGGGTGCCTTACTTTTCAGATGACAATCTTGACAAGGGCTTATTTTTGGGGTAGAGCTTATATTACAGAGCAGCCTGAAAATCATGCTAGCGCTTATTTTTGGAGGTGGTCTTATTTTTGGGGAAACACAGTAGCTGTGGCCCTGGTGACTATGGACCCTGGGTTACCGCTTGCCACGCACCCAGCCGCCCACTGAGAATGAATGGGGTGCGGCCCCCACCACCCTATTCATCAACTGGAGCTGCCCAAGGAACACTACACTGCTTGAGCAGCAAAACCACCCCCCTCCAGTCACCGCTTGCAGCGTCCCCAGGCTGAGGATGACGAAGTGGCAGTTAATGAGGAGCCTACATCACATCCCCAGACAGATGAAGGAGCAGCTGTGGCCCAGTTTGTAAGTATGAGTTGTTCGTATGTCGGATGTCCGTAACTCGGGGACTACCTGTATAGTGCTCTTTTTTTCTTAGTAAATAGAGAAAGTACACAGGAGTACATACATATATATCTAACATATCTGTTTATCATTACTGTTAAATACATATATGAAGGGCATTCAATAATTTATCTACCTCAGTAGGAAAGAAAAGAGAGTTTTCAAAAAACTTGTTTTATACTTCAATATAGCCCCCGATAGCTCCATAAACTTTATCCACTTTTCCTGCAAGAACTTTAACCCCTTTGAAAAAAAGTCTTCCGTTTGACCTTCAAACCAGGACGTTACAGCTGCCTTGACATCATCATCTGAAAACCGCTGTCCACGGAGAGATTTCTTCAAAACTCAGAGAAGGCAATAATCTGAGTGAATTAGGTCAGGACTGTAGGGCATATGGTTCAGCTTCTGGATCTCAAATTCTCAGATGGCAGCCTGTGATTGTCATGACATATGAACCACAGCATTGCTGTGAAGAAGCTCACTTGATTCTCTATCATACAGTGTTCTCCCCAGAAATTTTTTCCAGCCGGGTGGCAAGAAAAAGTAGCCGGGTGGGGCGGGACAAGGAAATTTGGCGGTGTGGAAAATTAAATGTGCACTATTTTTATTAGTTAATTATTATTAACTATTATCTAAAGTTCAATAGGACTTCCTTTTTTAAGGTTTGACACTTGTGAAAGAAAAATTTTAAATAACAATTTTTATGACATAAACCAAGAGGCACAAGTATTGTTGCTGTCGGGAAGAAAAATAAAAACATTGAAAAAAAGTATAGGGAACCTAATGAAGAAAAATTTAAAAATATTCTTCAAAGCCAACTTGCATATGCAGACGGTGTCTTCAGTTAAATATTTATTCTTCTTTTCTTCCTAGAGACCCAGTTGTCTGAAGCGTTCCCATAATCAAAGTTCCCAGGATCTGGGCCCTCCAAGGAGATCACTCGTACACTGTCATAATGACTGTACTGCAAAGTCATCAGACAGCCATCTAGTGTCACTAGCCATTTTCAGCTCAATCTGGGGAATGTTCAGAATATTTTGAATTTCCGTTAAACCAGCCATCCTAACTGAAGAATTTTGGAAGAAATAGAATAGCTGCCTTAAGTGTTCAGTTTTGTTAAATATGGTACAGCAGCTGCTGCTTAGGCACTTGCAAGGGCCAATCGGTGGTTTTACACAGTGGCAGTTGACCAAGAGTCCAGATGTTTTATCTCTAAGCAGTTTTGCCGTACCTTTCTTTTTCCCAATCATAACAGCCGCTCAATCTGACCCTAGTCCAACCAGATTAGCAGTTTTCAAGCCTAGAGTGTCCATAGTCTCACTCAGTGTGTTGGTTATAGTCTCCGCTTTGCCGTCAATCATATTGCGGGTTGATACAAAACTAACTCTGACCTCTTTAGTCACCTGGCAAACATATTTAATGTAAATAATTAATTGTTTTAATCTGAGATATCTGTGGTTTCATCACACAGAATACTGAAGAACTTTTCTGTGTGTATATTTTTCAGTATGTTAGATTTTATTTCTGATGCTAAGACATCCAGCAGCTCTTGTATTATTCTTTCAGAGGTGTAATGTGCATTTTTACCAACATTGAGATGTTGTAAAAAGGAACAACCTATTTCTTTACAGTGTTCCAACAGCTTTTCAAACAATGTTGTATGTGGCAACTCATTTTTTGCTAAACAATTCCTGTTAAAGCTCCCACAAAGGCATCTCTCTGTAAGTTATTTAACACAGATACAGATCTTTCAATTTGACCGATTCCAGATTGCTCTAGTACACGCTTTCCTAAAAGATCAGCAGAAGACTCAATGTGTGTTTTACTTTTTTCATGGTCCACCAAGCTTTCTTTTCGAATTCTTGTGTATGGCACGTTTACCCAAAGTAACACCTCCTTGGGGGGTGTTTGTTCGAGTATTTCATGCACAATGAGCACCACATAACATTTTCTTTGACCATTAGCCAATCAAAATCTTTAAACTATTGTTTGTTTATGCCAGATAAGCGGTGCTTAGATTTATCAATTGGCAGAGTGTGTGCTGAAGAGACCCCTGATGGACCAGTCTCTGCAATGTCTTTGTCTGAAATTGCCACATGAGGAGTTGACACCGCACCTTCATTAGTTTGTGATGTCTCTTTTCTGAAATAACTGAGCAGTGTTGTTTTCTGAACACTTCTTTTGCTCATGTTGGTAAAACATTTAAAAAAAATTTCAAGTACTTATGAATAAGACTTTTGAGTGGGAAAGGGAGAGCCTGTTGGATATTCAATTCACACTTGCACTATGGTAGGTACGCATTCTCGACATTTCCACTTTAATCTCGATGCTTATGTCGAGAATAAAGTCGACATTTCCACTTTTTTCTCGACATTTCTACTTTATTCTCGCCGTTTATATAGTATTTTTTTCTTCACTTTGTCCGTATTTTTTTCCTTCGCCGTGGCCCTAATACGCTTCCATACAAAACCCTCAGCAATTCAGTGACAAAACTTTTACTCAGGACACAGTGTGTGCTGCAAGGGTTTCTGCACACTTTTTGCAATATGGACGCAGGTCCAAATATGAGCAAAAATAAGAACGGCAGATGGGATCACTTTAAACAGGAACCACAGTGAGTGCGACAAGGATTTTTGCACATAGAACACACCTAATGCTTAAACAACTGTATGTGTATATATTGGTTTGCTATGTACTTTACAAGAAGAGAGCTGATCTACGCTCAGCCGCACTATACAGACTGCGCTGACGCTGAGAACAGAGATTTCACTTCCTGACGCCTTTTTTCTGATACCTGACAGGCTGGTTTCACTAGACTTTTTTTTTATTTTATCAGACCTCCTCTTGCCCGTCCACCTCCACATCCTCTTTGCTTGTGAACTGCCGCTCCGCTCCCGCTATTACCATGTACAGCCCGCTCTCGAAACCCCACCTTCCCATATTCTTTGCTTGTGAACTCTGCTCCGCCTCAACACCCGCTATTAGGTTTAGCAATATTTACCCACCCGCCCGCTCGTCCATTGCCATCTCTGCAGATCATTAGATCTGCCTGTGCCTGCAGATCTGCGGCTGTCATCTCACAATGTCATGCGAGATGAAAGCCAGGCGCTCAACTAAATTAGCGCCCGGCTAAAAGACACTAGGGAGAACACTGTTGTATGAGAGAGAGAGAGAGATTGCATAGTTTACTGTCAAATAATGCAAAGAGTAAGCGACGCGTGTTTTGCCCTCATTTGAGCTCATCAGGCGTACACACTCTACTGTTCCCCTCTCGGGGAATTGAACCTCGGACGTCAGCATCAGAGACGAATCCCCTTTACGCTGCACCACGGCGTGTGGTTCATTTATTTCGCAGCCTGTAGGCCCGAAGTAATTATATTCATTGCATTCGTAGTCTGAGTCCCGACCTGAATTGTGGTTGGTCTGTCATTCGGCAAACATCTGCCACATCAGTTGCAAGTTTAACCAGCCACAAGTGTTACCTGGTAGATAACCACCCACACAATTCAGGTCAGGACTCAGACTACGAATGATTAGAGAGAGAGAGAGAGAGAGAGAGAGAGAGCGCCTACACACAAAACCTGTTCTGAACCCTTCTGCACCCCTACAAGACACGGACGTGCCTCAAAAAACGCTGATAGACTACCTTCACATTGCTTCCTTACTTGCTGGGCTACTTGTGGCTGCTCTGTCGCATGATATGCTTCTCACGCTTCGCTTACTTAAAAGCCTGAACAGCACCTGTCCTTTTGGCTGATTGCTTTGTTTCTCTCTCCTCACCCAGACATCCTCTGCTCCTGTTGGGGATCCCACTCCTATTGTGCTCCCCTATGATGTTTGTCTATTCTTTAATCAAGAACTAACTGCATACTGAGCTCCTTTTACTTCTGAAAGAGACATGCTTGTTTGAAGTGTTTGAATAAAGTTCCTGTCTTTACAATCTCCTGTGTTTCTGTGCAATTCTGTGACCCAAGCGTGACACCCTGCAGTAGTGCAGCCTCACTGTCCCTGGGATTGAGCCGCTGCACTAAGACTAGCCTGCAAGCATCAGCGCTTACCTCTGTGTGCTTGCATGCAGTCAGTTCAAGCGCAGTTGGCTCAGTGATTTACTGAGTTTCATCCATGGCGTCAGTTGCACTTTGTACATATTGTTCCAGTAGTTTTTTAAATAATTTTTACAGTTCATTAGCAGTGTGCAAAATGATCAGTGTTGCAGTAATTGTGATGCTCTTTGCATGAAAAAAAAAAAAAAAGTGTTCCATTAAAATTTCACTTTTTCTTTGTGAATTGTCACTTTACTTTAAGTGTAGCAAAAAAGTATTTTGGCGTCCAGGGATGCATTAACCTCCAATTATGTGGCAGTTTAAGGGTTAAAACCCCAAGATGCTGCCAAAACGAGCTGCACCATCTAAGGCTTCTGACAATGAAAACACGCTTGCGTGAATTACAGTACATATAAATCGGTAACATCGGTATTTTACATTCTAGTACTGCGGGAGTCAGCAGTACAGTATACAGGTTTACCTTTACATTCTTTATTTTTAGGTAATGTATTAAGCTAAGTTTAAAATTAGTGTTTTGGGGGTATATTCAGGGTTTAAACTAGGAAAATAGGCATTTTTGTTTAACCACATCCAAAATTCACGGTTTTTCACAATTCCCGGGTGCTCTAGAAACGTAACCCCCACGAATTTTGGGGGTGTACTGTATTTCACTCTTGTGTGCAGACAATGTTAACAGTTGCAGTGGCCTTGCTGTATAGTTGGCATTGTAACTATTTTTATATAAAGCATTTAACAAACACTTCACACTTGTCAACAGAATGGACAAAAAAATGTAGGTTAAATTAGATAAAACTTGATTACTGTTAAGAACAAAAGATGACTGATGTGTAGAACAGAAAAAAAAATCTAGTGTTTTTAAATGAGAAGATGCCAACCTATTGCATTTAGAAAAAGAAAATTCTAGTGCATAAAATAAAAACAATAAAGCTGCATCTATCTACACATGCCTCAAATTACTGAATTTACTAAATCTATTACATGGCCTCAGGAAGTTAATTACAATGACAGAAAAATCTGGAATAACTCAGTATGGAAAAACTCAAGAAATTACATATAAAAAATACTTTTTAGTTTTAATAAGCTACCTTTGACATAGTTTTAGTGGTTTCCAAAAACATTTACTGTCTCTTGACTTGTCTGAAATAAGGTTTCAGAATTCTGGTTCCTTTGAATTTGAGGTCAAGTTTCTTTAGCTTTAGAACTTATCAAGGATATTACATAGTATCTACTGTAAACTCTACCACTCAAAATAGTGAATTAGTGATATAGAATACATAATCCTTTTTGGCCTACTACATTATGGGGAAAAGTATCTGTGACCACAAAGAAACCTGAAAAAGAGGAGATTTATGGAATTCATTTAGAGATGATCTAAATGATCTCTGGCAAGATGATCATCTTCCTGTACCGATGGAGGAGCTGCGTATACTCAGCATTTCAGGGACGGCAATCTCTGAGGTGCGCAGACTGGGGACTGGCCAGATCTCTGTAGGTGGATACACCTTTTATCAGTCTGGTCGGTCTGATGGCTGTCATACTAGGGGAGTAGCTTTTGCTGTAGCGGACTGGCTTATTCCAATCATGTCCGATGTCATTCCTTTAGACGAGCGCATTATGAGACTCAGATTACGGCACTCTCTGGGTGCCTTGTCAGTTGTCTCAGAGTATGCTCCGACCGCGGTGAGGGAAGTCTCGGCAAGAGAGACATTTTATTTGCAACTTCGCTCGGTGGTTGATGGGTGCCCACGAGGTGACACTCCTCTGGTTATGGGTGACTTCAATGCAGCCACTGGCACTGACAAGGCTGGCTATGAGGATTGTTTCGGTCCCCATAGGTCTGGTGACCGTGGTGAAAGTGGCTCCATGTTCCTTGACTTTGCAAAAGGTCAGGGGCTGCCAATCGCTGGATCCTGGTTCCAGCGCCCTGAACTGCATCGTTGGACTTGGTACTTCAATACTGGTGGTGCGGTAAAGGAGGTCATCACATCCTCATGGGTAGACGCTGGAGGCTCTTGCAAAAACTGTAGGGTCTACAGAAGTGAATTCTGACCACAGACTTGTTGCTACTCTTAGGATCTAGCTTAGGTCCAGTGGGTTACCACCTACTAGGAAAATGAGCCTGGTCTTGGCCAGACTCCAAGCCCAGGCGGTTTCTAATGAGTTTGCACACAGTTTGTGTGAGGAACTTTCAGATTTGGGTACGACTACCGATTCTAAAGTGATGTGGGAGACCTTCCGTGACAAGACCCTGAAGGTTGCAGAGGGTTGTGTTGGTGTTGCCGGTGTTCCCGGAAGGAGATGTTTCTTCTTGCAGGGCACCCTGGATATCATTGAGAGGAGTCGCAGCGCACGGCTCAATGGCACCTCTGGTCTGTACCGGGAACTGAGAAGGATGGCAGCGAGGGCTCCGAGGGCAGATAAAGAGGCGTTTGTTAGAGGAATCTGTGAGCAGGTGACACACCATCTGTGGTCTAGCGACCCACGTCCTGCTTACAGAGGAATCGAAACATTACGCACATCAGAATCTGTTCCTCAGAGAATCGCAGTCAGGGCGACTGATGGAATGGTCCTTATGGATGACACTGCAGTTGTGACCCGCTGGGCTGGCTACTTTGAGCATTTGTTCAAAGCTGATCCTCCAGCTAGGATGTTGGATAACTCTGGGTCCATGTTTCTTGAGGCTGATGCTCCAATTAGCTGTGAACCACCCTATCTCACTGAGATTGCACAGGTGGTGAACCAGCTGAGTGGGGGAAGGCTAAAGAGATCTGTGTTATCCGGGGTGAATTTCTCCAGGCTGG
Organism: Polypterus bichir lapradei; assembly: GCA_026402145.1. Taxonomy (NCBI): domain Eukaryota; kingdom Metazoa; phylum Chordata; class Cladistia; order Polypteriformes; family Polypteridae; genus Polypterus; species Polypterus bichir. The sequence continues at coordinate 12,615,792 of JANRMT010062821.1, read as the reverse complement.
TAGTAAGGCTGTCCTCCTGGCACTGCAAGCAATCTTTGCTTCCATTTGGGAGACTGGAATCATCCCAACTGATTGGAAAACAGGACTTGCCGTTCCTATCTGGAAAGGGAAGGGTGATCGCCTGGATTGCAGCAACTACAGGGGGATAACACTGCTCTCTGTGCCGGGTAAGGTCCTTGCTAGGGTCATCCTCAATAGGATCCGAGATCACTCCCTCACTTACCAGCGAATGGAACAGTCTGGTTTTAAGCGTAAGAAGTCTACCATCGACCGCATCCTGGCACTGAGGGTTCTCATGGAGCGCAAATGTGAATATCAGCAGTTTCTTTGCAGCCTTTGTCGATTTTCGCAAAGCGTTCGACTCAGATGATCGAGCTGCCCTGTGGGACATCCTGAGGATTCGCAGAATCCCCTCAAGTTTGCTGGATATCATGGCCGGCCTGTACACTGGTACTGTAAGTGCTGTGCGGAGTGGAGGCAGGACCTCTGTGTTTTTCCAAGTAGATTCTGGGGTTCATCAGGGGTGTGTTCTTGCTCCTACTTTGTTCAATTCTTGTATGGACTGGGTGTTGGGCAAGGTCATGGGGTCCAGCGGCTGTGGGGCATCTGTTAGTTAAGAAAGGTTCACGGATCTTGACTTTTCTGAGTCAATGGAATCTCTGATTGGGGCGCTCGAGAGACTGAGCGAGGAGTCCGTGTCTGGGCTTGCGTGTGTTCTGGATAAAAACCAAGATTCAGGCCTTTAATGACCTCTTGGGCACAGCCATCAGCAGTGTGTCCTTTTGCAGAGAGAGTGTTGACCTTGTCGAGAGGTTTACTTACCTTGGCAGTGACATTCATGTCTCTGGTGACTCTTCGTATGAAGTCAGTAGAGACGGATTGGGAGAGCATGGTCATGAGGTCACTGTAAAGGGGTGTGTGGCGCTCCCGATATTTATTCCTGTCTTGGTACTGTCTCTCTCCAGAAAAATCCTTGGGTACCGTTGATTTGACTTTGTGTCAAATGAGCAGTTGCTCATGGAATACTGAATGAGGCACATTACCTGCATTGTGAGGGAGCATCAGTTATGGCACTAAAGCCATGTGGCGCGTTTCCCCCGAGGGTGATCCAGCTTGTAAGATCCTCATTGTTGGGGACTCGAGTGGCTGGAGCAGACCAAGGGGTTGCCCATGTAACACCTGGCTGCGGCAGATAGAGGGTAATTTCCGGAGAGTGGGACTGGACCGCATGTCTGCCTGGGGGGTTGCAAACTGGGATCCTGAGTTGTTTTGTTGTGTAGTGGGTGTGGCAACGGACTGTACCAGTGCATGCTCCCCAACTTGACTTGACGGAAATGCATATCACAAAATTTGGAATGGGCAGAAAAATGTACAGTGGGTTAGTAAGGAGATAAGGCTGCAATGGAAAAAACAACTCTAAAGGTATATAAGACTGATAACTCAAATATGAATCATAAGAGTGTATGAGAGCATATAGGGCAACCATTAAAAAGGATATCAGGGAAGCTAAAAGGCAGCTAGAAAGAAATATTGCATATGAGGTAAAAGATGACCCAAACAGGTTCTTCTAAATATTTCAGCAGAGGAAAAGAAAAAAAAATCAAACAAGGAGGATTTGAAGTGTAACTGGAATGATAAAGGATAATTAGAATATACAGTGAGATAACAGATGCTCTAAATTTGCATTTGTCAGAAGTCTTCATATGGGAGGAAGTGGATAACCTCCTAGCAGTAACAGGGACTACTAGAGATCTACTTATAAATCAGAGTCCAACAGATCAGAGGCCGATTCAGCAATAATACGGAAAAAGTCATCCACGGATTATTTTGCTTTGAGCATTCACCTTGGTATCTCTCCACATGCCATTTTAGAAGCTGTTTGCTCTTCGCTACTCATGCACGTGCAGGGAATCAACAAAGCTAACTTTCCTGCTAGCAAAAGCATATCTATGCTTTGATATATAGTGCACAACTTACAACTTAAAACTTTCCTTGCTTCATAAAAATATCTGGATATATATCATGTATCGCCATTCTACCAAACTATATCAAGATATTTTGTTTTGTCTGTATCGCCCAGCGCTAAGTCATACTAAGACAAACTTCATCTTGTACCTGTGAAAACTCACAACCGAGTCTATGATGTCACATAGACTCAGCTTACAAGAAGAAAAAGACAGCTTACCTTAACTCCAGAATGCAAGACTTAGAAAGAAAAAAAAAAAGGAATACAATTTTGTTATCGGCTAAAGCAATCATAGTGTACTAAAGCATTATTTTCACCTGGATCTTATATAAAACAGAAATAAAAATTACTTTGTAAAGCAAAGGAGAAAGACTAATGAAATAAGGAAAGAGGTAGCTACATAGATAAACAGTAGTCTGTTGATCCCAGATTAGAAATTGTCCTGCCTCAGCAGCAACACACAGACATAATTTGGAATTGTAAAAACAAAAGTAACCAATAAACCAATGGAAGTCCTAGAACTATTCATTTGATTTACCCCTGTGTATATTTAATGTATAGCATTTATAGAAAAAATGGCCCATTTGTAAGGGTGAGAAAATCCACACAAAGGCTGATGGCTATAGGCAAAAAAAAAACAAACAAACACACAAACCAGACAGCATAACCCCACATAGCACAACATAAACTGGTGGTTAAAGATGAATAAGGACAACACTTTACAGAGAAGATGCACACCATTAATCATTATGGCTTCTAATTTTCCCATTATCATCTTTTCTGACAGTGGCTCAAAATAGCTGGACTTCTGAGATTTGCTGAGCTTGTATTACTCCCCCAACAGACCACACTGCAACACAGTATAGTTGCCAAAGATGAACCTGCTCTTCTGATGAACCTGTTTTTATTTTTTTCATTTTTTGGACAGCAAAGATTGGTCAAACATTCAAACCTGCCTACTGTTAAGACTAATCCCAAGGTGTTTACAATACTGAAATTTTCCCCATCTCTTCTCACAATATGTAGGCTTATCTCAGGCCAACCTCTACACCCTATACTCAGTCCTTCATATAAACTGGAGTTTTGCTTAAAACTGGTAGTGTAAAGGTTGAAGTAAAGGGAAACAGGACTGTTGCATCAAGTTACCTTGTGCTGCTGACCACTACCTATGACACACAGTCCTGAAGCCTCTTGAATGGTCTTGCCTTTAGCACTCTTCATTTGATGCCAGCAAGCTACACAGGGTTACCAAAAACAGAGGTGCTATTTTTACGATTAACACTCATAAGGAAAATATCTACACTAAAGTATACCAAGGGCTTCTACAATAATATGACCCCACACAACTCTGAAACACTGAGAATATTATTAGAGTTTCTCAAAATAAGTGAAAGTTAACCTTAGACTGAATATACTTCCTTCTGGGTCGGAATGAGATTTGGTCCGATTTGCTGTTGCATTTTACATTGCAAATGGTACACGTATCTTAACAGTCTAATTGAACAATATATTTTGATTTTTAACCTTTTTTTGTCAAAAAAGTATTGAAGATCCTTGGCCACATGTATCACTACATTGCCTACTTAAACCTTATTGGACTGAATTTTTTATCACCTATAGGACGGTACCAGGATTATCATATTCTCATTCTATCTGGCACAATTTCTGGATGGAAGACAATTACTTAATGAGCGCTTTACTATGATAACCTATACTACACAAGTTGCCTTCAATATTTTGATTACCAGGTTTAGAAAACAGATGAATGAATGGATGGATGGAACAAGCCTAACCTGCATAAAATTGAACGGAAAGTGGGTCAACTTGCACTACTTAAAAGTGAAGGAATCTATTAATTTTTTATATTTAAGATTTTTCATTTAAAGATTTTCCAGTGTTGTTTCTTGTCCTAGTGTGTGTGTGTGTGTGTATGTTATATAAACACAGGGAATTCCAGTTTCTGTATTACATCTTGCTTGAAGATGGGGCCTGAGTTGCCTCGAAAGCTTGCATATTGTAATCTTTTTAGTTAGCCAATAAAATGTGTCATTTTGCTTGACTTTTCTTAAAATTATTAAAAATATGAGGAAAAATTCTACCATTTTTCAGTATACTGCACCTTTCATTTATTGTATATTTCAGCAGTATCTTTATATATAAATACACTACCGTGGCTGTTCATTTGTCGGTCCAGGATTTTAAATCAACTGTAGCTCACAAACCGTTTGACCTATTGACCTGAAATTTGGTAAACATATACTACATGATGTCAACTATCCACTTTCAGGGTAATGATTAACCTCCAAGGTTATTCCTCCTTTTTATTTTTATTTTATTTTATTGTAGAATCAACTCTCGGCAACACACAGCAGGGATGCCATGCGACACATGCAAAAGGGCACCGTTCTTATCCATACCACCTTCGCCATCCCTTCCCCTACCTCTTCGTATCTTAAATCATTCTTGAGGCAGACTGAAGACTTAAGTGCCAGCTCAAGTGAAAAATTAAGGAAAACATACTAAGTAATTGCAACACAAACACTGACTTAATCAGTTTCAACACGAAAAGATGCCGACGGAAAAAGAAGAGCGGGCTGCTAGGGTGGAAAAAAGAAGAACTGCTCAGGAAGCAGCAAGCACCAACCTCTGAGCAAATGAATGTTAAACGTGCAGAAAAAGAGTATGGAAACTAGGAATGCTCAAGGTAAGTGTATTCACTGCACATTATCATGCAGTGTGCCGTTACTGGTTCTAGAGTAATGAGTGAAAATACTCAAATGTTGAAAGCCTTTATAGTCGCCTAGCTTTGCAGACTGACTACCTTTTACAATATTTTCTACCTTCTCATTTATAAGCAGGCTTGAAGAACTGAATGAGATTGTTGAATAGAATATGCAATATTTAACTGTACAGTACTTAGATTGATGGATTATACTGTGTGTATTAATAGTCTGAAAACAATAAATGTTAAAAAGGATATGTACAACATAAGGATACTTCTGGTCAACTTAGAATAAGAAGATGGAACATCTGCCCTTTGTGATTATGATACATTAACTGCTAAGGCATTGTTCATTAATGGTAGGTTCTAGAAATTTCAAATTATAGATACACGTGATTTATGCTTGTAGATGATTTATAAGTACAGCTTGAGTGTCCCTAGTCTGAAATGCCTGGTACCAATTTTATTTTGGATTTCAGATATTTTCAGATTTTGTAATATTTGCATATACATAATGAGATATTTTGGGGACACACTGATCAAGTGGGGATTTGCAACTAAACCAGGTAAATTATGAATTATTATATGTATGCATCATATCACTAGGCCTCTATTATACTGTAATGTGCGCTGAGGTGACAAACATGTTAAACCTCAACACTGATGAACAGGATGCACAGACTCTATTGTAGTTCCCTTTAAATCAAGACAATGCTGCATACTTGCTCTGAAGAACTTTGTTTTCTTTTGTCAGTTTATATATGCTACCTGGTTTGGCTGCATTCTCCTGCATGAGCAAGGGTGTTGTAATTTCCCAGTTTTTTCAAAATGCTGCTTGCGAACAGGTCAGATTTGCAGTAAATAATTTTTTTATATAAATCTCGACGTTTGCATGGAAAGGGGCATATGCCTATTTGAAACATGTATGTTTTTTTTGTGCAAGTTTTAGAAATATAGCCCCTGGGGTAGAATTTTCATCTTGTGGACTTTTTTTTTTTTTTTTTATATATAAAGGGGGGGGGGGGGGCCACACAGCATATTGAAACTGCCATGTAGCATCTGCCCAGAACCCCACAACTTCACTGAAGATCTCTCTCCTTCATAGACAATTGAGTGGTGGTGCTTAGCAGCACTCACTTCCTCATGGGGGACTACTCATCCCCAGTCATCGATCGTGTGTCCTAGCTCTGTGGCACGCCACAGGGGACAAGCGTTCCCGAAGGTTGTCAATTGTGTATCGTAGCTTTGTGGCACTCAATGCTTCATGGGGGAACCAAACCAGACCCAATTCAGAATGAATAAATCCATTTGGAATCTGCACAACATAAAGATCAGTTAATGTGTTATATCTTGCTGAAAACAAGCATGAAACAATTTTGATAAAAGGATCACAAGATGAAATCGTAAACGAGAAACAGGTCAAAACCAGGAGGTCAAGGAAATAAGATGTTAAACCACATCGCTGAACTACAGTCATAGTCAAGGTGGTACAAGCTGCAAATTTGGGAATGAGCAGAATCAAGAACAATAGAACAAGAGAAATTTTGAACTTTCATCCAAAACTTTTGATGAATGACTAGTGAGGCTCCATCTTATATTATAAAGGATTGTAAATGTGACATCACAGGTCATGACTTCTAGGGACTTGCTTATAAGAACAGACTAATGCATCCTTGACAACAGAAATATAAAACGATGGCTAACTACCAGAAACAAAATGGCACCACAGTTTAAGCAATTCATAGCAATAATAAAATTTAAAATAGCTCAGAATAATTAAAGACCACAAAATAATAAACTATGAATGTACAGGATTCAAAACTCAGAAAATGTACCTCAGAAAGTGAGTTATTTAAAGCACAAAAAATATTTTCAAAAGATGCCATGTTTTAACATAATGATGCTGCTATCTCTTAATGTGCTAAGAATGAGTATTTTAGTAGCTGGGGGATTATGTTCCCCATTTTCCATGGGCATTTGGATTCATGTGTAACAATCTTAATCTATTGTTTCATGAGTTAAATGTGTAATCAATTTGCTCTTTTATTATAGTCATATCTGGAGCAGCTCCATTACATTGTAAAATACTCAGAATGCCTTATTTGTCAAAATTGTTTTTGGACCTACAAAAGAAGTAAAAGGGCTCTGGTTTTCAACAGAAAATGTACATACCATCGGGAATAAACTGTATGAGCAATAGCATGCTTCCTGAAAGTAGCAGAGGGAGTGATAAGGCAATGCGACGGGGAACATATCTCAAAATCACCCAGGCAGCTGTGTAAGCCACAACTTCTGTAACAGCTGAAATGAAGCAGTTGATGTATGGATCACCGCTCATGTTTGATGTGTTCAATGAAATGCCAAAGTAGCCAATGGTTATCATCATCCTGCAAATAAAAACATAAGATTAAATTGTGTGGTAATGTCATTAAAGCTCAGACTTTTGTGGGAGAGAGTAAAAACATATTTTACTGTTTTTTGTTGACTCCTACTCAAATCCACATCCATCCCTGTTAAAAGGTTTTCCTTTAATTCGAAGATTTAATTATTACATTTTTATAATGGTGGTGGTAGCGCTGCTGCCTCGCAGTAAGGAGACCTGGGTTCGCTTCCCGGGTCCTCCATGCGTGGAGTTTGTATGTTCTCCCGTGTCTGCGTGGGTTTCCTCCGGGTGCTCCGGTTTCCTCCCACAATCCAAAGACATCCAGGTTAGGTGTATTGCCGATCCTAAATTGTCCCTGGTGTGTGCGTGTGCCCTGTGGTGGGCAGGCGCCCTCCCCAGGATTTGTTCCTGCCTTGCGCCCTGTGTTGGATGGGATTGGCTCCAGCAGACCCCCATGACCCTGTGTTAAGATATAGCGGGTTGGATAATGACTGACTGACTGACATTTTTATAATGGGTAATCTTTTAGTGACTCTCGCTACTCGTATTCTTCTAAACCATTTATTCAATCCAGAGGCAGAGATAGGCAGTGACTGGAAAAAGAGGTGGGAGCTCAATACCAGGACATTGCACTGAATACTTTCCCACATTCGCTCAAACTTGGCTACTTTATAGTTATCTGTCAAACCAACCTGCACATCTTGAAACCGCATTACCATTAAAAAAAAAAAAAAAACTCTCCGTAGGCATGAGAAGAATGTCTAGACTGTATACAAACACTAACTGGGCTGTGATTCAAGTCTACAACTCTAGGCACACTACAGAAAAAAAAACTGTTCCATGTATATCCTAGATGGATTCAACTCCAGCTTAGACTTTATGTAAATGTATTATAAGTTTCTCTTAAGCTGCAGTAGGTGCATATTTTCCAAAGGAGAATCATCATCACTGCTGCTTTATATATATTAGCATCAGTATCCAAGCCAGAAGTTCTTATTTGTGTTTAGGGAGCTGTTTGTTTTATTATTTATATATTTCTCTATCTAGAGCTTCTGTAAAGTTCTAATTTCCCCTTGGGACAAAAACTATATCTATCAGTCTTGCTTTGTAGGTGGTCATGAATGATGCATTGAACAAACTATTGGGGATTCCCAGACTTAATCCCAGAGGGTCATTATGTGGCTACTGACTGTATGTAGACAATCTCAAATCAAATGTATGGTTTTATCATTATAGTAATAATAATAAAAACAATAATAATAATGATGACAGCTCACTACTCAAAACAAGGAAACCTGCAACCTTTTGCTTACCTGGCAGCAGTACTTACCTCTACACCAGCAAAGCAGACAATTGACTTTCTGCCAAATGATATTTGAGCTTTGGATTTTACTCATTGACAGCAACATGTAAACTGAATAATTTCTTTTTCTTTGGTTATATTCTTGAATCAAAGCACACTTGTTTTGTTATACCTTTTTTAAAGTGTTTATTTGATATTTAGACTTCAGCCTTCACACATTATACACTTCACGTCAGCATTTTGCCAATTGTTAGCAGAACATGAAAAAAGTTTGTTTTAGTTATGTGTTCAACATTTCTTGCCTCACATTTCTCGTCATCCTACATTTACATAGATTGTTGTAGACACGGAACACACATGAAATACATGTGTTCCAAACAATGATACATTATTTACCCTATACAATTCAAAGCACCTCACACGTACAGGGACTAAAGAAAGACATCACATTTCCACATTTTGTGGTGGGCAAGTCACTACACATGCTAGAAAGACATTTGAATCTATATGGCTATGCCTAGTTAGACAGTGGAACTTGACTTTCTTTCTGCTTATGTTTGTGTTTCTCTTTGATCATGTATCTCATGTCTTTTTATTAATGAAAGGAAAAACTCTTGATATACACTGTGGCGGACAGTCGGGACCCATGCCCAGCTGGAATGCCCCTTTGACACTAGATCCAGGGGAGCAGCAATGGGATCCATGCTACGTCCCCCGGAACACATGGTGGCAGTCCCCCTAGGTTACATCACGGCCACAGGCATGGGACTTCGGAGCTCATCCCTGTTGGGTACTGTGGCCACCACCAGGGGGAGCTGCAAGGCTTCTTGAGCCTGTGTGGGTGGTAACGCAGCCACACCCGGAAGTGCAGCCTAATTTAGGTTAATTGCCACCTGAAGCACTTCCGGGTGGGCTATAAAGGGAGCCTGCGGCCACTACTCAGGGGCCAGAGTCGGGAGGAGGACTACTTGCTGGGAGGAGTGGTGGTGCAAAGGAGTGTGTTGTGGTGACTTTCTTTTGGGCTTTGTGCCTGTGGGGGTGCCACGGGGAAGACGTGCCCCACAGGTGAAGAAAAATAAAAGGTTCTTTGTTTTTATACGTGCCTCCGGTGTGAGTCTGTGTCGGGTCAGGCGCCTATATAGCACCTTGTTACAACATTTAGACTCTGATGCTCTTTGATCCATTTAACTGGTAGCACACCTATATACAGTATATACTATGCAGTGATAGATACAATACATACTCAGATTTCGATGTGCATATTATATGTTTTTTCTGTGTAGGACATTGTGTTTTTTGTGGATGTTATTGCATGATACTTTTTATTTTGCATTTTATTTTTCACTTCTATTAATTATTACTACTTTAAATGTAGATGTGTATAATACTTTTGGCTTAAATATCCAAAACACGTAAATGCAATACTTCTACAAAAAACCCGGAACACAATTATAGATTTTGTGAAAAATACTTCTCTGATAATAGTAAAATCACTGGTATAGGAGTTAAAAAAAAAAAAAAAAAGATTCCCTTTATAGGGTTGTTGGGCACACTTTCCATAGCCGAGTAAAAATCTGAGCCATTTGAGGTATTTTTGAGTATCTGCATCTACCTGGATACGAGAAATAGACCAGTGGAGTACACCAGGGATCAGACACTGAACATGCAGAGAACTTATGATAACAATAACAATGTTCATGATTTCCATTGTGCTTTGATTAAACAGAGTAATATATAGAAAGTTGTGTTCATTAAATAACATCAAAAAAATTTCAGAAATGGAAATCTTCATATAGTCATTGACATGTAATATCCACATACTGTACAAAATATGCTAATGCTTTCTTTAACATGCACTTTTCTGGACCTTTTAAGGAATCTCCCAGAGACCCTGTTCATTCCTAATAGGCAAATGAGCAACATGGCGCAAAAACGTTTATATTTTGATAAAGTACCTTTAATTAATTATCCACATTTAGCTAAAAAAAGTAAAAATCCCAGGAATGCTTACCAGATAAGACAGTTGAGGATAGTCAGATTCCTTATGTTGGTTGTTCTAATGAGATCAAAGTAGGTGTACAAGTGTTTTCTTTTCTTTATGTTTCTGTTCTAAAAGTGAAAGGGAAAGAAAATAAATATCTAAACTATTATATCAAACATGCTTGAACAGCCCACATTCAGGAGACAGAACAAAAGACCAAAAACAAAGCAGGCTTATCTTTACAAATAATTTATGAGGCTGGATCTTGTTATATTTTTCTACCAGCACTATACAGGATGAAAGGGAAGTAAGCCTTTATAGTAACTATGATAATCTTAAAAATGCATGCTCAGCTAAATGGAAAAAGTAAATTACACTTTTGTAATTGCCAGATGAAAAAGGTGAGTGGCATAGTTTTCTGATGACATCAAATTATTACATACCATATTAGTTTGTTTTACAGGCAGAAGCTGGCTCACTTATGTATTAACCTTTTTTGTTCTTTGCATCTGTGGTTGTGATATGCAGCATATTTTTTTTATTGAAAAGCTAGTAACTGCACAAGAGAGACCAGACATTTTTCCATGCTGGTAAATGTCACAGTTACCATTTTTAATTACCTAATTCAAAATAAATACATTTTTTTAAAAAATCTGTATAGAATGGACCATACTGTACTTCAATGAAAACTTTAGCATAGTTATAACCACAGGAAATCACTCATTTTACAATAAAGAAATTGTACTGCGTAATAATGTAGAATGATAGCTCAGAAACTGGTTATTCTAAAATGTTCCATCTTTGCTGGGATTTAGTCATTAAGAAGTTCTACACAACACAAAAAATGCACATCTTCTGTTGAATATTGTAACATTAGGATGTTAAAAACAATTTTGATGGTCTCCAGACACAGATGCTATGCTAAAAATAAACTTTTAACATTTTGAATATCATACAATTATAATCTGAACTAAACTCAACAGAAAATTTTTGACCCCTTCACCACACTTTCATTTATTTAGAAGTACGAGAATGAACATTTGAGTAATTTTACAATAAAAACTAAACTGATGGAAAATAGGAATGCTCTGATCTATTGTCTGTGAATTAAAAATGCCAGATTTTCACAAAAAAAATAAATAAATAAAAGATTTGATTAGTGCTTGGTTAGTTGGCCAATTACAAAAACTGGTATGGTAATTTAGTTGTTGCACTCATTTACACAGAATTTCACAGTAGCTGAGCCAGTGCACTTTTTTTTTTTGCACCAAACTTCCTGCAGTGTAAACAAAGAGCAGCAACTCAAGGCTTGTTTTATAAGAGTGCGAAAGACAATTGGAATATTAGCCTTTACATTAAAGAAAGTGAAGAAATAAACCGAGAAAAAGGAATCGTAGAAGTCGTTCTGTGCAATTAGAGAAACAGTAAGAAAAGCTATTTAATGAATTCAGACCTTTTTATTTTGTGCTTTATGGACACTATTTGAAATGAGACAGCAAGCTCATTTTAAGTGCAGCAGCTTACATTTAATTGGAAAAAGATTAAACAAATTTGAAATTACTGCTTGTAAACAATAGGTTTGGTAGCTTAACAGAAAAATGTATCCTACTTAAATCTGTTAAGCATGGTTAGTTTTATGTTTTCTTGATAAAGAAATTTTGAGCATTTGATACATGTGCAGCTTTTTTAAAGATTTGTACTGTGATTATTTATTTATGTGTGTCATACAGTATGTGTCTTGGTAAGAAACAAGCCTAAGTTTAATTAAAATGATAATCTCTATTTATAATCACACCTCAAGAATTACGAATGTTTAGCTGATACACTGAAGGAAAAAAAAAACCCTGTATAAATATAGTAAGCGTGTATTTTACCAGCAAAAAATAGTTGTAATTCAATTAATGATTAATACCTATTATAGCATATAGATTTATATTTAAGCAGTGTTTAATTGCCAATATCAATTGGATGTGTGAGTATATATTTTTGTTAGGGAAATGGTGAAAACTATTTTTTTTTTTTAATCGAGCATTGTTTCAGAAGCATTTTATTTTCTTCTATGCAATAAAGATAGAGGTTGGGAGTATGCACTGCTATACAGTCAGTCAGTCATTATCCAACCCGCTATATCCTAACACAGGGTTCTACTGGAGCCAATCCCAGCAAGTACAGTGGAACCTCGGTTCACGAACGTCTCGGTACACGTACAACTCGGTTTACGACCAAAAAGTTCGCCAAAGTTTTGCCTCGGTTCACGACCATACACTCGGTATACGAACAAGCCAGTTTTCGGTCAGACGTGCGTGCTTGCACGTGCGTGCATCCTTTCGCTGTGATCTCTTTGTGCTCTATTTCATTTCCCTTCCAGTTCGTACGCGCCGATTACTGTATTTAAGCATGTGTTGAGCCACTCCCTGTTCATTGTTCTCAGTCAGACGTGCGTGCTTTACCTGTGATCTCTTTGTGCTCTACAGTATTTCGTGTGCTTTTGCAGTTAACCATGGCTTCTAAGCAAGTGAAGAGTGGTGAGAAGAAAGTTTTGCAGAAAATTTAAATCGAAGTAAAGAAAGAAATTATTGAAAAGTATCAGCGTGACGTTCGTGTTACTGATCTTGCCGCCGAGTACAAGAAGTCAAAACCTACGATTTCGACTATTCTAAAGCAGCAAGAATCTATTAAAGCAGCTGATGTTGCAAAAGGAGTTACAACGTTAACCAGGAAGAGGCCTCAATTGCTGCAAGAGGTAGAAAAACTGTTTACCAGTTTACTCATTTACCAATTTGAGAACCATCATGCTTTTAAGCAGCACAATGTAAACAAAGCCAGACTGCCAGTAATGTGGAGGGCAAACACGAAGGGTTGAGTCACAAGGACTTTGTTTTTGGAATGGCTGCATGAGGCTTTCGCTCCCACCAGCTAAACAGCTAAAAACACCAGAAACCCAAGAAATCACAAGAGAGAAAACACCTGAAGGAAAACATCCCTCCATCGCGGAGCCAGACTCTCCCTCAAAACTGTAACCTCCTCTCCACCCAGTTCCTCCTCACTTCATGCCAGAACTCGACTCATGCAAGGTTAGTTTTCTTGGTGGTTTATGGTTTTTGTATTACGGATTTTTCAAATGTTCATTTTTCGGTTTGTAGCTTGAATTGTTGCAGTGTTACTTTTCACTTTTTTCAAATGTTCATTTTTTTTCCCCCGTGCTTAAAACTCATTTAAAAAAAAGTGTTTACAGCGAGTGGTTAGTAGCGTGATTTGTTGCAATGTTACTTTTCTTGTTGGTTTATTAAATTACAGATTTTTCAAATGTTCCTTTTTTTTTCCCCTGTGCTTAAAACTCATTAAAAAAAGTGTTTATACAGCGATCGGTTGCAAGGCTATAGTGCAAACTCCTGTAATGTTACTTTCTTGGTTGCTTATGGTTGGTTTTTAAATAAAGTTCGGATTTGTTCAAATGTTCCTTTTTTTTCCCTGTGCTTAAAACTCATTAAAAAAAGTGTTTATACAGCGATCGGCTTGCAAGGCTATAGCACGAACTGCTACAGAGAGAGAGAGAGAGAGAGAGAGCGCGGGCTCGGATGCTAGAGAGAGAGAGAGAGGGCAAGCGAGAGCGCGGGCTCGCGTGCTGGAGAGAGAGAGGGGGAGCGAGCCTGCGCGTGCAGCTGAGCAGGAAGTCTGGATGTTTGTGTCAGTATTATTCAATGTTTTTTACATTCATTTACTATTACACTGTGCATTCTTTGGTGTAATTAACTATATTTGTGCTTAAAAATCTTTAAAAAAATATATTTACATACAGCTCGTACGGTCTGGAACGGATTAATTGTATTTACATACAATCCTATGGGGGAAATTGCTTCGGTTCACGGCCAAATTGGTTTACAACTAGAGGTTTGGAACGAATTATGGTCGTGAACCGAGGCTCCACTGTATGTATTTTAAGAACATTTTAATTTATTTTATTTTTATGGTCACTGAAAAATAAGCCTACAGAATCTAATTTTGTTAATAAAAAAAAAGTTAACATCTTTAGTCTATAGTTTAATTATAAAAATACTAAAGTTAACACTTTTAATAAAGGATGTAGGGCTTCTATGCTTCTGGTTATGCAGGAGCTATCATAAAAAGTTTTAAAGGCATGGGGGGGGTGGGGTGGAATCAGGAATTGGTATCGGCCTTAAAAATTCCTTGTTTTATCTTAAATATTACTGTGAAAACTGTTTTTTAAAATGATCGACTTTGAAATGATTAAGGAAGAAATGATGATTTCCATATATTACGTGAAAAGTTTTACATCTTGGACAAGCTGTATGGAAAAGCGAAGAATTTGAGACTGTAAATCCTTTAAAATGGAGGCCCATTCCATACTATTCTCTATCTGTGACTCAATTAAATTAATGATATATTTGTACACTTTTATTAATATTAAGCAACACCGTGATTGCTACTGCTGCTTCACTGCTTTGTCCAGTCCTGGTTCTGGCACTGTCTGGTGTTTGCACATTCTTCCAATGTTACTCCCACGGCCCTAAGACATGTAAAATTCAATGATTGATGACTCCAGATTTCCTTTGGTCTGGTATCCCATCCAGAGTTGATATTTCACAAATGCCCAAAACAGTTTTGGCTACCTATGATCAAGTTTTGCAGAAGGTCATTAATTACCAGTCCTGGTGGGCCACAGGGACTGGCTTTCTCTTCAACCAGTTTCTTAATTAGACTTAGAATTAATTTATTTTCTGCTAAAGGAATGTTTTTTTGTTTTTTTTTAACACTTAGCTTTAGTTAACATATTTGTTAGAATTCACAAACCTTAATTATTAAATGATAGTTTTAGAACAGTCTCCTTTTGGTTATCATTTCCTATTTTCCTAGCCAGCCACCAGTTATTAATGAGATGCAAATAACAAAGGAACTATAAGCTCCCCACCTAACTTGATGCATTTACACATTTTTAAAGTGAACTATGAAGTATCTGTGTTAATAACATGTTTAGAAAACAGGAAAAAATGACAGAGAAAAGGGAAGGGCAATGGAATATAAATCACAACAAAAAGATAAATGTTTATATTGGAAAAATGAAAGTAACAAGCCATATAATTAAATACCAAATTTCCTTTTTAGCAAGGACTAGTTTCTAATTAGGAAACAGAACAGAATGAAAACCTCAAGCCAATGCAGCACTTCAGGACTGTGAGGACCCCTAAGGTATTGGGATGTGTTGATGAAAAAAGGCAAATCACTACATATATCAAGTGCACTAATGCAGTGACAAATATGACAAAAGGCAGAAAACAAAAAGATGACAAACAGTTAAACAACTGCAAAGCAGGCAACCTACTAACAACATTGACTGATTATCACTGTGGACTATAATGCAATGCACTGTGTGCATTATTCAACTTGCAAGAGCAGCTATTTTTATTAAGTCCAAAAACAACACAATCATTATCAAATCTGTGCTTTTTTATATTAAAATATATCTACTGTTTGCTATTCTTATTCTATCCACACTCTATACCTTTCATTGTCCTATTATAATAAAGATAAGTATGTGAAGATAGTTCAGGTAAAGAAAACAAAAGTTTCAAAGTAGTTATACTCACTAGCTATGCTAAACAGCAAATACAGAATTTAAATTGACTCTTACTTTACGATAATGACCCCATAAATATATAAATTGCACTTCCTTTGCAAATACTGTACATATGTTTCAAGTGAGGTATAACAGAAGATGCCAAGGACACCTGGCCCTTTATATTCTGTAGAACAGGGGTCTCCAATAAGTCATTCGTGAGCTACCAGTAGCTCGCAACCCCTTTCCAAGAAGCTTGCCAAAAGGGTTAATGAATCCCACATAAATTTGAAAACTTGGGCAATCTTTCCAAAAATTCTTATGATCCTTTTAACACAAAATCATAATCCACAATCTGAATTGCAATCTCTCTTTTCAATGTGGCATACACTTAAGAGAGTATCCAGACTCAAACTCATCAAGACCTAAGTAAACACTTTATTTTAAATATCAAACAAATTTGAATTCAATTGTTCTCTCGTTCACTAGCTAAGGAGAGTTAAGCAACACAACCTGAAGCTGGCGAGTGAGTGAGGAAGGCCCCTCCCCTCAGCCAGTTGCTTGGATCTCGGATTCGCGCAAATATATCAGTACTGCAAGCGAATATTCAAGCAAATTATAGAAAAAAAAAAAAAACCTCAATCTAAATTCGTTATGTAGTTCTCTCATAAAAAACGGACAGACAGACAGACATTGGATTTTAAATATTATATATTAGTAAACCTTCAAAATAATGTGCAGTTAAAGTCTCAACAGCATTCTCAGCATTTCTGGAGCTTAGTAGAGCCAGATAACTATAAGAATCTTCACCAAGCAGCTCTGAAAATGTCTGCTTTCTTTGGGTCTACATACCTCTGTGAGTCAGCCTTTTCTATCATGAATGTCATGAAATCAAAGTTCAGAACAAGACTGACATTTAAATGACTCCATAAGAGTGAACCTAAGTGGCTACACTCCACCATACACCTCTCTTGTTGACTCCATGCAGTGCCAGTCATCTCACTAACTAAAAAACACATCACACATGCAACTGGACATGTGAATACTCTGGTGAAGTAAAACAGTGACTTTTAAAAAAATGACAAATGAGTAATATATGTGTATTTGTAATTGCATTGTTTTATTTTGACAGCATTCATGTTTTAATTCAATAGTGTGAGATAAATTGAAAATTCATACAGACATACAAAATGCACATGCAGGTGAATTAAATATTTTTCGTGATGTTTTAATGCAAAATGTGAGTTGTGGACTCCAACATTTTGTAAATGTTCAGGCAAAACAAGCTTATTCAGTTTGCTTGGGTTTAAATAACCTATGAGAATAACCGTTAGAAAACATGAGCAGCTCTCTGCCATTTTCATTTTGTAAAAGTAGCTCTCAGGGGAAAAAAGGTTGGAGACCCCTGCTGTAGAAACTTCTGGATTACACTTTGCTATAACTGACATGTGGGGATGTCACTACCTTTCAGCTCTGCTCCTCCAAAACATTAAATATGGCACTATTAAATGTTAGAGCATTTTTTTTTTAACAACGATCTTATTAGTGATAGAAAAATTAATTTTATTGAACTAAGTGAAACGTGGCTTAGCTCAGACAGCACAGCTGTTTTAATCAAATCTGCGCCTCCGAATTACAGTTTTACAGTACTTGTGCGGATCACCAAGGAAAGAAAGGCGGAGGCTTGGCAAACATTTACTCGTGCCAGTTAAAGTGTAAAGATGTCAGTTTTGGTAAATTCAAGTCCTCTGAGTATCTTGCCGTTATTATTCATGGAGAGTCTCACTTTCTAGTATTATCCTTGGATAGACCTCCTAAAGTTAACGCATCTTTCTTTGATGAATTCTCAGACTTAATGTCAATTTTAATTAAGAACTATGACACACTCTTAATTGTCATGGACTTTAACTTTCATATTGATAATCAGTGTGACCAAAAAGTAAAAGAATTCACGAACCTCATGGACTCTTGATTTGAGAAAGCTCGTTAATCAGCCAAAGCAGGTCATACATTAGATTTAGTAATTACCAAAGGACTAAAAAATTGATGTAAAGCAGGTCATTGATATTGGTGTATCAGACCATTTTCTTTTACTATTTAATATAGAAATAATGATAGAAAACATTCATGAGAAGCATATTGTTAAAAAATGCTTTGATTCATCAGCAGCTTTAAAACTTACAAACATTCTAAGCAATCAGTCTGTTTATAGTGCTAACTATAATAGCGAGGATAATGTAAATAGTAAGGTGAAAAAATGTAATACTAATGTAAGAGCTGCTGTTGACACAGTTGCACCTGAAAAGACTGTTAAAAAATCTTCTAGCATTGTTATACCATGGAAGACCCAAAGAGTGTCTGATTTAAAGAGAACATGCCGGAGAGCTGAGCGTAAATGGAGGAAAACTAAACTAACTATCCACTGTGAAATACTGAAGGTTAAAATAACAGAATACAATAACACAGTCCTTCTTGAGAGGTGCTGCTATTTCTCTAAGATTATAAATAACAATGCTAGTAATCCCAGAATCTTATTCTCTACGATTGATCGTCTGCTAAACCCAAGTAGCGAAAAGAAATGCCTCCAAAATTCTTCCAGTGAAACCTGTGAGGGTATTGCTGTATTTTTCAATCAAAAAATTAATGATATTAGAAATAATATATCTCCCCAACACTGCGGATCCTCCTAAGCCCCAGTACACCAGACACCATTGATCACAACATTCTTAGAAATTGCCTTAGTCAATGGGTGGGCCTCTCTGGCATTGTCGTAAACTGGTTTGAATCCTACCTGGCTGAAAATTCTTTGTTAGTTATGGTAATAACTCAAAGACACATGATATTTAATATGGTGTTCCACAAGGCTCTATCCTGGGTCCGCTGCTCTTTTCAATCTACATGCTTCTGTTAGGTCAGATTATCTCGAGGCACAACGTGAGTTACCACAGCTATGCTGAAAACACACAAGCTGTATTTATCAATTGTACCCGATGACCCAGATGCTGTTATTTCACTAACACAATGCCTTACTTGTGTTTCTAATTGGATGAATAGTAATTTTCTCAATCTAAATAAAGCGAAAACAGAAATTTTAGTGATTGGCAATAATGGAGACAATGAGATTATTAGAAATAAACTTGATGCAGGATTAAAAGTCAAGACGGAGGTAAAGAACTAAGGGGTAACTGTTCACTGTAACCTGAATTTTAAATCACATATTAATCAGACCACTAGGACAGCATTTTTTCACTTAAGAAACATAGCAAAAATTAGACCTCTTATATCATTGAAAGATGCTGAGAAATTAGTTCACGATTTTGTTTTCAGTCATCTAGATTACCGTAACGCACTCCTCTCAGGACTACCCAAAAAAGACAAATCGTTTGCAACTAGTGGAGAATGCAGCTGATAGAGTCCTAACTAGGAAAAGAAAATCTGAGCACATTTCTCCAGTTTTGATGTCACTACACTGGTTACCTGTGCCATTCAGAATTGACTTTAAAATACTTCTTACGGTTTACAAAGCCTTAAATAATCTCGCTCCATCTTGTATATCAGAATGTCTTATACCTTATATTCCAAATCGTAACCTTAGATCCTCAAATGAGTTTCTGCTTAGAATTTCAAGAGAAAAACTTAAAAGAAGTGGTGAGGTGGCCTTCTGGTGTTATGCACCTAAAATCTGGAATAGCTTGCCAATAGGAATTTGCCTGGCTAATACAGTGGAGCACTTTAAAAAAACTGCTGAAAACACATTACTTTAACATGACTTTCTGAGGGGCGGCACGGTGGCGCAGTGGTAGCGCTGCTGCCTCGCAGTTAGAAAACCCGGGTTCGCTTCCTGGGTCCTCCCTGCATGGAGTTTCCATGTTCTCCCCATGTCAGCGTGGGTTTCCTCTGGGTACTCCAGTTTCCTCCCACAGTCCAAAGACATGCAGGTTAGGTGGACTGGCAGCTCTAAATTGTCCCTAGTGTGTGCTTGGTGTGTGGGTGTGGGTGTATATGTGTCCTGCGGTGGGTTGGCGCCCTGCCTTGCGCCCTGTGTTGGCTGGGATTGGCTCCAGCAGACTCCCCGTGACCCTGTGTTCGGATTCAACGGGTTGGAAAATGGATGGAGGGATGGCTTTCTGATAACTTCACCTTCATTTAATCCTGATACTCTGTATATTCAATGCATTATAACTATTCATGGTAGCTCTAAAATCTGTACTAACCCCTACTCTCTCTTGTATTTCTTTTCCCGGTTTTCTGTGGTGGCAATCTGCGCCATCACCACCTAATCAAAGCACAGTGATGTTCCTACATTGATGGATTAAAAGCCAGAAGTCTACATGACCATCATCATTAAGTCCTTCCAAGAGAACCCTAAATACTAAGAGGACTGTTTCATTTATGTTAGGTAGAATGCCCAGAGGGGGCTGGGCGGCCTCGTGGCCTGGAACCCCTGCAGATTTTAATTTTTTCTCTCCAGTCATCTGGTGTTTTTTTTTTTTTTTTCTGTCCTCCCTGGCCATCGGACCTTACTCTTATTCTATGTCAATTAGTGTTGTCTTATTCTAATTCTTGCTTTATCTTATTTTTCTTTTCTTCATCATGTAAAGCACTTTGAGCTACATTATTTGTATGAAAATGTGCTATATAAATAAATGTTGTTGTTGTTGATTGTGCATGTACTGCAAATTAAACTGTTCACAAACTGTCATTTAAAAAACTGTACACGGCACAGTCAGATAGATTGATGAAATTCACTGTCGCATCAGTGCTGCTAAATAACGAGCTGGAGCCTGGCTTTACAGAACAGACCTGAATGGAATCACTGGCAAGCAGATAGAAAGTGGGGGATGTTTTATGATTACTAACCTTTAGTCCACTGACAATATCTAAGCTTGTATATTTCACTATTAAACTCATCCTTTTTATCTACCAAGGAAATTTACAGTTGGTATAATAATCTGCGTAAACTCGCCAAGCTAAACATAATCTGTATATATAAACACAAGCATGTGGAAGTAGTTTTTATCATTGTTGCAGCTTTAACCAGTGTGGCCATAAAAACAAAGTACTTTCAGCAGTATGTATTCCACTAGAGGGAATAACACAATGGAGTACTGCTAAACTACTATAAAAAAAGCATACCACTCCAATTTACAATTGTAACATGAGACAATGCTTCAGTGTTCCTTCTCCCAGTTTTTAAAGAACACGCCTCCTGCAGTTTGGGTCAAATGTGATGAACAGCAACTTACAGGTTGTTTTGAAATAGTTACTTGGTACATTTTCAAAGATTTATTCACAGATCAAAGTATGCATACAGATATGGTTACATTCGGTTTCAAGTATTGTGTGAACAGATGTGTTCCTACCAAGGAGATCCAGATACACCCCGGAAGCCCTGGAAGAACAAAGATTTTCACTCCACATCTAAAGCAGTTTACTGTCTTACAGTAAACAACAACAACAACATTTATTTATATAGCACATTTTCATACAAAAAGTAGCTCAAAGTGCTTTACATAATGAAGAAAAGAAAAATAAAAGACAAAATAAGGCATTAAAATAATACAACATTAGTTAACATAGAAAAGGAGTAAGGTCTGATGGCCAGGGTGGACAGAAAAAACAAAAAAAAAAAAACTCCAGACGGCTGGAGAAAAAAAATAAAATCTGCAGGGGTTCCAGGCCACGGGACCGCCCAGTAAAGTAAAGTGACAGAGAACTGTATAAAACAATTAAGATATGACCCGAGGAAATCCATAAAACTAGCAAAGGATGAATGTAAGGAAAAACAAACTGTAGTTCATAATAGCCAACAAGCCTTGCCACAAAAGCAACATCAATGGTACTGTAAACCACACTCACAATAAAGCCCAAATATATCTTTCTGGCTCAGAAAATTCCTAGCAACAAACTTATCTTCCCTATCTTCTGGCATGTGAAACTACACTGTTAGGGCATCTTTATACTTCAGGCTCAGAATACGTACGCGCACACGCATTATGGCTGCCACGCATTCCCAGCGTTCATTTGATGCGTCCTCTGAGCAGGTCCTCAGAAATGAATGCGATGCGTGCGCACGTTGCAGTACCAGTAAAAAGTCAGGGGGCACAGTGTAATAAAAGTTGGAAAGTGACGTCAGAGTCTCTGTTTACTATCTACAGACAGAAAGCCTCTATGCGGATCCTACGGGATCTATGTGCGCGCTTCGATGTTTGATGAATTGTTTGATGTGGTGAAGCAAAATGCCGACATACAGATGCATTCATGATGCTTTTATATTCAAGCATCGCATATTCCCCATTGTAATGACACAATACATTTTAAGAGTCTAACATGCCATCTTTTGTGTAGTCTTTTTTTTTTTTTGCAACTTCACAACAGCAGTATAATGTACAGCGCTGTATTTGAGCTACAGAGAAAAAAAATTAAGGACATGGTGAAAAAGTGTATTTTGTGATTAAAGTGGAAATGTCAGCTTTAATCTCGAAATGTCCACTTTAACCTCGTAGTTTACTGTATCATTAAAGCAGACCATCATAAACATCATCCCAGTTTTTAATCGCTACGAGCTTCTTGGAGTCGACAGTAGTGGCAAGCAGCAATAGATCACCACACAGAACACATTAAATGTACGATATTCCAACTCTCTGCAAATTTAGAATCTTTAGATTTATACTTGATATTACTTTCATGATAAAATGCATTAAAAGTATGTACTGTATGTTACATTTTAGAGATAAATCGTTAATTTTGTTTAAATAATGAATACTGTTAATAATTACAAACATGGGGGTGACACGGTGGCGAAGCGGTAGCACTGCTGTCTCGCAGGGAGTCACGTTGCTGATATTCCAAGCTTGGAGTTTACATGTTTTCCTGCTGAGTTTACACACTGTGCTCCGGTTTCCTTCCAAAGATATGCAGATTTGGGGATTTGGTGCCACTAAAATGACTCCAGTGTATGTGTGTGCTTGTATTCACCTTGTGATGAGCTGAGGCCCCGTCCGGGGATTGTTTCTGCCTTGTGCCCAATGCTTGCTGGAATGGACACCTCCCTGGATTGATGGATTTAATCATTAAACATCCTTTTCTGAGATATCACGGTAAGGTGTTATCAGAATTTAATGGGTGTTCCAGGCAATTCACAACACAGAGAAGCCGAACCTGTTCTCACTGGGATAATATCTCACACTGCCACCTGCTGGATTCCTCCAGATTTATGTTAAGTACGTGTGCAAGTATAAACAGTAAAATGCTTGCGTAGCAGGATCATCTGCTGCAGCATGCGTTGCGTGAAGTATAAACCCGGCCTTAAAGCGAGGGACACTAGATTCAAGAATACTTTTCATCCTAATATTCGCATCTTAACAGTTAAAATTGTTTTAATACATATCGGCATTATTAGATAAAAAAAAAGCATTCTTTGAAAAAATAAATTTATTTTTCCTCACAGTACTTATTTCTGTTGCCTACGCTAGCAGTGTTTTCTATTGTACTGGGTATGTCCAGAGAGATTATAACAAATAAGAATTCCAAGTATAGGTGAGTATAAGGCAATAGACCATGATATTCTCCTGTGGTTAGAATACCTCAGAGATGCTGCGGTGTAGTTGAGAAATAACCAACAGTGAATGCTCAGTTACAATGAAATGGTTAAGAGGCCAGATTAGACACAGTGAAAGATTTACCTACTGTAGATGGAAGATGAGAATCAGAAGTGTTTTTATAGCACTTAAGAATGGGTGTATGGCAAAGTCATCTCATCCCGTAATCAAAGGTCAACTCCTGTGAAGATAGGCACAAATAGAGTCCTTGCCTTATGCATTTGTGTTGTTCTTATGGTCATCTCTCTTTGTAGGTTTTACTTTTAATAAGCTTACAGTTCTCTTTTTCCTAAATTGTTTTTAATTTAACAATTTCATTAACCTTACAGTTTTGGATTTTTTCAGGCTAGAGATTTGGCAGTTTCCCTCCGCTTTTGGCATTACCTTTTCAAGATCTAGACCTAAAATGACAACAGAAGTCATCTACAAACATTTAAAAAAAGCACTTGTCCAGCCAGAGTGTATTTCTAGTCTTAATGCCTGCCACCAGAGGGGATGTTTGTACAAAGGTCTGTGATGTTTGTACTACAATCTGTAGCACAATCTACATAAGCACCAAGATAGGGACACTCTGATTTCACTGCAGGTCAATGGACCTTTTTATGATTCAAGGGTTTCTGGAATCCAGTGGTGGCTCGTAGCTAAAATTAGTGGGGGTGCTGCTCCAGAAAATTTTTAGCCTTTGTTTTAAAATTGTGTAAAATTTATTCAGAAACTTGATAAAATCCTAAAAGAACAAAATCAAACATTTTTTACTTACTATAACCTAAATTGTTACAGTTCAAGCATGATCTATTCATTTAAAAATGAAATCCATCCTTCTTGTTTTGAATTTGCGCGAAAAGATCAATAATTTTCTCCTTGATCTCTGGATAACAACTGAGGACATTTTTCTCCATTGAAAGCACTGCAAGTGCATTTAGTCTTTCCGAATGCATAGTGCTTCTTAGAAAAGTTTTTATTCTTTTCAATGTTGAAAAGCAGCGTTCTGCCTCTGATGTAGTCATGGGAACTGACAAAAGGATTTTTATCGATTTCGTAATTTCACTAAGAACATCACCTAGATTATTTTCCAAGATAAATTTCAGCAGCTCAATTAATTTGCAATATTCACGAATATCAGACCTACAATAGAATACTTTTAGTTCAATTTCAAGCTTTTCTTTGTCAATCATGGGATATGCTTCAGTGGTCAGTACTATCTCTTCTGTAGGATGTTCATTCTTAAAACTAGTGAAGCATTTCTTGTTGAACAATTTAGCAGCTACTAAGTGTTTAGTGTCCATTGTATCAACACATATACAGTCACACACTTCCTTAGCTTCTGCCATGAGTGTCTTTGAAGGATTCTCATAGTACTTTGAGTTTAATTCTAAAATAGCAGTTTTGAAATTTGTTATATATTCATTAACTTTAAACACACTAATTTATCGAGATTGCATTTGGTTGTAAATTATTTCAAGCTGAGGCTTAAGCTAATGAAAAAGCTCTAACCAAAACTTGAAATTATCATCATTCAGGTATTTTAAAATTCCTGTTGCTTCTGCAATGGTTTGATCTGCATTTCATGTTGACTGAATTTCAGTAAGGCAGTTGTTTAAAGGTTACAAATTTAGCTGGAAGCAGGATAATAATCTAATTCTACACTTTATCACATTCAAGAATATGGTACACGGTTTTTAAGTACAACACATGCGGAGTGAAAAAAAAACCAAAACACTACCCTCCACCAGCACGTCAGGGTCAGCACTGCGGGAGCGACAGTACTCTCTCTCCCTCGCAGCCTCGTGTGCAGCTTCCTATCTGCGCATGCGCACAACAGCCAAACACCACGCCGCTGGAACTGTGAAGCGCACAGTTCCATACAAAGATTTTTGTATCTTTTTATAAACTGGGGGATGGCTACTGACATTAAGCTTAAGAATTATATATTGTACAAGTATAAAGAAAGAATTAAAGAAAAAAGGACTCATTATATTAAATGTTATCGATTATATCAATTGGAAATAGGGGGTGCTGCAGTTCCACAGTGTCTATACGCGAGCCGCCACTGCTGGAATCCATTCTTTAAGAGGGAGGGTTCTGTCATGGTTTGGTGGATCTCACGACCTGGATCTTTGTGTGTTTTCACATTCTGTTTTTCTTTTTCATGAATTGTTCTGTACTAGTTTTACTTTTATCGATGGTAAAGTGCATAACTTTTTGTAAATTTTTGTTTTACATACTTCTGGTCTTTTAACCTTTTCATTTCACTTCTTTAAATTTAGATTTTGTGTTTTTGGTTCTGTTTAAGACAAATCCTAAAAGTCTTTATGTCTATAATTCTTTCTGCTAGATTTTTTTTTCTTTCTTCTTTTGAAACTTTGTTATTTGGCTGTAGTACACACTATTCATGGCCACAATCACAAAATAAGGGTGTGGCAATTAATCCAACTGTGTTTACCTTTCAAATGGGAGGGGGACTGGCTTAGCAAGTATTGTCCTTGACTGAAGTAAGAGTATCATGCAAGTTTCTAGATGGTACCATAATGTTTTTTGTGATCTTGTAGAAAAGAGGTTCCAAACCTGGGATCCAAAGCAAAATGGGGAAAAAATATATACTACTTCTTTTGGCTGCTCCTGTTAGGGGTCGCCACAGCGTATCATCTTCTTCCATATCTTTCTGTCACACCCATCACCTGCATGTCCTCTTTCACCACATCCATAAACCTTCACTTAGGCCTTCCTCTTTTCCACTTCCCTGGCAGCTCTATCCTTAGCATCCCTCCTCTGCACATATCCAAACCAACGCAATCTCGCCTATCTGACTTTGTCCCCCAACCGTCCAACTTGAGCTAACCCTCTAATGTACTCATTTCTAATCCTATCCATCCTTGTCACACCCAGTGCAAATCTTAGCATCTTTAACTCTGCCACCTCCAGCTCCGTCTCTTGCTTTCTGGTTAATGCCACCATCTTCAACCCATATAACATAGCTGGTCTCACTACCGTCCTGTAGACCTTCCCTTTCACTCTTGCTGATACCCATCTGTCACAAATTACTCGTGACACTCTTCTCCAGCCATTCCACCCTGCCTGAACTCTTTTCACCTCTCTTCCACAATCCCTTTTACTCTGTACTGTTGATCCCAAGTATTTAAACTCGGCCACCTTCGCCAACTCTACTCCCTGCATTCTCACCATTCCACTGACCTCCCTCTCATTTACACACATGTATTCTGTCTTGTTCCTACTGACCTTCATTCTTCTCCTCTGTAGAGCATATCTCCACCTCTCCAGGGTCTCCTCAATCTGCTCCCTACTCTTGCTACAGATCACAATGTCATCAGCAAACATCATAGTCGATGGGGACTCCAGTCTAATCTCGTCTATCAACCTGTCCATCACCATTGCAAATACGAAAGGGCTCAGAGCCGATCCCTGATGTAATCCCACCTCCAACTTGAATGCATCCGTCACTTCTACCGCAGACCTCACCACTGTCACACTTCCCTCGTACATATCCTATACAACTCTTACGTACTTCTCTGCCACTCCCGACTTCCTCATACAGTACCACAGCTCCTCTCGAGGCACCCTGTCATATGCTTCTCCATCAACATCCTCGGAGCAAACATTGCATCTGTGGTGCTCTTTCTTGGCATGAAACCATACTGCTGCTCACTAATTATCACCTCACTTCTCAATCTAGCTTCCACTACTCTTTGCCATAACTTCATGCTGTGGCTCATCAATTTTATACCCCTGTAGTTACTGCAGTCCTGCACATCCCCCTTATTCTTAAATATTGGCACCAGTACACTTCTCTGCTCCTCAGGCATCCATCCAGAAACTCCATCTCTCCTAAACACCTCCATGCTTCCACAGGTATGTTATCTGGACCAACGGTGTTTCCATTTTTCATCCTCTTCATAGCTGTCCTTGCTTCCTCCTTGCTAATTCGTTGTACTTCCTGATTCACATTCTCCACATCTTCCAACCTCTTCTTTCTCTCGTTCTCTTCATTCATCAGCCTCTCAAAGTACTCTTTCCATCTGCTCAACATACTCTCCTCGCTTGTGAGTACATTTCCATCTTTATCCTTTATCACCCTAACCTGCTGTACATTTTTCCCACCTCGGTCCCTCTGTCTAGCCAATCGGTACAGGTCCTTTTCTCCCTCCTTAGAGCCCAACCCCTCATACAACTCATCATACACTTTTTCTTTAGCCTTCGCAACCTCTCTCTTCACCTTGCGCCTTATCTCCTTGTACTCGTCTACTTTCTGCATCTCTCTGACTATCCCACTTCTTTGCCATCCTCTTCCTCTGTATACTCTCCTGTATTTCCTCATTCCACCACCAGGTTTCCTTTTCCTCCTTCCTGTTTCCAGATGTCACGCTAAGAACCCTTCTTGCTGTCACCCTTACTACATCTGCTGTAGTTTCCCAGCTGTCTGGTAACTCCACTGCCACTCAGTGCCTGTCTCACCTCCTCTGTAAACTCAACCTTACAGTCTTCCTTTTTCAAGTTCCACCATTTGATCCTTGGCTCCGCCCTCGCTCTCTTCCTTTTCTTGATCTCCAATGTCTTCCTACAGACCACCATCCCATGCTGCTTAACTACATTTTCGCCTGCCACCACTTTGCAGACTTCAGTCTCCTTCAGATCAACTCTTCTGCATAGGATGTAACCTACCTGTGTGCATCTTCCTCCACTCTTCTAGGTAACCATATGTTCCTCCCTCTGCTTAAAATATGTATTCATCACAGCCATGTCCATCCTTTTGTCAAAATCCACTATCCTCTGACCTTCATTCTTCTCCCTGAGACCATACCTACCCATCACCTCCTCATCTCCACTATTCCCTTCACCAACATGCCCACTGAAATCTACTTCAATCACCACTTTCTGTCCCTTAGGTACACTGTTCATCACTTCATCCAACTCACTCCAAAAATCTTCTCTCATCCATTGCACACCCAATTTGCGGTGCATATGCACTAACAACATTCATCATCACACCTCCAATTTCCAGCTTCATAATTATTAGGCCTAACACTCTTTTCACCTCCAAAACACTCTTGACATACTGTTCCTTCAGAATAACTCCTAACCCATTTCTCCTCCCATCCACACCATGATAGTACAATTTGAATCCACCTCCAATCCATCTGGCCTTACTCCCCTTCCATTTAGTCTCTTGCATGCACAATATATCAGCCTTCCTTCTCTTCATCATTTCTGCTAACTCTATCCCCTTACTAGTCATACTGCCAACATTCAAAGTTCCTACCCTTAGTTCCACTCTCTTTACTTTCCTCCTGTTCTCCTGCCTCCGGACACATCCCCCCCTCTTCTTCTCCAACACTAGCCCAATTTCCGCCAGCATCCTGCTGGCTAACAGTACTGATGGCGGTCATTGTTAACCAGGGGCTCGACCGTTCCAATATGGAAATTTGTATTTTTGTCCGCATATTGATTTGGCAAAATTTTACACTAGATGCCCTTCCTGACATAACCCTCTCCATTTATCCGGGCTTGGGACCGGTACAAACAAACACACTGGTTTGTGCATCCCTTGTGGCTGTGTTGGGGGAAAAAAAATATATGCAATTTTATTATTTAAAAAGTTGTAAATAATACAGCACTTTTCCAATTCACCTTATATTTTAATAATATTGTCACTTTGTTAGTGCATTTGCCAGTTATTCCTATTAATAGACATGTTTTTTAAATGTATCTTGTAGGCTACCATAGATGTACACACATTGCTTGTGCTGTTAAATAAGTTCAAAGCATGCTAGACATAGTGTGTCGAATGCTAAAACATACATAGTAGAGAGTTTTCTAAAAAGAAAACATTCGGAAGAAACCCCATCTTGTAGTTCAGCTTTCAATTCATCAAATGCATCATATTCTAAAACAAAATCTAAATCTAGAAAGTATGAAGATTCATACACAGAATTTGGATTTGTGCTGGCTAAGAAGAAAAAACTGACTTGATTATCCCAAATGTTTTTTTTGTCAGGAAATTCTGTCAAACAAATATCTAAATCCATCTAAACCAAAACCATCCAGCTAAAGTTGTGAAACAGGTTAACTTTTTTTCAAAGGAAAGCAGCACTGCTTGTGAAACAAGCAAGCACTTTCAAACAGCAAGCAGTGGTTTCAGAGAGGGCACTGAATGAGTATTTCTTCATGTCGTATCGCATTGCCCTTGCAAAGAAAGCCAACACACTTGGAGGAGATCTGATATTATCTGTGACCAAAGACACAGTTTGGGAATTGCTTGGTGAAGAAGCTGCCTGTAAAATGGACTTTGTCACTTTGTCAGACACCACTGTGTGTAGATGGATGTCTGACATGGTTGATGATGTAACAGACCAATTACTGGAACAGGTATAAAAAAAAAAAACAACAGTCCTTGGTTTGTGTTGCAGTTGGATGAAAGCACAAACATAGCTAACGCAGCACAGCTTATGGTCTGTGTCAGGTTTATTGGAGATGGAAAGTTTGCCAAGGAGCTTTTACTCTGCAAAGAAATTCAGGTGAAGACAATAGGTTAGGGCATTTTTTTAAATTTTGGACGCATTCATGCAAGCAAATTTAATTGACTGGTCTTGTTGAATGGGAGTCTATATGGATGACGTCACTACCATTACAGGCAAGCGTAGTGGAACTGATCTGTTCATAAAAGAACAGAGTTCCAGATACCACGGATAAACACTGAATGCTTCACAGAGAAGCACTTGTAGCTTAAAACGTCAGAAGATGGATTGCAAAAAGTGCTTCAAGACATTGTTAAAGTTCTAAATAGTATCAAAGTGCATCCCCTTAAACACAGGCTATTTGCCAAACTATGCAGTGACATGGGTGCCAATTTTGAAAGCCTTCTGCTGTATTCTGAGATCTGGTGGCTGTCTCATGGGGCAGTTTTACAACAAGAATTTGATCTCCGTGAAGGGCTACATGAATTTCTCTTGTCTGGAAACTCCCAGTTTGCTAGCTGCTTTGACAAGTAGTCATGAGTTCTGAAGCTTGTGTATTGGGCCGACATATTTCAACTTTTAAATAACTTGAATCAGAGCATGCAAGTGTGCAATCATAGCATACTTTAATTAGCAAGATCAAGGTTGTGCATACATACACATACATACACACATACATACATACACACATACATACTAAAAGATAAGAAGTAAATACTGTAATGTTCTCACTCCTTCACCAGAAATAATCCTGCCTATAATATTATCCCATTTGACCGACCTGAAAAAATACTTAGCAACTATTTCTCAGACCTAGACAATCGTCATTTAAACAGGATCACAAATCCATTTAAGTCCAAAACTGAAGAGGATTGTCTTGATTTGAGGTCACAAGAGGAATTAATTGAAATAGCCAATGATGGAAGTTTGAAAATGCAATTCACTGCCATTCCCCTGTCAGAATTTTGGAGAAATCTCAGAAATGAATACACAGTATTGAGCGAAAAAGCTATCTGATGCCTCTTACCATCTGCATTAACATACAGTACCTGTGTGAGGCAGGTTTTTCTGCATTTAAAGTACTGAAAACCAAAAAACAGAGCATGTCTCACTGTGGAAAATGATTTGAGAGTTCCCCTAAGCCAGCTGCAACCCAGAGTGGGCAAACTGTGCAAGAACACCCAAGCCCAAGTGTCTCACTAGGCCTAAGGGGAGTTTAATTTATTTATTATGAGCAGTCTATTTTTTCCATAGTGAAAGTGCCTTGTTTAGTTACATGTACTTAACAGGCAGCAGGTCTGTATAGCAGTTTATTATGTACATGTGGGATATGTCATTTTTTGCATGGTGATAGGTAGGTGGTCCTTAGCCTAAGGTATGTCTCTTAGGGGGGCCTTGAAATGAAAAAGGTTGGAAACCCCTATTGTAGTAGACTGTATACACTCCTTTTGGAGAGGTTTTAGTAGAATAATGCTAAATGCTAGAAAAATGCTAAGATATTTATTTCGTAAGTATTTTTATCAGTGACAAAAATGGGACTGGGAAATGGGAGTATGCTGCTTGAAGAAATAAAATACATTACAATCACTCAAGCACACAAAGGTTGCTATATACACTATATTACATACATCCATATACTATATAAACACATATACTATTTTAAAGTGTTTTAATATTTAACTAACTGCACTACCCATCTGAGGCGGGCTAAAATCCAAATAATCAACCCGGATCTCAGCGTTAACATTTGCAGTGCAACACGCAATGCATTTGTTTCCACAAAATGCCATTTGGAACGGAAATCGCAAAAGCAGTGTTAATGTTCATGATGCTCCATCTACTAGAATGACAGAGACATAGCAACCAGATGGACACACAGTCACTTATCCTTTTAAGGTGGATATTCTGATATAGCATGATGTACTATGCTCAATAATCTAGTCACAAACACAAAATTACCATTAACTCCAAAGATTCCTCTTGGTTAAATATAACTTCTGGTGGTGTAACTCCATTTTTTATGGCAGCTGCACGGAGAATTGCCTCTGCTTCATGCATTCTTCCTTGGGATAAAAGCCACCTTGGAGATTCAGGTATAAACCTGCATTTTTACAAATAAAATGGATTTTTTTTAAATTATAAAAATGCAATACTGTATGATTAAAATACAATTGTTTAATTTATATTATACTGTATAAAAGCTTAAAAAAATAAATAAATAAAGACTGGTTACATTTGTCATCTAAGGAAAACTTTAATCCTGCTTAACAGAGTATTTCATAATTTTTAATATTCCAATTTAGAAGGTTCAACAAAACTGAAGAACTGGTTAATTAACAACCCAGAGACAAATTATTCTTACACATAAAGATAGGATGATCTTCACCTAAATAGTTATTTTTAGTTCACTAGCTGACCTCTTTAGAAGAAACCTGTAATTATGTAAGCAATTTTACATTTTTGTAATGACTTGGAAACACTGTATCAAGCACTCGGAAAATAGTAAAAAAAAAAAAAAAAAAAAAAAAAAACACACCATACTGTATTTACCAGAAACTTTTTGTTTACTTACCACCAGAGAGGTATATAAAGTATTCCTGGTAAGGATATGGCTAAAAGCAGCATCCTCCAGTCACGGATGAAATATGCAAACAGTGGAAGAACAACATAACCCAAGGAATAAAACACACAAACTCCTAAAGTCGAATATGCAATTCGTGTGGATTTGGAAAATATTTCGTTACCTAGGAAGAAAAAAAAAAGACTTATCTTTTTAAAGTCTCCCAAAAAAGTTCTCCAAAAATATTTCAGTGAACTATAAAGTTGTATTCAAATAAACCAAACAGCTTAAAGATTTAATACGACTGTTCTTAAAATAAGAAAATTACACCGCTTGTAGACCTTACAAATGTTAAAAATTTGAGTTGACATAAGGTAGGATTTTTATTTTCTTTATTATTTATAAATTTATTTTAAAGTCACGGTATTTTTAAAAAAGTTATAAAAGATGCTTTCCAATTGGAAAATGTATACCATGATTGTAAACAACTTTAATTTGAAAAATACCAAAACTTTAAAGAATGACTTGAATAGGATACTTGTAATAGTATAGTAATAATACAATTTATTACAGATGTTAAATTTACCAATGGAGACACTTTTTCTGCTTTGGACAAATTCACTATTGGTTTGATTGAAAAATAATTTTAAAATGATTACTAAAATGTTAATTCAATAAATCACAAACATCCATAAGTCAACTGAATCTGCTTAATCCAGCCACAGGTTCGAAGAGAGCTAAAACCTATTCCCATAGCACTGGCTGCCAATCAGGAACCAAGTGGATGAGGTACAGTAATTTATTTAACTGTAAAGTAATTTTGATAAATATCTATGCACCAAATGTAGATAAGG
This sequence comes from Polypterus bichir lapradei, assembly GCA_026402145.1. Taxonomy (NCBI): domain Eukaryota; kingdom Metazoa; phylum Chordata; class Cladistia; order Polypteriformes; family Polypteridae; genus Polypterus; species Polypterus bichir. The sequence continues at coordinate 12,582,377 of JANRMT010062821.1, read as the reverse complement.
ACTTTATCTAAAACATATTTGCATCCATTCCCAATGTGAACACTCATAAAATTATAATGGCTGGTGACTTTGTGTTTTAAATCCAGACCTAGATAGGTCTCCTGCCACAGGGGCGATGACATCTAACACTGCAAAGACAATTACACAGTTTGTAAGTGATCACAACTTATCAGACCCCTGGAGAGCATTTTCATTCTTCTCATGTGTGCATCACTGCTACTCAAGAATCAATTATTTCTTCATAGATAACAATTTCTTGTCCACAATTAAATCTTTTAAGTACAACACTATTGTTATCTCCGACCACGCCTCCTTGATCATGGAGTTTAAATCACTATGCCCCACATACTCATCTCGCAGATGGCATCTTAACCCACTTTTATTAGCAGACGAGTACTGTACAGAATTTAAATCCAAGAAAATCGATTTTTTTAAAGAGGCAAATGCATCCTTGGAGGTTTCTGCAGGAATACTCTGGGAAACCCTGAAGGATTTCTTAAAAGGTCAGATTAGCTCATATCTGTCCCACAAAAATAAATCGGAAACCAAGAAGGTATCAGAGCTAGAGCTAATCAATGAAATTACCAGAATAGATCAAAAACATGCCAGCTGTCTGTTTGAGCCACTTCATAGGAAAAGATAGGCTCTGCATTCAGAACTCAGCCTCTTGACAACAAAACAAACAGAGTAACTCATTTTTAAAATCACAACAGCATTACTATGAACATTGGGAGAAAGCTAACAAGATGTTAGCTCAACAAATCCATAAGCAGGAAGTTCGCAATGCAAGCCCAGCAATTACCAACACAGATGGAGACAAAATCATTGACCATAAAAATATAATGCACACATTTAGAGACTACTATAAGGCCTTATATTCTACTCAGAGTAAAGAAGAAAAGACACAACTTAAGACGTGTTTGGATGCAATACAGATACCACAACTAGATACTCTCAGTGCAGAAGAACTGGGCACTATCAGAATTAATAGATGCTATGAACTCACTTTAGAGCGGGAAAGCAGCAGGCCCTGATGAATTTTATACACAATTCTCAATTAAATTAGCTCCCCTTTTATTAGCAACATTTACAGAAGCTACAGACAATAAAATTCTACCTCAAACTTTTCGCCAAGCATTAAATCACCATGTTTCCTAAGCAAAATAAGGACTTATCACAATGTGCATTATACAGACCAATCTCACTTCTGAATAACATAGATACTCTCCGAAGTCCTTGCCAGTAGGATTGAGAAAGTTCTTCCTTTGATAATATCAGAAGACCAAACTGGATTTATTAAAGGCAGACACAGCTTCCAATCTTCGTCACCTATTTAATGTAATACTGTATATTCACGAACAAAGTCTAACACCCTGGAGATTTTACTATCACTGGATGCAAAAAAAGCACTTGATATGGTTCAATGGAACTACCTTTTCACCACATTGGAAAAATTTGGGTTTGGCCCAAACATACAGTATGTGCATAGATTAAACTGCTGTATACCAGACCAGAAACTTCAGTTTGTATTAACAATATTATGTCAGACTACTTCAAACTAGAAGTAGAAGATGATATGGTATTGTATATATCAGATCCACAAAATACTGTGCCTGTAGTCCTAACAGCACTAACAGAATTACAAAAGATTTCCAGTCTCAGAATTAATTTGAATTAAAGTGTGCTCTTTCCAGTGAACTCTCCAGCACACAATGTTAGATTGGACACCTTCCCATTTATGACCGCAGATCAGTTTAAATACCCAGGGGTAAACATCACAAGTAAACAAAGCTTTCATCAACAAAATGTTGCCATCTGCATAGAAAAAAATTAAGCAAGACTTGCATAGATGGTCGACCCTTCATCTCACTTTAGCTGGAAGAATTAATATTGTCAAGATGAATATCCTTCCTAAGATTGTAATTCTATTTCAAAGTATTCCAATATACATCAACAATTTTAAGAAGTTAGATTCAATCAGAACCTCATTTACTTGGAATTCAAAACATTCACGCATCCAAAGGGCAACCCTACAAAGACCTAAAGCAGAAGGTGGCATGGCTCTACCGAACATTCAGTGTTATTACTGGGTGGCAAATATACAAGCTATAAAAACCTGGACATTGACACAAATGGATGAAAATACACAGGCTTGGTCCGCAACAGAAATAAAATCCTGTAGCACAGGCATGTCAAACACGCGGCCCTCAACAGAAATCTGTGCGGCCCGAATGACAGACCCTAGTTAGCACTAAACTTGTACAAAATGATTACAATCGTTTGTGATTGAATCATTCGGCATCTTCAGTGTTACTTATTGACTTTTCTTACTTCTGACAAAGTGCGTTTTCCCATGGCATTACAGTACCGGAAATATCATCTGCCAGTATAGTTGCAGCTGCAGCGTCAGCTCCTTGATACCCTAGGCATGACACTTACCACGAGCCTTGACCAAAGTTAATGAGCCGTGACGTTGCAACTGAAGTGCTAGGCTGCAGCAGCCTGGCAAGCTACACTACTGTCTGGGCTGCTGAGAATCGACCATCATGAGTAGTAATAGCTTGCATATTTTCATGTTTTTTTGCTCTAGTTTTATGTAATTTTGTGCTAATATTGTAACAAACAGTTAGTGCAGACTACAGCTGAAGATCTGAAGTGGACACGAGAAGTTGGTGAGTTGTTTATTAACAAATTTTTGTGATTTTGAGTTTGTAAAATTAGTGTAGTTCATGGGGCTTTTTGCATATCAGCTTATTTTACAATATAAACTTTGTGCTGTTTATGTCACCATACTCTTACAACGTTGAGAATGCGCCTGTGAACATCCAAATGGAATTGATTGAACTGCAGTCAGATTCTATTCTGAAGGCAAAATACAACGAAGTTGGACCTGCCACCCTTGTATGTGCAGATCCATAAGTTGGCACCGAGAGTACTGCCTATGTTCGGAAGCACTTACCTTTGTGAGCAATTGTTTTCGTTAATGAAAGCTACCAAAACCCCATATTACTCAAGACTTACTGTCAAGCACCTTTCATCACTCATAAAAGTTGCAGCTGCACAAGATTTCAAGCCTGGTATTGATGAACTGGTTACTAACAAGAGATGTCAAGTGTCGGGACAAAAGAAATAGATCTCAGACTGTAAGACTCATATATAAGGACCTAGCTAACAGGCTAAGACTCTAATTGTACACTTTTGTACGGAGATTGTATGGAAATAGATTGCTTTTCTTTAAACTTTAAGTGTTACATTTTTTAAAGTTTTCAGTATTGGAAAAAAAGCTACAGTAACTTTGTATAATAGTATTTGTTACAGTGCGGCCTGCTGATGCAAATATGGCAGTCGAAGCGGCCCACCAATGGTAGTGAGTTTGACATGCCTGCTGTAGCACTACTCCATTTTCCTTGCTTTGTACCCCAGTAAATACAAGATATTGCCAATATACTAATTAACCAATTTTGCTTCATTCACTCAGAATATAGAACCAATGCAGGAAGTATTTTAAGATAGAGAAGCTTTTATCTGTGGCACCTCTCCATGATAACCACCTTTTCCCTCCCTCCCAAACGTAATCAGCTTTCAATGTCTGGAGAACATTGGGATTAAATCACTTAGAGATCTGTACATTGACAGCGATTTTGCATCCTATGAACAATAACACTTCAAATTTAACCTTCAAGCAACACATTTCTTTCACTACCTCCAAATTAGAAACTTTGTTAAACAAAACCTGCCCAACTTTCCTCACCTCCCACCTATTTCTACTGCAAAAAAATATTGATCAGACTTGAGGACTTGGACAGCATCTCCATAATATATAAAAACATCTTAAAGTCCCACCCTTTCAAAGATCTCAGAGGAGAGTGGGAAAAGGATCTCTCACTCAGCATTTCAGCATTCATAAACATCAAAGTGTCCACTACTGAAATCGTCACCTGTGAATCTAAGATGTTTAAGAGGCATTGGCGGTTGTCCAAAGGTGTAAAATATTTGGCTATTTCGGTACACTTGAAAGCGACAACCGAACAATTCAGCGTCAGCCATTAACTCACATGCAGAACCATAGGTGAAGGGCTTAAGCATTTCACTCTTCTAGTGCTCCTGTGTAGTATAATTATCTCCTGTAACTTCATCAGTCCACACCTTGAACCTGTCCCAATCATTCAATACATAAGACACAATGCCTGATCTACTGTATACTAATAAACGGCAAAGCCCTCACTCACTCACTGACTGACTGACTGACTGACTGACTGACTGACTGACTGACTGACTGACTGACTGACTGACTGACTGACTCATCACTAATTCTCCAACTTCCCGTGTAGGTAGAAGGCTGAAATTTGGCAGACTTATTCCTTACAGCTTCCTTACAAAAGTTGGGCAGGTTTCATTTCGAAATTCTACGCGTAATGGTCATAACTGGAAGCTGTTTTTCTCCATTTACTGTAATGGAGATGAGCTTGAAACCCGTGGGGACGGAGTTTCGTCTGACATCATCACGCCTCCCACGTAATCACGCAGTACGTAGAAAACCAGGAAGAGGCCCAAAAAGCGCTTTAGAAAACATGCATTATATAATTGAGAAGGCAGCGAAACAATAAGAAGCGAGCAAATGATATATACAACCATATTCATGAGTTCTGCTACTTCGGAAACAAAACACAGTGTAAACCTACACTTTAAATTAAGTTCATAGACAGGCTGCCGCTGGCGTTTGTAATTTAGTGCCTGCCCATATAAGGCCGTCCGTCAGCGGCAATCCAATAGCAAACTGCCACGGGTAAATATTCACGGGTGAAGGACTGTGCTTATGCAGAGGAAGATGAGATGGTCAGGGTGGTGTTTGGCACAAACTCAGCGAAACTGCGAGAGAAAGTTTTAAGTACCGGGACTTCGGTAGCATTAGATACAGCCATGGACATAGCACGACATGGCAACAGCACAGCTGGGAAACTTCGATGCATGTACACCGATCGGCTCACGTGAACTGACGCAGTGCACAGACAAAAAGCAACAGTTCCGAAGAGCGCTGAACAAAAACCGAATTACACAATTGAAAAGGCAGCAAAAAAATATGAAGCGTCTGATACATACAAACATATTATTCATGACTGCAGCTACTGCAGAAACAAAGCACACGGTGGAAAAAGTGAATGTCCCGCTAAAGGAAGACAGTGTTAAAAAAAAAAAAAAAACCCGTGCATGCAGTGTGTCAGGTCTCAGATAAAGAAGAAGACGAGCTGTTTATTGATGCAGTAAGAAACGTGTATATATATACCCCGATCAACATACTCGAATAATGAATACTTTATTCGCAATCAATGATTGTTTTGGTAAAGCCATACTCAGTGTATTCGTTAGATGAACGGTAAAAAAGTAAGAGCAAGGGGAGGGTCACTTATTGAGGCATGCAGGCAAAACCACATTAGCACGCGGGCTCGATGTACGAAAAAATATATCTTTTCAAGTTCTATTTAGTCCATATGAGTCAAACTCAAGGCCCACGGGCCACATCCGGCCCGGCGTGTAATTATATGCGGCCCGCGAGATCATTTTATATACTGTATTATTGTTATTAATGGCCCGGGTATATGAAGCGCTGGTAACACAATAAACTACAGATCCCATAATGCAGCGCTTCAGCTGCCTTGCCGAACACTTAACACGTTAATCAAGTCTAGCTTATGATACTGTAAATTATTGCGAAGCTAGCCCACACGATGCCGAAGAGAAAAGTTGATTCTGAAAATAGAGCCTTTAAAAACCGATGGGAGGCTGAGTATATGTTTACTGACATTGCCAGTAAACCCGTGTGTCTCATTTGTGGAGCTAATGTGGCTGTAATTACAGAATTTAATCTAAGACGGCACTATGAGACAAAACATCAGGGTAACCTGAAAGACCTGAATGCAATGCAGAAGATACAGAAAGCAGAAGAATTAAATAAGAATCTGACACTTCAGCGGACGTTTTTACCCGTGCACAATCACAAAGTGATTT
>JANRMT010062821.1:12535258-12549366 GCA_026402145.1 Polypterus bichir lapradei | reverse complement strand
ATAAACACCATATGCAAACCTTTCTGTTTTTCTTGATGCTTCTCTATGAGCTATCTACAGCAAATACAAAGACTGCATCAGTTGTTCCTCCCCCTGGCATAAAACCAAAGTGCTCCTCCCCAACAATGGGCTCTAAGCCTTCTCTCTATAGCCCTTTCCCAAATTTTCATTGTGTGTAACATCAGTTTTATCCCTCTATAGTTTTCTAAATCCTGAATATCACACTTCTCCTTATAAATGAATAAAATCACACTGTTCCTAAACTCCTCTGGTATTATTTGGTATTCTCTCCTGTTCATTGGTCTTCTGCATTAAATCCCACAACACATCATCTCCCTCTTCTCCTAAACTCTATCACACCTCTGCAAGTATTTCATCCAGTCCTGTAGCACTTCAATTTTGCATTCTTTTAAGTGCTTCCTTTGCTTCATCTCTCCTTATTCATGGTACTAGCCCTTCATTTGGGACTCCATACCTAAATACTACCCTTGGATTTCCTTCATTCACCTGCTTTCCCACTATTCTTGATTCTATCGTGATCACTCAAGACCACACATTCCTCATCTGCTTTATCTGACTAAAATACTTCCCAAACTTGTTCCTAGCCTTTACTATTCTAAAAATAATTCTCTCTCCCTCTTTTGTCTCCAATTTTTCATACACCTCTTGCAAAGCTTGTGCCTTGGCTCTTGCCCAAGCCCTCTTTGCCTTCTTGTTTGTCTGCCTATACAGTTCTCTATCTTCCTCCATCCCATATTGATACCATGTCTTGTTTGCCTTCTTCTAAGGCCGGAGTTATACTTCATGCGACGCGACGCGACGCATGCTGCAGCGGACGCTCCTGCTACGCAAGCGTTGTAGTGTTCATACTTGCGCGCGGAAACCGAAATTTCCACTTTAATCACAAAATACACGTTTTCACCGTGTCCTTTATTTTTTTCTCTGGCTCAAATATAACGCTATACATTATGTTGCTGTTGTTAAGTTGAAAAAATAAAAAAATAAAAAAGACGACACAAAAGATGGTATGTGAGACTTTTAAAATGTATCGTTACAGTATTATACGTGAATTACTTATTTTGTTGCTTGCTATTTATGATTTGTATATTGTTTGGTGTTAAAATTGTTACACTGTTATACTTTTCTAGACTAGAATATTGCATGTTGTTGTTTTTGAAGTGAAGGAATCAGTGATTCAAAAATTCGAATCATTTTGGTGAAGTGAACGAGTTTAATCAAATCACTCAAAAGAATCGTTTTGCATATCACCAGATTAGATGCTTGCCTGCTGGGACTCCAGCCGGGTTTAGTGACAGGAGGAGACCCCGTAGCCCCATAACTGGCGAGACACTTTTTTTTATATACAGTATGTGTAGATCTGCATAATTAGGGGCTGTGAATCGCTCTTTCTCTAACCCCTCACCCGGGACCAATTTGCCTTGGGAGGTCCGAGCAACATAATAGGTCGCAGGATCATACAAACTTCTCCACCACGATTTTTTTTATCGTCATCTTCAATTTACAAACTTAAATGGCACGTTTTGTATACAGGCCTACAAAGTGGATGTTTATTCGCTAATGCAGATAAATATGCAAAATCAATATAATGGTTCTAAGCAGTTAGTCACAGTAATATAAAAATTTGTGTAGCAAAATAGCGAGACTTGCTGTAACAGGCTACGCAGTGTTCAAACAATCTGCCAGTAATATTCAACTTTATTGGTCCTCAGCAGAGAACCAAACGAATGGACCGTTGCAGTCGGAGAATTAAGGACTGAGTAGTTTTGAGTTAACGTTGCAGGGGTTGCGTTGAGACAGGGTTAGAGGATTAAGTGTACTGTACTGTTACGTTTTTCCGGGCCAGTGTCACGCACACACGAGATAGTCCGGGTGCGCTGGTATTCAATCGGCGACCCCAAGATTCCTCTTTGATTCGTCTCATTTAGAAGTGATGTTGCACTGATCAGATGACGCTGTCTACTTGTGATGATTTTTCTCTTATCAGATACTTTGAAACGCTGCTCTGGGGGGGAGGGGGCGGTTTCTGGGAAAAATCGTTATATGAAAGTGTTATTTTGGTTTTTCTGAGGTCAGGATCACGAGATGCATTGTTCCGTTGTCTGAAAGCCCACAGGTGTAGTGAAAACTTTTTATGCCTTGAGAAAGCAAGTCACTTGTACTTTGTGCGCATGAGTAGAGCTTTCGAATATGCGAGCGCGCGCGATTCAATGGGGATTCACATTTTCATTGAATCAGAAGTTTTAATTGCACCTACTTTATTGACCACGTTAGGGGTTATAAAGTTGCAATAAAAGACCATTTCTTAAACAATGAAGCACTGCGATTGCATCAGTAAACAATAAGAGAAAATAGGCGTACAAAAACTGGAGCAATGCGTGGAACTCCTTACCTCGGTTACAATAGTGGACGCGTATCTTTCTTTGCTAAACTCCCAGCCGTCCAGACATTCCTCCGTTTCGTTCACCTGACCTTCGCCTGTCCACTTTAGTCGGGTGCAGCTGCCGAGAGCTGGTGACCCATCTACCAGTTTTGAGGAAATCAGCGAGTGATTAATAGGCGATCCGCTGCCATTACCAGCGCGCGCCCGGCAGAAATGTGGTGGCGTGTCTGCCAGGAATACCACGGACAGCCCCACGTAGCCGTTAGGGACAGCGGTCAGGCTAAGGAGAAAGAAGATCGCCATCTGGAAGGGACCCCAGTCCCCCAAGAATGACGTGAGTTTGTCGTAGTCCTGCATTCCCACGCTGCAACTGTAACTTTATTTTTTAGTAAAAATGTAGACGAAAAAAAATAAAGTGCTGTCCGTGAATCCAGTTCGAAGGACCATACAGTCTTCCCTTGTATAGAAAGCAGATGTTCAGTGAAATCACATATCTTTGGCTCTTCCAGTTCTAATTTACTGTCACTTTCCACCACAGGCTGCACACGTGTAGCTCCAAATAGTTTTTGCGCTAAGTCCGTTTTTATGTCCGAAGGAAGAAAACTAATAAAACAACGTGTGCGTCGTTAAAAGACATTTGGCCTCGGTTGACTTTACTGGGAGTTTAGTCAGTAACTGTGATGCGCTCCGGTTCACAAAACAAGTTGGGTGTGTTAGTGATGTGGGGAGGGGCGAGTTGGGGGGGGGGGGGGGATTTTTACTTAAATTACAGTATTTTGAAAGGCTCATACTAGAGCGTGTGGGAGTGCATGTTCATCTTCTCAAAAGGTCTGCGTGTTACTGGAAAACATAGAATGTGCTGATGCTTTGAGTTATCTCCCGAGTCTCCAGTACGTAAAAGAATTTTGAGCTCCTTAGTTCTGTGTACTTAATTACCTTAAGTGAGGAAAAAAATAATTACCATTAGGTTAATGTTTTATTATAACGTACACCTTTGCTCTTGTAGGGTTACATCGACTGATTTCGCAATTCGTCAGACTTACGCGAGGCTTTGCATAACGGGAGGCATTGAATTCCACAAGTACCTATCACGAATTGTTAAGTACAGTTTTATATATAGGACTTTAGTGTCCCTTAAAAGCTGCTTTTGCAGAATTTTATGTGCAATAGAAGTGGTTTGTAATCGCATCACAAAGTTCCCTGAAGTGGAACAGCACATTGATTTTCAGTCAAGTCCTCACTTCTTGACTCAAAATCGTTTTTGTAATCATTTTTTAAGCCCACTTAAGTACAGTAAGACTTAGAGGATTGATAACAAAGTGAAGATTTCACAACGCTTAAGATGTTTATGTCTGAAATATTCTGATCAGCCCACTGGCTGTAGGGTAAACCTGACCCTAATAAGACCCCTGTCTGGGTTACATGGTTCCTTCGAAGCATTCTGTTGTATTGCTGTCTTTGTAATGTAGCCATCTTATGCAAACAACCCCTCAGTCACCCCTCATCTTTGGTAGACATTCTGATGAATATCAATGACCATGTCTTCCCCCCATCACTCATAGTCTAAAAGTATGATTCAATTAAAGAGGTAGTAGGGCAGTCTTGCAAGGTTCAACTTGAAAGGGGTCACACTGTCATGGAAGATTTGCTGCCTGGTTCTGGTGTACTGAATAGCTATGGAAATACAGCTTTAACATTTTACAATGTTCCTTTCTTTCTAATTAGGAAAATGGGGGGAAAAGCTGCTTGCAATGAATCCCATCTGTAACGACTTCCTCAGTCTCATTCCAGGCCTTTTGTTTTTTCCCCCCTTTCTGACACCCACTTCTTTGCCATATTTAATGTCTAGCTAGTCTCCTTCTTGTCACTATGTCTTGAAGTTGTTCTTTTGTTGGTGACATGGTGTTTACATGAGACACTGAGGATTGTGCAAAGGCTTCGTCTGTGGAAGACATCTGTGGCAGAAGTCAAACATATTAATTCAAGAAATAAACTTATCCTCTATTAGGACAAGACTGATAAAACCTCTTTGAGTCAATCATGGGGCAGGAGAAAAGCTGTTTATTGCGTCATTTAATCTTCAGTAAATACTGAACAGGGAGGTTTTATTGCAGCAGTCTGTTAAAAAATGATCAAAGAATAAAGGCAGAACTCATATTTATTCTTGTCTTTGGTGTTCACTTGATGTTTATTTGGTTTCCTGATATGCCTGAACAGGTTTCTGACATTTATTAACCTTTTCATTCTTCTAAGATAGATGCTATATTTTAATGTGGAAAGCATACCAAAATACTTTACTATTGTTACCTCCAAATTACACATTTAGCATAGTAGAGGTTTTCAATATTCTGATCCATATCTCATAAGCACAAATTTCATGCCAAGAAAGAGCACCACAGATGCAATGTTTGCTCTGAGGGTGTTGATGGAGAAGTTTAGAGAAGGCCAGAAGGAGTTGTATTGTGTCTTTGCAGACTTAGAGAAAGCATATGACAGAGTGCCAAGAAAGGATTTGTGGTATTGTATGAGGAAGTCAGGAGTGGCAGAGAAGTACGTAAGAGTTGTACAGGATATGTACAAGGGACGTGTGACAGTGGTGAGGTCTACGGTAGGAGTTCAAAGTGGAAGTGGGATTACATCCGAGATTGTTTCTGAGCCCTTTCTTATTTGCAATGGTGATGGACAGGTTGACAGACAAGCTTAGACAGGAGTCCCTGTGAAATATGATGTTTGCTGATGACATTGTAATCTGTAGCGAGAGTAGGTGGAGATATGCTCTGGAGAGGAGAGGAATTAAGGTCAGTAGGAACAAGGTAGAACACATGTGTGTATGTGTGAGACAGTGGCACTGACCAGAAGGCAGAAGACAAGCTGGAGATGGCAGAGTTAAAGATGCTAAGGTTTGCATTGGGTGTGACGAGGATGGACAGGATTAGAAATGAGTGCATTAGAGGGTCAGCTGAGGTTGGATCAGATTGGATGCTCAGATTACATTGGTTTGGACATGTGCTGAGGAGAGATGCTGGGTATATTGGGAAAAGGATGTTGAAGACAGAGCTGCCAGGCAAGAGGAAAAGAGGAAGGCCTAAGCGAAGGTTTATGGATGTGGTGAGAGAAGACATGCAGTTGATGGGTGTGACAGAGCAAGATGTAGATGACAGGCAGATATGGAACAAGATGTGCTGTGACAACCCCTAACTGGAGCAGCCGAAAGAAGAAGAAGATAACAAGTAGATCCACTGGAAGACCGATGCAGTTTTACTTTCTTGTTCTGTTCTATCTCTCCTTCCTTGAAAAGGTAACTTCCTCGATTGTTTGCAGTATACAGTACTATCAGCAATATCTACACCCTCAAGTCAATTTCACCCCCAAACATTGGGAGTCACTTATAATTTATTTAACAATGAAATAATGGCAGTAAAGAAGATACGTGGGAGAGGATTCTTTCTTGTTATACACCTGTTATAATATCAAAGGTGTCAATGGTGTCATTGTTTTTGATACAACAGTAGGAGCTATGGTATTGAAATTTAAAGATACTGTACTTACAGTATCTAGTAGACTCTATAGCTCTATTACTTTCAAGATTGACTCCTGATAAATACTGTTAAATGCCTTTCTCAAATTAGTACAGTTGACAAGGAAAATTTTATATTCAATACACTAGTCAAAAAAGATTCACACACTGAGGATCCACTCACAGAACAATCTTCCTTCACATTATCCATCTTATTTCACACTCAGAGTTCAGTATACTCTTGTCTTCAGCCAAGCACGAAGCACACTGCACAACACCTTACCAGGTATAGACAACAGCGTGACAATCTCTTTAGTTATTACAGTGGCTGAGGTTACATTTGTTTGGCCTCTGCACAGTTATTCCACTTCTTCTGCACACCAGATCAAGTTGGCCTGGTAGGTAAACTCCATCACAATTATATCACAGCCATATTGTAACATTTCAGTGGTGATCTCATTGTTTTTTTTGAAAAGCCTAAGCGACATATCCTTGAGGTTAATGTCCAAATGGTCTACTGCCAGCCACTGGCTAAAGTCAAACAGTGTGGTGGGTATTGTTGATTGAGCACCTCACTGAAGCGGTCAGTCCATCTCAGGTTTTGTATTTTCCTCAGTTAGTTATGTTTGACCTACTGTACCTTACTCTTTTTTGGCAGCCCTCCCTGGATTTACTGTATTCCTTAGTTCACAGACAATGCTCTATAGTTTCTTAGTATCATTCTTCTCTATTGATTTTTGCACCTCTGTGCCCTTTTCTTTTATCGATCAGCTTTTGCCCTTCCTACGGCTCTTTTTTACCTTTCTGTCTAAATGTCTGTACTCTTCATCATCTGTTATCTATTGCTGACAGGGGTGAGTCTACCATCTGGGTGTGCACCCAGAGGCCCGTGATGGCAAGGGGCCTTTTCACCAATTCCCCCCCACCCACTCTGCATGATCAAAATATTGATCATCCTTGTGTCGAAAAGACCAGGGGACCCACAAAGTTGTATGGAACGATCTAGTATCAGCATGCCGAAATGACCAAGGGGGAAGCTTGATGAAACGATTGAGTATCCACAAAATGAAATGACTAAGGGGAACCACAACTCCCGGCTAACGATTAAGCAATCGTGTCTAGTGCAGAAATCATAAGTGAGAAATTCCGTGCTGCATTAAACATCCCAATGTCCATGCACTGTGTTTTTAAGAGTATAATCAGCTCTCTGTTAAGGAGCTTAGCCACCCAAGGCCCTGTGGGGGTCTTATCCCACCATGATTGGTGAAGTTCCTTAGCCTTTTCCCTTCTAATTTTGACACTTTTCTTTTCATCTATCAGTCTCCAAAAGTCTTCTATTATCCACCTCTCCCTGATGGAACACCTCTCTCCTCCTTCGTATTGTAACCTCAGCACTCCCAGTAATGGCTTGGGTGATCTCCTTTGGTCTTTGCAGAACTCTGAGTACTTTAAATATATCCCTGTTGGCCAAGCAAATAGTTTTTGTTTTTTTAGTTTTTGTGACACTGTCACCAATTTCGGTTTTAGTTTTATCTTTCCGATCAGAGATTTTGGTCTGAACCAGCATCATCTCCACTATTGGAGCGCATATCCTGTAAGAATGACCACTGCCCACTGTTGTCCAACTAACATCCAGAGGGGTCCCTGTTCTCTTGTATATTATGCTTAAAGAAAGTATTGCCAAAAGTAACCCTACTCATTCTACGAAATTTTCAGTAGCCATTTATCATTGTTATTATTTATGTGAACCAGAGCAACGGCTCTGATCACAGCAAACTTTCTTTTTCTGCCACTGTCCAATTTGAGCTGAACATACCCATCAGATGTTTGATATCATAGCTTGGTACTTCATCAAGAACACTCTGAGGCTGGTTGAACAACTGACGTTTTACATCATTATTAGCATTTTCAGTCAAACCATAGATGAAGTGGATTTAAAAAGTGTTCAGATCCTTTCACTTTCTGCACACTTTATGGTTTTGTTTTAGATTTAATTTTAAATGGAAAATGTTGATTTTTGTATTCATCAGACCACATGCAATATCCCATAATGAGAAAGTAAAAGCATGTTTAAAGAGAGTTTTGGTAATTTATAAAAATTCAAAACAAAAATCTTTGATTTACATAGGTATTCAGACCTTTAACTGTGGCACTCCAAATGTGGTGAGGAGTATCTTCCTTGTTTTAATTATCCTTAAAATGTGTCCAGAAATTGATTGGAGTCCACCTGTGACAAACCAAATTCATTGGATACACCTTATTATATAAGTTTTCTAAATTTATCCAACATGTCAGGACAAAAGCCAAACCATGAAGTCCAAGAAACCCTCTGAAGATCTCTGTGATAAAAGTGAAGTGAGGCATAGGTCAAGGCAAGGGTATAAAACCACTTCTAAATCTTTGATCGTTCCCCGGAACATAATGGCCTCAATAATTGTGAAATGGAAGAAGTTCGGGAGCGCCAGGACTCTTTCTAGAGTTGGCCATCAGGCCAAACTGAGCAACTGGGCAAGAAGGGCACAGAGCTTTAGAAGTCGTCTGCTAAGATTGGAGAACCCATCAAAAATATGGCCATCTCAGCAGCACTCCATTAATCAAGTGTTTATGTGTAGGTAGAGTGGCTAGGTGGAAACCACTTCTGAGTACAGTAAATGGAATATTGCGGGCTGTTTGGAGTTTGCCAAACAGCATTTAAAGGACTCTGAGATCATAAGGAAAAAGATTCTCTGGTTTGATGAGAAAAAAACTGAACTCTTTAGGTAAAACTCCAGGCACTATATCTGCTGAAGACCAGCCAATGCTCATTACCTGCTTAATGCCATTCCTACGGTGAAGCATAGTGGTGGCAGCACCATTCTATTTGGCATCCATCTCAGCAGCATGACCAAGGAGACTCGTCAGAATTGAAAGAGGGAGCTGCAACCTCAGACTGGGGTGACACTTTGGCACAACAATGACCCAAAGCATACAAACCAGACAATGTTGGAGTGGCTAGAGGTCAAGACTCTGCCTATCCATGATTGTTCACCAAAGCCAAGACTTAAATCTCATAGAACATCTCTTGCTGTCAGTAATAACTTACAAAATGAGTCTGCTAGCTGTTAAATAAGAGAAATGTTTATTTTTTTCTATTAGATAGATAGATAGTGTGGTAAACCAGGGTCATACAGTCCCTGTAGTCATCGGTTGAAGAGGTGCCCGAACAGGAAAATTTCAGGATGTTTTCACCAATAGTGGCACTTTCTGAAGCTTTAGGGTCAGACTGAACAGGTGACAGAGGACACTACAAAGTTGGTAAGCACAGGCCTTAAGAACTCGATGACTGACTCCATCTGGTCCCACAGCTTTTCCTGTGTCTAGCATCCTCAGGTGCCTCCTTACTTGGTCTTCAGTTATGGACAGCCATACTGATGGTCAGAGATGGACTCATCACTGGCCATTTCAGTTGACATGGTAGGAGTTGTAGATGTAGTAGGGATGGTGTGGTCATTGGAAGAAGGTGGCAGTGGGAGGGAAAATCTCTTAAAACATTTTTTCAGAGCATTAGCTTTGTCCACATGCCCTTCTAGCACCTGAGCCTGGATTGCTGGAGTCCAGTAATTATGCCCAGTCAATTCCAGATGTCCTTCATGCTATTCTGAGCAAGTTTTTTTCTGTTTTACTGATTACTGGTGCAGATCGAGAAATGGCAGACTTGGAAGTGACACCAACATTAGCAGTATAGCAAATATTGAAGAGATATCATAAACAATTCAGAAACAATGGGCACATTTTAGAATCAGTTTGCAGAAAGTGCTACATTCAGGTAAAATAGCATTCTTCAGAAATGTAAGATGGATGATGCACAACCACTGGGAACAGACTCTGTCAAGAAGTTGGAGGCAGAAATCTTGACAATCTTAGTCGTTTCATAACAAAAGTCAAAAAACACACATCCCCCAAGGGACCTTATGTACAAATTCTTCTCTGTCTTAGTGAAACTGCATTTGGATTCCATTGGGCATTTCTGGTCACCAGTATACAAAAAAAGAACCATAACACTACAAACAATCGAACTCCAAGGCTAAAGGTTGATTGTGGGCTTCAACAAGAAGGTTTGGTGGAGAACTTCTTCATCCATTCATTTATGAATGTGCTCAGTCCACAGCAGGAACTACACTACTTCAAAAAATCAACTTTTAAAACTTTGTTTTTTTTAAAGATGAATGTGACAGTCGACAGTTAGAGTTTGTGAAACCTTGGAGATGGATGGCAGCCAAAACTAGAACAGTAAGTTACATGTACTGTAAACCATGAAAAGTGATTTGCAAGAAGCCTCTGACCTTGATGAGAAGGTAACAGTAGAGCATTTGTCTATGTGGAGAACTGACCTTCTGATAAATGGGCTTGTTACATTTTAACTACACTTTCAGCTTGTTTCAATATACTGTAACTGCACCTACTAAAATATTAATCTTTTAAAAAGGAAAAAGTATTTTCTCTGGGAAAATAATGTTCAACTAAAGCTTTAATCTTTACCTTAGTCATCAACTGTCCGTTTGTATAAAATCCAGCTCACTATAACCCAACTTAAGAGAATTCCCAGATAATCCTCACATGACTTAGTGGCTGTAAATGGTTGCTGAAGAAGGATAGCTGGCTCTCTCGGAATGCCTCTCACCTTATACTCCAAAATCGTAACCTTAGATCTTCAAATGAGTGCTTGCTTATATTTCCTAGAGCTAAACTTAAAGGAAGTGGTGAGGCAGCCTTCTGCTGTTATGCACCTAAAATCTGGAATAGCTTACCGATAGAAATTCACCAGGCTAATACGGTGGAGCATTTTAAAAAACTACTAAGGACTTATTATTTTAACATCTATTTCTTATAGCTTCATTTTAGTATAAACCTGATATACTGTATATGCATTGAATTATCATTTTTATCACAGATCCGTAGTCCCTACTTTCTCTGCTGTTCTTTTTCTATTTTTCTGTGGTGGTGATCTGCGCCACCACCACCCAATCATAGCGCTGTGCTGTCCCTAGATTGATGGATTGAAGGCCAGAGGTCCACATGACTATCATCATCAAATTCTTCCACGTGAAGCCTGAAAACCATGAGGACTGATTGAGATCCTTTATGTTAGTTAGAATGCCCAGTGGATGCTGGGCTTTATCGTGGCCTTGGAACCCCTGCAGATTTTGTTTTTTTTTTCTGGAGCCATCTGGAGTTTTTTTTTTTTTTGTTTTTTCTGTCCTCCCTGGATATCAGACCTTGCTTAGTATTGTCTAATCTTATTTTTACATTTTTTTATATCTTGTAACACACTTTGAGCTACATCATTTGTATGAAAATGTGCTATATAAATAAATGTTGTTGTTGTTGCCATACAAAACTGTGTTCCAAAGTTAAGTGTTTTCCATAAATTTATAAAATTAAAAAACAATATGTTGCCTGTACTAATCTCCACCATTCTCTGCTGTCTTTTCTGGTTCTTCTGTTGTAGAGGTCTGCGCCACCACCACCTGATCAATGCACTATGCAGCTGCCTGTGATGATGGAATGATGGTGGGTGTCCAACTTCATCAAATCCTATCATGGAAACGAAGAGGTTTGATTTAGGAATATTTATGTTAGGTAGATTGCCCAGTGGGGGCTGGGTGGACTTTTGGCCTTGGAACCCCTGCAGATTTAGTTTTTTTCTACTAGGAGGCTTATCCCCCTGCTTGCTTTGCTTGCTAACCCCCCCGCCTGCGCTATGTGCTAGCAACTTTGCGTCTCTGCCACTCGCGTATGTGGATTTCCCTTTCACCAAACAACAAACCTTTTAATTCTCGTGGATAGGCTTCTTCATTAGGAAGAAACACTACTTTTCCCAGATGGCAACACGAATTAGATGATCTACAAGTCTCAGACTTAAAGTTTAAAGCCAAACAATATCTACATACTTCTGTCATATCACCTATATCCATATATTCAATCTCTTTTCGCTTTTACCTTTTCGTCAATATCGCATTGAATTTCAATTCCATGTTTGGAATTACTTTGTGACAATGCAACGTATAACTGCCTGTGAGTGAATATTGTTTCTTTCTCTCTACACGAACTGTGTCTAACAATAGCATTCACACAAATGAGAAATGATTGAACCGTGTGTGTGTGGTTATGCGGGCAGTGCTTTTCTAAATCTCTTTGCACAAGCTCTTGTCTCGCGGGGTTTGAAATTTTCTCTCGTGGGATTTCACTTTCACCAAACAACCAATTTTTTAATTCTCGCGGATAGGCCTCTTCATTGGGAAAAAACACTACTTTTCCCTGATGGCAACATGAATCAGACAATCTACAAGTCTCTTGAATTAAAGTTTAAATACGAACAATATATTCAATTTCTTTTTGCTATTCTGTTATTTCACCGAGTAATAATTTCTGTTTGTTTGCGCTAATGCGATCTTTACTATAATTTTTTTGAGGCTTTTGAATTTTCGGACTTTCATTATCTCTAACCTGCTCTGCATGTGTACTGTGCCAATGTTTTTAAATTTTTTTATGACATTCTATTTTGTCATCTACTTTTAGTCTTTTATTTCCAGCCCAGGGTGTGGTTAAATCTCTTGGCACAAAGTCTCATCTCACAGGATGAGAAAGTGTCTCTTTGAGGAAATCAAGTCTTGTCTTCTTCCAAGATTTTTTTTATACAATAGAGATATTTTCTTTTTTCTGTCCTCCTGGCCATCTAACCTTATTTATTTCTTTAATATTATATCTTAATCATAATTGGTTTCCTCTTCTTGTAACTTTCTTTTTTTTATTTTGTAAAGCACTTTGAGCTACATTGTTTTATGAAAATGTGCTATGCACATACAGTGGTGTGAAAAACTATTTGCCTCCTTCCTGATTTCTTATTCTTTTGCATGTTTGTCACATAAAATGTTTCTGATCATCAAACACATTTAACCATTAGTCAAATATAAAACAAGTAAACACAAAATGCAGTTTTTAAATGATGGTTTTTATTATTTAGGGAGAAAAAAAATCCAAACCTACATGGCCCTGTGTGAAAAAGTAATTGCCCACTGAACCCAATAACTGGTTGGGCCACCCATAGCAGCAATAACTGCAATCAAGCGTTTGCTATAACTTGCAATGAGTCTTTTACAGCGCTCTGGAGGAATTTTGGCCCACTCATCTTTGCAGAATTGTTGTAATTCAGCTTTATTTGAGGGTTTTCTAGCATGAACCGCCTTTTTAAGGTCATGCCATAGCATCTCAATTGGATTCAGGTCAGGACTTTGACTAGGCCACTCCAAAGTCTTCATTTTGTTTTTCTTCAGCCATTCAGAGGTGGATTTGCTGGTGTGTTTTGGGTCATTGTCCTGTTGCAGCACCCAAGATCGCTTCAGCTTGAGTTGACGAACAGATGGCCGGACATTCTCCTTCAGGATTTTTTGGTAGACAGTAGAATTCATGGTTCCATCTATCACAGCAAGCCTTCCAGGTCCTGAAGCAGCAAAACAACCCCAGACCATCACACTACCACCACCATATTTTACTGTTGGTATGATGTTCTTTTTCTGAAATGCTGTGTTCCTTTTACGCCAGATGTAATGGGACATTTGCCTTCCAAAAAGTTCAACTTTTGTCTCATCGGTCCACAAGGTATTTTCCCAAAAGTCTTGCCAATCATTGAGATGTTTCTTAGCAAAATTGAGACAAGCCCTATTGTTCTTTTTGCTTAACAGTGGTTTGCGTCTTGGAAATCTGCCATGCAGGCCGTTTTTGCCCAGTCTCTTTCTTATGGTGGAGTCGTGAACACTGACCTTAATTGAGGCAAGTGAGGCCTGCAGTTCTTTAGACGTTGTCCTGGGGTCTTTTGTGACCTCTCGGATGAGTCGTCTCTGCGCTCTTGGGGTAATTTTGGTCAGCCGGCCACTCCTGGGAAGGTTCACCACTGTTCCATGTTTTTGCCATTTGTGGATAATGGCTCTCACTGTGGTTCGCTGGAGTCCCAAAGCTTTAGAAATGGCTTTATAACCTTTACCAGACTGATAGATCTCAATTACTTCTGTTCTCATTTGTTCCTGAATTTCTTTGGATCTTGGCATGATGTCTAGCTTTTGAGGTGCTTTTGGTCTACTTCTCTGTGTCAGGCAGCTCCTATTTAAGTGATTTCTTGATTGAAACAGGTGTGGCAGTAATCAGGCCTGGGGG
>JANRMT010062821.1:12524420-12535158 GCA_026402145.1 Polypterus bichir lapradei | reverse complement strand
AGACGTCCCAACGTGTATTATCTCTTGCGAGTTTTTGATGAAGTGCCACTAGAAAAAAAAATAGAACCATCTAGGCGGCGCTCCACCGGGAAATGAGCGCTCATACTGTAAAGCCGTCTCAACATGCATTCTCTTGCGAGTTTTTGCTGAAGTGCCCCTACTTGAATGGACTGTTTTCTGCTCACCACGGACCAGCAAAACGATCTGGATGTTCAGAGACATTTATGTACTAATACATAAACGACACACAGCTGTTAAAAACTGATCATTTATTCCAAAATATGCTTAATTAAGAATAAAAGATACAAATGCTCCTGAAAGTAATTTTTTTGCTTTCTGAGCAGATAAAAGAAGATAATTACGATTTAAAAAGGAAAGATGGTACATCAAAACACCCTTTTTCAATTACTAAAGGTTATTAAGTGTCACCATTAATTCAAACGCGATTTATTACAGATTTAAATGTGGAACATTAGTAACTGGGGCAGTTAAAATTAAAAAAATATTAATAACTTTAAAAATATAAAACCAAATTGCACAATACTTTGCACATGTCTTGATACATGTATTTAACACATTGTTTGAAAAAAATCAGCGCGATCGGTCATGTAGATCAGGAGTAAAATAAAATCTAAATTTAAACACCTTTTCCACTTCACGCTGGATGACAGGTCGACCTGATGGCTTATACCCTTCAGGGCATTTTTTGGATGATCATGATTGGCAATTTGGGAGGTTGTTACAGACTTAGATAATTATGTGTCATTAATAAAACGTGCGTCTTCCGCGAGATAACTGAAACTTATCTTTTTTTCTGACAGAATCAACGGGTAGGGATATTTTGTACCATGAGCGAGAAAAACATGCAGTTTAAAAAAAAAAAAACAAACTGTTCAAGAAAAAAAAATATGGGAAGATTGAAAAGCAGAGATGAATTAATACAAATGGCACAAAATCCACCATAAAACATCATTTTTGTTTTTTTAGGAGCTCAAAAGAGAGATCGGTACAAACTGTTCCGGACTGATCGATCGATACTTTATTAATCCCAAGGGGAAATTCACATAATCCAGCAGCAGTATAGTGATACAAAAAACATTAAAGAGTATTAAAAATGCATGTAAAAACAGACAATAACTTTGAATAATGTTAGCATTTACTCCCCCAGGTGGAACTGGAGTCGCATTGTGTGGGGGAGGAACAATCTCCTCAGTCTGTCAGTGGAGCAAGACAGTGACAAAAGTCTGTCACTGAAGCTACTCCTCTGCCTGGAGATGACACTGTTAAGTGGATGCAGTGGATTCTTCATGATTGACAGGAGTTTGCTTAGTGCCCGTCGCTCTGCTACAGATGTTAAACTGTCCAGCTTTATTCCTACAATAGAGCCTGCCTTCTTAACAAGTTTGTCCAGGCGTGAGACGTCCTTCTTTATGCTGCCTCCCCAGCACACCACCGTGTAGAAGAGGGCACTCGCCACAACCGTCTGGTAGAACATCTGCAGCATCTTATTGCAGACGTTGAAGGACGCCAGCCTTCTAAGAAATTATAGTCGGATCTGTCCTCTTGCACAGAGCATCAGTATTGGCAGGTCCAGTCCAATTTATCATCCGACTGCACTCCCAGGTATTTATACGTCTGTACCCTCTGCACACAGTCTCCTCTGATGATCACGAGGTCCATAAGGGGCCTAGGCCTCCTAAAATCCACCACCAGTTCCTTGGTCTTGCTGGTGTTTAGGTGTAAGTGGTTTGAGTCACACCATTTAACAAAGTCTTTGATTAGCTTCCTGTACTACTCCTCCTGCCCACTCCTGATGCAGCCCACAATAGCAGTGTCATCAGCGAACTTTTGCACGTGGCAGGACTCCAAATCGTATTGGAAGTCTGATGTATATAGGCTGAACAGGACCGGAGAAAGTACAGTCCCCTGCGGCACTCCTGTGTTGCTGACCACAATGTCAGACCTGCAGTTCCCAAGACGCACATACTGAGGTCTTTCTGTAAGATAGTCCACGATCCATGCCACCAGGTGTGAGTCTACTCCCATCTCAGTCAGCTTGTCCAGGGCTCGCAAAATTTCAAAATCCCTGGTAGCCCTTCGGGCAGGCACTCTTCAGTTTTTGGTAGCCCAAAATAAAAAAGATTATTTTTAATGTATAATACTGTAAAAGAAACAAAACATCAAAAAATTGTTAAAACACAAAATAACAACTATATAAAAATTACAATCAACTCAAATATTTAGTTCTAATTGAACAGAAATTTCTATGAACTTGTAAGAACTGTGTAGAACATGAATCAGTCTGTGTCAGATTCTGAATCTGAAATTTCCACTGAAGTCACGGATGAGAAAATGCCACTCGACGTTGAGGGCATAGCATCTCCTCCATCAGCTTTCTCTTCCTGTGCATTGGCCTCCATTTCACTGCTCTTTGTTCTTGTCGGAGTTTTATGATCCAGGTGTCTTGAACCTTTTCCAGAAAACATCCAGAAACGAATTGACTTGTCAGGGCAAAAAGATTCAACTGTTTCCCCATTAATGGAGAGTTGCATGCAGTCATTCAGTGTTTCAGGGTGTAGAGAGGTACGATGTGTTGTCTTCACTCGGTTCATGCAAGAAAATCCTCTCACACAGATGGCTGTTGATGGACTAAGTGTCCGCATTAATTTCACCAGCAATAAGATATGAGAGAAGTGTTCTGGATACTCAGAGAGGAGATTTCTGTACAAGCAATCAACTACCTTGCTACCCCGGTGTTCTGCAAGCCACATTTTTAGATCCATCCATTCTTGTGGAATTTTCTCTCTCTCTTCCTCATCTAGCAAAATGGCAAAATGTGTGACAAGATAATCCACCTCTTCATTCCCATAATTTGCCAGCTCTTCTCTGGGGTAGGGAAGAGTGGAAGGGTCAAAAACCTTGAAACAAGAGAGAGGTTTTCACGCAGATTTTCAAATCTGTTGTCCATATACTTGACTGAGTTGTCAATAATCTTCTGAATCTCTGCACCAAAGGTGTCTTTGTCTGTACCCTCACCTCTTCTAGCAGGTCGCTGACTTTTTGTGAGCCGAGTTCCACAGTAGCAAATGCTACCATCCTCGTTCGCTGTGAACTTTGTGTCCAAGGTTTTCTGGTATTCTCCTGGTTTTGTTTTTAGGCTGAGTAAGCGTGATGTGGTGCTCTCAACTAACTGATTTGTTCGTGTAATGTTTAGGTTATCATGCTGAAAATCAGTACAGCACTTGGATAAGATGGTACTGTAGTCCAACATGAAATGCAGGAAGCGAACAAATTTCTCAGTCTTCATCTCCTGCACCACCCCCTTAGCTTTGGCTGCATCCTCGGACTTGACATCACTTCCTCCTGCCATGTTCTCCATATGAACAACAGTGGGAGTGTAATTTTTTTCCACAGCCTTCAGACATCTCAGCCGGCTTGGAAGCCACCGTGTGCTCTTCAGGCCACTGAAATGTGCCAGTTTCTCATTTAGCAGTTCACTTATTTCTGTCAGTTCTCTTCGCTTCTTTGGGGAATAGTAGTACATCTTAAAGATGGTTTTCAGTGTATCTTCAAATTTCACCAGGTACTCACAGCCTTTCACGCTATCCAGCACGGCTAGCTCTAACTTGTGTGCCACACAGTGGATTGTTATGATGTGGGGTATCCTCCGTTTCAGTCTCCCAGCTTCTCCTGTTTTCTCACCCATCATCACTGCAGCACCATCAAAATTTGCACACACTACTTTCTTTTTCCATGTGTCTTCTCTGATACCCATGGTGTTCACTGCTTCATCAATAGCCTCTAAAATACCTGCAGCATTTGCACTCTTGACTGGCTGACATTTGATCATGTATGTGGATATGTCACCATTATCTCTCACATACCTGACATGAACCAACTCCTGTTCTATTATACCAGTGTCTGTACTGCCATCTGCAAGAATGGATAAGAACCTGCTTTCTTGAATTTCCTTTTCAATCAGGTCTCTTGAAATTTGTGCTATTGCTCCAATAAAGTCTCTGCAAGCATGGTCATTGAGGTAAGTGGAACCAAGATCTAGGCCATTTGCTTTTTGAAGTTTGCAAAGACTGCTAAATTTTGCCAATGGTAGTTCACTCTTTGCAACATAGTACGCTGTTCTAAACAGCTTTTTCAGGACTTCTTGTTGTGCTTGGTTTATTTTTAGTATGGTTTTTGCAATTGGTGTTTGTTCTGGGAAAGATGCTGCAGACTGAGCACCAATGCATTTCTTGTGATGCAGAGATTTCTCATGGGTTTTGATAGGGTCTTTCCTAAAATTACTGGTCCCAGTAACAAAGGCGCTTGTCGAGTCAGAAATCGAGGGAAACTCACGACACACTCGGCAGAACATTATGTTATTTAGCTTATCATATTCCAGCCACAGAAATTCTTTTCTCCATGAAACCAAAAAGCTGCGCTTTCTTTTTGCCTCATAGTCTGATTTGTCATAACTTTTCCGCTTTGTGGTAGGCTTTTGTTTGGCTGTCCCTTCTTCACCCTGACCTGTCTTCTTTGGCTCTGCAGAACTAAAATACCTGCGTAAATCCATCTATTTTTACACACGCACACACAACGGTCAGCGATCTCTGCACAATCAACCTCTATCACATGTTTAGGCTTGCTGTGGGAGATTTCACTTCTCACGTTTGAATAGTAAGCCAATGAGTGATAAGATGATGTCAAAGGAATTGGTGCGCAATCAATCCATCACTGACCAATCAGTACTGCCGCTTTCTACACACAGTTCGTGCAATCGCAAAGTGAAAGTAAAAAAACAAGCACGAATTCAAGCGCGATTTCAATATTTCACATATTGACAGTGGCTCATCGATGCCCGTAAATGACATAATTACCCAGCTACATTTGCGAAAGAATGCAAAAGCATTGCCATATATTTTTCCTTCCTATGATAGCCCGACGGGCAGGGCGGAGATAGATTTTGGTAGCCCGACTGGAAGATACAATAGCCCCGGGACGTCGGGCTAGCGATTTTGCGAGCCCTGTTTGTCCCTAAGGAGCAGAGGTTGGACGGTGTTGATAGCTTTTTCGCTCAATACCATGTATTTATTTCTGAGATTGCTCCAAAATTCTGACAGGGGAATGGCAGAGAACTGAATTTTCCAACTTCCATCATTGGCTATTTCGATGAATTCCTCTTGTAACCTCAAATCAAGACAATCCTCTTCAGTTTTGGACTCAAATTGATTTCGGATCCAGTTAAATGACGATTGACCAAGTCTAGGAAATAATCGTTAAAGTATTCCTTCAGGTGTGTCAGATGTGATAATACTGTATTATAGGTAGAACTATGTCTGCAAGCACATTGGACGTTCCTAGCTCCTGGCAAAGGAGTGGGAACATTACAGTATTTCCTTTGTTTATCTGTCTCCCAAAGTCTGATTTTTTGTATAAATGCATGAACTTTATCTTGCAAATTAAATGTGTTGTGATCACAGCACGAGACAGCCAACAGACCACAGAATGCAGCAGAAGGCTTTCAAAACTGGCACTCATGTCACTGCACAGTTTGGCAAACAGCCTGGGTTGATGGGGATGTGCTTTGATTCTATTTACAACTTTAGAAACGTCTTGAAGCACTTGTCACAATTCATCCTCCAACCTTTTAGAGACAAGTGCTTCTCTGTGAAGCATGCAGTGTGTATCCATGGCATCTGGAGCTCTGCAACACAATGACTCCACTACGTTTGCATCTCAAGGCAGCTGCGCCATCCGTACAGATACCCATGTAATAAGACCAGTCAATTAAAATTTGACTGCATAAATGCGTCCAAAATTTGAAAAATGTCCTGACCTGTTGTCTTCCCCAAATTTCTTTGCAGAACAGAAGCTCCTCAACAAACTTTCCATCTTCAATAAATCTGACATAGACAATAAGCTGTGCTACATTAGCTATATCTGTGCTTTCATCCAACTGCAACGCAAACCAAGGCCTGCTTTAAATGATGGGCGATACTGCGGAGTTTCTTTTCAATCCGATACCAGGTGATACTGAGGCCAGTATTGCCGGTATCAATACTGATGCAGCCAGAGTGTTGTCTTGCAAGAACGGTTAATCTTCTGTAAAACCTTACAGTATGTGCAGACATCAAAAAGTCACATTTTAAAGACTTTGCATTAGTAGACTATTAAATATAATGCCAAAGATCAGACTTCCACTCCACTACCCATTTATTAACAGAAATTATTAAACATGTTCAGTTCTTGCAAATAATCTGTGGAATGTCAAGTATTAGCATTACATTTTTTTCTCAAAAAAAAATCATGTAAAAAGTGTTGTATTTTTATTTACTGTAAAATGTGCAAAACACTAAAAGTATACAGTCAGAAGTGTAAAAATTATAATGATAATACCGAACGAGCGTCTGTGCACTCTAAATACCTCCCATTGTAACTTTGCTGTTATTACAAATGTTTAAATTAAAAAGGTCAAGATCACAAGTATCAATACTTTAGTACTGATGCACCCATCCCTACTATTTTTTTTTACCTGTTCCAGCAACTGGTCTGTTACATCCTCAGCCATGTCAGATATCTATCTACATACAGTGTTGTCTGCAAAGGAACGGAGTCAGTTTTACAGGAAGCTTCCTCACCAAGCAATTCCCAAACTAAGTCTTTGGTCACTGGTAGTATGCAAGTGTGAGCTTTCTTTGCAAGGGCAATGCGATAAGACAGGGGGAAGAAAAAAAAAAAAAAGCAGTGCTGCTTTTCTTTGGAAAAAATTCAACATGCTTCTCAAAATTCAGCTGGATGGCTTTTATTCTAGGTTTCTTTTCAGTGTAGATGGATTTAGACAGACATTCATTTGACAGAATTTCCTGACAATGAACACATTTGGGGTAATCAAGTCCGTCTTTTTCTTAACCAGCACAAATCCAAAATCTATGTGTGAAGTTCTGTACTTTCTAGATTTAGATTTTGCTTAAGAAAATGAATTTGATGAATTTAAAGATGGTTTTCTTTGCAATGTTTCCTTATTAAAAAGCAGTCCATCGCTATGCAAGTTTTAGCATTCGATGCACTATATCTAGCTTGCTGTGAACTGCTTTAATGCAACAATGCAATGTATGTCTATGGTAGTCTATGAATAGCATTTGAAAAATGTGTTTATTAATAAGCGTAATTAGCAAGTGCACTAACAAGTGACAATGATATTTTTAAAATACAAGGTGAACTAGAGAAGGGCTTTATTATTTAAAACTTTTAAATAATAAAATTGTATTTTTCCCCATTTTGCCGCAGACCCCCAGACATATCCCTGTGGACCCCAGGTTGGGAACCACTGGCTTAAAGGACAAAATAGGGTCTTGAAATACTGGCTGTGGACTACTACCATCTAGAAGGAAGTCTTATAGACAGATTAACCAAAATTTGAAATCTTTGGTTCATCATGTAGGATGTTTGTACATCATCTAGTTGGTGAAATGATGGTTCTTCAGCATGTGACACAAACTGCTGAACATGGAGGAGGAAGTGCGATAATTTTTTGTGCTAGAGGCAGAGTTGGGTGACTTGGACTGTGACTGGGATTCTGAGTCAAAAGGGTTACCACAGTTTGGATGTTATATCAGCAAAAGGTGGCTACTTTGATAAATAAAAAAATCTAAATAAAAGTCTGCACACTTAATGATTCCTTCACTGATATTTTTATTTCCCATTATTAGGTCTATATGTTGATTTCATGAAACATCACGAAGACATTAAACGGTGTGCATTTCCATACAATCTGGATAAATGGAGGTGTTCTAAATCTTTTGACCAGTAGTGTACTGTGTGTATATTACAAGGGGGTACCCAGAATTGAAAAAAAAAATTGTTTTAATAACTTTTACTTACTGAAACTTTAGTCTCCTTCAAAGTACTCTCCATGTGAATGAATGCACTTATCCCAATGGTTTTCCCACTGTTGGAAACATTTTTGGAATAGGTGAAGGGAAACGTCCAGTGCCTTCAGAGATTTTTTCTTTTTTTTCTTTCTTCACAGTACAAAAACACTTTCCTTCGAGTTCTTTTTTCATACGTGGGAACAACAAAAAAAGTCGTACAGAGCAAGATCAAGTAACATTTCCCCTCATCTGAAACTTAAAGCTTCCTCTTTAAAAGCAGTTTCAAGCATCACTACATTTTTAGCAGTTGTTTTCCCTAAGAGAACACAACATTTAATGCAGACTCTTTATGATCACCCATCACAAAAAAAAAAAAAAAAAAAATTATTAGAAATTTTTTTTTTTAACCCAAAAAAAAAAAAAAAAAAAAAAAAAATCACAGAACATGTTTAATTAGCACCAAGAAAAACCGAAACGGAATGCCGTATGAACAATACACAACACCACCACTTGGCAGACTACCACAATATACTGTAAGTATGCAAACACCTACAAGCGAAATTCGTAACTAAGTGTAGCTTGCACGCTAGGTACATATTCCAGTTATTTTTGGGTAGCCCCTCATGTGTGTATATCCATCCATCCATCCATTACCCAATCCGTTATATCCTAACCACTGGGTCACGGGGGTCTGCTGGAGCCAATCCCAGCCAACACAGGGCACAAGGCTGGAAACAGCGGAGACACTCACATGAAAGGAAAACGGAGGGTCTGAGACCGCCGCTGACATTAACCCTCGATGCTAAAGACCTGGTGAAGTCATGGAGAACATGGAAGGACGAGTTCAGATTATTCACAGAACTTTCAATGCCGGAGGCAGAGGAAAACACTAAGGTCAGATTATTCCGTTATCTTATTGGAGAAAGCAGCAGAGAACTGTGTCAGGTGCTGACCGGTGATGTAAGACCTGATGAGTTAACCATGAGCTTGATGATATGTAAATTTGATGAACATTACAACCCGAAAATAAACAAAACTGTAGAGAGGTAAAGAATTTTTTCAAGAAATCAGGCGTGGGGAGAAAATATAGACGACTACGTCACAGATCTGAGAGTGTTAGCAGGCACATGCAATTTCGGGGAGATTAAAAGTTCCCTTATACGTGACCGAATTGTGTGCGGAACCAGTGATGCAAGTTTAGAGAGGTGCATACAAATATGCAGAGCCACAGAACTGTCGAAGGAGAACAGCAGAACAGTCATACAGGATTCCCAATTCTAAACTTCTCCCGGTGCGTCTCTCTAAACCCTCCGTGCGTGAACATTATCATAAGGCTTAAGAATCCTATTGTTACACCTTCTACGTGCACCCAACCGTCCTTATTACGGAGTCCTCCTTGCTGTACCGCTGGCTGCTTCTGTCCATTCACCTCCCCAGCTCTTTAAACAGTTTTCCTTCTCACTTTTCCGCTCCTTCGCTGTCTTCACCCTTTTCGTTCAAAATACGCACCTCCTTGCCTTTAGAGATTTGGGTACACACACACATATACTGTACATACTAGCAAAATACCCGCACTTCGCAGCGGAGAAGTAGTGTGTTAAAGAAGTTATGAAAAAGAAAAGGAAACATTTTAAAAATAACAACCTGATTGTCAATGTAATTGTTTTGTGACTGTTATGAGTGTTGCTGTCATCAAGGATTTAATTATCATTATGTCTTTCAATCAGGTTTGTATTTGGAGGACGTGTTGTGTTCAAGTTACATTCCGTGTTTGTCAACCGTTGTAAAGATAACAGGTTTCATTCATCGAAGTGTTCACTACCCAAATCGGTACTCGTGAATCTAAGATGTTTAACAGGCATTCCCGTTATTAAGTTGTGGATTTGCCTGCGAGTATTTAGCGACAGCGTCTCCATGAACTTGTGGATTTCCCTGCGAATATTTAGCGACAGCGTCTCTATGAACTTGTGGATTTGCCTGTAAGTATTTGGCGGCAGTGTCACAAAGTTCTTTCCGTCTAGCTGCATCAGAAAATGTATCACGACGTCTGATACGCCTCCTTTTTACTGTTTTCTCACAGCTTGGATTGCTGCTGTCATAATCGGTTTGAGTTTCGGTAAGTGACAGTTCTTTGATCGATGGTGATCACCTCGATAGACATGTTAATGGGGTTACGGTTGGAACTGTAAAGGAGATGGGTACCTGAACAGTAAACTAAGTCTAAAATACCTACACAATAACTATAATTGTAATAAACTGACAATAAAACAGAGGAGAAGCCGTGGATTAAATAAAAAGGCTGCAGTTATCAGCAGGGAGACATGAATACCGTGGCGAAGCAAGGAAGGGAATGAAGAGACCGGCGCGACAAAAGGCCTTATATGGGCAGGCAGCCAATTACGTGGGAGGCATGGGGATGGGGTACGCAATATAGGTAGGCATCCAACTACGTGGGAGGCGTGGGGATGGGGGAGGACGTAACACCGCCTGACACGGCGAACGAGCTGCAGGCTACGGACGTATATAGGTACATAAGCAGGATTCAGTTATGACCGTTACGTGTAGAATTTCGAAATGAAACCTGCTTAACTTTTGCAAATAACCTGTAAGGAATGAGCCTGCCAAATTTCAGCCTTCTACCTACATGGGAAGTTGGAGAATTAGTGATGAGTGTGTCAGTGAGGGCTTTGCCTTTTATTAGTATACTAGCAGAATACCCACGCTTCGCAGCGGAGAAGTAGTGTGTTAAAGAAGTTATGAAAAAGAAAAGGAAATATTTTAAAAATAACGTAACATGATTGTTAATGTAATTGTTTTGTCATTGATATGAGTGTTGTTGTCATCTCTCTCTCTCTATTATATATATATAT
>JANRMT010062821.1:12472231-12516131 GCA_026402145.1 Polypterus bichir lapradei | reverse complement strand
TATATATACATATACATATACATATACATATACATATACACACACACATTTGTAATTTTAGCCTGTGTTTTGTTTTATTTATACAGTTTCCTGTATAAATTATACTGTACAGTATATGAAAGAATATGGGTTTATTATAAGTGAGTTCCACGGAACTTTGTGTATTACTAGTTTCTGCAATATTAATTCATCTACTCTTTGACTTTACCCTTTGTTGCTTGGTCTTTCTGTTTATGGGGACTGTAAAATGAATGTGGTACAACTATTCCGAACAACACAGTTTTGCGCTGGTATAGTTCCAGCAATTGATTTAGTCATAACATTTGCTGAAAACACTGCAAAAAAGTTTGTGTTTGGCAAGATGTTAATGCCTTCTCACAGCAAATATGCTGTAAAATCGTGTTTAAAACTCAAAATTTTTTTTGTATATTTAAAAAAAAAAAAAAAAAAAGTGAAAATCTTTGATACTAGAGGTAATCTAAAATCCCTGACCCAAGAATAATTCTGTTAACATTTGGTCAAATGCCAAATATGAAATACTGTAAATATTAGCAAAAGCCAAAGAATTTACCAAAAATGTGAGTGAAACAACCATACCCAGTTTATATTCTTGCATGTGCAATAGCTTACAAATTATAAAAAAAGTGTTTTACCTGTCTGAAAATTGCCCAGAAAAAAATGATCCTGTTAAGACTCCAAAAAAAAAGACAGACGTAGTGAATGGCACTTTCCAGTCTTCTTTGCAAACCAAGTCCCACTGTAAAATATAAATGTATTTCTGGTCACTTAGTTTGTGTTTTTACTTGTAAATAAAAAAGCTCTGTAAAGCTAATCACAAAAGAGTATTTTAGGCACCTCAATTAAATAGACTGAACAGCAAGATAATTACAGTCTCTGACACATTTTTATACAGACTGTAAACCTGAATCCCAAATAAATTCTAAGCTAATGAAAATGACCAGGAAAATAGGAGTAAAACTGGCAGACAGATGGGTAAATCACAGACTCATCCGTAAAAGATGTAAAATCCTGTGTTTTTAAATGCATATGCTGTATTAGGTGCTACAATTTAAACTTTAATTATACTAATTATAATATGACTTATCAGGTAACCTATAAAATTGACATTAACATTTAATTAATTAAAACACATATTTAATCAAAAGGTTAAAAAAAAAAGTTGTCTATTCAATTTGGTGTAGAATCCTGCTGTATAAATAAGGGACTATTTATGCCAGCAAGAACTAAAACTGTTAAAAAGAAATATATATATATATATATATATTTCTTTTTATGACTATACTGATGAAGGCTGTCAGAAATGTAAATATGTAAAGTTTAATCAGAATGATCATGCTGTTAACTTTCTTTATGACTCTAAACCATAAAATATTTTCAAATGTTCCCAAGCAACATTGAATATTTACACTAGTTAGTAATACCAGTTTCTAAATTAAAATTTATTACTTCTGTATAACTTCAAGTTTAAATACCACTCTTTAGTAAAAAAAGAAAACAAAAAATACCAGCTGTGAAACCACACGTGTTGATTTCATGAACCATGACCACAGAGCCTGTTTTCATCTACTACTTCATTAAGATTCAGATATTGTGTTTACTTGGAAAAGTTTGTGCTGTATATCTAACTTTATTTATTTATTTATTTTTTTTTTTAAAATAGTCTTCATATGTAAGGTGGACATATTAATCAATCAATCATAAATATGCAAGATCAAGCAATCAACCAATGCCATGCTGAACGAAAGAGTAGCATCACAAACCAAATTCAAACCAATGACCACAAGAGAAATTAGATTAATAACTAAATCATATCATATATGAACATGGGAAAAAAGGCAGTAAAATGCTAATCCAGCAAATACATAAAGTAATTTGGGATGCTTTCACATAAATGAATCGTACTGCTGGAATCAAAGTCACTGTACAGTAACAAAAAGAGTACCATATTTAAAGAACACTTTAAAATGCAGAATATAATAAAAGTAGGCTTTAAATACAGATTTTGTTTTTGATGAAATAGAAAAATAATTGCAGGCAGCAGAACAAGATATAAGCACACAACCTTCCTGAAGTCTTGTTATCTCCAAATAAAGTTATTTATGTACTGCAGAGTTCAACATCAGCTTGGCGGGACTCCTTGATAATGGAAGGACCAGGGGAAGATAGCTTATTCCGGACACTATCTCCCCTGGAACACTAGAGTGCAGCCCCCCTGGCTTGCAGGTGGGGCCATGGGTTTGGAGCATGCTCAACCCTGCTGGGGCCTGTGGCCACTGCCAGGGGGTGCCTGGACCTTTGCGGAGCTCTATTTAGGAGCACTTCTGCCACACCCAGAAGTACTGCTGAAAGCTCGTTGGACACTAGAGTCCTTCTGGGTGTACTATAAAAGGAGCCAGCCACCACTACTACTACTAAAGTAGCCAGAGGCTGGAGGAGGTGAACAAAGCTTGCTGGTAGAGGAGTGGAGATGGAGAAAGAAGGAGGAAAGGGTTTTGTGTTGGACTGTGTATTTGGTGCTTGTACCGTGCTGATGTGAGGAACAAGGGAAAAGCGCTTCCCACATGAATAAATGTGTGTTGTGAGGCATACTCGTGCCTCTGACTGTCTGTTTCAAGGTTGGGACAGTTGGAGTGCCTCGGATTTCCACAAAAGGAATATAGTCTATATCAGGAGTAATTAAAATGCTATTTTACTGTATATACATCAGCTTACTAATGAAATATTTAAAACATTTATCTCCCAAACTAAATTCATTTTAGTTTGTCTTACCTGCCACTTTACATTGTTTTCATTCTGAAATGTTATCACTTAATATGGAATGTGAAAAAGAAAAAAATATATATCCTCAATTCCAAATATATAAAGCACAAACAGTTGAGCAGTTATTTTTAGGTTGTTAAATTTGAATCTTTTTACTTTTTAAACCAAAGTATGCCTATAAATTGCAAAACTAGAAATAGTTCATCATGCAAGACTGCCACTATTGTATTAAAACATGTCACATAATGTTATACTTTCTTCTGCCTCCATCATGCTGGGCTCACATGCTGATTGCACAACTGTTCCTATTTGTAAAATTAACCACGTTCTTAAAACATCCTGCAAAATAAGAGTAATAGCACCACATTTGGCATGACACCCATTATTATTAAATATATCAATTTGAAGTCATTCTCACATTTTTCAAAGGTTGGTAAAGAAAAATGTATACTGATAAAATATTCAAATACACTGCAAGGCTTGTATAAAAAAACACCTGCTTTTCCAGCACTAATCAACCAAACAGCACATGCCTGTACCTAGTAAGTGACAGCTAATCTTGCTGAAGATAGCTACCTAAATTTAGCTATCCATAAACTAACAGAGTTTCTAATGTTAACGAGCAAGGTGGGAAACACTGGCTCTCAAAAATGTGAACTCATGTCAAAGAGAAGAGAATTTTAAACTGCTCATATATATCAGTGTTTTATAGACTTCTATTTCTTTATAATAATTATGCTGTTGCCTGACATCATTGCTACTTAATTAACTTAAGTCTACGATAAATGGCTTTAACACTACCTCCGTGAAGCACACCATCGACTTACTTATGGCCAAGTACTCATAAAAAGGAAACTGAATCTAAACATTGATTAATGTATAATTATATTGCTTATGTAATGCATTTTATAAATAAAAATAAAATTGACTATGCAAACAGCTTAATCTGTACATTTTTTTTTTGCAATTTCCGAATCAAAATAAGTCACTTTTACTTTTCAGGTAAAGTAAATGTTGCTTTATATATTTTGCAAAAATACCAATATATTTTAAAAAGATATTTTTTTCATAATTTTCTTATATTTAATAAATATTTTAGTTCTTCCATCTGGCTTCACCCAGAAGAGCAATAAAATGTACATTACATGTTTAAAATAAATAAAAAGCAGATATGACATTTATGGCCTGCAGTAAAAAGAATTGTGTTTTTTTTTTTTTTTGTATTATTTAGCATTTAAGTGTTTCTGGCCTTAAGCTCCTGCTAAATTTTACTGTGAAATTAAGGGAGATTTACAGAAATAGAATCAAATCTAGAATAAGGAGCAATCCATAGAACTTATAATTATCTCAACAGTTCAGTAATGTTGAAATGTTATAGAGTGTGTAGAATGCATCACAACTTGACCTCTGAGAGATAAATGAAGGCCAAATGGCATACACCCTCCTCCTTTCCAAGACATCTCTCCATGAAGTGTCCACCACCTCTCACTCCCATTGTCTACACGGACTTTTTGCTACTCCAAATCAAGTATAGATCTTGTCACAAATTGACCATTTGCTCACTAATTATTTACCCTAGGTAAAAGTTTATTATGACATTTTTTGTTTGCCATAAAATGAACATTCAGAGAAGAGGGAACAGATTTTTGATATGATCAACCATTAAAGAATTACTGAGTAGCAAATTTTTTTTTCCCCCCCACAACATGCTTACATATTTCAAAATTCTCAGTACAGGGGGTCCTTGGGTTATGACACAGTTCCGTTCCTACAACAGTGATGTAACCCGAAATTTGGTGTAAGTCGAAACACACCCTAGCCTAAGTCACTTACATACCCTAAGACATTTGCAAAATCATAATCTAGAACATAGAAACACAACTAAGCCACAGAAAAAGGAAAAGGACACAGATATACTGTACCGTACACTGTACTGTAGGAACAGAAAAAATGAGTGTAAAAAAAAATCCTTGCCTTTATTCCTTCTCACATCTCAATTTTTTAAAGTTTTTATGGGAGTGAGCGTTGTAAACTCGAAACGTTGTATGTCGAGACGTTGTAACCCGAGGACCCCCTGTAATTATTACTGCCAATACAGCAATACAATGCATCAGGAATAGTAAAGGGGAATTAAAAGATACATACAGTGAAGTAATAGATGCTCTAAACTTATTTTTTTTCTGAGGTGTTTACAAGTGAGAAAGCAGATAACCTCCCAGTAGTAAATGTGACTATTAAGGAGGTTCAGAGTGATTTAAAAATCATAGAGGGAGAAGTACTGCTTAGATTAAATAGGCAGAAATTAAACAAATCACCAGGACCAGATAATACTTACGCCCGAGTTCTAAATGAGACTAATGATTACATACAGTATATAAACCCTTGACACATTTTAGGAACTCATTGCACACTGGGGATATTCCAAAGAACTAGAAAATTGCAAATATTATCCTGTTATATAAAAAGTGTGACCAGGCAGATCCAAGCAACTATAGGACAGTAAGCTTAATGTACACCACAGGAAAATTAATGGAAAGAATTAAGCAGCAGCACATGGTAAGTACAGGAGTTTTTCCGAACAGTCAGCATGGGTAAGGAAGAAGGAGGTCATGTTTTACTAACATGCTAGAATTCTATGAGGAAGCAACAAAAGGATAAGATCAAAGTGGAGCATATGATATTATTTATGTTGACTTTCAGAATGCATCTGATAAGGTGCCACACAAGAGGCTGACCATCAAACTAAAAGAAGTGGGTGTTCAGGGTGATGTTTGTAGATGGGTGCAAAATTGGCTCAGACACAGGAAGCAGAGGGTGATGTTGTGAGGAATCTTATCAGAATTGGCTGATGTTGAAGTGGTGTTTCTCAGGGGTCAATGCTAGGGTCACTGACATTTTATATCTATCTATATAAAAATGATTTGGATAGGAATATAAGTAACAAGCTGGTTAAGTTTGCAGGTCATACCAAAATACTGTAGGTGGATTGGCAGATAATTTGGAATCCATTAAATCATTGCAGAAGGACTTGGACAGCATTCAGGCTTGGGCAGATTTGTGGCAGATGAAGTTTAATGTCAGTATAGGGTGGTCCAGATCTAATTATGCAATTTTCATTACACTATAACTTAAGTTTATTACATAGAGAATTCACAAAAAATTCTTTTTTTTGCCGATAGATGGCAGCATCTGCCCTGCATTCCAAAATGGCAGGGAGACGTTGAACAGCGGGTGTGATGTGTTCTCCTTTTCATAATCAGATCTGGACCACCCTGTAAATGTAAAGTATTACACATAAGTAAAAATAAAAAAAGTAAACAAAAGTAAAAATGTTAGGTTTGAATACACAATGGGAAGTCTGAAAAGAAATCGAGAATACACTTTATTAGAAGGATTTAGGAGTCATAGTGGACTCTACAGCTATCAATTTCCAGACAGTGTTCAAAAGCCAAGAAGGAGACTAACAGACCGTTAGGTTATATAGCACAGTGTGTAGAGGACAAATCCAAGGAGGTTATGCTCAAGCTTTATAATGCACTGGAAAGGCCTTATATCGAGTACTGTATGAAGTTTTGGTCTCCAGGCTACAAAAAAGACCTAGCAGTGCTGCAAAAGGTTGAGAGACAAGTGACTAGGCTGATTCCAGGGCTACTGGGGATGAATTACAAATAAATATTAAAAGAGCTGGGCCTTTTCAGTTTAAGCAAAAGAAGATTAAGAGGTGACATGACTGAATTGTTTAATATTATGAAGGGAATTAGTACAGTGGATCAAGACTTATTTTAAAATGAGTTCATCAAGAACAAAGGGACACAGTTGGAAACTTGTTAAGGGTAAATTTTGCACAAACATTAGGACATTTTTCTTTAAACAGAGAACCACAGACATTTGGAATAAGCTACCAAGCCAAGTAGTGTAATAAGCAGTAAGACTTTAGGCTCTTTCAAAACTAGAGTATTTTTTTTTTTTTAACAAGAAATAAGTGGATAAGACTGGCAAGCTTTGTTGGGCTGAATGGTCCAGTCTCATTTAGATTGTTCTAATTTGGTGCATATTATACCAAATCAAATGGACAACCCATTTATCAAAAGAAAACCATGACGTCTACATGGATTACTTAGATTTCCATCCATCTTAGACTGGTAACACAACTAGTATGCTAATAAAAGTTAAGATTTTCTAAGTTTGGCTATACTGGAAATAATTGTAAAGTTTTGTAGAAATAGGTGCTGGGGCTTTCACACGATACTGTAACAGAAAGATAGAATTTAAATTTTAAATATAAAGTACATACATAAATCCTTCTTCAAAATTGCAACTTTGAAAGTTTTCCTTCTTTAGTTGCTTTTTCTTGACTGCAGATTATATGATGCAAGTATTTATCACTACAACTTGTTAAAATGCATTGGTATTTTAACCACTGACGTGAATAGTATAGGGTGATCCAGATCTAATTATGCAATTTTCATTATGCTACAACTTAAGTTTATTACATAGAAAATCACCAGAAAAATCCTGGACCATCAAGAAGTGTGCGAACTGACAACATGAATCGTCTTTGCCCGAACTGAAATCATC
Organism: Polypterus bichir lapradei; assembly: GCA_026402145.1. Classification (NCBI taxonomy): domain Eukaryota; kingdom Metazoa; phylum Chordata; class Cladistia; order Polypteriformes; family Polypteridae; genus Polypterus; species Polypterus bichir. The sequence continues at coordinate 12,508,772 of JANRMT010062821.1, read as the reverse complement.
CCCACATAAATCAAAGTCATCCAAATGATCAGTATCTGCATAATTAGATCTGGACCGCCCTGTAGAACAACTCTATTAATGCACTACATACTATCAATAACTGCCCCATTACATTTTTATTAAAAGCAAAGTCAAACAATCCATAAAGTGAACAGGTTTCAAAATTCTACTTTACTTTGTTATGGGTTAAAAAGATATAAAAAAAAACAAAACTGCTGCACTACTGTTTCATTATGACTTACAAGTGAAATCATAATTACAAGAAGCATAACAACAATAAATGAAAAATAACTTATCAAATACTATAACTTTTTCAACTGACTGATATTCTGCAAAGTAGAAATGACTGCTGTACCCTGCTCTATGCTATGTTTTCAGGCAAAACTAATTTTAGGATTGAAAAGGTGAAGAGGCACAGTAACATTAGACTGTTGACTATGCTAATCAACCTGGAGGATGTAGGAAATGCTAATGTGAGAAGTCATTTCATGAAATGTACAAAATGAAAACAAAAATGTATACGAATGCAGCACGGTTTGCTACTGCTAAGAAAATTATCTTAAATATTCAGCAGCTTGTTGATCACATGTAATGGCTTCGAAGTTCCAACAATGCTCCAGTCAGATTTCAGCATTACAGGTTAGGGGTTGGACAGCAATCTTTCAAAATCAGAGGGTCATTATCTGTTACAAATAGATTGTCTTTTGAACTCACAGAAAGGTAACAAGAGGAATATCATAAAAAAATAAGATACCTACTATAATAATACCTTCCTCTCTGGTATAATAGAGGTTGTGAAAATGCTCTTTACTATTAGCTCAAAAACTGTGGAATGTGAGCATGCTTTCAAGGCTAAATCTCATTTTTACTAATATGTGGTCCCACTTAATGGGACAAACTAACAAAGTTTAATCAGCTGTATACATATGTAGATCACTTGCTGTGGCCAGCTAAAGATGTAGGACACTATGAAAGATATACTGCACTTCAGAATAACCATCAAGGTAAACCGGATGATGCTTTGTCAGAGAAACTAATTGGAGAGGTCTAAATTAAGCCTGAAAATAAAATCTGAGAATACATTATTAATGCTGGATTTTAGATCATTTTTGACAAAAAATCACCTATTTTAATATTCTCCTCCAATATGTGAATTGTGTTTAAATTGTTTAAGAAGAGTGTTATGCACTAGTATACAACAAAACTTTACAAAAAACACTGCTGTAAAAACCTGCAGGTAACACTCCACCCCATATATACACATCGACTACAAGAAACTGACGACCAGGCTTGCAAAGCAAGTTGCACAGCAGGCTACCGTATGCATTTACAATTCGTTCAACCCTGTAATGATAAGATATCGCTGTCATATTTATGGCATCACATTCCACGACATAATTGACATGATGATCACAATCACATTATGCATAATATCACGTTGTGTAAACAAGGATATAAAACTTTTTCAATTCAGGTTCTACATAGAAAAAAATAACCCAAAACACACATATAAAATGTGTTAATTGCTACAGCCTCTAACTCAATTCTCAGCTACTCAGCAACAGTGGTCTTCTATTGTTATTCTTTAACAGTTGCTTTTCTGTGTATTATAATGAGCCATTCCATGGTGCATGATCATCACAGAAACAAAGAAGCAAAGAAATGAAGCTGTTCAAAAGCAGTCAAACATCTGGACTTCTTTTTCATCAATTACTCAAAAGCGAAAATACTCAGCATTTATACCTATTAAGGTTTACGGACCATAGAACTTAGGGTTTCCAGGTGAAGCAACTGCTTCTTTGACAACAGAATCACAGTTGTCAAGCTGCAAGCTTTCTGCTAAAACGAGACACTGCTACTTGCCTGCAGTGTCTGCCTTCATAGGCATGCTGCAGCGGCGTTTTGTTTTTTTTATTTCTTAAGTAAATCGTGAAGTTTAAAATGTAGATCGCACGGTTATTTCTGTTGATTAATTCATGATTTCATTATTTACAGCTAATACTGTTAACAAGTGGTCTCTATTTTTGCCTGTTGTATACAATCTAGCACCTTTCACATCTATCGCCACTCTCACTGCCCGCTTGCCTGCGTGCAGCATATGTCGAATGATATATGATTTAATGTATTTCTTTTGACATAAATTCTCCGAGCTGTAAAATACATATACATTATATATAAAAACGAAACTGCTATACAGTTAATACAGTTGTCTATCTGTCTAGTGCGTTCTCTGTCTGCCTATTATATAGTGCCTTTCCTGTTAATCTGTTGTACAGTGCCTTCTCTATCTGTCTGTCTAGTGTATTTCAAATCTATCTGTACTCTCACTGCCTGCTTGCCTACCTGCAGCGTTTGATGATTAATTACAGAGATTAAAAAAAATGTATATTTGTGTGATACAGTGAATTCCCTGTCTGCCTATTATATAGTCCCTTCCCTATCTATTCATTTATCTAGTGCCTTTCACATGTGAATGTACTCTTACTGTCTGCTTGCCTTTCTGCAGCAGTCATATAGTGCCTTTCACATCTATCTACCTACCTATTTATTATATAGCACCTTTCACATCTATTTATCTGTATGTCTATTTTTTCTCCTGACAGTTTTATATCTTCTATTACACAGTGCCTTCCCAGTTTATCTGTCTACTGACCTCTCTGTGTATTATTCAGTGCTGTCTGACAGTGAATGTCTTACATAACTTAAAAATAAGAACAGTTATAAGGACACTTGTTCATGTTAACTGCAGTCTCAATTTTTAAATATTTTAAAAAGAGCATCCCACATTTATTACATAGTGACTTTCCTATATGTACTCCAATGGTGGTCTTGCTTTCCTGTAGCGTCTGTTGAATAATAAACAGGCTGAAGTATTTTTCATTTATTTTATTTACATAAATCTCAGAGATAAATAATTAAATAAATAAATACACAATAAAACTAATATATTGCTAATGCTGATCTCTGTCTGGTGCTTTCTCTTTGTTTTCTTATATAATGCCTTTGCTGTCTGCCTATTATACAGTGAATTCCTTCTCTATCTGTCTATGTAGTAATAATAGTATTACTTTTTGGCTTCCCTGTCTGCTTTGTATATAGTGCCTTTCCTATCAATCTATCAAATATAATACCTTTCATGTCTGTCTACCTATCTATCCAGTTTCTTCTCTGTCTGTATATTATTTACTGTATACCCTGTTTTTTTCTGACAGTTTTGTATATGTCATACGGTGCCTTCCATACCTATCTGTCTGTCTAGTGCTTTTCACATCTACTTGTACTCTCATTATCTGCTTGCCTTCCTAAAAGTATCTGTTGATTAATAAAAAGGCTGGACCATTTTTCAGTTAGTAGTGCTTTCTCTGTCTGTCTTTTATACAGTGAACTTCCTGTCTATCTACTGTATATAGTAATAGTAATTTTATTATTATATAGCAGCTTCCCTATCTGCCGATAATATAATGCCTTTCCTTCCTATCTATTTATCCCCTTAGCTGTTCATATTATACAGTGCCTTTCCTATTTATTTATATATCTAGTGACTTCTCTGTCTGTCTATTATGCAGTACTATGTCTTATGAATTTTAAAAACAAGTTATAAAGACACCTGTTCATGTTAATTGCAGTCTCAATTGTTAAAAATATTTTAAAAGGAGCATTCCACATGAAAATACAACGATCTGACTGACTGTGCATACCACTTTATATGGCTAAAAAGAAAAAAAAATTCCCCAGTGGGGAATCGAACTCGGGTGTCTGATGCGCAACGGGCCTGCTGTGCACCGATTGGCTGAGCAGTCTGTCAACTATCCGCGACTGGGCCCCGCATAGTAGGCGGGGAAAGTTAACCCGAAATAATAAACCATTTCTCACAGAACTACAGTCAGTTTATGTAGTTGTTGGTGAGCTGGTGAACTGATGACTGGAGATGGTACTAAAGTGAAAATTCTTTACACTATAACGAAATATTTTGGTGCTGTATAAATGTAAAATTTGATTTTGTCTCTGTTAAACATTACATTTCCAATAGTTTGTTTTATTGCACTTATTTTGTTCAGTGTTTATTAGAACGCTGGGCGGGGGGGGCGCCAGAGGGGGTGTTCGCCCAGGGCACCAGACAGGCTAGGACCGCCCCTGATTACGGGAAATTAGCCTTTTAAATACATAGGAATTACAGCAAGAATTAAAAAAAAAAAAAGAATCCCAAACTATATCATACAATTTGTGACTGGGGCATATATTTTATGATTACAAGTATTTAAAAACACTAAACTTAAGTCACGAAATGTATACTGATCGTTCATAATTCGGTGTTATTTGAAAATAACATTTATCCACGGCTACTTTATGACAATCTAAAGCATAGTTTCTTAAAGTTATTAGACATGCAAGTTTCATTTACGATATACTGTGTTTTCCCAGAACGGTATACTGAATATGCTGTTTGATTAATTTTGTGCAGCGAGTAGTCATCAATCACCACCGTGTCCGTGAACAAGCACGAAAGACCAAGAGTATCATGAAGACTTGCACAGTTGTGGGTGTGCTGTGCGCACAGACCTCTCAGAACGTAGATCTATTTGTGTATGTTTGCGGGACTGTGCCACAGAGGGCGCGACAGAAACGAAGACAGGCATGCGGTTTGCCCGCCACTAGTGTGGGTGGGGCGTCAATCCACTGCAGTTTTCTGTTCATGTAACAATAACGACTTATTTCAATTCACTATTACTTTGTGACAGTTATCTTACTTTTACATCAATATAATGCGTTAAATACATGCAAAACAATGTTTGATTAGTTAAATATACGACTAAAGGCCCTTAACCTGAGCCGTCTATATATTCTTACCTCAGTCACAATTGTGGAGATGTACCTTTCTTTGCTGTATTCCCAGCCCTGCAGACATTCCTCCGTTTCGTTCACCTGACCATCTCTTCTCCACTTGAAACGGGTGCATCTACTGAGCGTTAGTGTCCCATCAAACGCTACAGAAGGGATAAGCGACTGATTGAGAGCTAAACCGCTGCCATTCACTGTGGGCACCCGGCAGTAATGCAACGGTGTATCCGCCAGAAATACCATGGACAGCCCCACGTAGCCATTAGGGATGATACTGCAGCTGAGCAGAAAGAAAACAGTCCTCTGGAAGGGACCCCAGTCTCCCAGAAAAGACGTAATAACGTCGTAGTCTTGAGTTTCCATACTGTGAATTATGTTTACCTCTATGCTACACAACAAGCTACTCAAATGCAAACGCAGAACCTAATGCAGTCAAATTTGAGCGTTACTGCCGACTGTCCCCGTGTCTATCGTGCTCCAAACAGCTCTGAAAGGATCCTAAACAATCCGAGACGATCGACATTTAGGAGTAAACGTACGCCACAAATATGAAACGCCTCCGGGTAAACTTTCGCTTCGTGAAAACACAACAGGTTTCAAATAGAACTATTTTCACTAAAGTCCTAACTTCTGCCAAGATATGATACGCAAAAGGTACTTTCTCGCACAGGTGTGTGCAGTCGAAACAAACAGCTCCCTTACTCTCCGTCGCCCACGTGTTAATAATACAGTCCTCCGCTGCCGCTGGGCGGGTCTGGAAGAGCGTGAGCTCGCTTGTCACAAGTGGCACGCGCATACTCCGCGCTGTTCCGCAGTGAATCTTTAGTCTTATTTTTTATTAAAATAATCACGAGCACCTGGAATACGCTTTTCGATTTGCTTATTCAAGAAGCTTGTGCGTACAGTAAAAGAAACGAGTTTTCAAAACATTGACAGATGAATGCGCGAGTTAATTTATTTTAGGGTGACCAGACGTCCTCTAAAAGGAGGACATGTCCTCTTTTTTAACATGGTTTCCACCGTCCTCCAGGCATTCCAAAAATTCATTAAAATGTCCTCCTTTCACAGAATCACGAACAGAGTTAACCATTTTTGACTAATTACATATGATATATACCGAGAATGAGCAGCCGTCGGCCATTCTCCATTCATCTGTGTCACCGCGTGACATTACGTTACGTTATCATGTTATCAATAATTGTAACATCAAGTAGCGGCAACACTGTTTTATATTCTATTTCCGTCCGACGGCGCAACGGACAGTGGTTAGCGGTTGATTGGAGTTGGAAAATATATTTGGTCATTTTTGTCCCCCTTTTTGACTGTCGGTGTCCTCCTTTATAGCCGAACTCATCTGGTCACCCTATTTATTTAGACTAGTTTGATCACATTATCTATTTTTGCCACTACTTATTTGGCTTTTGCCTACTTATACAGGTGCCGGTCATAAAATTAAAATATCATAAAGATTTATTTCAGTAATTCCATTCAAAAAATGAAACTTGTATATTAGATTCATTCATTACACACAGACTGATGTATTTCAAATGTTTATTTCTTTTAATTTTGATGATTATAACTGACAACTAATGAAAGTCCCAAATTCAATATCTCAGAAAATTAGAATATTGTGAAAAGGTTCAATATTGAAGACACCTGGTGCCACAAACTAATCAACTAATTAACTCAAAACACCTGCAAAAGCCTTTAAATGGTCTCTCAGTCCAGTTCTGTAGGCTACACAATCATGGGGAAGACTGTTGTCCAAAAGACGACCATTGACACCTTGCACAAGGAGGGCAAGACACAAAAGGTCATTGCTAAAGAGGCTGGCTGTTCACAGAGCTCTGTGTCTAAGCACATTAATAGAGAGGCGAAGGGAAGGACAAGATGTGGTAGAAAAAAGTGTACAAGCAATAGGGATAACCGCACCCTGGAGAAGATTGTGAAACAAAACCCATTCAAAACCTGTGGGGGAGATTCACAAAGAGTGGACTGCAGCTGGAGTCAGTGCTTCAAGAACCACCACACACAGACGTATGCAAGACATGGGTTTCAGCTGTCGCATTCCTTGTGTCAAGCCACTCTTGAACAAGAGACAGCGTCAGAAGTGTCTCGACTGGACTGCTGCTGAGTGGTCCAAAGTTATGTTCTCTGATGAAAGTAAATTTTGCATTTCCTTTGGAAATCAAGGTCCCAGAGTCTGGAGGAAGAGAGGAGAGGCACAGAATCCATGTTACTTGAGGTCCAGTGTAAAGGTTCCACAGTCAGTGATGGTTTGGGGTGCCATGTCATCTGCTGGTGTTGGTCCATTGTGTTTTTGTGTCAACACAGCCGTCTACCAGGAAGTTTTAGAGCACTTCATGCTTCCTGTTGCTGACAAACTTTATGGAGATGCAGATTTCATTTTCCAACAGGACCTGGCACCTGCACAAAGTGCCAAAACTACCAGTACCAGTACGTGACCATCATCATCGAGTCCTTCTATGAGAACCCTAAATACAAAGAGGACTGTTTGATTTATGTTAGGTAGATTGCCCAGAGGGGACTGGGCGGCCTCTTGGTCTGGAATCCCTACAGATTTTATTTTTTTTCTCCAGCCTCTGGAGTTTTTTTTTGTTTTTTCTGTCCACCCTGGCCATCGGACCTTACTTATTCTATGTTAATTAATGTTGACTTATTTTTATTTTTTTATTGTGTCTTCTATTTTTCTATTCTTCATTTTGTAAAGCACTTTGAGCTACATTTTTTTGTATGAAAATGTGCTATATAAATAAACATTGTTGTTGTTGTAAGGACCATGGTATCCCTGTTCTTGATTGGCCAGCAAACTCGCCTGACCTTAACCCCATAGAAAATGTATGGGGTATTGTGAAGAGGAAGATGCAATTCGCCAGACCCAACAATTCAGAAGAGCTGAAGGCCACTATCAGAGCAACATGGGCTCTCATAACACCTGTGCAGTGCCACAGACTGATCGACTCCATGCCATGCCACATTGCTGCAGTAATCCAGGCCAAAGGAGCCCCAACTAAATATTGAGTGCTGTACATGCTCATTCTTTTCATGTTCATACCTTTCAGTTGGCCAACATTTCTAAAAATCCTTTTTTTGCATTGGTCTTAATTGACATTCTAATTTTCAGTTGGCCTTTCAGTTGCCCAACATTTCTAAAAATCCTTTTTTTGTATTGGTCTTAATTGATATTCTAATTTTCCGAGATACTGAATTTGGGACTTTCATTAGTTGTCAGTTATAATCATCAAAATTAAAAGAAATAAACATTTGAAATACATCAGTCTGTGTGTAATGAATTAATCTAATATGCAAGTTTCACTTTTTGAATGGAATTACTGAAATAAATCAACTTTGTCATGATATTCTAATTTTATGACTGGCACCTGTAGTTAGTCACATTCATTAGATATGAAAGTGTACCAAGTTTACTAGTGAATGTAACCCACGTACCACGTTGGGCCGTGCAAAACTCAAGTGTAATCTAGCAATGGAATCTGTCTGGTCTCAAAACGTGAAAGTGGCCCGAAAATGAAGTAACGAACGAATGTGGAATGTTTCTTTATTCCAATTGATTGATCAAATCATTTCAAATGATATATATTTTTTCAAATAATTGATTCATTTTAATGACGAAAATCAATTTATTCCCTGTTGAATATTGCGTTCGTTGTTAACAAAACATAAGTAACCTTTTTGCATAATTGTGATTTTATGGCTAGGAGTGAATAAGTGGTCAGCCGAATAAGCAGCAGCGAAAATGCAGCTAACCTCAGCCATATAATAGTAATGACCTTCATCTAGTTCTCAGACTCAGTCCTGGGGACTTCATGTGACTTCAGGCTTTTGTTCCAATCAAATTCTCTTTTAATTAGACTCCTAGTTTATTAAGTAAGCTGTGGTTTCCTAGTTGTTATGGGGTCAACGTAGAAAAATCACAAAACTAAGTTTGGTTAATGCATGTGACAAGCATTTGTGCATGCCACAAGGGAATTGTGTTTTTTCTTAACCTTGAGCTTAAGATTTTCATCATCATGATTTTTATTATGATGATTTGTATTATGTTTTTCCTAGTATTCTGGTTATTTAATCCATTTCTTTATGAGTATGTTAGTGGTCTGATGTTGAAATACTTGCCTTTCAGCATTCAGTGCCTGCTCTGCTCATTGTTAATTATTATTATTATTATTATTATACAATTATGAGTGTAAACTACACAGAAAACAGCCAAATTAATAGGAAAACAATACAAGCAAATTAATCATTTAAAGCTATGGTAAAAATTCAAATATTTCTAAACTTTTTATATTGTAAAAGAAACAAAAACAAAATTGTGCTTTTCTGAATACAATACAATACAATACAATTTATTTTTGTATAGCCCAAAATCACACAGGAAGTGCCGTAATGGGCTTTAACAGGCCTTGCCTCTTGACAGCCCCCCAGCCTTGACTCTCTGAGAAGACAAGGAAAAACTCCCAAAAAAAACCTTGTAGGGAAAAAATGGAAGAAACCTTGGGAAAGGCAGTTCAAAGAGAGACCCCTTTCCAGGTAGGTTGGGCTTGCAGTGGGTGTCAAAAGAAGGGGGCCAATACAATACAATACACAGAACAGAACAAATCCTTAATACAGCATAAAAATAAAAATTTTAGAAGTATGGAGCAGAATTTAACAGTAGATGATATCACATAATAAGATTTGGATATTTTTAGATTCCTGGAGACCTCATCCATCAAGCTGCCTCCCCCATTTGGCCATTCCATGGCTAAAACAGTGCTGGGCCAGCCAATCCGATGAAAGGACCCCTCTTTCCCATGATTCCTGTGATCCTCCATCAGGGATGACTTTACCATAGGCAGGCAAAAAACTTGGCAGGTGGGTCGTGGCACCAACTGCCACATTTGAGTACCGAGAACAGAAACAGAATAGGTGAGGGTTAGTATTAAATTATAACTATCATGTTACTTATGTTTTAGTGCTAATGACTAACAACAGAGATGCAGTCTGTACAGTTAATCAGCAGCTCTAGTCAGGATATGCTAAACTGAAGTAGTGAGTCTTCAGCCAGGATTTAAAGGCTGAGACCAAAGGGGCATTTCTTATAGAAGTGGGAAGACCATTCCACAGTTTAGGGGCCCTGTAACTAAAAGCTCGACCTCCCACTGTTATTTTATTAATCCTTGGAATCATAAGCAGACCGGCATCTTGAGATCTTAATGTGCGCTCAGGTTTGTAAGTCATGATAAGTTCAGACAAGTAAGTCAGACCTTTGCCATTTAATGCTTTATATGTTAAAAGGAGGATTTTGAAATCTGCCCTAAACTTAACCGGGAGCCAGTGTAAGGATTTAAGAACTGGAGTTATGTGTTCATATTTTCTTGTTCTTGTAATAATTCTTGCAGCCGCATTTTGGATTAACTGGAGGCTGTATAGAGAACAGTTTGAACAGCCAGTGAACACCGCATTGCAGTAGTCAATCCTACTAGAGATAAATGCATGAATTAATTTCTCAGAATCCTGTTTATTTAGAAAGCGCCTTAATTTCCTAACATTTTTAAGATGGAAGAAACATGTTTTGGACAACTTTGTAATATGTGCTTTAAATGACATGCTAGAATCAAAGATAACTCCTAGATTGCGGGCTGATTCAGTAAAATTAATTTGGATTCCAACTGAGTTAAATGATGACAAAATATTGTTGTGATCTGCGTCATTCCCTCCAACAATTAACATCTCTGTTTTATCTGTATTTAAAGACAAGTAGTTATCATTCATCCACTCCTTTAATTCGCTAACACAACTAATTAAAGACAACATCGGAGAAACTTCATTTGACTTAAATGAAAGGTATAACTGGGTGTCATCTGCATACAAGTGAAAATTAACATTATGTTTCCTAATGAGAGATCCCAGTGGAAGCATGTAAAGTGAAAACAGTAAAGGTCCCAGTACTGAGCCCTGCGGGACACCATATTGAACTTCTGTGTATAATGATGGAGTACTGTCAGCACATTTCTGTACATACTGGAATCGATTTGATAAATAAGAACTAAACCAAGCGAGCTCGGGGCCTGTAAGCCCAACATTGTTTGCTAGCCTGTGCAGTAAAATAGGCTGTGCAGCATTAAGTGCAGCATTTGACAATGGTGTCAAATGCTGCACTTAAGTCTAACAACATAACTACAGTGGAGTTTCCTTCATCAGAGGATATCAGAATGTCATTTACAACCCGTGTTAGTGCCGTTTCTGTACTATGACCAGTGCGAAAACCAGACTGGAATTTCTCAAATAAATTGTAATGCGTAAGGTGTGACTGAAGCTGACTGGCGACTACTTTTTCTAGTATTTTAGAGAGAAACGGTAAATTTGAAATAGGCCTATAATTATTTAGTATGTGTGGGTCTAGGTCTGACTTTTTAAGTAATGGTTTAATGACTGACACTTTTAGTGCATCAGGTACTGTGCGATGCAGTAATAAGCTATTGATAATGGTTAGAATAGGCGCCGCAAGAACATCCATGGCACTTTTTACTAGTTTTGTTGGCACTGGATCTAGGGAACAAGTAGTGGGCTTCATTTTAGTAATTAAAGTTAAGACTTCCTGCTCAGTTACAGGATTAAAATTATTAAATGCCAAATCAGATAAAAGGTAGCTAAATTCAGTCATGAACATTGAATATGACCCTGGTAGTCTGTAGACTAGCACTATAATTGTGTTGGAATCTGTTTTAATATTTAAAATGAATGCCTCAAAGGATGTAAAGTTGCCTAAATTTTTAGAAGTGATTTGCATTTTGTTACAATGAATTATTCCAAGGCCTCAACCAGAATCTCTAGACTTATGAAGGAACGAGTATCAGCTAGGGGAACAGTGTCATATTTACTAAGCCAGGTTTCAGTGAGAAGACACAGATCAGATTTTGTACTTAATATAATATCATTTACCAAAACAGCTTTAGTGCCAAGAGAGCGAATGTTCAATAAACAGCATTTAAAACTGCATGGTTCTTTCTGAATTGGTGATATACTTTTTGTTTTAATTTGAAGTAAATTTCTATTACAGATGCCCCTGGTGGAGGGTCTGGTTTTATCCCTTGGTCTAATTATACAGCTTATTTTTTGGTTATCAATTAATTTAAGGTTTGTATCAAGACTAAATTTACTGGATGCCCCACAAGGGTTTTGGGTAACAGCTTCAGGAAAATAACAGGTGGGATAAACAACAGCCTGTGATTTAAGATCACATGACTGCGGCCTGGATGGTGCTCTAATCAGTCAACCAGGCAGTTTTGCTGCCATATTTTGGGATAATACATAAGATCCCCTCCAGTTAGGATAAAGACCATCTCTTCTAAAAAATCCAGGCCTTTCCCAAAAATCATCCAAATTGTTCACAAATGCTATGCTTTTATTTGCACACCAGGTTTCTAGCCAACAGTGAAGGGAATGCAATCTGCTATAAATCACATCCCCTCTATACAGTATAATCTTGGTAAGGGACCAGATACAATTAAATTCCAACATTTTCTTTTAGCTTTGGTGCATAGAGAGATGAAGATCCGCTTTAATACCTCAGATTGCTGTAAATAAATATCATTAGTGCCGACATGCAGCAATAAGGTAAATACTTCATCGTTGGCGACACGGTCCAATGCGGCCTCTATGCCAGAAATCTTGGCCCCTGCAAGGCACTTAACATTAACTGCTGGTTTAACATAGTTTGAAATTCTTACATTCTGCACTATGGAATCGCCAATTATGAGCACTTTATTATTCTCAGTTTCCACAGGCACTCTGCGGAGAGCTGAGAATCTGTTCTGGGTCCGAATTGGCGACCTGGGTGCCGGGGGACTACATTTTGGATTCTTAGACCCCCGTCTTACCGTTACCCACTCGCCCTGTGGCTGAATTGGTGCTGCTGATTTCGGCCGCTCACTGACTACAGTGAGACCTGGAGAGACTGAGTCCGAATCAGAAGTAGCCAAATTGTCTAAACAAACCGAGTGAATCCAATTTTCAGTTTGCCTAATAGCTATCAGATTCCTAACGCGGTCCTCCAATTCGCGTATTTTCCTGACCAACTCTAAATTAACTAAACACTTTTGGCAGGTGAAGCTATCTACACTGTCAGCCGGAAAACCTGAACTGTACATACTGCAGGACACGCAACATATAAAAGTGCCCTCGACGGGCAGAGAGCAGATAGAACTTACGTTAAGTGTTGAAGTCATCTTTGCCGTTTTTATAGGTGCTTCAGCGCTTTTCGTGTTCAGCTGAATCACTAAGAGACCGTCGGCTTTAAGTTTCCACTACCCGCTGAGCGATCCAGAATACAGAAAGGAGAAGCAAAAAAAGGAAAACTAAATTAAATTACTTATTATTTATCTGATGCCTTTATCCGAGGTGACTTTCACCAGTTGTTCTTTAAGTTGGAGGACAGGAAGGGTAAGTGACTTGCTCATGGTTACACATGGTCATGGTGTCAGTATCAGGATGTGAAACTACAGCATCGGGTTTGAAATCCAAAGTCCATTAAATAACATTATTCTGAGGTAAAATGACTTACTGATCAGAAAACTGGTTGGAACAGAAACTTGCAGCTATGTGATGTCCACAGGATTGAGTTTAAGAATCATTCCTCAGTTGTATGTGAAACACTTCCTGGTGCTCTGCCAGGGCTGCTTTCTGTTCAGTACCTTGTAACCCAAAAGCTGGATGAAGCAGACAGAGAAAATGGCAGATAATTTCACTGTTTTAATCTGTGAACTCATTGGATTCATTCATTTGAGCTAAATAGGGTCACCAATTGATTTATTTAAGTCAGATTGTGAGCATTTCAACCATTTAATGGCTGCTTCTATACTTTTTCTATGTAATTGTTGTAATTTCTCTATAATTATTATAAGTACTATTGTTAATTAATTTTAGTTGTAATTTACACCATCCCACAAACCAATGGGATTGAAAAGAAAGAAATAATTACAGTGTATTAGGGCACGTTTTGCGGCTGTTAATGGTAGTTAACAAAACTGCAATATGACACAGAGCCCTTCAGTAATCAGTCAAGTGCTGGAGAAGACTTTGAAATTTTACACCTTTCAGACCAATTTATACACACTTAACTATTCCAAAATAAACATGAAATCTCTGAAAGTCCTCAAAGTACTGGTGTGTGGTACATTACTTGGTTATAGTGTTAGTTATTTTTGTAGGTAGCCAGTGTGATAAGTTCCACACAACACGGAAAGAGGTTTGGGGGCAGCCGCCCGTATACTTGAATTTGGCTGCCAAAAATAAGCAAAGGTTGCAGTTCAGTGTTACAGATTTCAGTCCAGAACAAGAACAAAGCAATCAGGCAAACATGGTGGTTATATACAGTTAAACGGAATATTATGTTATCAGACATAATATCAGAATGGGAAGTGACATCATTGGGACCGGAGCCGGAAGTGGCATCGTCAGACCCAAGGAGAATTTCCTGTGAACAGTCTGTCAATGGAAAAGAGCAAAGAATTGTGCACTTTGCCATTCCCTGGTTTTGGTGAGGAATTACCATGTTTTGTGTCTTTTAGCTGCCTCCCATACGGACGTGTATGACACCAGTTACCTGTAGGTCATATACCAATATTTTCGACAGGGGCAGATATAGGAGGGAGCAGCACCCTAGGCTTGAAAAATTGTTCAGACACCACCTAGGTTTTCCGAGAGAACTACTGTATGTATAATGCTTGTGTTTGGAAGTTGATGAGTCTTGAGTAAGCACAGCAGAACAAGAACACCAAATAGAAACAGCCTCTGGGATTATGAGTGGTATAGGCAGAGACCAGAGAATGCAATGACAAAACATAAAATTACACTTGATATCCATCAGAGCAAGTATGCCCTGTCAAATATTAAAAACAAAAGAGTCTGATTCATTAACTTTTTCAGAGATAAAAAAAGAGAGAAAAAGAGAAATTATTCTGGCACATTATTTTCTCAGCATCAGCTATTTTTAGCACATAATACTATGAAAAAATTAAAACAAAAATAAAAACAATTAAAATACATTTGAGGGATGTAGTAAAATAAAATAACAATAAAAACACATCAGCTGTTTAGGTCTGAAAAGTTTGCAAACTCTAGGCACATCTGACAAGCTAAGAATAAACTTCACCTGTTGCTCAATGGACCCACTGCCAACTCAATAACTGTACGAGATGCAATTTGAATTCTTTCATTGCCAAAATGACCTTTCCAAACCATATGATCTGTAGACAACATTTTATTCAGGTATGTAGACTTCCATAAATCAAAGAAAGGTTTTATTTTCAAAAATGATTTCTCACTTTTGTGCTAAGTGACAGGTAAGATGTTGTCAAGAAAATGCAAACATCTGAGAAGCTTGATATGTTTTTCACCCCGATCTGTAGTTCATAAGGCAGTTTTTTTTCTTTATCTGTACATTTCAACTACACAATTTTGAATTATGTACAATTAATGCAAGGAAAGCCAGCAGCTCGTCATGACTGGAATCAGCTGACAAGTGCACCGTGTAATTTGGTTCCAGCATTATGGATGAGTTTCAGTGCATGTCCCATTCACAATTAAATCTAATATACTGTCACATATCAACTTATTTTACACATTTACTATATACCCCAGAGAACCAGTGATCTGCAACTTTGAAATTTGCACAAGGCTCCAGTTACATCACACACATTCAGAAATAATGTCAGTTTAGCATTTGTGCAATAATCACCTTCATATGCTTCAGCATCAATAGAACTAGAAACTAAAACTAGCCATGTCTGAGAAACTGTCATTACTAAAATACATCAAACCACTTTTTTCATGACACTCTTTCAATTCCAACAGCTCATAATCAGCCCTCCCAGCCACCATTAACGCTACATCAACAGCTGGCCTCCATCACTTGCTGCAGTTCACTGGAGACATGTAATCTTGGAATGATGGTGTGTGTGAGTGAGTGAGACTAGTGGTAGATGAGCAATAACAGTAAAGGGATTAAAGAGGACTCAATTGGCCTGTCTAGCAGCAAGAATTTTTTTTATAAATAAAGAACAAATATTTTTTGATACATCTTCATTAAATTTGGAGCCCCTGTAACCTACAGGGCTTGGGCAAAAGTTCATCCGAGATTTTTATAATCTAAGAGATAATGCAAAATTTTACTTTAATGTATATTTCCTGTCGCAGAGTCAGCAACAACTGAAACAGACATCCTGGCAATCATTTCTCATAGTACTTAAGTTAGACTGTACATCAGTAGCATCAACTTCCATACAGTGTACAATTCATAAATCTGTTTACATTTATTTATTTTAAGGACTCTGGGTGTTGGGAAAGGTCATGGGGTCCAGTGGCTGTGGGGCATCTGTTGCTGAAGAAAGATTCACTGATATTGAATTTGCTGACGATGCTGTGATCTTCGTGGGGTCAGTGGAGGTTCTGATCAGGGCTCTTGAGAGACAGAGCGAGGAGTCTAAGTGTCTGGGGTTACAAGTGTCCTGGATAAAAATCAAGATCCAGGACTTTAATGACCTATTAGGCACAGTCATCAGCAGTGTGTCTGTCTGCCGAGAGAGTGTCAACCTCGTCATGAGATTTATTTACCTCAGCAGTGACATTCATGTCTGTGGTGACTCTTCCTATGACGTCAGTAGATGGACTGGGAGAATATGGAGGGGTTATGAGGTTGCTTAATAGGGGTGTGTGGCACAGAAGGACGAAGGTCCAAGTCTTTAGTGTCCAGGTGCTTCCTGTCTTGCTATATGGTTGAGAGATATGGAAGCTGTCCAGTGACATGAGACAAAGACTGGACTCCTTCAGTACTGTGTTTCTTCGGAGAATCATTGGGTACCGCTGGATTGACTTTGTGTCGAATGAGCAGTTGCTCACAGAGTCCTGAATGATGCACATTGCCTGCATTATGAGGGAGCATCAGTTACAGCACTACAGCCACGTAATTTTTGGGACCTGAGCAGCTGGACCAGGCCAAGGGGACACTCAGCAAATTAGTGCACACAACAATAGTAATAGACAAAGTAACAGAATAGGTTGATTTGGTAAATAGTGTTTAAGGCCAAAAGGCCATTATGTTACTGAACCAGAGAGACTGTTGAAAATCAAAAATTAATGGACATCAAATAAAAAGTGAGAGAAAATAGTTGCTTATTCAATATGAATTGTAGCTTTGCCAAAACTATTCTTTTACACAGAAAGGATTACAGTAATATTTTGATTGATAAAATAATATGCTAAAAAAGTAGCTTGAAGACAATGGTGAATGAGTAAGTGATTAGTAGATGGCTGATAAGCAGGAAATATTTAGAACAAGAAAGAACTGGGTTCAGAAAGATGGATGGTTAAACCACTGTTGCCTCTTTTCCCCCAGGACAGCTATTGAAAGCCTCTCTCCCTTTGAACCTCTCCATAGGGACATGCTTCAGGTTTTGTCCAATAGTCACTTCATTTGGACTCACACAGATGCCTCTTGAATCCCATTACTTCATGAATCACACAGGAGACCATACTTTGCCTACTAGCCCCTCTGCAGAGTTTGGCTATTCTAACATTTTACATATGTTACTTTCCTGTAGTCCATGAGGGTTTGGATACTTTTTTGTGGAAAGTCATTCCACTCCTGTCTGAGGTCCATGATGAGTTGAACTATAGTATTAACTAGGTATTGAAGAGGATCCAGACATTGTCAAACAATATTCTGCATGTTTTTAACTAGATTTAGGCTGTTCAGTAATTGTTATATGTTGTGGGACTTCCTTAGTGATGATAATGATATGAGATTGTCCATTATCATGCTCAAAACCCTGTTTTTTGCAGTGCAGGAATGACAGTGAGGTTATTCAATCCTGTCGAAATATGTATTGAGTGATGTTAGTGCTCTGTATGATGCTCAGATTGGATCTGCTACCAAATGCTATTTGCTATGGTTCCCCAAACCATGGTGCAAGGTATTGGTGGCAAATTACTTTAGACAATGGTATACTTTCTTTAGGGTTTCTGTGTTCCCAACTTTGATAATCAATCTGTCCCATACTAAACAAATTTCCATCCCTTGTTAGCCTCTGTGCTAACAAGTGAAGTCTTTCAAGACATCAGATAAGTGCTTGCAGCCTTTGTTAAAGTATATGTTTGTTGTTATTGTTGTTATTTTGTGATTTACATAATATACTGGAGGCTCAAGTAGATGGTGCTATTTAAAACGTCGGATGGTGGGAGGTGTTTGGAAACCCTGTTTAGAAAAGGTGTGAGAAAAAGAGTGTTGTTACTGGTCTCCTGCTTTATTGAAATGAATCCACATACAAATGCAACAAATTGGCGATGAGGGTGGCACTTTTGTAGCTGCACCCACATGCTGCTTTCCTGGAGTTCCCAACCTAAAGTTATGTTTAAAGCACATGAAAAGTTATTTTCTAACTACATACTTGCTTTCGGTGGGGATGAATTTCCTGATGAATGGAAAAGGGTGCTGCTGATCCACTGCTTAGGAACAGAAGGACAGAGGATTTAGAACATGTTGTCATTGACCACGGACACCTACTAAGGTAGCATACGTGTGATAGAAACTTTCCTCAGCCCACGGATGTGTGCATCACATATGGGAATGTTTGATTCTCAAAACTGACTTGATTTTAGATACGGCACTTGTCATTACCAGGCAAATCAAATTCACAATGACTGAGGCAAAGGTGATTGCTGAAGGTTAGACAAAACTTTTGAATGCAGTACAGACAAAGCACAGGGCAACACAAAAACAAGCACACTGATTATAAGCCTCTAATGGTTCACACTGCTTCCACTATGGCTCTGATAAACATTTAGCAAATGGAGTAACTGGCTAAAAATGCAAAAATGTTTATCTTGTAGAAAAAACAGAAATTTCTTCAAAGTGTACCAGTCCACATCAAAAACAGAAAATGAAATTACTGAACCTGAAGTTTCTGTTCTCACTGAGCAAAGTAATGTTCCAGAGAATTAAAAAAAATTATGTGCTATGTGAAAATTTCAGTTAAACCTGAGATTTTAACTCTTGAACTCTTAATTGACACAGGCTCTGCAGTCTCCATCCTCCCTGCAGAAATTTATAAGAGACACCTCTCCAAATGTAAATTGACTAAGCCCAAAGCACAGTTGGAGACATATTCCAAAGAAAAGCTGGATAGTGTAGGATAGTTAGCTGCTGAAGTTACTTGCCAAAACAAAACTGCACTTACTGAATTTTGTACTGTAAAAATAAGTACACACATCCCTGGAATGGACCTGCTATCTGTACTCCACTTGCAAATTTCAGGAGGACAGCTGCTATTAGAAAGTACACTACCTTGTGCCATGTACCAACCTACTGGACTAAAAGGAGATACAACTATGTCAGACTTTGGATTTGTAAAAAGATTTCTGTACAGGGTTAAAGTGTGTCCAGAGGTGAAATCTGTCAAGCAAAAGCTACAGCACATACCCCTTTCAATACATGAAGCAGTGTCTTCAGAGCTCAGCCACTAGAACAGAATTGAATCATTGAGAAAATAGGTTCCTCTGAATGGGTTTTACCCATAGTAGTGACAAAAAAAGAGAACTGGGGACATACACATGTGTGGGGATTTGAGAGAGCCAAATAAGAAAGTTGTAGTTGACAGTTATCTGCTTCCTTTTATTGAAGACATCTTGTCTGAACTGAGGGGATCTGTGATGTTTTCTGCTCCTGACCTCAAGAATACATATCACCAACTTCAGCTACATGAAGAAAGCAGGAAACTGACAGCTTTTGTAACACATTAAGACTTGTACAGGTATGGCAGAGTACCCTATGGACTCAGTTCCACTCCAGCAGCTTTTCAAAAGATGATAAGCACCATCTTAAAGGGTCTTCAATGTGTACAATGCTACCTTGATGACATAATTGTAAATGAACTTCAGTAAAGGGGCATGGCACTAATTTGACTGCTGCACTAAGTAGGATTAAAAAAGCTGGACTAAAACTTAACTTTGAAAAGTACCAGTTTAGACAGACTAAACTACATTTTTGAGGCTATACAATTGCTTCAGATGGCTTGCTGCCATATGAAACTCATATCTCTATGGATGCTACAGGACACCAATCATTTCTTCTAATGAATTTCATGGTATAGCAAGTTCATTCCTAAATTATGCCACATCTTAGCTTTATTCAACCCCGGGTTACCAACACTTCTCTCAACAGATTTATCTTACTATGGCCAGGGAGTAGTTCTTGCAGAAGTTGTGGAAGATGAAGCAGAACAGACTGTTGCCTTTGCCTCACATACCCTCTTTGATGCTGAATGAAATGGCACGTGTTTGGGCTGCTGAGAAATGGCATACATGGCTATGGGGAAGAAAGTTCCTTTTGAGAATAGATCATCAGGTCTTAAACACACTTCTGATAATAAAAGGAAAAAACACGCATGATTGTGAATCGCAGGGTGGTCTGCCCACTTACTCAAATTTGATTAAGATATTCAGTACAGGGCAGGGACTTTAAATCATGTTTCTAACTGCCTTTCTAGACCGCCTTTGCCTAATGTTGAGAATGCTCAAAAGGAGTCAATCGAATCTATAGCTGGTGCGTTAGCAGAGTATCCAAAGAAGACTTTATGATTGTTTGCAAGTTTTACCCTTTACTTAGTAAACTGCATACTCAGATACAATCACACAAGTCTAATCGAAAGGCACAGGACACAGATTAGACATGAGCTTTCAGTAGTTGATGTTTGCATCACTAGAGACACACACTGCTTGGCTGTTCCACAGTAACTCCAGAAGAGACTTATAGACATTTCCCATGAAGGAAATCAAGGAATTGTTTGCACAAAACAACATCTTGGAGAATTATACTGGTGTCCGAAAATGGATCAAACTGAAACTCTGATAAAGAGCAGTCCAACATGCAGGCAACATGACAAAACTTGCATCATGTACAATGTTCCATTGTACCATATACCCCTACCAAGTACTGTATAGTTAGAAGTTGCAGCATATATTGTAGGACCCTTTGAACTTGCTCCTTCTGATTGCAGTTACGTATTCACTTTGATTAACTATTTTAGAAAGTAGCCTACAGTAGCTTTATGTTCTACAATAGATATGAAGACTGTGAACTGAATACTAGACTCAGCCAAGAAGGGAATCCAAGTGAACTGGTATCAGGTAAAGGACTACAGTTCATGGTACATGAGTTCACAGACTTCTTAAAACACAGGAAAATAAAGCACTTGAAATCATCTACCCTCGCTCCAATGGGGAGGTAGACAGATTTAACAGAGTTCTGAAGGACTGTTTACAAACTGCAACCATCCAAGCAGAACCATGGAAATCATCCATCAACAGGCCAATGAGAACAACACTCCAGATTCTAAAATGACTGATTCTGGTAATGTCACAACAGTAAAAAAAAAAAAATGACAAGATGAAGAGTTATGCTGATGTAAAAAGTTGATCAAAACAAGCTACATTTACATCTGGTGAAAGAGTGAGAGTAAAAAAAAACTCTGGAAGGTTAGGAAAGGTGAGAATAAATACACAAAACCAAAAACAGAAAAAGTATTTTCCAAACACTTACCTTCTAGATGATGGTAGGATGTGGAATGCTTCACATCTTTCAGCTTGGCCTGAAAGTTTACATAAAAACAATCAAGAGTAATGGCAAGGTAATGTCTCCACTGATAATACATCTCAGACTTCGGAATTGACTAGCATGGTCTAAGGATAATAAAATATAACTCAATGATGCCAGTTCTAAATGTTTGTAGTTATTACGAAGGTAATTAATAAAAAAAAAATAATCTTTGTTGAAAGGGGTAATGTTATGTTGTGATTTACATACTATACTGGAAGCTCCAGTAGATGGTGCTTTTTAAAAAGATGGATCCTTTGGAGGTGGTTGGGAACACTGCTTAGACAAGGTGTGAGGAAAACATAGAGAGTTGTAGCTGATAAGAAAATAAAAGAGAAATACTTATCGTTACTAGTTTCCTGCTTAATGAAAAGAATCCACATATCAACTACAACAGTGTAAGATGGTGCTATTACATGGGAGGTCAAGAGTACAAATTAACATCAAGCATATGGAGACAACTGCTTTGTTTTTTGACACAAGGTCAATTTGTAAGGATTTTCTGGGCTGTTGTCCGGCAGTTTGTAATCATTATCTACTGTATGTGTTTGTATTCCTTCTCTATCATTATTCTGGACAGTCCTATTCAGGGTGTGCAAATATGTATCTCTCCAACTGCTCATTTGTGTAATACCTGTTGCACATAGGAAACATTCCATCAAAGTCATTCTTCAGCATCTTATATTAGACATAACACATCCATGCATGTATAATCCGCCATTGCCAGTTTGCTAAAATAATGGTTTACTCCATCGTATCTGAAAATAGATAAATTAATAAATAAATATAGTAAAAATTATAGTCCTGAAAATAAATGAATGATAACTTAGTTTGCAATAGTAAGTTGGCCTCAAAACATATTTTGCAATCAACAAAATGTCTACAGTATACAGAGCAGCAGTAAACAAAGTTTGTGCTGGATTAGTGAGTACAACAGATCAACCATGACAACATTTTAATCAGTGGAATTACACAGTCCTGATTAATATGATTTTGATCTTCAATAAAGAACTTAAGTTCTAAACAGATTTGCTTTTTGTCATGCACTATTGCACTACTATGTTGTTTAGAAAATGTAAGAGCTAACAATGTCTCAAAATATGGTACTTTATTTCCAAAATGATTACTATTGTTTGTTCTGATACAAGAAAAATTGCATAAGGACAAACAACAGTTATAGTCTTTGCACAAGAATCCAAGCCTACTTCTATTTCTTAAGGAAAAGTGTAATGCGTTTCTCTGTTTTTACATAACAAAAGACAATTAGTTCCTTTTCTTAATAATGTATGAGAAAACAGTAAACACTTTCTCATTGTCCATGCTTGTGCATGAGGCAGAGAAGTGTCTGAGGATCATTAGTTACAGTTCCTGAAAGTGGCCTCAATTGCTTTTTTAATACCTAAGAAAGCTATCAGTTCTGGGGTTAGGTCCCTCAGTTTGACAGCCATCTAATTGTTACACTCCTTACCTGTCTGGAATTTGGGCTACAAAAACAACAACATTTATTTATATAGCACATTTTCATACAAACAGTACATAATAAAGAATAGAAAAATAAAAGACACAATAAGAAAACAAAATAAATCAGCATTAATTAACATCGAATAAGAGTAAGGTCCAAAAAAATAAAATCTGTAGGGCTGTGCTCCATAATATCATCAGACATATCATACAATGATATAGTGTGCCTCTTCTGTGGTTTGAGCCCTCTTTTGTCACATTTTTTTCTCTCAGTCTATGTTTCTTTTATATACAATTGTGCCATGATCGTTTTGTGGGCATACTGCTTTCCTCCAGATCAAAGTATTAATCATTATATAATGAATTAATCAAAGTAGTACAGGGTTTCAGAGTCAATCTGATTAACATGAGTACTAACAGCCTCAATGAGAGTTCTTTTAGGCGTTTTCACACCAGTATGTCACTACCATTGGCGTTCTTCATTATAAATAAAGCAGTAAAGTCCTTTAGAAATGGTGTTCACTCCCCGTAGTGCAGTGAGGTATGATGCACTGCTCATTCCCTATAATAAAAGGTACTGTTTGAAAGCATCGTCCATATCCAGTGTAGAAGAGCAATGAAAACAGTGTCACATATTTAATTAACAAATTAGCATTTTATCTTAACTAATTGAGCCTTTTTTGCTATTTTCAGCTGAATATTTCCAGTGGCCAAAAGTTAGAAGCATTCCTAATTTCAATTAAGGATTTGTTTTTCCTATAGCAAAAATAGCCCTCTAATGTAATCTATCATTTTATCATTTTGCAAATATAGTGTTGAATCTGTAATTGTTTTTAAAGCTACCCATCATTATTTTTATGACAAAATGTTTATTGAGGATTAACAAGGAAAAATGCAAGATATGCATAGATGAATATGCAGTAATAAAGCCAAATCTGTCTTTATTACACTAAAATTACACTAGGATCTTTGTCAGCAGCATCCAAACAAACCAAAAACAAGCTGCATCAACCATCTGTACGACAACTCTGAACAGGTGGAAAATACATAGGCTGGTGATGCCAGAATGCACCGAGGAGAGGAGTGCAAACCAAACAGAATCAAACAGAAGATTAAGGCTGGAAGACCAATTGTTCCTTATTAATGAAAATTTAAAAAGAGTATTATTAAGCATAGGTACTTTCCTAGAGAGAAAATAAAGAATCATATGATTTACAGTAAGAAGCTAGAATTGACTTGCCAGCAATTCTACCCAGACAGAATAACCTCCACTAGAGTGGAGGGAGAGCTACAGAAAAGAGGTCCAATAGAAGCTGGCTTTAAGGATGAAAAGGGATAATGAAAGAATGGACAACAAAATTAGAAACCGAAATCCAAATTAAGAATCTGATGGACATTCCTAGAACATATGTGAAAATTTGCCACAGACATTAGATTGATGGAAACACTAAAGTGCTTGTTCTGGGGTGAGATAAAGGTAATGGACAAATTTAATCTGAATGTTTTGAAGGTTGGAGTTTCTGGAAGAAAATCAAAAATTGATCCTCATAAAAGAGAGGTTGCAGGTAATAGATCATAAAGCTAAAAAGATAGAATGGATGTTCGTAAGATGTCCTCCAGTGGGCTATTAGTCCATAAGTATGAATTTATGTTTTGTATACACTGATGACACAAAGCCACATTTGAAGATATTAGATGGGTGCGTGATGGCTTAGATATCTGCCAGCTTCTTGCAGAACCTCTAATACTAATAAAACAAAACTATATTTTTCATCAGATCTTGTTATTGAATTACCTGATTATTATATCAGTTACTATTTACTATAGTGTTTACAGATTTCCATGGTGTAATTGCAGAGATTAAACCTTTATTTTGAATTCTATCTTTCCATCCATTTCAAGATCACTCGAAATAGTTAAGGGTCACATGTATTAAAGACTGTCCTGGAGGCATTGGGCCCAACATAAGAACCAGTCTAACAAGTTCCTCAGTTCATCATGGAAGGAAAAATGGAACACCCAGAAAAAAAATCACCAGGAAAATGTACACACTTCAAATGGATGAAGACTAAGCCATTGATTTGTAGTGAGTTCCAGAGGCAGATTACTGAATAGGCTATCCAAGGCTGCAGTCTACGGGCTCCGACTGTAAAAAACCCTGAAAAATAAGTCATTGGATTAATTTCTTTAAAGACAGTTATATAATTTGTTAGGAAAACAAATCATTACTTTATGGGTGTACCTTAAATTACCTTTAGGGATGGAATGGCCATTGCAACTATCAGGACAAGCCCTGCTGCGCTCTCTTTCTGGGCTGTGTTATCAATTCATAAGCTGTAGGATGGAGTGAGCACTGGAGCAAGAAAGAGAGATGCAACATGAGTGGTCCATGCTGCATCCTCAGTGCACCCATTCAATCATATTAGCTCTCGGCCATCCCGCACTGCCTAGCAATGCAAGCAAAAAAGATGCAAGGCAAAAGTAAAGATTTTTTTTAATTAAATAAACAAATAAGCGATTTACACACCAGGGACTGCAGCAGGATCAGAGTGTGGAAGAGGCCAGTACAATAACATCCGTTCCTTGCATGTCTCCTCAGAAGAGTTGACAAAAATATAATTGTTTTAAGCATATATAGTGTATATACTATACTATAAATAGAGTAAATAATTTATTAATTAGTAGTGTTGATTGGTGAAATTCTCCAAAGTGTTTTTCACAGCAAATATGCTGAATGTTTTACTAGAAACTCACTGTGCAGCCAGTTTTTTTTCCCAATGCTCCATGATGCTTTGTGAGGCCAGAGTGACATCTCAGAGCTGTAGCAGACATGAACTTTTATGTGAATTGTAAATTCATTGCCCAACCAGCTTTAGTCATGCATGATGCATGTCACTGTCACTACACTGGTTGCCTGTGTCATTCAGGATTGACTTTAAAATATTGCTTATGGTTTATAAAGCCTTAAATAATCTCCCTCCATCTTATATATCGGAATGTCTGACACGTTATATTCCAAATCGTAACCTTAGATCCTCAAATGAGTGTCTCCTTATAATTCCAAAAGCTAAACTGAAAAGAAGTGGTGAGGCGGCCTTCTGCTGTTATGCACCTAAAATTTGGAATAGCCTGCCAATAGGAATTCGCCAGGCAAATACAGTAGAGCACTTTAAAACACTGCTGAAAACACATTACTTTAACATGGCCTTCTCATAACTTCACTTTAACTTAATCCTGATACTTTGTATGTTCAATTCATCATAATAACTATTCATAGTGGCTCCAAAATCCGTACTGACCCCTACTCTCTCTTCTGTTTCTTTTTCCGGTTTCTTTGTGGTGGCGGCCTGCGCCACCACCACCTACTCAAAGCATCATGATGCTCCAACATTGATGGACTGAAAGCCAGAAGTCTACGTGACCATCATCATCAAGTCCTTCCATGAAAACCCTAAATACAAAGAGGACTTTTTGATTTATGTTAGGTAGATTGCCCAGAGGGGACTGGGCGGTCTCTTGGTCTGGAATCCCTACAGATTTTTTTTTTTTCTCCAGCCTCTGGAGTTTTTTTTTTGTTTTTTCTGTCCACCCTGGCCATCGGACCTTACTTATTCTATGTTAATTAATGTTGACTTATGTTTATTTTTTATTGTGTCTTCTATTTTTCTGTTCTTCATTTTGTAAAGCACTTTGAGCTACATTTTTTTGTATGAAAATGTGCTATATAAATAAATGTTGTTTTTGTTGTTGTTGTTGTTGTTGTTGTTGATACATTTAGCAGATCTAGCAAATAATAATGAGAATATTTCAAGTATTGCTATGGGATATATTTTTTTCACAAAAGTAGTGTTGTTTGCTTTTCGTACCCAGATGGAATGGCACACATAATTTCATTGTAATTTTTACAATGATAATAAAGGCTTTCTATTCTATTCTATTATACTGATCCCGTGGCTCAGTCTCTCCAGCATCATATAGCTAACCTGCATGCATAATTGGTTATGTATAGCTACAGATGAAACAGGCCTTAAAGAAGCCCTCCCCCTCCCCATGCCATAATTAGACTTTGATGAAAAATAATAATAATGAAAGCTTTAGTAATATTTACAAGGCATTAGTATCTTCTTGATGAAAGAAAAAAGTGCAAAGTTATCTGCACTGATACAGCTGAAACAAAAATGATGTTTCAACTGCAGCCAGTGGGAGGAGCCAGTCCCATGCTGCTTGGCCAATATGTGTCCGAAGATTGGAATTTTGTGAGTGCAATAAGATATATGTACAATCTGTATATAATTTTTTCCCATATTGCTAGTTAGTGGCCACAATAGTTAAAACACAATTAAACATTTAAAACAAAGTTAAACATTTAAAGATATGGCAAAAATATCTGTTTCTCAATTGCTCGTAGATGTACTGTATCTATGACATCACTGTATTTTTTTTAATGCAAAACATTAGAAGAAATAAATGTTTGGAAATTAAACAATGAGAAGACTAAAAGGAAAAAAGTATTCATTGTTTTTTTGGGGTGGGTCAATCATGAGTGAATCTCAGTGCACTGCACTGCTCCACTTATAAATCAATAGACAGGCATGTATGCACATGCATTGAATGCTGCAAGAATAGTTGGTGTCTGGCAAAGATCCAGAGTCAATTTCTGATGTCAGTATATCCTTGATTACCTCTCACTAATGCTAATAAAGACCACTCATCAAAGTGGTCTATTGTATAAATTAGACCGAGGATTATAGTGCAAAAGGAAAAACTCAAGTCTAACAGTGAAACCCCTTGAAGTGATACCCTTCAACAAATTAATTTATCATCCATCCATCCATCCATCCTCTTCTGCTTATCCGAGGTTGGGTCGCGGAGGCAGCAGCTTGAGCAGAGATGCCCAGACTTCCCTCTCCCTATTTTTCAGGATTTTGTGAATGTGACACAAAGTGTAAAGTCTAGAGCAGAAGAAAAGGCTCAGATATTGTAGCAACAGAATGTGAAGGTGAGAAGGGTAAAGATAACAGGATCCCAATTTAGTGCAGAATAATGAGGGACCCTGAGCATTTGACAATTAGATTTGCTTGGGCTTTGCATTTTCAAGTGTAGCATATTGGTCTCTCTGAAAATAAACTCAAAGATATGAAGAGCATATTTACTCTGTTACAGGTATTCACTTAATAGCTCTGTTACCACAAACCCGCTTAATTATTTTTTTTATCTAACTTTAGTTCAAGAAAGTAACCTAGTATGAAATCATGCAGAAAAAACAGCAACACTTATACATCATATATGTTTAAAATCAATCTAAAAAGGACACCAAAAAAAGACAGAATAAAAACAAAATAAGAATTCAATCCCCACCCCAATGAAAGAGAAAGAGAGGAAATACCTTTATATTCCTATATACACTGATCTAAATTAATTAATTTGTGCTAGCCTTGCTTGTTTTATGTGTCTTCATTCTTCAAGCAATCCCAGTCAAGACTATTATTGTCTGAGTGCAAGCAGATGCCAAGACTGTAGGCAACCTGGGCATCATAATGTGGCCAGTTAACTGGCAGAGACACCAGTCACAAAGTCCTGTTGTGTTTTATATTACACAAGAAAGTGTTTTCTTATTCCTCCTAGCTAAAGCTTTGGAGAGTATCTTAACATCATTATTTAGAAGTGAAATTGGTCTATAAGATGCACATTGTAGTAAATCCATATTATTCTTTGGAAAACAGTAATTAAACCTTTTGGAAACATTTTGGGTGAAATTGTACTTTTTCTTACTTCAGTAAATGTAGTTATTAATAACGTAATACATGAGCTAACTTAGTTGTTTTTTTTTATTAAAATTTTACTGGATAGCCATCAGGGCCTGTAGTTTTCCCATATGGAGTTAGTTTATAGCATCCAGTAGTTCTGAGAGTGTTACAGATTTGTCAAGTTCTTCTCTGCTAGAATTATAGAACTGTGGTATTTATATTTTATCAAAATATGTCTTGTTTTTTTAAAACTTAGAGGAATATAAAGACATAGTACTCCTAGAATGTATAAGCTCGATTTTTATGGTCCCTGATTTTATCCACAATTGCATTGGTAATTTCTGTTAGAGCACTGTGAACTTCCTGTTTATTGGATCTGTTGACCTGAAATCTTATTAGTCTTCTCTTAATGTTCATAAAAATGATGATGTTGTGATTTAAATACAAGTTGTTCATTTTCTTTTGTTGTTAAGAGATTAAATTCTGACTATAGGGCCCGCCTTTTCCTGTAAAGTTCCTCATTTGGAGATCTGGCGTATTCGTGATCTATTCTGGAAATCTCACTAATTAACTCAGATGCCATTTTGGTGTCTAATTTATGTTTATGAGAAAGTTACGAAAATAATGTGTCCTCTTAAATTTTAAAAAACCTTCCAAGTTTCTCAAAGTGTTCTTGCTGTAACCTTTGAGAATGCATAAGTCTTTAAAAAAATGATTGATTTGTTTGGATATTCTGTAAAGTTCATATCTGCTAATGGCAGTGGGTTAACATGCCATTTATGACATGGGTAGGGAATAATGATTAAAACGCCAAGATAAGAGGAGCATGATCCGAGATGACAATAGTGTCTTACTTACAAGATTTGATAGTGGACATTAAATTATTATTGATGAAGAAATAATGAATTTTTGAGTAGTTATGATGTACTCATGAGAAGCAGGAATAATCTCTTGCATTTAGATATAAAAATCGCCATGGGTCCAATAAATTATGATCCATTACAAACTGTAATGTTGTTGTGACACTAAGTGTTGTGATATCTCTGGATATAAAACGCAATTAAAATCAACTGCCGTTATGAATTTAAGAGTGCTCATATTGGGAATGGATGCAAATACATTTTGGATAAAATGTCTATTATCCAAATTAGGTACATATATAGTAATCAAAGTTACTTTAGAATTGAATAATGTACCCATCACCATTACATTGTGCACTTCAGGGTCTGATACTAAATCTAAAATGGAATTGCCCTATCTTTAGTGCATCTGGAAAGTAATCACTTTTTCCACATTTTGTTACGTTACAACCTTATTCCAAAATGGATTAAATTCATTTTTTCCCTCAGAACTCTACACACAACACCCCATAATGACAACATGAAAAAAGTTTACTTGAGGTTTTTGCAAATTTATTAAAAATAAAAAAACTGAGAAATCACATGTACATACGTATTCACAGCCTTTGCTCAATACTTTGTCGATGCACCTTTGACAGCAATTACAGCCTCAAGTCTTTTTGAATATAATGTCACAAGCTTGGCACACCTATCCATGGCCAGTTTCACCCATTCCTCTTTGCAGCACCTCTCAAGCTCCATCAGGTTGGATGGGAAGCGTTGGTGCACAGCCATTTTAAGATCTCTCCAGAGATGTTCAATCGGATTCAAGTCTGGGCTCTGGCTGGGCCACTCAAGGACATTCACAGAGTTGTCCTGAAGCCACTCCTTTGATTTCTTGGCTGTGTGCTTAGGGTCGTTGTCCTACTGAAAGATGAACCATCGCCCCAGTCTGAGGTCAAGAGCGCTCTGGAGCAGGTTTTCATCCAGGATGTCTCTGTACATTGCTGCAGTCATCTTTCCCTTTATCCTGACTAGTCTCCCAGTTCCTGCTGCTGAAAAACATCCCCACAGCATGATGCTGCCACCACCATGCTTCACTGTAGGGGTGGTATTGGCCTGGTGATGAGCGGTGCCTGGTTTCCTCCAAACGTGACACCTGGCATTCACACCGAAGAGTTCAATCTTTGTCTCATCAGACCAGAGAATTTTGTTTCTCATGGTCTGAGAGTCCTTCAGGTGCCTTTTGGCAAACTCCAGGTGGGTTGCCATGTGCCTTTTACTAAGGAGTTGCTTCCGTCTGGCCACTCTACCATACAGGCCTGATTGGTGGATTGCTTTAGAGATGGTTGTCCTTCTGGAAGGTTCTCCTCTCTCTACAATGGACCTCTGGAGCTCTGACACAGTGACCATCAGGTTCTTAGTCACCTCCCTGACAAAGGCCCTTCTCCCCCGATTGCTCAGTTTAGATGGCCGGCCAGCTCTAGGAAGAGTCCTGGTGGTTTTCAACTTCTTCCACTTACGGATGATGGAGGCCACTGTGCTCATTGGGACCTTCAAAGCAGCAGAAATTTTTTTGTAACCTTCTCCAGATTTGTGCCATGAGACAATCCTGTCTCGGAGGTCCACAGACAATTCCTTTGACTTCATGCTTGGTTTGTGCTTTGACATGAACTGTCAACTGTGGGACCTTATATAGACAGGTATGTGCCTTTCCAAATCATGTCCAATCAAATGAATTTACCACAGGCGGACTCCAATTAAGCTGCAGAAACATCTCAAGGATGATCAGGGCAAACAGGATTCACCTGAGCTCAATTTTGAGCTTCATGGCAAAGGCTGTGAATACTTATGTACATGTGCTTTCTCAATTTTTTTATTTTTAATAAATTTGCAAAAATCTCAAGTAAACTTTTTTCACGCTGTCATTATGGGGAGTTGTGTGTAGAATTCTAAGGAAAAAATGAATTTAATCCATTTTGGAATAAGGCTGTAACATAACAAAATGTAGAGAAAGTGATGCGCTGTGAACACTTTCCGGATGCACTGTACTAAAATTTCCACAACTGTTTTTTTTTTACAGCTAGAATGAAAAACCTATCTACCTGGTATCTTTGGGATTGAGACTACTCCTTACTTATTAAGGTAGTCTCCTGCAGGAATATTAACTTAGCCTTTAGGCCTTACAAAGTCTAGGGGTTTATCAGAGAAATACTGCTCCTAAACATGTAGAAATATTTTGCAGTCTTAAGTAGAAGTAATGTATTTTCCCAGAATTTAGCTTTAACACTGATTTCATATCATTATTGCTGGGTATCATGACTCAGGACTTTCCATTTAAGTTTGTACTTACAATTATGGGGATAGAAAGAATTGAAAAATAATAACTTGCTCCCTTTCCCTGCCCCCACAACTGCACTTCAGAGTCCCAGTTCTCTGACATACCAAGAAACATGGCACACCCAAAACAAAAACAGATAACTAGGCATCGATGCAGTTATGATTAAGTGGAGATATTTTGTAATAGCACAGTCAAGATACAATAAGCCTAGCATAAGATGATAAAGAGTCTCTGGAAAGTAAAGAAAGACAAACCACCGGTTTTTGTTCAAATGGAAAAAATATTCCAAAAGAGATAGGCTTAATGATGTGTGTCATATACTTTATATAGTGCATCTATATACTTTATCTACTAATTGTACCCCTTCTACAATGTTAACAAAAAGAAACTGAAATTAATTTCATATACTTATCGTATATAAGATTGCACACATGGAAATACTGACTCACTTAAACACACCCTGGACTGGACTTTTAACATTTCCAGTCCACATAAATCCCATGGAAATAAAACTGCTGTCATTTGTTTTTTTTTTATATTTGCTATTGACATTCTCTCTTTATCTATTTCACAGAGGTTTATTATGCAGTTTTTAGTTTTCATTTATACACCACTCTAATTCAGTGTACTTCAAAATTCCATTGACTTGCTTCTCGCATGCATTGTTCATTCCCTGTTTGTTACTATGTCAATGATGATGCTACTAATTTCCCCTGTAGTGAAGTGACTGTCTGGCTTTTTGTCACAAATATTACACTTTAACATCACAGTTTTCAACCAAGTATCTGTTTTAAGTATATATTGTCAAAGTAAACAACATCACTTTTATCAAGTCAACAACTTTCAGAATTTCTGTGTGTACACTGTGTGCACAATTATTAGGCAAGTGAGTATTTTGACCATATCATCATTTTTAATGCGTATATTCCAACTCCAAGCTGTATTAACTTGAATGCTTATTGGATTTAAGCACGTCAGGTGATGTGTATTTATGTAATGAGGGAGGGTGTGGCCTAAGGAGATCAACACCCTATATCAAGGTGTGCAGAATTATTAGGCAGCTAGTTTTCCTCAGGCAAAATGGGCCAAAAAAGAGATTTAACTGACTCTGAAAAGTCAAAAATTGTAAAAAAGTCTTTCAGAGGGATGCAGCACTTTTGGAATTGCTAAGATATTGGTGTGTGATCACAGAACCATCAAACATTTTGTTGCAAATAGTCAACAGGGTCGCAAGAAATGTGTTGAGAACAAAAGATGCAAATTAGCTGCCAAAGATTTGAGAAGAATCAAACATGAAGCTACCAGGAACCCATTATCCTCCAGTACTTTCATATTCCAGAGCTGCAACCTACCTGGAGTGCCCAGAAGTACACGGTGTTCAGTGCTCAAAGACATGGCCAAGGTAAGGGGGGCTGAAACCCAACCACCACTGAACAAGAAACATAAGTTGAAACGTCAAAACTGGGCCAAGAAATATCTGAAGACAGATTTTTTTCAAAGGTTTTATGGACCGATGAGATGAGAGTGACTCTTGATGGACCAGATGGATGGACCTGTGGATCAGTAATGGGCACAGAGCTCCACTCCAACGTGGAGGTGGGGTACTGGTATGAGCTGGTATTTTTAAAGATGAGCTAGTTGGACCTTTTTGCATTGAAGATGAACTCAAAATCAACTCCCAAACCTACTGCCAGT
The DNA here is from genome assembly GCA_026402145.1 of Polypterus bichir lapradei. NCBI lineage: Eukaryota > Metazoa > Chordata > Cladistia > Polypteriformes > Polypteridae > Polypterus > Polypterus bichir. Next base: position 12,475,184 of record JANRMT010062821.1, on the reverse strand, counting down.
TTTTCGAGGACACTTTCTTCAAACAGTGATACAGGAAAAAGTCTACATCTTTGAAGAAGACCATGATTTTTATGCAGGCCAATGCTCCATCGCTTGCATCGAAGTTCTCCACTGCGTGGCCAGCCAGTAAAGGCCTTAAAGATGAAGGAATAATGACATGGCCCCCCTTCCTCATCTGACCTAAACCCTATCAAGAACTTGTGGGCACTTCTTAAACGTTAGATTTACGGGGGAGAAAAACAATACACCTCTCTGAAGAGTGTCTGGGAGGCTGTAGTCACTGCTCCACAAAAAGCTGATCGTCAACAGATCAAGAAACTGACAGACTCCATGAATGGAAAGGCTTATGACTGTTATTGGAAAGAAGGGTGGCTATATTGGTCATTGATTGATTGATTTATTTTTTTTGAAATGTCAGAGATGTTTATTTGTAAATTTTGAGGTGTTTGTTTATTATTCTCACTATAACAGATGAAAATAAACAAGTGAGATGGGAAAATTTTCATTTTTCCTTTAGTTGCATAATAAATCTGCACACTAATAGTTGCCTAATAATTGTGCGCACATATGTATTCCCCTGATGATGTTCACACTCACATTTCCGTTGTGAAACATTCAGGTTTCAGGTTTATTAACATTTTGGATTGACTGATAGCACTGTGTTTGTTCCATATTAAAATTAATCCTCAAAAATACAACTTGCCTAATAATTGTGCACACAGTGTAGTAATTTGGGAGCAAGGGTAGGGAGAGTCTTTTATTGGACTTTTTTGGAGTTTTGGAGTTAGGTGGAATGTTTTCTTAGTTAAGTTCAGTTACTATTTGTTACAAAAATGAAGCATTTTGTTCAACTGCTTTCCTCATTTTTGTAAAAAGCTCAGCCCTGTTGCAAAAATGAACATTAAGAATTTTTTCCTGCTGCTGGACACTTGGAATGGAGCTCACTCTCTCTCTGGCAAGAAATCTTTCGTTTTTCGAGTAAGGACATATAATCTGTAACTAAGGACTGGACTCTCTGGGAAATGTCACGTCATCTGGGACTGCTAGACTACAAGAACCCATCCAGGTTGTATAATTTTTTTGTATTGCTTACATGTGCTGCTATTGATTATTATGCAAATAATTATGATTTTTAAGCAAAAGCTTAAATCAGTTTCTCTCTATGAGTTACTATTAGTGAACCAATAAGTTAAGATTGATCATTCCTTTTCTAACTGTAGTCCCACAATGGCTCAAAGAGATGCCTTTGTGAATTCCTGTATTGGTGGTAAACTGGGATGTAAAGGATTGAACGTAAAGATAGTAACAATCACAGAAGCAGCCTGCCATAGGGGTCCCTAAGGTTAAATACTACTGGATCGATAAGGATGATACAATTGAATATGGTTGAATAAGTTTGGGTAAGATACAGAATGTAAGAGAGGTAAGAGGTTATGTTTAACAGTTAGACAGCTTGTTTTTAACATTTCTTCTTGTCTCATATTAAGAAAAGAACCTAAGACATTAGTTGGAACTTACCTGTTATTTGCTGTGTCACAGGAGATCTAATAACATGATAAAATAGCATACGCAACACATTGTGCATGAGAGAAAAGACAGACAATGGCACTTGTAATTGGAGAGAACCTGTTAACGTCAATGTGAAAGTGCAGGGGCTGGTGGGAGATGTTAATCATTTCTGTATGCTGCCTGAACTAGGAGGACATAAGAGTGAGGCTAGTTAAGAAACATAAATGGTAACAACATTTCATGACTTTTATAGGATACATGGTTCCACTATGCAAATTATTTGGACTATGCAGACATCACGGAGCCTTACCAGTAGATTTTGTTTTTTAGGTACTATAAAAACCTCAGGGATGCTTCATGAGAGAGTTCTAGAATGGTTAACCTGAAGCAAATCTAGGCTAATTCTGGCTCTGGAAATGATTCCAGGACTTGGCTAGAAGTGATCTCAGAGGATTAGAGTGGGGAGGACATAAACCTGGGTTGAGATAAAGGAGGCGAAAGAGATAAAAAAGTTAGGAGTGCTTTTCACGGTCCCTTTGGGTCCACGTGTGAGCAAACCTATCAAAACCTTTAAAGGTATGTCAAGAGAAGTATGAGAGCTCTTTAATATTACTTGTTTATATTTGGTACCTTTTTTCACCCAGTTTCCATACCTACGGGTTTCCTCCAGGTGCTCTGGTTTCCTCCCACAGTCCAAAGACATGCAGGTTAGGTGCATTGGTGATCCTAAATTGTCCCAAGTGTGTGCTTGGTGTGTGTGTGCGTGTGTGTGCCCTGCGGTGGGCTGGCGCCCTGCCCAGAGTTTGTTCCTGCCTTGCGCAATATGTTGGCTGAGATTGGCTCCAGAGGATATAGCGGGTTGGAAAATGACTGCCTGACTGGGATGGTATGCTTAAGTGTGTCTGGTTTTTTAATGTAAGTGTCCTTTCACAAATTGGATGCATGCGCTATTTATGTAAAAGCAAGTGATATATGAATATGGAGGGAATTTTTGGTTTTGGTTTGAAGTTTAGATCAACTTTATTTTAAAAGCCTTCTCTAAGACCTCCCTTTCTGGAATCCTTAAAATGAGGTTGCAAAAATGAGTGCAAACAGGAACAATTTAAATTTTTTACTTTATTTTGATCAGGAAGCTTCTGATTTTCCTGTGTTATCCTCTAATACCTTACTGTGCACTTAAAAGTATAAACACTAACTGGAAAGTCATGTTGAAGTCTATTTCAAATTGTGATGTACAGGTGTAAAGTGAAAGGATAATTTGAAAAAAAAACCCGGTAGCTTTTAAAATTAAACCTTGCAAAGTAATTTATAATGCAGTCTGTGAGCCTTATGATAATAAATCACACAAAAAGAATTTAAGGCCTCTTCTTTACTAAAGATATTTTTTAAGAAGATTTTCTATCTATCTATCTATCTATCTATCTATCTATCTATCTATCTATCT
>JANRMT010062821.1:12424535-12472221 GCA_026402145.1 Polypterus bichir lapradei | reverse complement strand
TCTATCTATCTATCTATCTATCTATCTATCTATCTATCTATCTATCTATCTATCTATCTATCTATCTATCTATCTATCTAAAACTATTGTTCTATTTTAGACCTTACAATTTAAATCCACATTACACTAAGATGCTACATAACAGACTCATGGGATGATGATTTATAATAGAGATGTAGCACATGCTATAGATGTGAAAAGTGGCTCATTTGTTAGCACTACTACTGTACTGTAGTGTCATACAGTAATTCAGGCCTGTTCAGTGTGTGTAGTTTTTATCTTCTGGACACTCCAGTTTTTCTCCCTCATCCCAATTTCATGCAGGGAATGTTGACTGTAAACTGATATGGAGTGGCTATGTTCATTAGTGTGCCATGTAATGGACTGGCACCCAGTCCAGGTTTGATTTGGATCTTTCAATTCTGTGAAGATTGTTTAATTCATGGAGAATTGAGACAGACTAGTTCTAGAAAACAGATACAGTTTGTAGTGTACCCTTACCAATTCTGGCACAACATAAAGTACTCACAATCATCTGATCATCATTCTTTCATAAGACACAATCGTGCCTGCATTCATTTACAATCAGATCTAAACCAGTTTACAGCTGCTGGTTAACCTAACACGAATGTTTTCAGCTGGAAACAGGCCACCCTTAGAAAACCATTAGATGAGGGAGATAACATGCCAAATCCACAAAGGCTGAGCTGGGAAGTAAACCACAATGTCTAAGGCTGTTAGTCGGTAGGTTTAATCACTCTCATGCAATTCTGTCTTATGTTTAAAATGTGATTTGAATGAGTTAATAAAAAACAAAACACTGCAATTTCTAATTTAGCATAATTGTTACATTATTCTTGTTTGGAATCCATCTATTTTTCTTCTAATACAATCTGGAAATGAATATTCAATTACTATGAATATAATAAAAGCCCTGAGGGATATTAATGTCTTTCTCCTTCTTAGCCCACTGTTGTTAAACATTTATTGTTGATAAGTCAATTCAATAGTATCCTCCCATCACAAGGTGTGGAGCAACCCTGGACAGAATGTTAGTCCAGTACTATGCCTGCAACAACATGAACACTCCTCAGCAGTATAATCTATAAATCCATTGGCAAAATGTATTTTCATTCAGTTTCTTCTCCATAAACATTCACCGTTCACACACTCATTCAGACAAATAATCTGATAAACATAATTCTAATTCAGAAGGAAAAATGGTCTAATAAAATATATAAAAGAAAATGATCCAATTTCATAAATAAAGTTACAGAGGAAATAGTATTTGTGCCACTCTCATCAAGAATAAAATCAAAATACAGTAGTTTTATATCTATAGAGTATATAAAGCTGAATATGTGTTTTTGTAAGCAAAATCACATCGATCCACCTATCTCCTCCAGATTTTGCACAAATTCCCCATTTGTACAGGGAAGACCGTGAGCTATGTTTTCTTCTAAAACTTTTCCCCTAGGAAATTTTTAGTAACCTCATCTGTGGTTTATTAGGGAGCTGTCCTAGAATGCATTTTTGAACTTGGCAAAGTTCTTCCCCGTGGTGGGTTTAATCAGTGAAATTTTGGTTTACAGCTAAAATATTTACCCCTGGGGAATTTATTTAGTGGCATCACTTGTACTTTCCATCACTGGAAGTACTGTGTACCCCTGCTATTTAATAACAAATACAAAACCTGCTTAGGTCAGTTCAGGGTCACAAGGACCAGAGCCTATTATGGCAATAATGGGTTAAGGTAGGAGCCAAATTTGGACGAATCATCCATTGGTGGGAAAAAATATCCTCTTTAATAAAACCCTTGTGTGCGTCCAGTGTCCGTGTGTGTGTGTCTTCTGGTGAAGTGCGCATGTGCGGGGCCACACAGCACGTGTTCAGTCTCTTCCTGTTCATTCCCTGTGCAGAGAGAGAGAGACAGATACACACACAGGCACGTGCGAGTCGCGCACACACACAGGCACGCGCGAGTCGCGCACACACACAGGCGCGCTCGAGTCACACACACACACACAGGCGCGCGGTGTCCGTGTGTGTGTCTTCTGGAGAAGTGCGCATGCGCGGGGCCACACGGCACGTGTTCAGTCTCTTCCTGTGCATTCCCTGTGCAGAGAGAGAGAGACAGATACACACACAGGCGCACGCGAGTCACACACACACAGGCGCGCGCGAGTCACGCACACACACAGGCGCGCTCGAGTCACACACACACACACAGGCACGCGGTGTCTGTGTGTGTGTCTTCTGGAGAAGTGCACATGCGCGGGGCCACACGGCACGTGTTCAGTCTCTTCCTGTGCATTCCCTGTGCAGAGAGAGAGACAGACACACACAGAGGCGCGCACGAGTCACACACACACACACACACAGGCACGCATGAGTCACGTACACACAGAGGCGCGCGCGAGTCACACACACACATACACACCCACACACACGAGTCACACACACACGAGTCACACACACACGCACACGCGAGACACACACGCGCGACAGACAGACAGACACACACACACAGGCGACAGACAGACAGACACACACACAGGCGAGAGACAGACAGACACACACACAGACACAGAGGCGTGCGCTTAAGAGACACACACACGAGAGACACACACAAAGGCGCGCAAGAGAGAGACACACACACAGGCGTGCACGTGCATTGTTGCAATGTTACTTTTCTTGGTTGTTTATTAAATTACAGATTTTTCAAATGTTCATTTTTTCCCCTGTGCTTAAAACTCATTAAAAAAAAAGTTTTTAGCGAGCAGGTCATAAGGCTATAGCGCAAATTCTTGCAGTGTTAGTTTTCTCTGTTGTTCAAGGTTTTCTTAGTGTTATTCAATGTTTTTACATTTAGTTTACTATTATGCTGTGCTTTCTATGGTATAGTTAACTATATTTGTGCTTAAAAACGTAAAAAAATATATATTTACATACAGTTCATATACAATACTATGGGGGAAATTACTTTGGTTCACGACCAAATCGGGTTACAACCAGAGTTTTGGAACAAATTATGGTCGTGAGCCGAGGTTCCACTGTATTACTGTCAGACAAAATTACAGGCATTTTACGGAAATACAAACCAGTATTACTGAGAGAGAAAATTAAAGGCACACAATACAGTGACACATATTACAGCCACATACAAGGTCCCTTGCCATTTAATATAGACTGTTCATACAAATGTTTATGCACTACTGTTCTAGCGCCCGTTATTTTAACGGGCTTAATGTCTAGTATAGTATATTACACCAAATAAACAGGGGAGGAATGTATATGAACACCACCAAAAAGCAAAACAATCTCAACAAAACATTGCTTTTCTGTCCCACTGGTTCTTGCTAAATACTGGCCCATTTCCTAACTGACTAGTTAAGTTGCATCAATGACAGTTCTGTTTCACTACAGCACCAAATTAGCCTCTTCCACATGTCCTGATCTTTCTTTTTCTCTCTGATGCACTGATCTCCTTTCCCTCTCTGTACCTCTTTACCCCCATGCCAAGTGACCTTTGCTCCAGATATTCTTCTAATTTGGGACATGGATAATTATACATACTTACATTTAACCCTCTTACAGAATGAACACTACTTTTTCCTCACCATTACAATACAAGAAATAATCCATTTTTTCTTAACAATGTGAAACAGGTAAATGCAAGGAAAAGAAAAATAGCTGGCTGGCTGTCCCTAAACAGACAAACATGTATTGTATTCATAGTGTTTGCATTAGAAAGAGAAACATATTAAGATTTTCAAAATGTCTTAATTAGAATAAACTGGTGAATTATTTCAGAACAAAACTCAGGTGGGGAAAAATGTAGATTTTCCAGTTCTGCAGAACTTTTTTAGAATAACTTAACACTCTGAGTGAACAGCTTCACATGTTGCTTTCTGCTTGTTCTTCACTTTCCAGCACCTAAAAAGAAATATCAGTAGAATTAATTATCTTAGAGTTTAAAAAGTGAAAAATAAATCTGAGCTGCATTTTTACACTTTAACCCCCTGTAACTCACCCTTGAATGTACCCTTATGGTGCAATGGGTGGCATTGCCACCTCAGAATGATTTGACTCTGGATCAGTTTTTCTATGTGGAACTTCTCTTCATGATTGCACAGTTCACAGTCTAAAGGTCACATTTAGGTTAATTTGCAATGTGTGTGACTGCACCCAGTGATAACTGGCGACTCCCTCGATTTGGCTAGGAGTGTAGTCTTGTACATAGTGGTCACTTTTTAACTGTGTCTCAATTCCTTTCATGAAAGAGTAGGTTTGGTGATCCACTGAACTCCTCACTACTTGTTTTACTATGTCAAACTCTCATTCTCCTGCTGCTCTAATTCCATGTAGTTGGATACATAATCACATAGCCAAGGTTAGCTAATCAAATGCTACAATTGAGAAGACTGTAAATAGTTGTTCTTGTTACTGCTTCAACAGAATATACAAATTTCCTCCTGTATAACAGGAAATAGAAATATCTTAGTACAATGAACATCACAAATTATTTCACAAGGATCCTGAAACAAGAATAGAACTAAATAGGGTTCTTTTGGAGTAGCATAATAATTCAACCCCAGTGATATGTTATTTAAATTAAAACAGAACTATTGATAGCATGATAAAAATAATACACAAGGACATCTATTAAGTTCAGCAAATGAACTTAGCTAAAACAAAATGAAATAAAATTGTCCTAAATTATGGAGACAGAGTGTGTGTTTGTTTAAATTATATTCCATTTTAAAGGGAGCCTTTTTGAAACAGCTGTTTTACAACCATTTTTAGTGTTTGAATTTACCATCTATAGAGAAACAAGAACTTTTCTCACAGTTGCAGTGAGATTATGGAGAGAAGAACTAATGTATGTAACAATTACACAGGTTGATTTTATTACATTAAAGCATTAGAACAATTTTGAAATTAAAGAAAAGCTTGCACTAAACGCCATCCCATTTTCTTTGTAATGTTCTATTATCATTTAAATAACAAGAACTGTGTGTGTTTTGAATGTGGAAGTCAGCAGTGCTTCTATGCTTCAACACCAAAAATCCAAAATATGATGAAAATTAAATAGAAATGCGACATTTTACCATGTTAATTCTTCCTGGTAATCTGTAAAGCTATATTATTGGTAAACACTAAATGGAAATGCACTGCATTTGTTCAACACATGACCATCTTCCTTTCAAGTAGCTGGATTATTATGTTTGAGAACTATGTCCTATCTCTTACTGATATTCTGGTTAATTGTAAACACGCACTGCTGATTCATTGCCTAGAGACTGAAGCTCAGCGTATTTTCTACACTCTTGCTGTTACTGATGATTAACTCGCTGCTACCCTTGTTGCACTAAAAGATTTTTTTATTTCAAAAAGTGGTTGAAAGAAGTAAGTTTTGCCAAACAGCACAGAAGCCTGGTGAATCCATTTTGCAATATGTTGCTGTATTGTATTGCAAGTTCATTGTTAATTGTGATTTCGGTGCGCTAGCGGATGACCTGCTCAGAGACCAAATAATACAGAAAACAAATACGCCTCGCATTTGAGAGCAATAACTGCTAGAGACAGTCCTTACAATACAAAAAGTGATTGCTGTTGCTGGGCAAACTGAATGTGCTGTGAATGAAGCTAAAGCAATGGCAGCTAACACTGAATCGTCTGCTAATGCTATACATAAACATTCGCAAGATACAGGGAAAGCAAGGCAGGAACCTGCATTTAATGTACGAGCACTGCAAAATAAACAGCAGCAGCAGCAAAAAATATGCTATTGCCGTGGGTCTCAAATGCATCTTGCTAATAACCTCAAATGTCCAGCAAAAGCAGTAAGATGCAGATAAGCAATAAATTTGGACATTTTACTAAAGTATGTCATGGTACAACATCGATTTGTGCTGTACAAGATGTTATTATGCTTGACCTTACTGTTCTCTAGCATTGAAGACACTGCAACTGCACAATGGGGAAAGGTCTCAGGTACACAATGTCCAAACAAACTGCTGGCAGTCAACTAGTTCAAGCAGATTTACTTGTGGGAACTGGATCAGCAGTTTCAATTCTGCCAGAATAGTTCTAACTTTAGTATTTTAGCAATGTACCATTTAAAAAAGATCACTTCAAGTTCAGTTAGCCTTACCAGATAATCACTCAGAAATGCCCTGCCACATAACTTTTGCCAGATGGCAAGACCTGGAATGCAGTTCACCCACCTTGCATCAGATATTCCAACGCATTTCAATCTGACTTCATCAACATATTCAGATGATATTTCTTCTGTTAAACCTGTTTAAGTTTCTTCAAATACACGGAGAGAAAGATTGCGACAGGCTCCGGTGTGGGCAACAGATTATGTGAGATAAAGGTTTACAACATCTGGAAGCTACACTTGAAAAGTGAACAAGTTATAAGGGATAGGATAGTTGAATTGTTCTCGTTATATTCATGTTGAAAATTACAGATTAGAGTTACCCCTGTTTTAAAAAGGGAAGAAAAAAAAGTTACTGCATATCTATGTATTGCTCTTTTCTTGTAATGTTTAATTTCTATTGATGATTCTTCAACTTTTCTTGCAAAAGAGGGTATATGTGGGATATTGATGTAATCAGTCAAGAGGTAGAAGTCACTGTGAGGAGAGGTGAAGAGGAGGAGGTGTAAAGAAGAAGAAGAGGGCAATAAAGGGAGAGGAAAAACTAACAATATTGTGTGGTACATTTATTTCAGCTATGTAACAGTAAGTTAAATGATTTTAATATCCATAAAAGTATAAAATACATGTTAAAGAAAACGTTATCTAGCTATGAACTGCCCAGTGGCGTGTAAGCCACTGTGCACGGTGCGAATAAGTATTTACTCAGTATTTACCTCACACCAAAACAACCCCACAGTTCCAGTATCTGCAGTTTATACTGATTCACTACTTCACTGATAATATAATTTACAAGGGTGACCAGACATCCTGGTGAAAGCAATAGTCATGATTCCAGGCTATGGGTCCTGATAAATAACTGAAGAATATTAAAATACCACAATTTTACCAGTCTGTAAATCTAATAAAACATGGTTCTGCTGACACAAGCATCCTCATAATATATTTAGAATATATTTAAGAAACTCCAAATGGCCCAAAATCCCATAACCCACGCCATGTAATATATAAATAATAACGCTGTTAAAACTCTGACGGGGAAAACTTCGCTAAAAACTTAAGTTGAATTTGAACAGCATCATGAGGACAACAAAGAAGCAGACCGAAATAGACAGCACTGCCATTTATTTGTTTACACTTCAAGAACAGTGTGGGCTCCTATGTGTTTAATTTATGTATTACCCCCCTTCCACCTGCCACGTGTTCCCATCCCTCTCTAAAGATGATGACATAAAGCAGCCATTAAACAAACATAGATGTGCTTTATGTGTGGGCATACATGCTACAGATGTAGCCCAGGCTGGGACTTTGAAAATCTGGACATCTTATAAATTACCAATAGAATGCCACATTCACCTATTATCCATATTGGTTAGTGGCTGCAATAAAGTTTGTCTTTCATTTCTGTTTTTTCCAAACATTTGTCATAACTGAACAGCTTTTCAGTACCATTTCATGAAGATTATTATGCCGAAGCCAAGAAGGCTTTACAAAAAGATTTGATTTATTTATTTAGGTTATGTTAATTAACACTTGGAACTTGCCAATGAGTGTGAAAATGGTGTGGTGGTGTTTAAATGCAGGTGTGAGTGAGAGTGCTCCTTGTGATGGACAAAGGGCCTGCCAAAATCTATTTTCAGCCCCTGGTCACTACAGCCCTTGGACTGATAACATTCTAAAACCAACCTACTGAACTCAGTTGACTGAAGGCTATATTGCCTGCACAGTTCTCAAACACACCTCAATGTTACACCATGTGTATACATTTTCTGACTTGTTAGTTACTGTGCCATCCACCAGATTTTAAACATTAATTGTGTTCTAAAACATCCATACATTTTTAAAGGCAGTCTGAATTGTTGTAAGTATTTCTGTTTTCATTAAGATGCTGTCACCTTCTTTGTCATGACTCCTTTAAACAAATAACTGTGACAAGAAAATGTGATTGATTCATTCATTTTATGTACTGTACTTTATTTAGTGGCTTTGGTTTGACTGAATTGGTTTTGAAAAATAACAGGCCTCAGTCAGTAATGGCCACACTTCTCACATGCTACTACCACTTGGTTGAAAATATTCAGCTATGACCTGAAGTTAATTAAAGTTAATTTTTAAGTGGTCTCCTAACATTTACTCAGCACTAGGCCATAACATTAAAAAGTGTGCTTTTCAGCTTTTCTTGTTTGTTTCAACATTTTGATTTTTGCCAAGCCTGGGTATGTTCATTACTTACCCTAATGAGTACCGAACCTTTCTTCACATACTCCACTTGAGTCAATAATTCAAATCTGCACTTCAATCAGAGCTGCTGTCACACTTGATGAAATATTTAATTATTGATAATTACACTAGTGTGTTGTACCAACAGTTTACTAGGACATATCTGACATTAAACATATTAAAATGCAGCCACCCTCAATTCTCAACATGACAACATTAAAATAAACAAATCACAAATTGTATTTACTCTCTCAAACTTTAGAAATTATTGACTGGTGGTGAGTCAGCCCTTCAGCACTGTTTGTTTTAATGGCTGCTAGCTTGACTCATAATAGTGTACTAACAGGACACATATGTGCATTTCTGTGTACAAAGGGCAGCTATTCCCAGATTTTGCTTTTAGAGTCTGCATGACATTTAGTGAAGCAAGTACAACTGCAAGGAAGCATTATGGTTGAGCTACACAGACTCTAGAGCCTTTGCACACCAAATGTCTGGTCAATAGCAGTATGAGGAGCAGATCCTGGCTTAATTTCAATGAAAAAAATAAAGTTTAACAATGAAAGATATTAGGAGAGGATCAAACAAATCAGTCATGTCAAAATTAAAATTAAAGTTGAAATATTAAAAATTATGACCTAAATGTAAGTATATTCATTCCTTGCTCCATAACTCTGTATCTGAATAAGCAATTTTAGAAAATGGATTAATGGACAGACATCTGACTGTAAAACTAATAGTAATATCTGCATGTGAATGAAGGCAATTAAGAATTGTGGGGTAGGCTTGAAAGAAATGATAGGATTATTGCTGGAAAAACATACTGTGATGTGTGGGTTACAGACTTACACCAGAGAGAAGGAGGGGAGTCCAGGTGTCCCAAAAAAAGAAAAAAAAAAACAGCTTTATTGTTGTCAAGACAGGAATGTTATCAGAGCATTTATTCAAATGGGAGCAGTCACAGAAAGCATGCAGTGGCATTAACTTCACCCTGCACGACCTCCCTTCTTCTGATGAAAAGAACAGATAGCCATCCTTGAAGATAAGACAGAAAGTGTAAACACGACCACGTCAGCGATCAACCAGCCAACGACAGATGCGTTAGGCGGGAATCCTGCGAACTTGCAGTTGTATGGAAAGTAGACAACCAGTCCCTGCCTGTGTTAACCAAGGGTCAGTGCACAGTGCAGTTGGGGGGTTGTCAGGGTCTCAAAAATCTCACCCCCAGCCCCCAGCTTTGTTCACACAGGTGAACAAAGTGACATTCGAAACTGGGCTTGGCCAAATGCGAAAGAATGTCAGTGTTGATATTCGCTTAACCAGGTCAATGGCAAACATCAAAATTCAAAGGCTACAAGCTAATAAACCACCTAGTGAGCTGAGAAATCATATCCTTATGCATGCAGAGCCACTGGAGCGAGGCATGACCAGGGTAAACTGTCTACCCCACAAGTCATAGTGGAGCACCTCCGCTGTGCATTTGATTGCCAAACATTCTTTCTTGATGGTCAAGTAATTAGGCTCCTTGGGAAGCATGTTCAGGCTCAGAAACATGATGGGATGTTCCTCTCCATTGAAACTCTGAGAAAGTAGAGTTCCCAAACCAAACGCACTCGCATCAGACTATAGAATGAACTCCTTAGAAAAATCCAAATTCTGCAGAACTGGGAAAGAAGCCGAAGCAGACTTTACGTCAGATAAGGACTTTCACAATCATCAGTCTGGACAATGCTGCAGTTCTTCCTTCCCTTCGTCAGGTCATTGAGAGGGATGGCTCTATGTGCAAAATTAGGAATGAACTTCCAGTAATAACCAACGAGTCTGAAGAAAGCATGAACCTGTTTCTGCATTTCCAGACATGGATATGCAAGCACTTCACCCACCTTGTCCAACTGAGGTTTAATCAAACTGTTCCCCATAGAGTGCTCCAAATAATATGTTTCTGGCATGCCCAATTTACACTTCTTAGGGTTATTTGTCAACCCAATCATCCTCAAACTGTCAAGCACCACGTGTAGGTGGTGGAGATGCAACTGCCAATCATTACTGACTATGTCAATAAGATATGCTCCAGCATAGGTGGAATGGGGTCATAGAATCTAATCCATCCATCAATGGTGCACCATGGAGACCAAATAAGAGTCTGGTGAATTCGAACAACCCATCTGGGATGGTGAATGCGCTCTTCTCTAGATTCGTCCGGTGACACCTACCAGTAACCCTCTGTGAGATCTTGGATGGAAATGCACAAGGCTTGCCCGAGATTCTCCAGTAAGTCATCAATGTACGGGATTGGGTACACATCAAATTTAAAATCTTACTCAAGTGTCGAAAGTCTGTACTAAACAAAATGCCATCCAATTTTGGAATTAAAACAACCGGACTGTGCCAATCACATTTACTCTTACGAATCACATCCAAATAGAGCATTTGCTTCACCTCCTTGCGTATTACATCCCTTGTTTCTTCTGGAATATGATATGGGTGCTGCTGTACCTTAACACCAGGTTCAGTCACAATCTTGCGTTCAGCAATTTCAGTCTGCCTAGGTACAGATGAGAAGACATTAGAGTTCTTTCCAATTAAGGATAGTATTTCAGGCTTCTGAGTGTTCATTAGATTATCGCTAATAACAACCTTAGTCTGAGAGACTGCAGTGGCCAACACCACAGTAGGGTTGTGCCACTCCTTCAAAAGATTAACATGCAGGATTTGTACGGGATGGTACCGTTCTGGAATCCTAAGTTTATAGTTCACAGGACTTATATGTTCCTCCACTAACGCAGGACCCAGCCATTTCACCAGCCAAACCTATGTGGGTCAGATGGGATCAAAACCAGAATCCAATTGTCCTTTTTGAATTCACAAAGTTTGCTTTTTCTATCATAATTACATTTCTGGGTCTCCTTTTGTGCTGCTGATGCTCCGTAGCGATGGAGGACAATTTAGAAATATATTCTTGGAGCGAAGTGACCCGATTGACAAATTCCACTCAATAAGTGTCAGTATGAACTCCCATTCCTGAAAAAAGGTCCAACACCCCTCATGTTCACCTGCCAAATAAAAGCTCAAATGCACTTAATCCGATAGATGCCTAAGGAGATTCCAGAGCAGCGCAAGGCAGGCGCTTCAGGATACTTTGTTGCATAATCAACCAGCACAAGTACATACTGATGACCATACTTACTCCCAGGAAGAGCACCAACAATGTCTAACCCAACTTCCTCGAAAGGGACGTCCAAAATAGACATCTGTGAGAGTGGAGCCCAGGTAGGTCTATGAGCAGAAAAAACTTGACAGTCAGCACAAGACTCACAAAACTGCTTTACCCATATTTAGCCAATAAAAGTATTTTGAAATGCAAACACTTGTCTTCTCTGCACCGAGATGATGCCCCAAGACATGGGTGTGAACAATTTTCTACACCGTCTCTCTGTGCTCACTCTGCACCACCAACTGCTAAATTAGTCCGCCCCCAGTGAAATCAGAAATTACACAATAGAAGAAGCCATTCTTAATTAAAAAGTGTGGAGTTTCGAAAAGAGGGCTCTCCAGCTCCTGATAGTAACAATCATCTACAACATGTGCTTATTCAAATGAAAAATCTAATCTACAGGCGGCTTGCTGGAAACAAGCAGACTCAGTCTGTGTGTCCGCCCCATTCCCTCAGAGCCTGACGCATTTGTCTGGATGCCTCCCCCAGTTTCCACAGCCAATGTTTCCTCAGAGCTCATAGCAGCAGCCCCATCTGAGGAGGGTGAAGGTACAAGCGCCTGTTGCAAAGTGCCCCTCAACTTTCCCAGAAACTCTGGTGAGGAGCCGTCCCCATCCTCACTGTTCAAATCAGGTTTAATCTCCAGTCTGGCTTTTTGACCAACCTTGTCCGTCTATTGCTACTAAAGAGAGAGGTGCTTTGCAGGTAGCCAAAACCTGCGGGATTAGGGCATTCCTCCTCTCAGCTAAGAAAGGCCAGGGTTAAGAGTTCAATATGGCAGTCCAAACTTTGAAATTCTTTCCCTTATATTTCAGAGTGAGTAGTACAGTCTCAAACTCTTCAACATCCCCATGAACACAGATAATGTTTCCAAACTAACAGGGTATCTGTCAGAACATGTCACACCTGGCTAAGCTTATGAGACCTTAAAGTTACTGTTTTCCAAGAATTTGGCCTGAGAGCAGCAGACCTTGGCCAAGCCGCTGTCCAAAGACTGAGTAAGTGGGAGAAAACACTCTCTAGCCAGATATGCAGACTGGTCACAGTGAAGGCATCTGAAGTCAGTCTCAGCTGCAGAATTCCCCCTATGGTGTCTTCTGTGTGGGGCACAGGTCAGATGGTCCTCCCCAGCGGCTGTACAGAAGTTGCAGTGAGACGAATGTAGCCCCTGTGCCTCTGCATGGCTTGGGCTCTTTCCAATCTGTGGGACAGATCCAAAAGAGTTTTGACATTGCTCTGAATCATAAAATCATAGAGGTTGTCGTTTATCCCAGACAACACAGCATCAATAGCAAGCTTTTTCACAATGTGCTTGAAAGGCATAGCCACCCAGTCTCCCCTGTCTCAGTGCATCAATGTGGCCGTGAATTTAAAACAGACTAGGAAACACTCCTGGTTGTCCAAAGGAGCCATCTACAAATGCACATCTTTGGGATAGATAAGGGCAGGAGCACCTGCAGTGGCCTCAACTGGGACCGGTGGTAAATGAATGTTTGCGCCTGTTGGGGATCCATTTGTGAAAGACCTTAGTTCTGGTACCACTTTTTATTGCTGTCAAGACAGAAATATTTCAGAGCATTTGTCCAAACGGAAGCTGTCATTTCAGCACACACGAACACAGCAAGCATGCAGTGGTGCTGACGTTACCCTGCATAAGCTCCCTTCTTCTGATAGCCTTCCTCGGGGATAAGACAGAAAGTGCACACACAGCCAGGTCAGCAACTGGTTTTAAATGTTCCCCTCATGAACCAGTGGACGACAGATGCATTAAGTGGGAAGCCTGCAAACTTGCAGTTGCACTGGCAGTGGACAAAAGAGGTCCCTGCCTGCATTAACCAAGGGTTGGCACAAAGTGTAGTTGGAGGGTTGTTGGGATCTCAAAAATCTCACAATACCTGCTGAAGTTGATAAATGCGAAATACAGTATGAGGAAAAAAGAAATATGATTCAATATATTATTTTATATCCACATTATTTGTATAGCTCAAAGTGCTCATACTCAAAGTGCTTAAGATTTTCAAAAGGGTACAAGAGAAAATGATTGCATAAATATCACTGCATACGAACAAATATCAAATGTTAACCACCAAAAATAGATACATACATGGAAAAATGAAGTTCTGAAATAGAATAAGAAACAATATACAGGGCAAATACTAAATGCTAGAGGAAAACCACAAACAAATAGCACAATTTGTGAAAGCTTACATTGAGGAATACTAATACTGATGTTAAAAGCCACCCATTAAGAATGATTGACTGGGATAAAGAACTTAACTGAGTTAGCAGTGCAGTTTGATCAGATATGGATCCAAACACTCAAAGGACAATGGACATTTAATTGTTGTTAAAATCAGATCTTACCATTTTAGCCAGACCATCACCCTGGCCTGAGTTGCTAGACTTCAACAATTTAGGTTTTTGCCATGTTTCAGTCAAGAATAATAACATCACAGTCCTTAATGGCTTTCAACAGCATTTGCAGTTTTCACAGATTGAGGGGGGAAGACAAGGAAGACTTGATAAAAGGGTGGAAAGGATATAGAGCTGATAAATCATGCCAGTAGGAAAAAGAAGGAAAATCATACATGTGGAACCTGAGAGAGAACAACCAAGTAAAGAATGTGCATTATGATGGAAGGAAATTAGGTCAAATACAAGGTGAAGAAGATAATGATAAAATATTTTATAGGTTACATAAGCAACATGTATTTCACTGCTAAAGCCTGTGTCACATTACACAGCTTTAACTGATTAAAAATTTTAGTCTTCATTTACATAATCTTAGTAAGTCTGGGTGGTCAGTGGCACACTCCCGTGAAGTCGGTTCCATAATGTTATATGTCCAGAGACTCACTCCAACTAGGCTGCAACTCACTCCCATAAAATCATGCAGGTTTGATTTTGTATTTAGTTAAAGGAGCAAGGTTTGTTTGCACAAGAGTCAACAAACAGTGATTAGTCATCCATAAATTCATTGAAATTGTGGAGCAACACAGTATAAAGAACGTGGGTGTTTTGGACCTCATAAACAGAAGAGAAGCTCATCTGTCTGATGTCTCCTGTTTTAAATAACATGACAGAACTTAAGAAAAAAAAGGGAAGAGACTGGGGGTGACCTAGCCATACCTTTTAACTGTGTGTTCAGTGCTGGTTCCATTAGGAAGCTTGGCTGTCACAAAATGGGGTGAGAGTGACTGTGTTGGAAATTTGGCACTCAGTTAATAAATGTGACACAGCCAGCAATTTTCAGTCATTTAAATGATATGGTGTAGGACAAATTGGATACTGCTTATTCTTCTAGGCTTTAGTGGCACACCAAGCATGTTAACATAAATTTAACAGGGATGCAGGGGTCCTACTGTGCCTTTCGCGACTTGCATTCCAAGCTAAGTAACTGAACTCCACCTTTTACCAGGATCTGCCTAGGTAATAAAGGTGTAAATCAGTGCTGCACTGATATCTCTCCAGAAGCCCCTCTGCAGACTTCTTGAAGTCGAAAACAAAAGACTTATAATTAAAGGGATGACAACTAGGATGGACAGAATAACTTGCCTATTAGAAGTCACTGATTTCTGCAGATTTGTTGGCTGCACATCCATGATGCGAATTGCCTGTTCCACCAAATCCCAACGGATTTGTCTGACCTCTGGCATCAACAAGGTATTTTTGCCCATCCTGCTTGAAAAAGGGCCCTGAGTTGCCTCAAAAGCTTGAAAATTGGAATCTTTTTAGTTAGCCAATAAAAGGTGTCATTTTGCTTGACTTCTCACTACATCCATAATGGCTAACATGATACAACACCCTAGGACTACAGTTACCTTGATATAAATCTAATGGTCAGAGACCCTCTCCCACAACAGAGAAAGGTAAGGTAAGGTAAATAAAGTAGAAGACTTGACAAATTATTTGAGCAATTACCAATATTGCCAAAGGCAAAACTGATAATTAATTAAACCAACTTAAAATTCAATGAATTCCTGAACTTAAATTGAGTGTCAGTGGATGGGCAAGTTAAACAATTCTTCTTTAAAAACTGCAATGGTTTTCAATGAGATCAGCAATTGCAGTCGGCAAGTCTGACACTAGAAGTTGGGTAATATAATGTTACATTTAATTAAGGTTGCCTAACATGGTTTAAGAAACTCTGTGTGTGACCAGCCTGACCTGTGTATATAAAGGTAATTCAGCACTACTTACCACTGGATCGCTCTAATATTTGGTCAGCTGTTAAAGGCAGGATGCAAGAATTGTAAGAAGCATTAGAGTCTGATCTCAGAATAAGACTTACTTATAGAGCAAGACCATTGTGGATACCACAGACAAGACACAGTGAGTTTACCAAAAAGATTTAAAATGTATTTTTATGCACAAAAAACAAAAATACATCATCAATAGAAAGAAGGTATAAATATAACACAAACTAAAAAAAAGGTAGAAAACATTAAAAAAACAGAAAAGCAAAGTTTAAGATAAAAGTGAATAATCTCAATGTACCTAGAAATAGGGATTAATCCAATCACAGCTAGTTTGAGTCAGTTTGTGCTTTTCCTGCAAGAAACATCCCACTCTATTCTGTAAGACGAGTTATAAGCTATTCTAATGTGCATCTGACATTATAGAGTGATGACACTAAGAGGACAACATCACCTGTAAAACATCAGCAATACAGCCCTTAGGTTCTCAAACTCAGTACCCTCCAAACCCTGGTTGTGCTTTAACATCCTGTCCATGAAAATCATAAACGGAAGAGCAGACAAGATGCAGCATTGGCAGAGTGTAATAACCACAATAAATAGTCTTGACTTAATATGAAGCATTCAAACACAACAACTGGCACAGACAGATAGACACACACTATGGTCCAAACACCAGCAACTATAAAGGAAGAAAATTAAAAAGAAAGAAAAACTTCTGACTTGGCAGTCAAAGTCACAGTGAAGCAATATGCAGATGTACTGCTACTGGTATAAATGGAGCTCCGGTATCATTTCTTCACAAACTTCTGCTTAATAGTTTGTTGGCTGAAAATACTCAGTGTTAGTACATCAAGGAGAGGATGTGTAGCATTGTTCATAATGACACTCAGTTTTGTTTTAATTGTGTTTCATTTGCTACTACCTCCAGACGGTTCAGAGTGTGTCCCATAATGGAGTCTGTCCTTTTAATTAGTTTGTTAAATCTATGGACCACTCTTGAGGTGATCTTATCAGACCAGCAGAAGACAATGTAGAAATTACGCTGGGCATCACTGAGTTGTAGGAAATGTGAAGATGTGAAGAATGTCACTACCCATATTAAAGAAAAGCCAGGCGGTATGGTGTAGTGGTTAAGGCTCTAGACCTCAAACCCTGAAGTTGTGGGTTTGAATCCTGCTACTGACAGTGTGTGACCGTAAGCAAATCACTTGACCTACCTGTGTTTCAAGTGGAAAACTAAACGAAATGTGACCAGATGTATCATAAATGTTGTACGTCACCTTGGATTAAGGTGTCAGCTAAATAAGTAAAAAACAGCCTGCTCTGTCCTCTCTTATATAATGCCTCTGTTTTACAAGACCAGTGACATCTGTCACTGATGTGGACCCCCACAGGTACACGTAGGACTGCACCATCTCTACATCCACTCCCTAAATAGTGACCTGATGTAGAGGCTCCTTGCTATATTTTATTGGTTTTGCTGATGTTAAGTTATAGACAATTCGTTTGGCACCAAGAAACAAAGTTCTCCTCCTGACTTCTACATTCTGTCTCCTTCCACTTATCAATACTCTGTGTAAATGCAGAATCATCTGAGGATTTCTGCAAGTGACATGACCTGGTGTTATATTTACATTCGAAGGTGTACAGAGTAAAGCAATAGAAACACTTTTTACATTATACAATGGGGTGCATAATCCTCAATTTTTAAAAAAAGTCTTCAAGCACATGTAGACATGATTGCCAAGCTCTCATCACTCCTGAAATATGTGAAAGATATATGGGTTTGTTGTGCATCTTTGTGGAATTCTTGCTTACACACTTGTTACACAGCCTTATTCTGTGGTTATACTTAGGAAAGGGCAGCTGCCATAGTTTAGGATCTCACCATGAAGGCACAGGATGGAAGGCTAGAGAGTGTGATCTACTGTAGCTGGAACACATCCACTTGCCCACTTCCCTGCCTGAGATGTAACATTTCAATGTGCCAAGGACCAGATTCCATTGCAAGGTCTAGTATAACTGGATCCATCTCCACTTTACCTATCATTTATCCTAACAATGCACATAACACTAACTCTTAGTTTTGTTAGTGGTGAAGCCCTCCCCTAGTACCAATTCACTTTGGGTGACTTTATAGGGAGTAAATATCTCCAGTAAAAAATACAGATGCCCTAAGGATCAATGAGGTGCGCTGTGGTACAATGACTGGGTGGTGTTTGGTCTTTAAAAAGCAAAAAGGATATTGCATCTCAGATTCTATAGGTGTGTTCAGTTGCAGAGCTGGGTGATTGGGGTCTGCTAGATGTGGAGGCAAGCCGATTGTTTGATCAGCTTCTCCACATCTACAATCCACAGATTGCAATCAGTATGCCACACCCACAAGTGTACAGTAATAAAGGGAGCCAGGAAAAAAGGAGAAATAAAAAGAAACAAAAAGAATCAGGGAAGTAATGGGAAGAGAAGAACCGGATGGCAGCCAATGCCAATAGATGGTTATGTTATTTGTTCAGGCTTTTTTAATATTGAATTTAGTATTTTACTCTATTCTGTTTATTGCTTTGTATATCCTGTATTTATCTGTTCTATGCAGAAAATATTTGCATCCAATGTTATAAATGCCATGCTGTTCTTTCTGTGACTCTGTGAACCACCTTGAGTATTTGAAAGGTGCTATATAAATATGTGTTATTATTATTGTATTATTATGGTAGCAAAGCAGTCAGGGGTAACTCTGTGGTGGAGTGGCATGGGGGCACTCCAGGGTTGGATCAGATCTCTCCACAGCATGGCAGGAATGATCAGGGTTCCTAGGGATCCCACAGACACAAAGGCAATAGGGAAGACAGAGTCTGGCTCAGTGTGTCCTGGAGGATGCTGAGGGATGGTGGATGGGATGGGAGTTGGGTCATACTGAGAGTGAGAAAGAGAGCGAGAGCGAGCACTGGAGAGAGGATTTTAAAAGATCAATTCTGGCTAATTTTTATTCTTAGTTTTAACGGAATATTTACGGTTATTTATGTGACTTTAAACTTCTTCACGTGCACTGTGTTTTTATTGTTTTATGTATGGATTATTATTTATTGGAAGATGATTTTGTTCTGCATTTTTGACACTTTAAATACCAATAAATTAGCACAATGCACTGTTTGCACCACCCTTGCAATGATATGTGTCCTCATTGCCCAGTCCATCTGGGTTACATGATTATCTATGACCTGAATTCAAGGGAGTGATGCCAGCTGCGGGCAAACCAGGCATCACATACACCAGCCTCCCCACCACACCAAGGTCTTAATGGTAAAGAGGATTGTTTATAAGGATTATTCATCAAAATATTGACACAATACTCGGTATAGACTTTCAGAAACTATTTCTAAACACAATGAAGTAGTAGAATGTTAAAACTCAATTAAAAGGTTAATAGAAAAGTAAATAATTAATTAATGCTTTACAATGCTTGAACTCCAGTTTTATCAGCCGGGATGGATTCCGCATATTTTTTATTTTCACAGTACAAAGTTAGGAATTGTTTGCGTGCTTAAATAGTCCCAGGGTGTGTAAGTTAATGTGCCCTGTGATTTATTGGTGTCATGCCCTTGATTGACTAGCAATTTATGCATCTTGTTGCCAGGATAGACTCTGTTTGTTACTGACCCTGTGCTGGGATAAGAAAAGCCATGAATGGAAAAAAACTGTGAACTAATGTTTGTAAAGCATACCAGCGAAGAGGCTGAACATCTTCCATTTTCTCAGGAAAAGGGAGAGCTTCTGTTTCAGGAAGCAGCAGGCTGAAAACCCCCATTGCCAGAGTTAAACATCCCATTATTATGTAAGGCACAATTTTATTGTAGGTTCCTGCAAGAAAAATAATTTGTGTTAAATTCTTTTTTACCAAGGTAAATTATTATTGATAGACAGATGATGAACTACTCTCTCAAACTGAGTTACTTCTAATTGGGTCTACATTGACATTGGCAAAAGCTTGCTGTTTCAGTCTTTCCATTACTAGTTGCATTATACTCACTTATTTCAAGATAGCTCAACACCTTGGCGTTATTTTGAATAATGCTCGTTTATTTACTGCTCTCATAAATAAAACCCTTCATAATCTTGCTCCAGCCTGTCTTGCAGATCTTCCTCCGGGCTTATATTACATCCTGGTCTGTATGGTTGCCATCAACAAGTTTAATTTCAATTCCTGACTATAAACCTTAGTACATTTGGGTATATTCTTACACTTCACACAAACTCTGGAGTTTACTGCCTCCTCAGTGGATTCTATTAGAAAAATCAAAACTCCTGTAAGAAAAGTAATTTCTTTAAGTTAGCTCACAGATTTTGAATTGTCTTTTTGAAACTACGTTGTTTTATTTTTTATTTTTGAAATTAATTTTATACTTTGTAAGCGACCTTGTGTGTCATGAAAGGTGCCAACAAATAAAATGTACTATTATTATTAATCATCTTGAAATCTCTTTAATTTAATAACTTCATTCTACTAAAGTATACCTAGAGGAAAACAATATGATAGCTTTAGAATAATACAAAACACATTGTTTAAATAAACACTGGACACAGAGGCTGCTTAACAAATGATTCAGATAATGTTACAAGCTAGTACTATTTAGTTTAATTCGTATACTGCTTGTCTTTCCTGAGAGGAATGCAAGCCCCCTCTTTCTGCTGCCGTGAAAAACAGACTGAGATGACATTTTAAGGAATGCAACAAAGGAACCAATCTTAAACGGAGCACAAGCTCATTTTAGAGCTTAACGACACTCCCAAGAGGCCAATAAGGAATCACTAATGAACCTAATACACTTGTTTAGGATAAGGGATGAAAACTGAACTACAGAGGGAAAAAAAGTAAACACAGTAAGAATATGCAGAACTCACACAAACAACAGCCAGTCACTGGACTTGAACCCAAGATATTCATTCTATGAAGCAGTGTTAACCACTACACCACCCTATACACTGTGAGGGGAATGCTCTCATTATGGAAGGACAGGGGGAGAAAGCATGCACAGGCATCGTCTACCCCGGAGCACTAGATGGCAGCCCCCCTAGGTTGTGGCAGTAGCTTGGATTCCCACAGGGCATCAGGGAAACTGGAGTTCTTCGGCTCAGCCCTGTTGGGTTCTTTGAGGACTGTGAGGCGGGTGGTGCAGGGAGTAACGAGCCCTACATCGTGGGGCCCCTGGCTTGCCCAGAATTGCTCCCAGGCCAAGCCTTTGGGACACTAGAAGTACTTTCAGGGATTACATAAAAGGAGCTGCCTGACTCAACTTTAGGAGCCACAGTCGGAGGAAGGAGACAAAGTTTGCTGGGAGGAGCACAGGGGGCAGTGACAGTGAGACAAGAAAGAAAGACAGAGGAGAAGAAAAGCATTGCTTTGGTCTTGATTTGTGTTAGTGATTGCGTTGTGGGAAGCTCTTACTTTGAGAAGAGCTTCTCACCATTAAAAAAGGCTTTGTTTATTGAGATTTGTGTTGAGAACCTGCCTGTGTCAGGTGTTTGGGGAGCTGGAGCACCACCTGGTGGCCACACCACATATGAATAACGCAAAGAATATTCATTTCACCAGAGTTAAAAACTTGTCAGCTTCTTCAGAATCCCCTGAATAATTAATTGATCGTGGTATGGTAGTAATATGCCCTTCATGAAAATGTAATGTCCTATGACTAACATATAATACTGAGCAATTAATTACCATATATATAATATAACGTATCTAGGAATTTATTTTCTGAACCCATTTATTCCAATACCCGTTTGCATGAATTATTGGATTATTACTTTAATTATCATTATAATTATGCCACTAGCTATGCAGTACCTGTTACAGTGGCACGGTCTACTTCTCAAATGAGATATTGGCTAGCCTGAGTTTATCCTGAGGGAATTAGGAACAATACAGGAAGCAGCTCCGGAAAGGGTGCAAGTCCTTCACTGGGTGCACTCACTCAGATTAGGAGGTAACAGTTAAACTATTACACATCTGCTTGGAAAACTGATAAAGAACATACAAATACTCAGAGATAAGATGCAAACTCTATAAAGACAGTGAGTGGGCCAGTAGAGAAAACCTCTGCTCCAACATGTTGCTCATTATTACAATAGATTATTTAGAATTCTATACTATAGATGTAAATATAACATACCCATTCTAACCCTAAACACAAAGTCAATGTATAACAATACTAAGTAGAAACCAGAAGACCTGTTTTTCCCGGAACTGAACTTTGAAACGCTGTCTAAATATCCACCATGACACATCATCCTGATGTTGAGTCAAGTGATGTTAATTAAATATTTAAAGTGGAGTAACAAGCACATACACTTTCATTGCAATTTCTGTTATGTATAACTGGAATACATTTGTGCTTGAATTGTATATTGCAGAGATGTATGTGGAGCAAACTTAGATGTTTAGTTATACTTTCACAATACATAGATTCTGCCTGCTTACTGCTAGTAATACTTAATTGATTATGCAATGTTAGTGTGCATACATCCAGTATATTATTAATTAAATTATTTTTAAGTTCCTTTAGGAATTAAAAAAACAGACATTTAAAGCCGCTGTCTACAAACTGAGCTGAATCTAGTTTGTGGGTGTAAACATCCTCATTAACTCATGATCTTACAAGTGAAACTGAAGTATATAAAACCAGACCATTTCGCACAAGTGCTATGTGTTATTAAAAGCTTAAAGCAAAATGAGGAAATGACTTTTACCTACCTGAGTGACTATTGTGCATAATGCTGTATACTTCTGATACTGTTTTCTCTGCTGAATGTTGTGTAACGTTTATATTAATATGCCTTTTTTTGATTAGTGGTAGATGAAACTGTTTTGTAATTTTGCCACATACCTAAATTACCAATATTCTGACCTTTTGAGCCATACCTTGCAAACTTTTACGTCGTCTTAGTTTCTTTCTGCTTTGCGTCTGTTGTTGCTGGAATAGGCTGTGGTAGCTTCCCTGTAACTTTATAACTGGATTAAGCATGCCCAGAAAATTATTAGATTTATATGGAATGCTTTATGAACATTGATTAAAAAACATAATATATTTAATAGGTGTCAGCTGTCATTAATCTGCTTGCTCTTTAACATGCACCTTTACTGCTGCTACTTTAAGAAAGTTTTAATACTGAATACTTAAAATATATATATATATATATGTTTTTTCTTGTTTACCAAATTTTGATAATGTGTTTTGGAAAGTGTGATTGTGTGGGAGATACAGGTATCAGACCTTAGCCTGAAGGTCAAAGGTAAAGTATACAGGGACAGCTGAAAGGCAAAGCAGGATTCTGAGCCTTTTTCTTAGTAAGATTTTGATTTCCATTGGAATTGGCATTGAGCTTGGTAATATCAATAGTAGCTTTTTGCTCTGCTAATGGAAAGAAAGCTATGTGTGTGTGCTTAATTTGTGGCTGCCTTTTATTAGACTTTTCAAAAAGTGTTCTCTCAATTTAGTTTTTAGTTCAGTTGCAATTTGTTGCAAAAATGGAGCACTTAGGTCATTTTTTTTTCTGACACTTTGGTAAAATTGCCAAAAATTAATACTTGCTATCTGCTAATTATCTGCTGGACACTTGGAAGAGATCCTCATTAAATGTGCCTTAATAACTCTAACCTGTTTTCTAAAATACTACGAAAAGCGCTTATTCTGGTTAGAGAAACCAGATTATTGGTCTCTGAGGAAACTGAAAGATCTATTTAATTTTGTGATTAAGGATATATTATCTGTAAATGAGAAACTGTATCATCTGGGAAATGTCATCTGATACTTAATGATGACTGCCTGGACGTACTCAGTAAACTGGGTAGAAGCAAATGAGTAAAAGTAATGACATTCACAGTAAGCAAATAGCCTCCTGAAAGAAGTTCCTAAGGTTGAATATGCAGGGTAAAATATGGACAGTGGGACAGGTAAGAGGTAACAGTTGTATAGCTGGTTTTGACATTTCTTTCTATCCCCATTAAGAAGAGTACCTAGTGTAAGTGGTTACTTAGTACCTTTCATGGCAGGTGCATGTCACAGATTTGATAACACGATAAAACACTGACTTATGTTGATAATACCAAATCTTATTCTACCTCTGCTAATAGAGTGCCCAGTCCTTGGCCAGTTCCACTGTATTCCATAAATCCAAATCACCTAATCACTAGTGTTGATCAGCAAATTTCGCCAAAGCATTATTTGCAGTGAATTTGCTGTGTTTGCGTCACCTATGTTTGTCAAATTACATAATAATTTAGCCAGTCTAGGAGAATGTTTTTTTTTTTTTTAAATACCAGTGCCCCATAATGTTTTGCGAGGCCACTGCGATGTTAATGGGACCGCCCCCCCCAGGGTATATAATATTGATCATTTGGATTACAGACTCTCTGGGATGAGTTATCTATGCTTGTAGCCAGGTGTACAGGTTGGTCTTCAAGTGCCACATCAATATAAGAGAAGGAGGAGCATGCCCTATGCGTGCATGATAATTAGCCATGTACAGATAAAAAACAAACTTTGAAAAAGCCTGACGGGGGCCGGGCCCCCCAATCACAGAAGACTCTATGAAATAATTATAATAACCAAAAGTTTATTACTATTTACAACACATTTCTATCTTTTTATAGAAGAAAAAGTGTAAAGCATCAGCATAGACATATTGGAGAGCCTTCAGCGTGACTTCAAAAAATAGCACAAGACATCTGCTTCAATCATGACATGCGACTGAATTTTCTGCCTGTAAAAGACCTACTTGTTTTTTCTAATTTTTGACTACGATTTTGGCATTTCTGCTTTGTTTTCACAAAATCTATGATTGCATTTCTCTGACTGTGTACTTTCTTCTTTGATATCACGGAGGCACCGGGTACAGTGGTTGGCACTGCTGCCGCACAGCAAAAGTCACCTTTTTGGCCACAATAATTGGTCCAGTATAGTTGGCAGATGTTTCTCTAGCCCTCATGGACACTTTAAAGATGACTGCACCGTTATAATCCAGTCAAATCTAGTTCAGTTAGTCCTTCCCCACTGACTTTAATGCAGTTCACCAAGAATACCACATATCGCAAGCATTTCAGTGATTTCGGAGAATTCAAGGCAAACAGAACTCGGCAATGTTTGCTCATCAATAAGAATTACTAGTCCTCTGATTTTTCTGAGGTTTTGCATCCCTGTTTATCATTTACCCCCAACCATAGAGTCATTCCACCCTATTTTTGTACAGTTGCTGCCAGTCTGCCTAGTCCTATGCAAATTTGCCAGGCTTACCTCACCTGGGCACAAATTCGCATTGTAAGATCCACAGACCCCCACATCTTAAAACCTAACTCGCTCCCCAACTTGTCTTGCATTACGACCACAATACAAGTCCAACCTAAATCCTATTCTGCCTTTACGAACAGGAAATCTATATTTTCTTGAACATAACTTTTGCCCTCCATTCCTTTAGACCTGAAAATTTCTCAATTACTTTCTTAGTCATTTCGATAAGCTTAGCAAAAAATAAAAAGATTAGCTGCACACTATTGTCTAGATAATTGCTTCTCAACCTTTTTTTTCTGTAGTCGTACACTTTTTGTAACCAAAATCATCCCAAGGCACACCACTATTTTCTAACCGAAAACACATTATGTCTCATACACATACTCAACTGCCCAAATGTGTGGGACTACAAGAGAAGCCGGTAAAAAAAGGAGCTCTGAGATCAGCATTCGCAGACACAGAACTTAGTGTGCACTTTGGTGGCATCTCTGAGCTGCTTTGTTCATTCATCCACTGCTCTCTGCCTCAGAGGAAATTTGTATGACCACTATCCACCAGCACTGTGAGGCTCACTGGTAATCACAAACCTAGGGCAGATGGACTCTAGCAACCTGGAGACATTCTTGAAGTGCTGTGTCTACAACATAGTGATCACAGAGCTGCTTTTATGCCAGCTTCTCCAGGTAGACCTGTCCTCCTCAGACAGGTCTTGACCGCCTGAGGAGGTTGTCCCTCTCAAGTTCAGACTCAGGTACGCTACGCTATTATTTCCATGGCACACCTGGGTAGCTCTTACAGTGCAACACTGTGCCACGGCACACAGGTTGAAAAATGTTGCTCTAAATGTTTGTGGCTACTTTCATGTCACTTGCATTTTTCAGAAAGATTTTTAGGTCTCATACCCCTGTCATTGTCCACAACGCTTCAACACTTTGAAACAGCAAACAGCTAAAGCAAAAAGAGACATTAATTACACCATACCCAGTTAGCCTACTCCATTTCTCCTAACATGAGCAGGAGTAGTTTGTGTGTAAGCTCATCCTCGATCATTTATTTGCTGCTGAATTCTTAAGTCAGGTCAGTCTGGTCCAATTTCTTTTATCTTCTTTTTTTCTGTAAGTGAACGATTTATGAAGTGGTATTTCATTAAAGAAATAACCGAATTTTCTTTAATTTATGAAGTGCCACTTGAAGTTGCCATTTCCGTAAAGTCACGCTCACTGCAATTTATTTGGGTATGAAGTGTGAACCATTGACATGATCTTGAAATAGTGCGTCAACAATGGACCAATCACATTTGATAAAAAAACCTCAAACAATACTAATTCGCTACCAATAAATGTCCCCGGAAAAATATCAAAGCAACCAATTAAAGGGCAGCCTCAGGTCACCTGCTTGCCAAAAGATCAAGGACTTACATGCACTCATTGGACTTCACTTGATTCCTTCACACAGGAAATACAAGTAGAAACCATGTTGACATGCGTTGACACCAGGCACGTTGTGCAAATAAGCAAATTTATTTCATGATTATTTTGCATTACCTAAATAATTTAAGTAAGAGTTTTTAAAATATTTGGAGGGGAGCCACACCCCAGTACCCCGCATTACAAACCGCCTCTGACCCACATGTTTTTCCAGTCTTCAAACAAGGATCCATTAAATGAGCAAAAATATGCTCATTTACTGTAAGTAAATCTGACTACATTTTCACATTCTAATTTTCCTATCTTATATATAAACGTCTATGCGTGGAAGTGTGTGTGTTTGTCCGGCCCGGAAATGAGAGGTGGAGTCAGGGTAAGGGCTTTACCTCCGAGGAAACAGAAAATTCGCTTAGCCGCTAATAACACAAGCCAGCACGTCAGCAAAACAAAATCTCAGAAGAAAGACAAAGTTGCTTAGCCGCTAAAATCGGCAAAACGGTATCCCTTTTACTTTTCTTTCCCCCGCTAATGCAGAAGCGATGTAAGCACGTTGGCAAAACAAATCCTCCTAGGTGAGAGATGCCCAGAGTAGTTCCTTTCAATTACCTGACATCTCTACATTTCAGGTTTTTTTTCTGACAGTTTCAATAGTTTCTAGGACTCCAGGCTTTTTATAGCACGGATTCACACAGCTAATAATGTATAAAATACAAGGGGTTTATGTTGCATTTCATTTTCTACATGATCATCTGAGCTGTTTTTACTTTTGGTACTTTTAGGATATTTGTGGCAATATTTAGAATCGTTTATTATTTTGGAAATGTATTTAGGGTTGAGTATGTTTGGCATTATTCTGGACATGCTTAGGTAGGGCATGCGTAGTTGTTATGGGTGTGTCCTTGAAGGTCATGACCCTGATTTCATAAGTGACCGTATGAAAGGTCTTCCGGCATGATCCTTCTGTATCCAAGCTGCGGAGAAAGCCCTTTTTGAATCATGCTACAGGAGAGTCTTGGTATATATTAAATCTCTTATGTACCAATCTTTATTATCACTTTTTGACTCTGAGTTAGTCTTTCATTTTGACTTGTCACATGGCTTTTTCTGAATTGTCTGGTTTAGACTCCTTGCCTTTTTTTGTACATTCCTCTACTGGCCACTCTCATATACCATCTGCTTTGCATTCGTAACATGAGAAGAGTTTTCATATTTGTAATGCAATGTTATAATAATCCTGCTTCTCCAGCTTTGCAAAAAAGTACATGCTGAAATAATTCTAGGCAAATGCAAATATTATACCACTCACCAAAGTACGCAAAATATGGGGCAGTAACGCCACCAATACCAGAGAACATGGAGGCAGCTCCCATTCCCATGTTGCGAACAACTGTAGGGAAGAGCTCAGATGAATAAACGTAGATAATAGACATGGAAATTGTGAGTCCAAACTTCCCAGTCATGGCCAGGATAATAGTCAGTACTGGAAGTTCTGAAAAACAGTTGCATACACCAAAATGTACAGGTTATTTATGTGTATTCAAAGTACATAGTTACACTTAGAAAAATACAATATCTCAAACACTAGAAAGGCATTAAATAAACTTTCACACTAACCAAACTTAGAAAAAGTTAGTTCATCACTTGGGCAGTAGTGGTTGGATGCTCCCCATTGGAGATTAAAGCACTTCATATTTGTATGTCATGTGTGAGGCACTTTATTGACATTTAATGGAGAAGTGGGGAGGGGGTGCACTTAGTCAGCCTTGCCCACTCCCCAAGTCATGGCACCCCAGGCAGGTGTCGATTGGCCTTAGTAAAGAACTGAGCCTGTAAATTGAACATTAAAACTGTATATTCCAAATGTTAGCCTAGTTTTGATGATTACATAGGCTTTTTGACATCACCAGCAAATTTCATAGCTTTACTCATGATATTTAAATCTATTTAATTAATATAGTAGCTCACTCCATGTTGAGCTTCTGCCCCTAATATGTACTCTAACTCTGGCCTATTAACCTACTGATGAAACAAGTTTCAACTGTTACCCATTACACATTAGCTAAGAGATAATGGTAAGGCCATCAAGAGGAGCTTATCCTGTGCTCTGTGTATGGTCACTGGTGCAGGACACTGTGCTGAAAAATGTTGCAGTCATTTAGATGAGGCATAAAACCAAGTTTCTGACTATCAATAATCATAAAAGATCCCTGGGCATCTTTTGAAAAAAGTAAGTTAAATTTGGCTAAATTTCCCACTATGGCCTTGTCCATTATGGTGCCCACAATCATCCCCTAACCACTTAATAGCTAATGTGTGGTGAGCTTACTGGTACAAAAATGGCTATTGTCGCATCATCCAGGTGGATGCTACATATTGCTGGTGCTTCAAGTGGTTCCCCACTGTCTATGTAAAGCACTTTGAGTAGGTTAGGAAAATGCTATATAAATGAAATTAATATTTAAATAATTGCTTTACTCATTTGTACAGGTGATTTCTTTAAATTATTGATTTGGTTTTTAGAATATGTTCATTTTCCACATGATTCAAGGTATTCACAGAATGATACAATTTATCTATGTAGTATGCACAAGTGCTCTTTTTCTAGATTTGTTTCTACCTGGTTTTTGGTAATCTCAAAGAAGGACTGTATTCATTTCACAAATTATATATAGTGTCTGTTCTTTTTGTATATTTGTTGCTTCAAAGACTATTACAAAATTAACCATGTAGCCAAAGCTGTTTCTCACTAGACTCTCACATGAAGTCCAGAATGTCATTCTGTGGTTTGGCTTGAGGTAAAATGATTGAGGAAACAATCATTTGCTGTGGACATCATCTCTGTTTTCTCTTGGCTAATCTATTGGAAATTTCACAATTTCTTTTCATAAAGCTAAAACATTCATGATTACCACAATTTATTTCCTGCATATACATTTATTTCATTAAATAACAAAGTTTTGTTCAAAGAATCAAAATTTGGTGGTCTCTAGGTAACTCATCCACCCATTCAGTTAACACACTCACTTAATTAATTTAAAGAGTGAAAATAGTATTTCGAGTGGAGCACTGCATACAAGAACCAGTCAATTCTGAACAGCGTGTAAGTTCATTCATGGACTGGATGGGCCTTCCCAGCACCAAACCGACAGCAACCAGGCCAGGAACACTTTCTATACTTCTGTGTTGATTCAGTCAGCCAGAATATATTCATGGGAGACGCCCCAACCTTTGTCGATGTTGAGTGGTAGATGGGTGTTAAATCCAAGCACCCATCTTTAATGTTGTTTATGTTGTTCTGCGTAGTTGATGAGAGGGTACTGTAGTCTTGAAAAAAGACATACTGTGAAGCGGTGATCTACATACAGTTAAACCTGGCGAATTCCGTAAATGTCAAAACTTCCTAATTACATTTGAGAGAGAAATAGCGAGCATAAGTGTTTCACTTAACATATTTTCAATCAATAAAAAGGGACATTGTAGTTTTCAAGAGATGGGGTCAAGTTAAGAAAATCCTAACTATTTGGATCTCATTCAATGTTTTCTTGATTTATTTCAAAGCAAAGAACTGGGTATACTTTGCTAATGACTATGTTTAATTTTTTACCTTGGATTTTTGGAATAAGTTTTATTTTTGGAGAAATGATTTGTAAAATTACATGTATTTAATCTTTTGTTCAACACAAAAACATTAAACAAAGAAAATATTTCCTCTTGGATCTGGTATGTCCAAAATGAAAACAACACTAACTATCTTATTTAACATACCAGTGTCTTGTTGAAAATAATGACTTGCAAGAAAACAATTGTGGTAAAAACAGAATCATTTATTGTCATTTATATATCATTTATATATTCTCTAAAAACCACTACTCATGCAAAAAGTTGACTTAATATAAACTAAATGGCTGTTTACGCACTACAGAACTCCCAAAGTCCTGCCTGTGACAATCAGTGTTCTAAAATGATAACTGGACAATTCAACAAAACTTTAAAATTACAATAAGATGCAGAAGCAGCTCTTTTATAATGAAAAATAAATGATATAGTATAGTACTATTCAAATGGAGGCTCACTGTGCAGTTGTGCAAGCATACTACTTTTGTCAAATCATTCTAAAATAAGTTCACTATAGTGGAAATATTGCAAAATAGATAAATAAAGATGAAAGAGCTGAAATGAATTTATGATGGTGTCACAGCATATAATTAACTGTGGTGTCTGACCATCCATACAGCTATTCCAATACACAATGAAAGCACATTTAGTGCCAATTACAACACATTTAAATAAATCCAACTGATCCAGTCAGCACAGGCAGTGTGGTGTAGTGGTTAAGGTTTTGAACTTAAAACCCTGAGGTTGTTAGTTCAAATCCTACTACTGACACTGTGTGACCATGAGCAATTCACTTGACCTGTCTGTGCTTCAATTGGAAAACCAAAAGAAATGCAACCAATTGTATCATATATATTGTAAGTCACTGTGGATGAAGGTGTCAGCAGAATAAGTAAATGAAACATAAAAGGGAGAATTTGCATTGATCCAGAATTGATACAGTATTCCAAAGACCAACATAATATTGTCATTGTCAGAAAGGCTTACACTCTGTACTACCTAACTCTGAGAACATGCAAAATGTTAATGGGCAGTATTAGAAAAGAATAATGCATTTGTTCAGTTCATACTTCTCTACAAGCCCGTTTATAAATGTTAAATGTACAGTACAGTTGTTTGCATGTTTCTAGTTACAGTGTTTGTAAGGTAAATGATGTATTCAGGATCAAACAGTAAATCAAATGAATATGCTGAACTGGCAGCTTTGTGGGGATGCACTCAAAGCCTTAGCAACTAGGCTACACTTCTTGTATACTAACAATACTAAACATACAATCTATGCTCATAAAGAAAGTTTGAACAAAGCCATATTTATGATTGAGTAAATAAAGTGTGATATTTGTAACATACTTACCAGAAGGTACAAACCGAATGAACAGAAGCAAGCTTCCTGACAATAGCAGAAGGAGTGATAACACACACCGGCGAGGAGCATGTTTC
Organism: Polypterus bichir lapradei; assembly: GCA_026402145.1. Classification (NCBI taxonomy): domain Eukaryota; kingdom Metazoa; phylum Chordata; class Cladistia; order Polypteriformes; family Polypteridae; genus Polypterus; species Polypterus bichir. The sequence goes on along the minus strand of JANRMT010062821.1, from coordinate 12,440,659 downwards.
AATATTGCCCAGGCAATCGTATAAGCTGCTATTTCTGTAGCAGCCGAAATGAAGCAAGTGATGTATGGATCACCATTCATGTTTGACGTGCTCAAGGAAATACCATAATATCCAATTGTATTTGCCAGCCTGTGAACAGAAACACAGATTCATTTTGAAATGTAAATATGCTCATATGCTCGGTTTGGCTTTCTCCAGATTGAACAAACAGATCTTTATCTTTCAGTATGAGCCCACAATCTACCCTCTGGCAGCATGACTCAGTTGAGGTGTTTCCTGATTGCAATATGGTTGCCAAGCTCAAATCACCATGATTTAACTAAAATCAAAAGCATTCAAGAAAGATGCAGACCTAATATAAGTTTATATAATTATTATTTGAACTAAATTGTATCTTTTTATGTTTGGCTGATACCTGAATCTAAGACAACTCCAGGTATGTTACAATTGTTTACAGGTAGTTTTTGCAGTTGAAGCACAGGCAGATTAAGTGATTTGCACATCACAAAGTGAGCCATAGGCATTAATGTTCTCTGCACCACAATACCAAATAGTAAACATTTAGCCATCAGAGAACAATATAAATCCTAATTTCTAATAATGAATTTCAAAAGTCTTTCCTAAATCATGAAAGCACATAACATTTATGCCAATTTTCCTTTTCAAACTAAGCTGGGAGTGTACAGTGGCATAGTGGGTAATACTACTGGAGTTTGGGTTATGTACTCAGTGTGGTTGCTGTCTGTGGGGGCTTTCTGCAGGCTCTTTTTCAGCATCTCAAAGTAGGACATTTTGTTTTAATTGGTGATTTTAAATTGTTCTGTAGACTTTGTCTATGTGAATAATAATCAATTACATTTATATAGTACTTTTCTAATTTACTCAAAGTGATTTACATAGACAGTGGGGAACCACTTCAACTACCACCAGTGTGTTATATCCTGCTGGATGATGCAACAGTACACTCACTTCACATCAGCTATTAGGTGATGAGGGGGTGAGAGAGATAGTTAGCTAATTAGGAACATGGGAAGACTAAGAGGCAGAATGACCAGGTTGTGGTGGGCAACTTAGCTAGGACAACGGGAAACACCTTAGAAATACCCAGGTGTCCAGGGATCTTTAATGATCACAGAGAGTCAGGAGCTCAGTTTTATATCTCATCCAAAGGACAGCACCATTTTATACTGCACAGGGGCATTGGAAATTGTACAAAGACCACAAGGTAAGCTCCACCTGATGCCTTCACCAACACCTTTAACAGCAGCAACCCAAATGACTCCTAGATGGTCTCACATCCAAGTACTGGCCGGGCCCAAACATACCTAACTTCATGTGGATTACCTGTTCTGAAGTGCAGGTCGAATGCCCCCTGCAATGGACTGCCATTTAATCCAGGGCTGGTTTCTACTTTATAACTTATGCTTCTCGAGAAAGCTGCAGTTTTCAGCAACCTTACAAGATATTTAAGTTACTACTGCATCCAGCACGGCTGGAAATCTTTCTGCTATATTGATGTTATTATTCCTTTTTCTGTGGCTAACATGAAAAAATGATCAGGAAGAGATTACTCTAAATATCAATACAGCAAGTTAAAGGAATGTATTTTGTATCCTGCTTTCATCAAGAACCATTTAGACCTTCCAAATTTACATGCAACAACAGCAAAAACAATATTTATTTATATGGCACATTTTCATACAAATGATGTAGCTCAACGTGCTTTACAGGATGAAAAAAGAGAAAAAAGACAAAATATAAAAAATAACATTAGGCAATACTAATTAACAAAAAAAACTCCAGACGGCTGGAAAAAAAAGAAAATTTGCAGGGGTTCCGAGGCCGCAAGACCACCCAGCCCCCTCTAGACATTCTACCTAACTTAAATGACCTCAGTCAGTCCTCATGGTATTCAGGCTTCACATGGAAGAACTTGATGATGATGGTCATGTGGACGTCATGTGGACTACAATGCCACAGAAGCACATTTTGCTAATGATGCTTATTCAAACCATTAATTTCATTAAAAAATTCTTGTCAGGCAACTTTGAACTTTGTTTTGAGTTTGGCATCCAAGGTAAATATTTAGTTTTACAGTGTGTTGTTAGGCCTTCTGATAAGAAGAGATAATTTCTTATCTGCTAATAGATTCAACAGAGGTTTACTGCTTTCACAGAACTCATTTTGCTTTTTAAAATACATTCATGTCTATCAGTCTTATGCTGAATAAATAATAGTTTGCTGCAACATTACGTTCCTGATATTATTGCTAGTCTCAGACTAGAGTGCCTGAAAGCAGGAAAAATGCATTTCAATGCATGACTTGATGACACACATGGAAAAAAATACTTTTTAACATTAGGGAGCAACAGTACATCAAACATACTATCCATTTTTATAAACTATGCTTTTCAGAGTGATTAAACACACATTTCCATCCTACCAATACAGTACAAAAAAGGATGGTTTTGCTATAGAACAAAAGAGCACAAAGAATTTACATTTAGAGCTGTAGAAAATAAACCGTTATTGAATATTTCAGATGCTCACTTTGTGCTGCTCCTGTTTTACAGTTTGAATGGATAAACATTAGTGTTACTGAGTAAAAGACTTCCACCTTTGCTTGCAAGCCATACAATCTAAATTACTTTCAAACAACACAATCGCTGTGCCAAATTTTGGAAACATAAAGATTTCTGTTCCAATAAAAATAAAAAAATCTGAAATGGTAAGAAGCTATCCTGACATTGTGTTTTGTCTCATGCATTTTGCAAGCCCACCACATAATGTGAAGTGATCATGCATGTGCACTTTTTCTCTATGGTTTAACTGTCTTAAAAATGTAATATCAAGATTTCAGCAGAAAGAATTTTGTCTGCTGCAGATAAAACATGTTATACTTGTTCTAATGTAACATTTTCCTTTAGTACTGGCAAGCCACTGCCATGGAAAAATTGCTTACAGGAATTATTTCAGCACTAGTAGTCATTGTGAAGGGTTGTCAATAGAGACATTTCATTCTTGTGCTTTGCTAGAATGTCAGGCATGAATACAAAGTTACAGCAGTCAGAGTTTTGGCACAGCTGAGTGCATCAGCTTCATAAACTATGACCTATAACTTCAAAGCAAAATAGTACTGTGATCAAGAGCATGCAGGGTCTGGTTTCCCAGCCAGGGTTGAAAAAGGATCCTTACTTGGCAGGGAAGCCACTACAATGGAAGGACAGGGGGAGGTGAGCACTGCTGATTATTTTCTCTCCCAGTATGCAGGATGGAAGCCTCCTTGCCTTAGGGTTCCCACATGGAATGGCCGCAGGGAATGCTGGGACCTGTAGTCCTATGGGGCAGCCCTGTTATGTTCCATAGGGGCATTTGCCTGTGGGCCTCATGAGTATAGGGTCCCGATGCTATGTATGTTGTGACTTGCTGAGTGGTTGTGTAGGTAGGGGCCTCAGTGCACTGCTTTGCCCGGAGGCCTATAATGCTTTTAAGACGGCCCTGGCCACGGGTTGCTGGTGGGATTCACAATCCCTACTTTATGGGACTTCTGATTGACCTGGAAGTAATTCCATCGGGCTATGCCCTAGCAGCAGAAGTACTCCCAGGTCCAAGATAAAAGAGTGCTCGACCTCACTTCAACGAGTCAGAGTTGGGTGGATGAGGCTGAAAGTCATTGAGGAAGTGTGGAGGAGAGCAGAAGCAAGAGAAGAAGAATTGTGTTTGTTTATGTCAATTTTGAAACCTTTGTACAAGGTATTTTGTGTAGATAAACCTTTTATTGGTCCTGGGACTTGTGTCTGTGAGATTGTGTCTGGGGTTCGGGGTGCTGCAACGCTTCCTAGTGGTTACACTGCTTATTCAAAATTTTATATTTCTTGTGTTGGGTATTCAGAGGGTGCATCATAGTAGTGCTAACCTTTAAGTAATCCAGTGAAGTCTTTGGTAGTCTACTGTAATCTTTTAATGTACATTATCTTTTGTTTTTATTTTTCTATCAACTATGCATTATGGTAACTCTAAATTACTCCTGTAAATATGGGTGTATGCATGTGTGGTTTTTCTCAATGTCTTGTATTTTTCCAGGGTTAGTTCTTACCTTAATTTTTTTATTATTTGTGTTTGTATAATTTTCTTCTTGAAATATAACTATCTGTAAACTTATATTTACTCTCTTTAAAAGGCTGTGTTTTTTGGGTCACAACAATTTGTTAGATGAAAAGCAGATTTCCAGCAAATATATCAAATAAACATGTTTTGGTTAAGTATAAAAATGTAAAAATTCAGGAAGCAATATGGTGGAAGAAAACTGAAGAAAGGAACAGGATAAAAACAACACAAAGAAATATCTAGCATTGATGCTAACTTCCCCATCCCAAATTCTATGTACAGCAAGGCTGTACTCCAGAGTCCATTCCATAGTCACATAGACAAGTCAGGAGGAACTCTAAGGATTATGTTCTTTGATTTCTCATGTGCCTTTAACACCAGCCAGCCAGCCAGACTGGGGAGTAAGCTATTGGAAATGCAGATGGATAATCCCTTAGTTTCATGGATCATGGACTATCTGATGGGAAGGCCACAGTTTGTGCGGCTACAGGGCTCTGTGTCTGACACCGTGCTGTGTGGCACTGGTGCTCCACAAGGGACAGTTCTGTCACCATTCCTCTTCACCCTGTACACTATAGATTTTATTTACAACACAGAGGGCTGCCATCTGTAGAAATTCTCTGATGACTCTGCAATAGTTGGTAGTATCAGACATGCAAATGAGATGGAATACAGGAAGGTAGTGGACAGTTTTGTTGACTGGTGTGAGCTGAATCAACTGCAGATCAACACCAGTAAAACTAAAGAACTGCTAGTCGATTTAAGAAGATGAGTACAAGTATCTAGGGGTGCATATGAGCAATAAGCTAGACTGGTCCAGGAACTCGCTGGCCATATACAGGAAGGGTCAAAGTAGGCTGCATTTCCTACACAAGCTCAGATCTTTTAGTGTCAGCAACACTATGTTGTGGATGTTCTATAACAGTGTGGTTGCCAGTGCCATTTTTTTTGCTGTGGCATGCTGCGGGAGTAGCATGAAAGTGGCAGACATCAGGAGACAAAACAAACTACTTCAGAAGGCTGCCTCTGTGGTAGGAGAGAAACTGGACAGCTTGGAAACTGTGGCAGACCAGAGAATGTTGTCTAGGCTTCGGTCTATTATTGAAAATGCTAAACACCCACTTCATAGTGTTGTGGTTGGACAGAGGAGCGTTTTCAGCAGTAGACTGACTAGCATCAAGTGCTCCACTGAACGTCACAGGAAATCCTTCCACACCACAGCCATCAGACTCTGTAACTCCTTTTCTGGTCATTCTCCCACATTACCCTTTTTCTTTATTGGATATCCAGGTACATTTTTTCAAGTACTTGAAATGTGCAATATACTATATGTTCTTGTGAAATAAATTGTCTGCTCTTCACATGAGAATAACCTTATTTGTTCTAAAAATGTGCAATATTAACTTAAGATGCAACACTCTGTATTTTAGTTTGATACTTACATTTATTATACTTTATATTTATATGATTACTCTATACTTGCTCTTAGTGCAACATGTCCCTTGTCTGTTGTTAAGTTGTAACATAAGTAATTTCCTTCGGGATTAATAAGGTTTTCTGATTCTGATGTTTCTGTCAGACTCCAGGGTGCTCTGATATGGTGTCAGTTCAGCTAAGGCATTGCACAGGGAGAGTTAAAGAGCGAAGACCGTCACTGAGACACGATACCATCTCTGCAGGACATATTTGCCAAGCGCTAACTGGGAAAGGAAAAACAAATCATAAAGGACCTGAGTCCATTCTTCTCCCTTCTTCCTTCAGACAGGCACTTCAGAACTATTAACACCAGAATGGTGAGATTTAAGAACAGTTTCTACCCACATGTAATAAGGCTACACAACTGTCATGCAGTAAGTGATAAACTGTCTATAATCAACTCAGCAAATTAAGTCCCGCATCGTCTGTGATTGTTTTGTACGTAAGATTGTGTTTAGTGTTATTTACTGTGATTATTATTATTATTATATTTAAGTTTAATGTTTTTCTTTTCCTGATGTTGTATGTTGATTATTGTGTCTACAAGGAACATTTTGTGAGCAATAGTTTTGCTGTACATTGTACATTTGGCAATAAAAAGACATTGACCTTGATTGCAATGTAGTTGATTGCATACAAGCATCCAGTTTCCGGATCTGATTTACAGCTTAGGTCCATTTTTATTTGTTTTAGAAGATCTTCTCTAACATAAAGTTCAAGTAGCTCCAATGAAAGCCAATATGGCAGATATCAGTGCCCAAAAAAAATAGTTTTTGCGGAAAAGAAATGAGTGGGAAAGATGACTGGTCCAGTTGGAGATAAATATGAGGAGAAAAAAGGAATAATCATTGCCAAAACTGAGGAAAGAGAAGAGAAGGAATGAGAATGATGCCACAAGATAGAAGGGCTTCTCAAAAACAAATAAAGGAACAACCCGGGGTGGAAAAAAGGCTTATTTAAATGTATTGCCACATCACAGAAATAGGAATTTGTCTTTATAGTGCATAAGGCATGGCAGATATTTGCAAATGTCTGGTTGATAATGAAAGCCAAAGAAACTGTCAGTAAAACGTCAGGGCCTATTACACAGGAATAAGAATGACCTTTTGTCAAAACCAAAGTTAAATGCAGTAAATGAAGTAAGAAAATCAAAACAACATTCAAAGCCGTAATGTTCTCTGTGATGTTTTGACTCACAATAGTAAGAAAATAAAACAAGGACTTGATCTTAATATTAAATGTGAGCACCTATGTTATGTGTCACAGCAAACATGATGTAGTGCCACATCGCATATGGTTCGCATGCAATGGCAGCCATATAGCATTGCAATGACCAGACACACAAAATGGTGACTTCCATGAAATCAAATATACAAAATGGCTGTGCCAATGGAAAACCTGCACACACAAAAACATTCAAAAAAATATCACCAAATAAGGATTAATATTCTCAAAAATAAAAGTGAATAACTTTGACAAATGAGGCAAAATGAATGGAACTGATGTCAAATGATTTCCACAGAAAAAGGGGAAACCAATCAATTCCAGAAACCCTTTGTGGGGACTTATATTATTTAGGGGTTCCAAACATTTCTCTATGCTCTGTACTCATGACATAATCATATTTTCTTTTAAGTCTAATCTGTATCTTAGCATTCTGCTCTCATGAATGTCATTAGAACAAGGAACAGATACAAATCTGAAAATGGCTTAACTTACCAGATGAGGCAAACCAGGACCGTCAAATACCTAATGTTTCTTGTTCTAAAGAGGTCAATGTAGGTGTACAAACGTGTCTTCTTAATGTGTTCTTGCTAAATATTGGAGAAAGATAATGAAACATTGTGTTTATAAACTTAATTTTAAAATTTGTTCTACAGACAAGAGATAAAACATGAGCATCACAGAAAGAGCACAAGCCAGTAACAAAGAGAAGTCACACAAAGTGAAGTCAGTTTGAAGTAGCTGGCAGACAAGTGGAAAACATTAAATTTGAAACAGAAGGAGTACAGTTAGATGTAATATGCAATGGGGGCCTGAAACTAGAAAGCACACCTTATGAAAAAAAGATATAGCAATCCTTGTGAACTTGCTGCTGTCCATAACCAGCAAGTTTACAGAAACACTTAAAAGGCAAATAGAATACTGGGTTACTCTGAATTTTTGCACCATATGACACACAATTTAACACAACATTTTCAAAACCATTTTATCCAATGCATAAACTCTGTGAGGGGACCAGGGTGTGAAGTAAACCTCTTCACCATCATGTTACTTACAAACAGATACATATTACTTTATAATGTGCCTTACTATAGTAAACTTCATTTCTATATGTTTCTGAAGTGTACCGCTACACAGCAGCATTGGCAGATTAACTAACTGCTTCGAGTTAGATGTTAGGCTCAACCAGAAACCTAGTTTACAAGTCTATTTATTCCATTTTCATCCAGTATAATGTACTTCTGAGGTCAATATGATGAGGAATTCTGTGTGTTGTATTGTCTTCATATTACAAGGAACTTAGGTATAATAATGTTAGAGCAATTCCATGTTGGGCCATTTGCAGAATATTTATAAATAAATGGCTTTTTGTCCAGCTGCATATAACAATAAACATCATTTTTGGTTATAAAGGGTCCTTAAGGTAGTGAGCTCCTGTTGCATCTAGTCACAGGTGGGTCTGCAGCACATCTGATGTAGATGTGGACGAGAGCAGGCAACATAGAAAGTTTATTAGAAAAATAAAAGAACTGTATGGGTAAAGCAAAATGTACTGTCAAGAAAGCAGAAAAACTTTTATATGAGTGGACTATTTACAACAGAATAAACAAGTATTTCAATATACTATAGATAGACTTCAAGACTAAACAGAGCCTAAAATTCATGTACAGTCTTAAATAATGAACCCCCAAAAAGGAAATGGCTCTAAATGAACATTATTAAGTAAATGTGTTCAAAACACAGAGTATTACAATGCAGTGGAGTGTAAAAATGCCCAGGGGTGATTGGAAATATCTAGGCCGATGATCCGTTTTTAATGCTTTAAACAAATAGAATCTAATTTTAAAAATGAGAAACTAAATAAGCCAGATCTTGCTCATGGCACATTTAACTTAACATTTAACACTCACCAGATCACTGATCTCTATTTGCAGGTGTTTAGCCTTTAGCTGAAATTAAAATGCTGTCAAGCAGGAACTGAATTCTAAATATATGAAAAAGATAATAAAGTTCTGCAATTAATTCTGAGATAATGTTTTCCCAGGGTATTCATGTTATTGTGTTTTACTATGTAGGCTTCACAACTCTTCCTCCTTCAGGCTACCTACTCAAGAACACAGGAGCTTCAGTGCTTCATTTATGTCTACAGTATACAGTGGAACCTCGGTTCACGAATGTCTCGGTACACGTACAAATCGGTTTACGACCAAAAAAATATATATTTACATACAGTTTGTACGGTCTGGAACGGAATAATTGTATTTACATACAATCCTATGATGGAAATTGCTTCGGTTCATGACCAAATCTGTTTACGACCAGAGTTTTGGAACGAATTATGGTTGTGAACCGAGGTTCCACTATAATCAAAAAGTAAGAAAAAGCTTATTTTTGGAATATGGAATATTATGTTATATTACATATGCATAAATGAAAAAAAAGAATAGTAAATAGGCAATTAACTTCAAAGTGAGAAATTATTGGTTCAGATCTTTGGTTTTGTGAAACATCCATCTACCCATCCATCTTCCAAACCAATTTATTCAGAGTAGGGTCATGGGTAAGCATGCGGCACAAGGCAGGCACAATCATCATATATGTTAATTGTAAATGTTTTTTATTTAATATTGCATTAAACCCTGCTTCATTACAAGTTGCACTTTTGCATAGTTTCCATACTAACGAACAAGACTGCAGTTAGTGAAATGTAACCCTTCATATTCTCTTACTTTTTCAAAGATCATTTATAGGTTTATTTTTATGTAGAATACAATTCTGAATAGGTGGCACAGTGTGCAGTACTGGGTATTCCTATTTTCCATGCACATCTCCCAACAACTCCCAACAACAGGTTAGGTGGACTGGCAATTTTAAACTGACCCATGTATGCATAAATGGGTCCAGATGGGGACTGATGCTCTGTTGAGGGTTGCTTCTTTCTTTGCACTCCAAACTTCCAGCAGAGGCTTTGGCCTCCATGACCCTGAATTGGATTAAGTGGGTTTAAGAATGTTGTATTATGTTAGCCAACAATGATGGATTGTTATGGGCCAGAATACTTTTGAGAAAAATATCACAAGGTAAAGCAAAGTGATAGAAAATATTGTAATAGTACCATCAACTCCAAAGACTCGTCTGGTGTAAATATAACGTCTGGTGGTGTAACTCCATTTTTTTGTGCAGCTGCATGAAGAATTGCCTTTGCTTCTTCCATTTGTCCTTGGGATAAAAGCCACCTTGGTGATTCAGGTATCAACCTGCAATTTTCAATGATGCAGAGAGTCAGCTAACCACATTAAGTAAAACAAAATGTGTATTTTTTAAACAGCACAAGAGCAATGCCCAGACCTGCAATTGAAGTAATCACTTGAATAAAATTATAATACAGCACTGTGTACTTGTTGAATCCTCCTGTTGTGAACAGCACCATAACATAAACTGAGCTAAACTGAGAATCAGCATACAACAGCAAAAAGTATTAAACACGTAAGATCCACTTTCCTGATGAGAGTTGTGCTGGCAAGATACCAAGCAGAACAGACAGACCAGCCTATCCTCATCAATGTTTTCCAGTTCCTTCTAGGGAGTCTCCTGATCCTTTCAGGCAACTGGAGAGTTAAAATCCCTCCTGCATACCCTTGGGGGACATCAAAATGCCATCCTAATTGCAAGCCAAAACCACTTCAGCTAGCTCATTTCCTTCCAAAAGAGCAGGTCTGTTTATCATTGCAGAGCTCCTCACAGTTTCATGGGGAATGGTTCCAGGAATCTCATGTTCATGATCTCATTCTTTCAGTAACTGTAGACTGACTGTGTCTGTGGATTTAGCTCTCATTTTACTGTTATGGTCTGTACAATGTCGACAAAACCTCTGTAGTTGGACCACTTGCAACCCTCTCTTCCCTCAAAAGTAAAGAATAATTACTTACTTACATATTTAAAGGAAATAAACTGTGCAGTAAAATTACTCTACTATACAATCTTAACTAATGCTTACTGTACTTTGTACAAAGTAGATATTTGGTTACACAAAATATGCTTGCTTCAGAACTTATGTACAATTAAAGTATTAAAAGTAAAGATAATTTTGATTATTTTGTTAAACTAAAGAGTCAGTACCAGACAAAACTAAACACTAGAAGGATAATTATAAATTCACTAAATAATGAAGAAAATGTACAGTTAAGTAAGACGTTCATCTTTAAAATTATGTGCTTGCAGGGTTAGGTCCAGCTTCCCCATGTCTCAAATCTGGATAAGCGGGATTGGAAGATGAATGGATGGATACATGGATGGAAGGAAACTAGATTGAGAAATTCATGACAAAACAGAGGGTGTTTGTTTACTTACCACCATAGTGGTGTATAAAGAACTCCTGGTAAGGACAGGACTAAAAGCAGCATCCTCCAATCACGAATGAAATATGCAAACATGGGAAGAACGGCATATCCCAAAGCATAAAACACACAGACTCCTAATGTAGAATATGTAATTCGTATGGATTTGACCAACAGTTCATTGCCTAGAAGAAAGATGAAACAAATATTATCCTATTTAGTTTATTCAGTAATAGTTAGTTAATAATTTCATACAGAGTAGCATATTTAGTTGGTTGAAGGAGTGTGAAAAACTCTAACAGTTGTGAAAGTCGGAGAAATTGTGATATATGTGGCTGTGAAAAGATAAATAGTTAAAAAAATAAAAACACAGAAGATACTGAAGTCATCTTTTTAGTCCATCCACTCATCCATTGACCCCTGAACCCACTTAATCCAATTTAGGGTCAGTAGCATTTAACACAAGGCAGGAACCAATCATGGATGGAATTGTAGGAGTGTAGGGCACGCTCATTCACACATCTGCACTGGTCCTTTCACCAGTTAACATAACCTTCACATCTTTGAGGCAAAGGAACAAAACTGAAGAAGTATTCACACAAATATAGAAAAAAAGCATGAGTTACAAGAAGACTGTATGGCCTTATCAAATGCTTTCTGAAAGTAAAGATAAATCATATCATATACTCCACTTTGATCATATCCTTGGTAAAACCTGACCTCCCTCTTCTGAACCCATGCTGACTGTTCAATAAAATTCCTGTTCTTGCCATTTGTAATTGTTGCTCAATCCTTCGCTTAATAATTCCTTCCATTAATGTACATGTGATGCACGTTAAAGTTTATTGGCCTATAGTTGCTTGGATCTGCAGGTCACCCTTTTTATATAAAAGGGTAATACAGCATGGCGAAATTTTCAATTGACATTTAATGCACGAATAAACACATTACAAAATACATTTAATGTATTGTACAGAATATGCAATTAATAATGGTAATCAATAGTCATTCAATATTCATTTTATGTTTTGAAGAAAACATCATGAAGGTGGTGTCCATTTCTCTGTACACATTCTAATAGCCTTTTGTGGAAATTCTGCATTGCTCGACGTAACATGTCAAGAGGAATGCCAGTGATTTCCTCTTTAATCCTCCTTTTTAGTTCAGCAATGGTTACACAACATGTGCGGTACACTTTGCTTTTAAGATGTCCCCAAAGAAAAAAAAAACACAAACAGTGAGATCTGGGAATCTCAGGAGCCATGGAATGTCACCGTTGCATGACATGACAAACCCTTCAAACAATTGTCGGGCAATATGCAAAGTGGCTCACCTGGGGACTTCTTTTTTAAGGCTGAACCCGTTTCTTCGAAATTACACACCCATGTCGTAATTGCATGAGTAGACGGGACACAATCATGACATCCTAACTGGTAATGATGTTAAAATTCCCTTTGCACTGCAGTCATACTATCACCATTCTTATAAAACTCTTTCACAGTGAACACTCATTGCGCACCACTCTACTACTCCATTATAACTAATGGCAAGGGGTTCTAAACGAGGTTGTATTGGTCCCAAAAAACTGCTGGCGCCCCAAGGTCGCCAACACCTAGTTCCAAAACTTCCCATTTCCCTACTCCACCCTGTATTTACCATTTTCTAGTCCTTGTACAACCCCTTGTGTGCCCATCTCCTGGCATCTCCTGCATGCTCTTGAGACTTTTTTGCAATGGCACATATGGATGTGCCATCCTGGAGGAGATGAACTACCTGTGCAACATAAATCAGCTCTAACCCTACCCCTAACACTCATGTTACCAGTAGTGACATGAGGCCTCATGTATAACGCAGTTCATAGAATTCACTAAACATGTCATACAAGCAAAACTGGAAATGTGAGTATGCGCAAGAAATCCAGATTCATAAAACCGTGTGTATGCTAAGTTTCATGCACTTCCTCTTTATAAATCCCAATGACCATGAAATTGAATGCTTGTGTATGCACCTTCAGCCCCACCCCAACTTCTCACAGAATTTTGCATATTTGAATATGCAAATCAATGTAAATAGTCCCTTCTGTTCAGTGTTTTGTTAAAAGAAAATGGCAAAAGCATGTGGAAAAATGAAGAATTTCAGCGACTGCAAAGTGGAGGCAAGGAAAAACAATACTATTTGTTGGCTTAAGCATTGGTATAAGTAACGAAAGGAAATTGATGGAGTGGTACAAAATTCAAGTTTAGAAAGTCACACAATGCCCAAATTAAAAATGTGGTCAGATATCAAAGTTGACGTGAAAAGGCGAGTGGCAGCACACTGTCTGATTATTCTGCTTCAGACAATATTACAAAAGCTGATCCCTATGCCAAGTACGTGCTTCCAGGTGGTGTTAGTGCTTCTGTGCCCAGGACATCTTCGGGTACTGGCTGCATACACATTTCTGCCTCAGAAACCACTGGGTGACCATCTGGCTGTGTGCTGACAGACGCTGTTCTGGAGTCATAAAATGCAATAGTGGATGCTGTAAGAGATATGGCCAATGAACTAAGGAATATAAGGGTTTCACTATGTGTTATTGACCACAAATTAAACAAATTGTTTAAAAAATAAATGCTACATCTGATTATCTGTTTTACATTCTGCTAATTACATTCAAACAAAGTTGTAATGCTGTCCGAATTGGCTGATCATTTGGTGGGTCAGGATCAGGTCATCATATCACATCTCTTCAAGTACAGGCAAACAACGATTGTGTGCCATGTTTTGCACCATGCTACATGCTTTAACAATGAGACACACTTTCTGTGCACTATAGAGCAACACATTAATAGCATGGAAAAACTTTCTATTTACATCAGCAAATTAATTCTCTGAAAGTGCCTTTATAGTCAATGTCAATGTCAATTTATTTATATAACACATTTAAAACAACGTAGAAATGCTGTGGCCAAAGTGCTTTACAATAAAAGAAGAAAAAACATACAATTAACATAAAAACATAAATAGAAATAAAATAAATGAACATAAATACAATAAATAATAAATAGAAGTAAGATTACATAATCACAATGAGGAAACCATCAGTATTACTGAAGGTCACGGAAAGCAAGTGAATAGAAATGAGTCTTTAATCTTGTTTTGAACAGTTCAATTGTAGACGACTCCTTTATGTAATGAGGTAAAGAGTTCCATAGGCAAGGAGCAGCAGATTCTTTGCTCTTTACATGACTCTTTGAGGTGACTTGTTATCTTTAAAAAGAATGCTTGACTTTTGCTGCACTTGTTGGAAAAAGCACCTGCGGCTGTGTGGAGTTGCCATTTTTATAGGCTCTCTGAATACAGATGATTTAATGATAGCTCATTCTTTTGGTGATTCATCCCTGGCTGTAACTTGTCCAGTGTCGTTGCAATAGCAATGTGCGTGCAGTTGACCGCTCCAATTACATTTGGTAAACTGGCTTTTGCTGCGCATTGCACTTTGATGTTTCCCAGTGTAAGGAAATCTTATATAGCTGGATGACAAGAGGATAATACTATTCCATGCAGCTAGCATGGCACACCTCAATTATGATTGTGAAATACCCAATCAGCAAGTTCATGCAGAAAAGTTCCTGTGGCTAAAAACCTGAGAGTACACCGAACTTGCAAATGGATAGATACAGTAGAGCACAATTACTTAAAGTCTGCCTTTGTAAAGCCAGTGCCAGTTCAGCACACAGCTCCAAGAGGATAGCTCTTGAAAATCGAAATCAACTTAGAAGCCAATCATCATCATCATTATCTATAAATACAAGCTCTCTTCTAATTCTTTCATTTGTGATATCTTCTAACAACACTAAAGCAGCTATGGTAGTTGGAACAGTGTGGACCATTGTATTGTTACAGAATGATTAAAATCAAGTGAATTAAATTTGTAAATGATATCCAAATTAATTTTGGTGTATTTGATAAATCCCACGACACTGATGCAAATCTAAAAAAGAAAGGGACACCACACATTAACAGTAGCACTGCTCTGATGCTGGGTGCCACTCGTTTGCAAAACTGAGCAGAAACTTGTGTACACTCAGTGTGACAATGCCATGGCTTTACAGCAAGTAAAGTTTTTATACCTCTTGAAGTGAGCATGGAAACAGGTGTATGCAATATTTTTTTTGGCTTAAGCACATGAAGCCCCAGGACACTAGCAAAACAGAAAACTAGTTAAAAATCAGTCAGGAAGGATAATGAGAAAGCAATTGTTTGTGGCCCCCCCTGCTAAACAACTCCCTCTTTGGTGCTGCCTTACTGTTGCCTCTCCAGTATATACATATTTCTCTCCAAATATATATATTTGTAGATAGAGAACCAAAAAAGGTAGAAAATGAGTCACATTTTAAAATTGTTTTTATTCCTAAGCTTTCGACAACCTACCAGGTGTCATCATCAGAGGAAAATGTTTAGACATACAGTAATCAAAGGCAATATATACCAAGTGAAGGCTGGGGGTGGAAGAAGAGGTTGCAAGGTTGGGGGGGCGTGGATTAATAAGGAGAGCAGGTCTAGAGCTTATCAATAAATCATAGTGTCAGAGAACAATTGAATCTTTAAAATCTGTAATGTATTACAATCTGTAACAGAGCGACGGGCATTAAGCAAACTCCTGTCAATCATGAAGAATCCACTGCATCCACTGAACAGTATCATCTCCAGACAGAGGAGCAGCTTCAGCAAAAGACTGCTGTCACTGTCCTGCTCCACTGACAGACTGAGGAGATCGTTCCTCCCCCACACTATGCGACTCTTCAATTCCACCCGGGGGAGTAAATGCTAACATTATTCAAAGTTATTGTCTGTTTTTACATGCATTTTTATTACTCTTTAATTTAATATTGTTTTTTGTATCAGTTTACTGCTGCTGGATTATGTGAATTTCCCCTTGAGATTAATAAAGTATCTATCTATCTATCTATCTATCTATCTATCTATCTATCTATCTAT
>JANRMT010062821.1:12405353-12424525 GCA_026402145.1 Polypterus bichir lapradei | reverse complement strand
TATCTATCTATCTATCTATCTATCTATCTATCTATCTATCTATCTATCTATCTATCTGCACATAATGCTGTTTTGTTTCAGACAGGATTCTTTCCTTTGCTAGGACTTAAAGTCCTGGGTTTTTTGTTCACTTTTTTGTCATTTATTTATGTTAATGTTGCTTTTGTTGAGTATGCATTTCATTTGATCTCGTCTTTATTTAAGCTGCTTGTATTATGTCCCATGCGCTGTATGGGTGGTCACACCAAGAAAAAGGATCACCTACCAGTCACCACCAGGAACTGCCCTCCACCCTATAAATCCTCAGGGACTTTCACAGTTCCTGGCAGTTCATTTTGAACATGCCAGGGAGTCGGTGAGTGTACTTGTAATTATTTTTTGTGATTAATTGGAATTGTAGAATTTTGGATTTCCATCATTTTTCATTGTTTTTTGACTATTTTTTCATTTTATGTATTGGAACTTGTTTGCATTGGATTACCTTGTGTCTCAGGCAGTTCCATTTTGCCTTTGTGTTCCATTGGAATACTTATTGTGAAAAATAAATCTTTTATATTATAAAGTTTCAGTACTTCCCATTATTATTAGCTGGAGTTTGATGGCTATATTTCCCTCTAGTGGGCATATTTGGAAGTGCTTTTGCAACTTACTGGGATTTATGTGCTTTGAGACTGATAGGTCACTACAAATGCACATCTGATGTTGTTTACATGTAATGTAAATACTGAGAACATATTTGCTCACTCTGTCTTACAGAGCGATGCTTATGTAATTAATTTTCTCTTACATTAATTTCTAGATAAGTGAAATGCTTTTTTGAAACATTAACTTACATCACGCAACAAGTGACGTGAGCTGCTGTGACACACGCATGCCTCCCCCTGCATTGAAGTCTTACTGGAGAACCACTCTGCTATATGGAGCTTCTGATAAAGTGGAAAATACTCAAATATACAACCTGAAGTGACCTCTTTCAGCATAAACTTGAAACTATCAATTAATATGTATTTTAAGTTGTACAGAATGTTTTCTGTATTAAGACAGATGAGTTTGCAGATTCGCCAAACTTCAAAAATCAATACAGCATATTGTATTTGACATATTTCTAAAACAAAGAATTTTCCTGACAAATTTTTTTGAAGAATAAGTGTGCTGAATTTCAACAAAATTGATAAGCTTGAACCTGAGTTGTTTCATGAGAGCAGAAGCAGTAGGTGCTTTTTTCATTGCAGTATATGCAGAAAAGTTTTATTTTATTTTATTTATTTATTTTTTTGCAGAAACCAGAGGCACTGTGTATGAATTATCTTCATTCAAAATCTCACTTATGGAGGCAGCCACAAGTAGCTGTGCCCAAATGATGAACCAGTTTAGCCTTGGTGGCAACCTTTGGGCCTACTGATGGTCCTCAATGGTAAGGGAAGTAGTCACGTAAAGAAAGAGACCTTCTGTACAATGTTAGCAGTTGAGTCTCAGGATTTAATTGTGTAGGAAGATTTTGAAAAACTCATGGAGAATTACAAGCTTTGGAGATGTTCTGGTGAAACATCTGATGACTAAGTACAGTTAGACAAAATGTAGCCCAGGCTGGGAAATATTTGAGGTTGTTGTTAGAAGGTGAAGAAATACTGTAAGGAGCTCATAAGACCAGTGTTGCATGTTCTCCTCTACTGTTATTAGCATCTGATGGCATTTGTGAGATGCACTGAATATTCTGTATATTGTGTATAGGGTGTTTTGGTTAAGTTGGCTAATCAAATTTACCATTTTTACAAAAAGGGAGGTGCTGCTGCCTCACAGTAAGGAGACTAGGGTTCACGTTTCGGGTTCTCCCTGTATCAAGCTTACATTTTCTCCCCATGTCTTGTGTGGGCTTCCTCTGGGTTCTCCAGTTTCCTCCCATCTTCCTGAAGACTAGTGTGTGTATAGTGTGTGCAAGAGTGTGTTCATCCTGTGATAGACCAGAGCCCAGTCCAGGGATTGTTCCTACATTGATCTCTATGCTTGCTGGGATAGGCTTCAGCTCCCCATGACCCTTCTCAGGATTAGGTGGACTTAGAAAATGGTACGGTATTGTACAGAAAAGTAGAGACCGTTTCTTTAGGTGTCACCCTGTCCTGCTCCCTAAGAAAGCCTATGCTGATATATCTTCATGTAGGCTAAAGGTGCTGTTGGATCTTAAACCATTAAAAACGGAATAAAGTCTCAACTGTTTATCTTTGTGTGAATATTCAAGAGGTTTGGTGATTCTGTCTACAACTGCTTTATGGAGCTATGAAGTTGGAGAAATTTTATAACTGACTATCTTTTGTTCAATTGTGCAAGAATAACACTGAATTTAATACATTGTATTTCTTTATAGTTATTTTCTGTTTTTTGATTTTGTATGTACATTGTCGCCACCTTGTGGCAAAACACCAACACAACTTATCCTGTATTCTTACTTTTAAAATTAAGCAAATTCAATTGAATTTATTAGTATGAAACACCCTTCCACTTATCAGCAAAAGGCACTCACAATAAAGTAGATTTTTACCATTCATAAATAGACAACAGAACACAATATGTGGTGTATGCTTTGAATTATGCATATATGCTAAATTGTCTCTATTTTAACCAGTG
Source organism: Polypterus bichir lapradei (assembly GCA_026402145.1). Lineage (NCBI taxonomy): Eukaryota > Metazoa > Chordata > Cladistia > Polypteriformes > Polypteridae > Polypterus > Polypterus bichir. The sequence goes on along the minus strand of JANRMT010062821.1, from coordinate 12,421,903 downwards.
GAATGGTTTTGTTATTGTGACTGTTCCTGCTGAGGTATTCAAAAACAAAATTAAGGTGCCAGACTGGTTCTTCAGAACAATGCCATAGGGGAAACATTTTTGGTACAGAAAAGACCTATCCACATGAAGAATCTAGAGAGAACCTTTAATTATCTAGATCCATATCACTCTCGATACAGTATAATAATCATGAACAGATTGTAATAGATTTGTGTAATACCAATGAATCATGATTTTAAAGGGGCTGTTTCTGCATACATACAGTAATACAGGCTAACTTCAGGTTTTTCAGGTTCAGGTAGCCTACCATATGTTAAAAATTTTAGGTTTTGTCTACATAGTACAAAGTTTTTTTAAAGCACAAAAAAGCAACTTCATATGCAAAGAACCCTGCCTGAAATGAAATGGTTACTTGTCAACAGTGGTTCTGCAAGGAACCACATGATCCAGGAAACAACCATAAAGTGCCATTAAAGAATCGTTATTTTTAAGAGTGTAGGGTACCAGCAGAAATAGAAAACGTTTTACAAACCAATCATAATAATGACATCTAACGTCAGTTGTGATGCACTTAATAAGTGTTCTGTGTCTCATTTTGATCACCAACGGACCCAAGAGATTTCAGACATGCTTTTGAGCTGTGTTTAGGTCTTTAAGACTTTACTATTAGCAGCAGAACTTGTTAATGATTGCATAATGGGCAAATACATTTTGGGACAATGTGCATAAAAGATTTTACAAAGGAAACTTACTCATCTCATATAAACTGTATATTACACCATATTTTTGTCACTGACTCAGGGGACCATCAGTCTTATTAAAATAAATCCATTCAATCATTTGTGAAACCTGCCAAAACCCAATTTTTCAAGGTTGTGGGGAGTTAGAATACATTATAATACCAAAATATAATAGTAAGATTGGGTACACGGTGGAAAGTGTAGTCCATTGCATAGCAGAGTATATCCAGTAATAGGAATATCAAACAATTATCAGTGAAACCTCGGTTCACAACCATAATTTATTCCAAAACTCTGGTCGTAAACCGATTTGGTCGTGAACCGAAGTAATTTTCCCCATAGGATTGTATGTAAATACAATTAATCCGTTCTGGACCATACAAACTGTATGTAAATATATTTTTTTAAAAGATTTTTAAGCACAAATATAGTTAATTATACCATAGAATGCACAGTGTAATAGTAAACTAAATGTAAAAACATTGAATAACACTGACAACACCTTGAACAGAGAAAACTAACATTGCAACAGTTTGCGCTATAGCACTATGAACCACTTGCTAAAAAGCTTTTTTTAATGAGTTTTAAGCACAGGGAAAAAAAAATTAACATTTGAAAAAACAGTAATTTAATAAACCACCAAGAAAAGTAACATTGCAACAATGCACGCTACGAACCGATTGCTGTAAACAGAAGTGAAGTTGAGGTTAAAATCCAATAGAAAAAAAGTCTTCATTAAATACAACGAGGTTAAACAATGCTTGGATATGTCTCTTTAAAAGCAAGCCCGGTGCATTCTTTAACTGCCTTCTCGGCCTTATGCGTCCAGCAGTCTCTCTCTCTCTCTAGCGCGCGCGCGTGTGTCTCTCTCTCGTGTGCGTGTGTGTGTCTCTCTCTCGTGTGCGTGTGTCTGTGTATCTCTCTCTTGCGCGCGTGTCTGTGTGTCTCTCTCTCTCGCGCGTTTGTGTCTGTGTGTGTTTCTCTCTCTCTCTCTCTTGCTCGCTGCACAGGTAATGCACAGGGAGAGACTGAACACGTGCGGAAATCATCGGCGCGCACAAACTGAAAGGGAAACTGGCATGTTTGTATACCGAGTGTGTGGTCGTGAACAGATGCAAAAGTTTGCCGAACTTTTTGATCGTAAACCGATTTGTACGTGTTCCGAGATATTCGTGAACCGAGGTTCCACTGTAAAGCAATTTTATACATTTTTACCCCATCATTAGTTTAGGTAAAAGTAACAGTTTAATTTCCTCATTCCACCCATCCATTTTTCTTTTTTCAAAATGCTATTGATTAACCTGAAACTTATTTTCAGTGAAATTTTTATGTGCATTTCTGTCCAACATACGCCATGACAAGTAAGTATTGATAATTAAATGTGGACCTAACCTCTTCTTTGGATTCTTTGTATTCATTCATCTATCCATTATATTTAGTTGCATAACAACAACAACAACAACAACATTTATTTATATAGCACATTTTCATACAAAAAAAGTGCTTTACAAAATGAAGAATAGAAAAATAGAAGACACAATAAAAAGTAAACATAAGTCAACATTAATTAACATAGAATAAGTAAGGTCCGATGGCCAGGGTGGACAGAAAAAACAAAAAAAAAAAAAACTCCAGAGGCTGGAGAAGAAAAAAAAATAAAATCTGTAGGGATTCCAGACCAAGAGACCGCCCAGTCCCCTCTGGGCAAGAATAAGGAACTTCAATAATGATATCTGGAGCTATAAGACAGCAAGTATGCAAAAATATCCTCTGCTTTCAAATACTATCCCCCAGTGCAATGAAATGTCAGAAAGACAGCTAAAACAATTCAAGACTATAGGTCTTGGCCTGTTTGTCTCATTTAGTGCACACTCCTTATCAGTGAAGGTTGGTGCTGTAGGAATATTACAAAACTAGCTGTTTCCTAGAGGAAGTTTACCTTCACAACTTTCTGTGTAAATAGGAGAGTGTTTAGTTGCTGAGACTGGAGTAAAATACACCAAGAGCTCTTCATAACAGTGGACTGAATAGAAGCGTGGCACAAAATAAGTAATTACTCAAAAAGAACATTGTGAAAGCCTGTCTGGAATTTACATATAGCATGAGAGCATCCCATGAAACTTTATAAATGTATGAACTTTAAAATTTGGCACTGGGTTTGTATTACACGGCCTGCCATAGTGTAAGTGAGACTATCTTAGAGTGTTTTGGTTTTCCTCACAAATCTCAAAAGAAATGTGTGTTAGGTTCATTGTGATTGAGTCTGTGCTTGTGTGTTCTGTGATGGATTGGAGCCCAGTCCAGGATTGTTTTCCACTTTGTGTCCGGTGCTGCAAACAGACATTACTCTTCTGCATCCGCAAATTAGATTAAACAGGCATGAGAGAACATGTACGTTTGTATTTACTACAGTACACCATGATAGATAAACCAGATATACTCGCGAATAAGTTGATCATAAAATCAGACCCTGACTTACTGTATATGCCCGTTCAAAAATATGACACATACATTTTTTTTTACATCTTCTTGCTTCCTTCAATCTCTTGTAGATAAGGGGTGCTCTTACGATAAAGGTGTATAAGGGTGTGAGATACACAGTGCAAACGATGTTTCGAAATAGTTTGGGTATTACCGTTTGGTCACGTAGGCACAATACATTGAAAAAAAAGGCAGTGTGCTCCATGGTTACTCTCTCAGGTGGCTGTTAACATATGATAATCTCTTGAACCAATAGTATGAGTTTTCCACATTCGACTTATACGACTGACATTATGAAATACCAGAAATTATACGATAAAATCAAGCCCTGACTTATCCGTGGGAGAACTGAAATGCGACTATATACGATATGTTTTCAATCTTTGATGATTTTTCTCTAAATCAAATCTAATAATCTGTCAAATTATAAGGCTTTACGCATTTTGATCAGATCTGGGTAAATGAACGATATCTGAGCTAATGATGCCATAAACTTTCAATTTTAAGTTATTAATGTGATAATTAACCCACCAATTCTACCAGTTTTTCATTGTTCACTGATGAAACTGCACCTAAATTAAAATCTCGGTTTCATGTTCTTTCATATCCATATGAGTCAAACAAATAAAAAAATGCAAGATTCAATGTATTTCTCTCCACAAATAACTTATATTGACCAGTTCTATAATCATTCAGTTTGCTTTACTTTGTTTTGAGACTTAATGGTGTGAAGCAGTATTCCTACAAATCTGGGCAACCTGATTCCAGGAGCTGTACATCAACATTCCCCCTAGGTTGTAATGGTCCGTTGTTGTGCAATTTGTTTTCAGTGTCAAAAACTTGTACACAGCAACTGAGTGTATTTAAAATTGTAAACCTGAAATTCATAGTACATTTTAACAGAAAATATGTTTTCCTTTTGGATGAAAATAAACAATAAATTAATAGGATTTTTTTCTCATGTGATTTGTAGTGCAAATAAATATCACTACAGCCCCCACAATGTACAAAAAACCTAATTCATTTACTAGCTTGGCTACCCATCTAAGATGGGTTGAAATCTAATTAATCAATGTAGACTTCAGAGTTTACATTTGCAGTGCATCATACAATTCATATAATCTCTGAGATATGTTATTTGGTATTGGATTTGTAAAAACAGTGTTAATGTTGGTGATGAACAATCTATTGGAAAGACAGGCAAATAGCAACCAGACTGACACACAGACAGGTCCACTGACACTTGTCCTTTTATTAAGGTAATTTTTTTTTCTTTCTCCTGTCTTTGCCACTTTCCCACTCTCTGTCAACCTTTTCTAGAATTATAGGATTCTATACAGGTGAAATATTTTAATTCTTACAAACATATTTAGAAGACACTGTTCTAAGAAGTTTCTTAATTTGTTTTTAAGTGAATTTATTAAATGTGATGTCACCTTACACATCCCTTCATTCACAGACTTCATGTACACGATCTTAGCAAACTTGGGTCAGTCGCAGCACGCGTGCCCACAATCATCAGTCATGTGAAAGAAAAAATGTGAACCAAAAGACAAGCAACGATTTGTAACCAGGAAGACAAAAACGTTAGGCCAAAAATTAAATCTCTAAATTGTACTCGAAAATACATATAGCAGAGCTTTTTTACTAAACGTTTGTCATTTTTCTGGAGAAGTTGCAGCATGTGCCCATGACCATCAGTCATGCAAAAGAAGAAATGTGAACCAAACGAAAAGTAACGATTTGTAACCAGGCAGACAAAAATGTTAGGCCAAAAATTTAAACCCTAAATCGTAGTCGAAAATACATAGAGCAGAGCTGTTTTACTAAACATTTGTCATTTTTCTGTAAACTCAGACAAACAGGAAGTGTCTGTTATGGCCTTTATACTCACAACCCTGTGATGTCACCAGCTGTGCACTTCTGGGTCAATTATCTAGCAACAAAACAACAACCACACCAGAAATGTGAAACTGTGTGCTAGAAAGTCTTCACCAAGTCATGTAATCTGCAAATCTCACGAAGTGATCAGCAACTTCAGTTGTCAAATTTGACATTCTCTCTAACTAGATACCGTGTAATATTATACCAAGTTAAACATTTAACTCTGGATGTGAGTAGTCAGTCAGTAATTTTCTAATCCACTTAGTCCAGCAGAGGGTTGCGGGGAGGGGGGGTGCTGTAGCCTATTCCAGCCAGCATAGGACACAAGGCAGGAACAAATCCTGGATGAGCACAGATACACACTCACACACACATACACCCCAACACCTGAACCACACATTGGGGTCAATTCAGCATTCCCAATCCACTTAAATTGCATATCTTTGGACTGTAGGAGGAAACCAGAGCACCTGCAAGAAACCCACACAGACATGTGGAGAACATGCAGACTCCTTGCAGGCAGGACCCAGGACATGAACCCAAGTCTCCTTACTCTGAGGTAGCAGTGCTATCCCTGCCCCTGGAAGTAAGTAAAGTTCCCTAAATATCCATCAGCTTTGCAACGTCACAAAACTGTTAGTTTCTTGTAAAGATGTTACCATATCAACAAAATTTATAGTAAGTTACAAGGCCTTGATCTTGACCACCCACTACCATTAAACACCATCACATACAGGAACTGTGCAATATGCTCAGTCTGAATTATTTCTATCATCCCTCTTGCGAAAATGAACATACAATGCCTATTCACCCTTTGGAAGATTCTCCATTTTATTATTATTCAACTTTGAATCCCAGTGGATTTAATTTGGCTTTTATAGACACTGATCAACAGAAAAAAAACTCTTTAAGGTGAAAGTGAAAACAGATATCTGCACAATGGCCTGAATTAATTACAAATATAAACCACCAGTAACGGCACACTGCACGATAACGTGCAGTGAATGCACTTGACTGAGAGCATTCTAGCTATTCTTACGTGATCAGCATCTCTTTGTCATTGCTGGATGGCGTTTTGTTCTGTCTCATTTACCTTTGCAATTCTTCCACGTTTGACCACTGATTGCCGACATTGATTAGCCTCTTCCTCAGTCTCATTTGCTCTTGCGATTCTCTTTCACTCTGCACCATCCTGTCGTAAATGCAGAGTGCGCACTTCATAGTTTTCATACTCTTTCTCTGTATGTTTAGCATTCGTCTACTCAGCTCTTCTTTTCTCCACCCTAGTGGCCCGCTTCTTCTCTTCTTTTGTTGGCATCTTTTCACGCTAAAACTGATTAAGTCAGTGTTTGCTTTGCAATTACTTAGTACGTTTTCCTTAATTTTTTACTTAAGATGGCACTTAAGTCCTCAATCTGTCTCAAGAATGATTTAAGATATGAAGAGGTAGGGGAAGTGACAGTGAAGGTGATAGAGATGAGAATGGCGCCCATACACATGCGCCACACGGCCATGCTGGCCGCTGCCGAAAGTTGATTCTACAATAAAATACAGTAATCCCTCGTTATATCGCGCTTCGACTTTCGCGGTTTCACTCTATCGCGGATTTTATATGAAAGCATAACTAAATATATAACGCGGATTTTTCGCTGCTTCGCGGGTTCTGCGGACAATGTGTCTTTTTACTTCCTGTACATGCTTCCTCAGTTGGTTTGCCCAATTGATTTCATACAAGGGACGCTATTGGCGGATGACTGAGAAGCTAACCAATCAGAGCACGCAGTTAAGACCTCCTGACTGAGAAGCTAACCAATCAGAGCACGCAGTTGAGTTCCTGCGTGCTGAATGCAGTGTTAACCAGGAAGTCTCGTCTCACTCATTCAGCATCAACATGTTTCGCTGTGTAAAGAGTTGTGCTCTTTTGTGTTTATCTTTGTGCATAGTCAAGCCCTTCATTATGGCTCCAAAACAATCTGTTACTGCTTCAGGGGCCGTGCCCAAGCGCAAGAAGAAGATGTTAATGATTGCCGAAAAGGTAAACGTTTTGGATTTGTTGAAGGCTACGATTCTTTTTATTTAAAAAGTAGGAAAGGAATATAAGATCTACGGCTGCAGCGTCCTTTTAACCAGGGTGCAAAACGAGTTGTAAGTGGATGTAATAAGGCAGTAGTCTGGATGGAATCTGCTTTAGGGATTTGGATTGAAGACTGCCAGAAGAAGAACAACGGCAGTGCTACACAATCGCCTGAAGTGGCTCCTTTACAAGGGCTGTAATGCTCTCCTTTGTTGTGCAGTAAAATTAAACTCATTGTTATCGGACAAGTCATCGTGTCATTGTTGGTGAGTAACCATAATTAATTTTCTTCTTACAGTGCTTAGTACATGTATGTACGTTTAGTGTCACTGTACACACATTTACTGTATACTATTTTTCTTGCATTGTACGTACTTATTGCTGGTGGCCTGTCTATCGTAATGGCTGTAACATACTGTATGTGATATCGGAGACACTCAATATCTTTAAAATAATATTTAGGCTTTACTGTATATAAACAGTGTGTTTATATACATAATTTCAATGAATCTTACCTAATATCTAAGAGAATACAAAGGGATTATGCTGTATAACTCTGCTGGGAATATTTATAAACAGTGTGGGAGAGTTTATAAGGGCTTAAAATATATAAAAATAACCATACAAACATATGGTTTCTACTTCGCGGATTTTCACCTATCGCGGGGGGGGTCTGGAACGCAACCCCCGCGATCGAGGAGGGATTACTGTAAAATAAAAATAAAAAGAGGAATAATTCCAAAACTGTTTGCTTTCAATATAAAGCTGAAGTGCAGAGTTTCAGAGTAGTATATGGGTACCAAATTTCAGGCTATAGATTATTTGATTTTTGACCCTGATCTTTCTGGGTTGACCTTTGACCTTGGAGGTCAATCATCACCCCAAAAGCAGATAGTAGAGGTCACGTAGTATATATGTACCAAATTTCAGGTCAGCGAGCTACAGGTGATTTAAAATCCTTGGACAGACAAACAGACAGCCATGGTAGTGTATTGTATAAGAAGATAAGGTATTTAGTAGATACACCTCTGGCAGCCATAACAGCCTTCAGACTGTGTGCACAGGTCTCTGTCAAGTTTACACATCTGGACACTGCAATTTTTCTTTTTTTTTTTGTAAAACTGCACAGGTTCTGTCAGGTGGCAAGGGGATTGTGAGTGAACAGCCTTTTTCGGGTCCAGCCATAAATTTCTAATTGGATTGAGATCTGTACTCTGACTTGGCCCCTCAAAGACATTCACATTATTGTTTTTCAGACATTCTTAGGTAGCTTTGACTTTATGCTACAGGTCATTGTCTTGTTGGAAAACAATTATTCTTGCAAGGTTGAAAGTTTTTTCCAGACTGCATCAGGTTTTAATTGATCCCATAATGATTCATTCATTCATTTAATATGACACACCTAAATCATCTCTGGTGCAGCCACTTGGTTTCAGAAATCACATAAACAACAGAGATCGCCAGTCTGTTGTTAAGGAGTTTTAATTGATTGCAGTATAAAGGCACCTTATCTGGAAAGTCCAACTCCTAATGAGTGAGTATCATGGCCTTACCTGCAAAATGAAGACAAAAGAACATTCCAAGCACTCCCGGGAAAAGTTGATTGAAAAAAACAGTCAGGGGATGGACACAAAAAATATACAACGCATTGAAAATACCTTGGAGTGCAGTCAAATCAATCATTAAGAAATAGAAAGAGTTTGGCACAACTGTAAATCAGCCTAGAGCAGGCTGTTCACAAAAACTGAGTGTTCATGTAAGACAAAGACTAGTGAGGGAGGCCACCAAGAAAACAATCATTCTGAAGGAGTAACAAGCTACTACAGCATCTCAGATTGGAGAGGCTGCTAATACAACAACTTCTAAAAAGTCACAGCTTTATGGGAAAATGTCAAAGAGGTAGCCACTGTTAAAGAAATTGCAGAGAGTCTACTAGAAGACAGATGGGAGATTCCAAAGTCAGCTTGAAGAAGGGACTAAAACACTAGACGCCATCTTTGACATAAGCCCAGACTGCAGATGACCAAAATCACTCCATCAACACCATGACGCATGCATCATGATGTGGTGACGCTTCTTTGCAGCAGGCCCTGAAAAGCTTGTGAGAGTGGAGGGTGAAATGAATGCAGGAAAATACAGAGAAATATTGGATACAGTCTGCGAGAAACCTGTACCTTGGTAAAAGATTTGTTCTCTAGCAAGACAACAACCCCAAGCATAACGCCAAAGTTACACAGGAATGGCTGTAAAGCAAGAATGTTAAAGTCCGGGAGTGACTGAGTCAAAGTCCAGATCTCAATCCAATTAAGAATTTATGGTTGCACTTGAAAAACACTATTCACTCATGATCCCCATGAAGTCCGACTGAACTTGAGCCGTTTGGCAAAGACTAAAGGAGGAAAAATTGCAATGTCCAGATGTGCAAAGCTGAGAGAGACCTATGCACACAGACTCAAGGCTGACATGGCTGCCAAAGGTGCATCTGCTAAATACTGACCTGAAGAGGTAAATAATTATGCTTTATATTTGTAGTTAATTCAGATCACATGGCAGAAATCTGTTTCCTCTTTGATATTGAAGAGTCATTTTCTGTTGATCAATACTAAAAAAGATCCAAATGAAATCCACTGTGATTTAGTGTTGTATGATAATGAAATGTGAACATGTCTAAGAGATGAATTCTTTTTATAGGCACTTTAGAAAGCATTAGAGATTTAAAATAAGAGTGTAAAGGTCTTGCCATGTAGTGCACACTTTAATATTCACCTGCACTGATTTTCAAGAAATAAACATACAGTATATTTATTGTCAAGAAGAAGAAGAAGAAAGTGCCTACACCTTAACTTTTGTTAAACTTTGCTAATCAATATATTAATAAATATCATTATCATACCTACCCAAAACAAAAGCAGATATATACTTAGACATTTGCGCAAATCCAACAAAGAAGAAAAGGATGCAAAACATGAGCCAGTTAACAGATGCTGCTTGAATGAGGCTACAAACTGTCTGCATGGCCAGAGTGATAAACAGCGTTTTCTTTCTGCCAAACCTAAAAAAACAAAGTAAGAGGATTTAATCAGCAGTTTAATCAACCAAATTTTGATATTCAGTTCCTAAAGTAATAGCTGCCTCTGAAATGTGAACTGTGTACCATAGTACAATTTTCACTTTTTTTTTTTTCAGAAAACAACAATTAAAACAGGTTCATTCTTAACATATCACACTTTGGTAGATATGAAGCTTAATACAATGTAAATTTCACAGGGCACTTGGCACAAAAAGTCTTTGATAAGACACTGTCATATGTGGTCCTGGAAGCAGACGTTCTAAGGACACCACACACTAAATAAATGTCTGTAAATTTATCGGTACAAATATTGTAAACAGTGAAAGTAAAATGCCTTTTCTGCAAAAAAAGGAAAGTTACATTATACATTAAAATTACCTGTATATCTTAAACAACACATTTCATTATTTTTTACAGCCAAGTTCTGTAAAATCGATATTTTTCTCCCTTTAAAATAAGCTTAATACCATTTACTGATACATTACAGTTATACTGAAAAATGGCTGTTATACAACTGTAAAATGTAAAAAAGGTAAAGCACTGTTTAGTAACACCAAAGCACTGAAATGAAATGTACAGACAGATATATTTTTACATTGTTAACCCATACAAAAATATATTCTTGTTCTTTGAAAAATGGTAAGTACGGCACCCAAAATAAGATAATGCCATCAGAAAGGAAATTGTATAATACCTTCCATTTTACTGCTCCAAGCTGTTTCAAGAAAAGTAGATATTTGTTGACCGTGTGTGGTTGGCTCTAATACATTGTCACCTAGTTACCAAGAATATATATTCTTTATAAACAGCTATCTTACATTAATTTAACTTAAAATGATCATATGTATTTACTTTATGTAGATGTTTTTTCAATATAACTTTTAATCAATATGCTCCAGATGTAAAATAAGTTTGCGTGGTTGTCATATAGAGCATGATGCAATTTTTCAGAATCAATCATTTTCTGGGTTTTTTTTTGTGGTACCGATTTCTAAATTTGCATACAGTTACAATATTTGCATAAGGAAACACCCCCTTTTACCATATTGTTCCACGTGAACCACATACCTTTGTACAGCAGGGAAAAAAAAATCTTAAACACAGTTAGCAGACTTATTTTTCACTGTGGGCTGCTTTATTTAGGTTATGGAAGCTGATTTTACGGTGGGTTGTATTCAATAAGCTGGCACACCCGCAGGGCACTATACCCCACAAAAGCAAATTTTACTTCTCCACCTAACAATGTGCCATAACTTTCTTGAACATTGAATTCTTTTCAATCTTGTAAGAGTCATTTGCTAGGTATTAAGGTTGTGTCAAGTAGGTAGAAGTGTTTGCTTAGTTATGTTAAATGTTTGCCTATAAAAAAGTGCATAGTCTAAGAGAGGTTCTTATAACCCTTACAAGCAGAATTGAATTGGTATATTAAAACTAGTTAGTGACCTACTTTGTAAGGCATGGAGGGCACACGGTTTCAAACCGTGCCTTAACGTGCCTAATAGTATGTAACACAACTTGCTCTATTGAATGTGCAGCGCCATACATTTAGAACGTACTGAAGATAAAGTAAAACATTAGTATAGAAAACAACTGACGTTTAACAAGAAAGGGCTAAGTTTATAGAAGAGACATTTTTTCCCATATTTTTGCCTTTATTCTACGTGTGTAACAATCTTTTTCTTTATTCTTGTGTGGACTGTTTGCTTTGTATTTTCACTAAACCTTTTAAAACAAACTTTTGGACTGAGAGATTTCTTTCGACATGCATTTGACCCGTGCTTGATCCTGCCTTACCTACCAGCAGCTACAAATGTATAAAACTAGTCTGGTTTTTGACCCCTCCACAGTACAGAAATGGCATTTATCAAAATTACTAATGACCTCCTTATGGCAGCTGATTCTGGTTTAATCGCTATCCTCATCCTCCTTGATCTGAGTGTGGCCTTTGATACTATTTGTCACACCACTCTTCTTAATAGATTATCTTCAATTGGCATTACCCACACTCCACTAGATTGGTTTAGATCCTATCTCTTAGGCTGCACTCAGTTCGTTCAGCTTAATACTTTTACATCCCAACCCAAAGCTGCTACTTCAGGTGTGCCCCAGGGTTCTGTCCTGGGACCCTTCCTTTTCATTATTTTCCTCTTTCCCCTTGGCAATGTCTTTCGTAAATATAACATTAGCTTCCACTGTTATGCTGATGCCACCTAGCTCTACCTCACTAGCAAACCTACTTTTTCCTTTCCACCATCCTTGCTTATTGATTGCATAGCAGAAATTAAATCTTGGCTTTCTTCAAATTTTCTTAAATGAAATAGTGACAAACCTGAGGTTCTCCTCATTGGTACAAAATCAACATTATCAAAAACTGATCATTTTTCATTTGTTATTGATAATTCCTCTGTCTCCCCTTCTCCATAGGTTAAGAGTCTGGGTGTCATCCTTGACTGTACTTTATCCTTTCAGTACCACATCAATAACTCTCCCGGTCTGCATATTTCCACTTGCATAACATTAATCGTATTCGCTCCTCCCTCACTCCCCACACCACTGCTATCCTCGTTCATAGCCTGGTCACTTCTCTTCTGGATTATTGTAATTCCCTTTTCTTTGGTCTTTCTCACAAATCTCTTTATAAGCTTCAACTGGTCCAGAATTCAGCTGCCTGCATCATTACTAGAACCCCCTCTATTCACCATACGCGTATCACTCCTGTCTTGCAGCAGCTTCACTGGCTTCCAGGTAAGTTCCTCATTGAATTCAAAATTCTTCTGTTAACTTTTAAGGATATCCACAACCTTGCTCCTCCATATCTGTCTGACCTCCTCCATGTTGCCATTCCCTCCCGTACCCTTAGATCCTCTTCCTCCATCCACTTGACTGTCCCTTTCGTCCATCTTACCACCATGGGGAGCAGTACATTCAGTTGCTCTGCTCCCCAGCTCTGGAACTCATTACCATCCGAACTTAGAAATATTGAATCATTTTCACTTTTCAAATCTAAATTTAAAACTTATTTAATTAAGACTATTTTTTCTCCTTGATTATAATTGCTCTGTCTGAATTTAAATTTTGGATTTTAGTTTTGTTTATAATGTGTGTGTTATCTAGAGTTTAGAAAGACTCCTACAAATAAATAAAATGTATTATTATTATTATTAAAATTAAATGGTATAGGTTGCTTACTAATAGTTGTTATTTTACTGATGCAAACTGTTTACTGGTATTTGATTCTAATAAAACAATTTTTTGATGGTTTAATTATTGGCATATTTATCACAGTGCATGGATTTCAGGTTATGGTTAAACATACACTTCTATTTTAATGTGCTGTAAAGAAAAAGTAGTTATTTACTATAAAGTTACACCCTAGACCTAAAAATATTGTCACCTTATTTTTTAGGGAAAACTTATGGTGCCCACAGCTGCCAGTTTTTTTTACCATAAATGTTACATTTTTTTAATAGTGTACCACAGACCTAAAACTTTCTCTTTTACATTACAATTCTGGCACCCACAGCTTGCAGTTTTTTTACTGTATATTTAACATTTTTTTACAGTGGCAGAGTAAGTGGAAGAGTGTGGTGTCCTTGTAGAAAGCTTGTAATAGACCCCAGGACAAAACAGCAAGCAACCCAATTAATGCAAAGAGTATTTTGCCTTCACACCAACTGAGCAAGGCCAGTGGAGGAAATGGTAGGAGGCCATCAAGGAGCAGCAGATGGCTGACTGGTGCAGAAGTGACTGTTTGCTGCTTGGTGTAGGTATGGAGGGGCAATGGGGGCTAATAGTAATGCTCAGGTCTAAGATCTTAATAGCCAAAGAAGACCACCTAAATGTGTGACCTTTGGATACGGACTGAAGGAACATGCTACTGCTGTGAAAAACATTCTGCATTGCTCCTGTTCCAAAAAAGGTGGGCACCTCTTCTTCTAATGACTACAGCCCAGTGGCACTTACATCTTGCATCATGAAAACCTTCCAGAGGCTGGCCCTGGACTATAAGTCCCCTTGTGGTAGACCACATGGGCCCATGGCAATAATGCCCCATGGACAAAGATTAGAGTGGATAATGCAATTAACTATCTGCTCCACAATTCTTATTTTCACCTGGACAAAGCTGGCAGCACTTTGAGGAGCATGTTTTTTGATTTCTCCACCACCATCAGTACCATCCAACCATCCCTGTTAAAGGATAAACTCAGAGATATGCTGGTAGATGAGCCCATGGTGGTAGGAATTATCTGTCCAGCAGACCACAGTTTGAGACTCAAGGACTGTGTCTCTGATATGGATGTGAGCAACACTGGAGCACCAAAAGGAGCATCCCTGTTCCGCTTTTTCTTTACTCTGTACACCTCAAACTATATATAAAACACCATGTCATGTCATTTGAAATTCTCAGATGATTTTGCATCAATAATGGGGATGAGACAGAGTATAGGAGTCAGGTGGATAAGTTTGTTGGTGCAAAGAGAATTGTCTGCATCTTAACATCAGAAAACCCATGGAAGCTGGAATGGAGTGGACTCCTAGAAGTACCTGGGGGTCCAAAACCATGGCTGGTTGGACTGTTCTCATAACACAGGGGAACTATATAAAAAAGGACAGAATAGACTCCTTTTTCTTTGGGGACTGTGTTCTTTTAATGTGGGAAGTGACATCTGTTACATCTTCATAACTCTGTGATGGCTAGTGTGATTTTCTACCCTGTGGTGTGTTGGGCTGGTAACATCACTTCAGGAGAGGCCCACCGAATCAACACGCTAATTAAAAGGATAAGCTCAATAATAAAATGTACTCTAGACCCCATGGAGGTTTTAGTGAAGGAGAGAATAAAAACAAAACTGAGTGCCATTATGACACACTAACAATGAGGACTTTCAGCCAATGAAACATTAAGCAGAAGCTTGTCAGGAAACACTGCTGAGGCTCCTGGTGTCAAGAGATGAACTGATGCATAGCCTCAGTGGCAGGGAAAATGTAAAAAGAAATATATGAGAGAAAAGGAAGAGTACTTTAGTGGCAGGAATAGAGAAGGTTTTAAAACTGCCCCAGTGGGACTGCACGGTTTGGTTTTTTGTACTTTCTTTTTTCTTGTTTATCCTGTTTATATTTATTATAACAAAACATAATTCTGAGACAACACTACCTCTTTTTGTTATTTCTGGCTAAGGAGTCATCCAGGGGTTGTTTTCTTATTTGTAAAAAATCTTAAAGTAAGACTTATGAAAAGTGGAGTGAAAGTTCTGTTCTGTTTGTCAAGTAGCACTGTTTTAATTTCATTATTCCATAATTAGTTGAAATCAGAAGCTCAATATCAAATTTCAGAAGCTTGACATCAAATTTCAAAAGCCTGATATCAAATTTCAAAAGCTCGATATCAAATTTCATAAAAAGACAAATGGATTAAATATTAAAGTGACCTGCCATACTATGGAAGCATTTAAGCTCTCTTTTTTGAAATTAAGTTTCAAAAGTGTGATATCAAATTTTAAAAACTCAATATCAAATTTTAAATGCTTGATATCAAATTTCAAAAGCGTGATATCAAATTTCAAAAGCGTGATATAAAAATTTAAAAATTCGATATCAAATTTCAGCAAGTTGATATCAAATTTAAAAGCAATGATATCAGCATTGTAAATGTTGATATCATGTAAAACAGATTAAATGTTAAAACAGCCTGTCATACAGGACAGTCCACAGAGGAATAAACTGACAATGATTCTGAGCCAAAGCATTTGAAGAATTTGATTAAGATAGGGTGGATATGAAAGAAATGAAAGAGAGTTTGAAGAAGATAAAAAAGGAAGTGAAACACTTAAGTAATTCTAAGCAAAAAAAAGGAAAAAATCGAGAGTAAAATGAATACAATTGCTGCCCACCTTAATAATCTGAAATATGTGCTAACATGCATCAAAGAAATGATACAGATGTTGACTGAGGCAGGCAGCAGGCTTTAGAAAATGAATGTGGCGTTCTCAGGAATAAACTGACAAACCAGACAGAGAAACTCTTTAGTATGAGTCGAAGTATTTAGCATGGTTGAAGATTATATTAACACACACAGTTCATGAAAAACTTATTAAAACTCATTCTAAATATTGAATACAATTTGATCAAGTAGTGGTTGTGCATAAGTAAGTGATGGACATGACTCTGTTATAAAACAAATCATCCTCTTTAATAAAACCCTTGTGTGCATCCAGTGTCCGTGTGTGTGTCTTCTGATGAAGTGCGCATGCACAGGGCCACACAGCACGTGTTCAGTCTCTTCCTGTGCATTCCCTGTGCA
>JANRMT010062821.1:12374158-12405343 GCA_026402145.1 Polypterus bichir lapradei | reverse complement strand
CACAGCACGTGTTCAGTCTCTTCCTGTGCATTCCCTGTGCAGAGAGAGAGACAGACACACACACAGGCACGCGCGAGTCACACACACACACACACCCACGAGTCACACACACGCACACGCGAGACCCACACACACAGGCATGCGCGACAGACAGACAGACAGACACACACACAAGCGAGAGACAGACAGACACACACACAGACACAGAGGCGTGCCCTTAAGAGACACACACGCGAGAGACACACACAAAGGCGCACAAGAGAGAGACACACACACAGGCGCGCACGTGCATTGTTGCAATGTTACTTTTCTTGGTTGTTTATTAAATTACAGATTTTTCAAATGTTCATTTTTTCTCCTGTGCTTAAAACTCATTAAAAAAAGAGTTTTTAGCGAGAGGGTCGTAAGGCTATAACGCAAATTCTTGCAGTGTTAGTTTTCTCTGTTGTTCAAGGTTTTCTTAGTGTTATTCAATGTTTTTACATTTAGTTTACTATTACGCTGTGCTTTCTATGGTATAGTTAACTATATTTGTGCTTAAAAACTTAAAAAAATATATATTTACATACAGTTCATACGGTCTGAAACGGATTAATTGTATTTACATACAATACTATGGGGGAAATTACTTCGGTTCATGACCAAATCGGGTTACAACCAGAGTTTTGGAACAAATTATGGTCGTGAGCCGAGGTTCCACTGTATTACTGTCAGACAAAATTACAGGCATTTTACGGAAATACAAACCAGTATTACTGAGAGAGAAAATTAAAGGCACACAATACAGGGACACATATTACATCCACATACAAGGTCCCTTGCCATTTAATATAGACTGTTCATACAAATGTTTATGCACTACTGCTCTAGCGCCCGTTATTTTAACAGGCTTAATGTCTAGTATATTTAATAATTTATCTAATGTCTCACCAACCTATTAATGACTATTATGAGTTATTTGTATTGTATAAAACATTTAAATATCATTTATCTTATTTATTTATTAAGTGTTTACCTGTTATATCTGTTTGTGGGTTTATTTTTGCTTACACTTTCTAACTTATTTTCCTTTTTTTATTACTTTTCTGTTATTATTTGTATTATCATTTTAACATTATTAATACTATTACCACATTTATCACAATATTTTACTCTTTACATTTATTAGTACCACTTTCCTATGCTATTCTATTATTCTTCTGCTTAACATTCTTTTATTTAGCAAAAATACCAATATTCTTTTTGTTTCTTTTTTTTTCTTTTAAATACGAAGAAAGATAATGTTTGAATGTTAGAGACTGCAATATACTCTAGTTTATTTCCAGTTATTACCCCACTTCTTTGTTTTATATTAGCTGTCTTATTCCACTCCAAATGCCTTAAAATAAATTTTGGACATACTTCTTTCAGCAAGTACCCCTGATCTGAAACTTTGGTGTCTAGATAGCACAAGGCTGAGTATGAAAAGTAGAAAGAATGTAAAAGTATAAAAATATTTAAGTCCGTAAGTCATGCACAAAATTTATTTAGTTCTGGCACAAAATGCCAGATCATTAAACCTCTGCAACATTCAGTTTTCATGTCAGATTCCCCAAATGATCCAATCTGAGGGAATTCTTGTTTGGATGTCTACTTTTATTGGATAACTTTGTAGAAAATGTCCAAATCATAGTGTTTTAGTCATCCACAACTAGAAGAATGAATAACTGCTAGAGATAAACCCCCTGAAACGTAAGCTTAGCTCCAACAGCACTAAACCTTCCAACACGTTCTGTCAAGACAGGAGGGAATCCTCTTATAGCATAAACGTGAGGTCACCTGTTTAAATGTCTCCTTGATGCCATCAGTATTTTGTGACTGTCAATTTTCTTTGAGTTCAGAGACACATATTTCAAATGATTGTTTTGTTCTAAGAGAAAATGTATTCCCTACTTTTATGTCCTTGAAGCCATATATCCTCTTAGCTTGCTAAAATAAACCTATGAAACTTTACAATAAAGTTTCACAATAATCAGTGAGCCTAAATGTAAGCTACACTCCTTTAGTGCCTTACCAAGAACTTCACAGAAGCAGTAATTCTGTTTATGTGCTTTAAAAGTGTTATAAATGCTTGCTTAGCACTGACAAGGACAGGATACATGTGATATTCCTTCTGTGTTCAGTAGATGGCAGTATGTATGGAGGTTAAGGGGTGTTTATATAAAGGAAGGTAAAGGAGAGAATGGATTGTGTAATGTGTCCGTTGGATTGTTGATGTTGGATTTTTTAATAAAAAACATTTTAACAAGTGTGACAGATAGAGGGCGCTATTGTCCTCTTGTGTAGTGGAAGTAGTGGACGGGCAGTGAACTGCCCCATCAAGCCTCTGTCCTGCACACGAGCGATAGCTGTGGCCCCAGTGACTATGGACCACGGTCACTGCTTGCCGCTTGGAGTTGCTCAAGGGACACTACACTGCATGAGCAGTGAAATCGCCCTCCTCCAGCCACCGCTTGCAGTGTCCCCAGGCCGAAGATGACGGAGCGGCAGTTACTGAGGCGCATGCATTGCAGTTGCGGCCCCGTTAGTAAGTCGTAGGTCGGATGTCCGTAACCTGGGGACTACCTGTATTTGCCCACTCTTCTTTACAGAACTGTTCAGGCTCGGTCAAATTGGATGGTGAACGTTGGTGGACTGCTATCTTCAAATCTTTCCACAGATTTTCAATGGGATTTATGTCTGGGTTCTGATTGGGCCACATGAGGACATTCACTTTTTTCTCCTTCAGCCACTGTGTGGTCAATTGTACTGTTTGCTTCGGGTCGTTGTCGTATTGAAAGGTGAACATTCTGCCCATCTTTAACTTTCTGCTAGAGGGTAGCAGGTTATCCTCAAGAATTTGACGGTATTTTGCCCCATCAATTTTTCCTTCTACCCTAATGAGAGCCCTAGGGCCTGCGGCAGAGAAACACCCCCACAACATGATGCTGCCACCTCCATGCTTTACTGTAGGTATGGTGTGTTGTGGATGGTGAGCTGCATTGGATTTCCGCCAGGTGTACCATTTGGTATTGAGGCCAAATAGTTCGATTTTGGTCTCATCTGACACTAAGACCTTTTTCCACTTGGCATCAGAATCTTCAAGGTGTATTCTGGCAAAGCTCAAGCAAGCCTTATTGTGGCCTTTCTTGAGAGGTGGTTTTTTCCTTGTGACCCTCCAGAACAAGCCACAATTGTGGAGCGCTTGTGAAATTGTTGTCACATTCACACAATGACCACTCTTTGCCATAAAATCCTGTAACTCCTTCAAAGTGGCCATTTCCTCTTGGTAGCCTCTCTTACCTTTCTCTTCCATCCAGTTTGGAGAGACGGCCAGATCCAGAGAGGGTCCTACTAGTACCAAACACTTGCCACTTCTTTATTATAGATTTTACTGTGCTCCTTGGGATTGATAAAGCCTTTGAGATTTTTTTGTATCCATCTCCTGCCTTATGCCTACCCCTAAGATCTTTTGAAAGTGGCTTGCCACCCATAGTCAGTTGTTTGCTGTCAGTTGCACTACCAAGGAAGGGAATTCTCCAGGAACAGCTGGTTTTATGCTTCACTAATCACACTGATTACAGTTGATCACAGGTGGGAGCCAGTAACCATGATCTGCAATGGAAATGGTGTTTACTTACACCTGAGTGAGTTTACAAATAATTTTAAGGGGGGGTGATCCTTTATTAATCTCATTATTGCTTGTTTTTTATTTTTTTAAATTCTGTAGCTGTGATATCTTTCACCTGGATGTTATAAATTGCATTGAGTAAGTAAAGCTGGAAAAAATATTGGTTTGTGTGTTTTCATTTAAGGGGGTAAAGCAAAAAAAGGTAATACTTCGAAGGGGGTGATTCTTTTCTATACCCACTGTACATCCATTCACATCCAAAACAATCCACAAAACAGAACGAAAATATTCAATAATAGAGAAGGAGGCTCTGGTATGCATATGGGCTATAGAAAAGTGGAGAACTTACTTATGGGGACATCACTTTACTATAAGGACAGATCATAGCCCACTGACGATATTACTGACAACTAAAGGACTGGGATAAGCAAGAATGCGCATAGCTAGATGGTCAGCCAGATTTCAAAACTTAAATTACACCATTCAGTACAAAACAAGTTCACTTAATATTACAGCTGATTGCTTGTCATGGCTAACTTTACCTCCAGCAAATAGTATACTTGATGAGGACATTGAAGTGGTGTCACTGATAAAGGCATTTCCTTCCATTATTACTCCAGAGGAATTTCAAAATGGCCAGTAAATATTAAACTAAAAGAGCTTTTACAAAAGAAATGGACAAAAACTGAAAAAAGTCTAGATCCAAATCTTCTAGTGTATTACAGAGTGAGGAATGAACAATCTTTAATGGACGGCTATATCATTTGTAGATCTCATCGCTTGACAGTGCCACAGGACTTACAGGACAGTGTTGTACATAATGCTCATGAAAGTCATCAAGGAATTGTCAGAACAAAGCAAAGATTGCAAGATCTGTTTTGGTGGCCTGGAATAGATGCTTAGATGGAAGCAACGATTCATACATGTGTAACTTGTCAACTTCATGACAAAACAGCAATTGCGCACACTCCTCCACTTCAGCCAGTATCTTTTCCTAACTTTGCATTGGAGAAACTTGCAATAGATATTGTAGGACCATTTGCTGATGGAGCCCTTGACTGCTGTTTTGCAATAACTCTGATAGATTATTACAGCAAATGGCCAGAAGTGGCCTTTACCTCTCAAGTAACCTCTGCTACCATGATTGCATTCCTCACATCAGTTTTCATCAAAGCAGGATCCCAAAGGAACTGATTTCAGACAATGGACCTCAGTTTTCGTCTCTGCAAAATTTGAAACCTTCCTGAGAGAGAGGAATATAACACCCAGGAATCTGTCATTATATTATCCCCAGGCAAACAGTGAAATGGAGAGATTCAACAGAAGTCTCAAAGAAACAATACTGCCAGTTTTGAAGGAAAACCTTGGAAAACATTCTTACTTAACGATCAAGTGACTCTTCACGCAACAACTAAGATGTCTCCTTCAGAACTTCTTCATGGTAGACAGATTCATGCAAAGTTACATACTGCAGTGCTTAAAGAAAACCTAAAGCCTGAGACAGAGGAGGAAGCTATTATGGAAGCAGCAAAACAAAAACAGGACAAAAGTAAAATGTACCCAGACCTGAAATGAGGGGCCAGGGAAGTTGATTTTCAAGCCTGGATCTTTCGCGTGAATGAAAAAAACAAGAATACAAAAAAAAAGGAAAATCCAAGTTTACTAAACCACTTAGAGTATTGAGAAAGGAAGGACAGTAGAACTGTTGGATGGAGGTGTGTGGAATGCTGTTCATCTTGCTCCTGTTTTTTCAGACCCTGGAGAGAAAAATGATGGTTCACCGACAAAAGCGCGATAGACATATGCGCCCCGACAAAACCGTGATGGACAAATGAGCACCGACAAACCCGCTAACTCACGGGTGTCAAACTCCAGGCCTGGAGGGCCGCAGTGGGTGCAGGTTTTCTTTCTCACCCTTTTCCTAATCAGTGTCCAGTTTTCACTGCTAATTAACTTCTTTTCCCTCTATTTTAATAGCCCTGTTTTTAAGGATTAAGTTTTCTGAATTGATTCTTTTCATCATTAAATGACAGCCAAACAGAAATGAGACGTGAAACAAGCCAACAGAAGATCAGCTAAATTGGGGCTTCAAACTCCAACCAGTTTCTTAATGAGAAGCTGATTCTTGCTGTTAATTAAACCCGTTATTCAATTCCATGGCTTGTTGCTGGAGAAAAATTTCAGAATTCAGTTTAAAGCAAAGAACCATTATTTAGAATATTGCTCAGAAAGTAGTCACTGTTTTGGACGTAATTAAGTTGTACAAACCCAAAGCATCTTAAATCCAAAAACACCTTTTTCATAATAACAGTGCAAGATGTGAACAATATTAGAAATCTACTGCTAACCCTGCCCAAACACCACCAATCCCTGTTTGCATGCCATGCCAGCTTGAAACGCAAAGTATTTTCAAACCACCTTTAGAGATGGGAAATTTATCTTGTGTCTCTCCTGAAATCTTGTATCGGAGGAGAACAGGCATCCTGGCCAGAATGAAGAATAATTAATTACTCAGAAGAGAAGGGAGGCCAGGACAGTGACACAAGCAAACTTGCCAGCAGGACAGAGAAATTGCTTTGTGCCCGACCAGAATGATATAATAGATGGACCGGAAGACATGGCGTGACACCAGAAGTCTTCTTGGGTGCAACATAAAAGAAATCCGCTGTATCACTTCAGTTGAGTCAGACCTTGGAGAAACAAAGGCAACACTCAACCTGAGGAGAAAGGAGGAAAAATTGTTTAGTATTTTGATTCATTGTAACTAATTATTGGAGGGAGGGTTTTGTAAAGGTGCTTTTGCTGAATAAATATCTTATATTTTATCACAATAACGTGTATTGTACTGCTGTGTCTGCGGTTTGGGGCTTTCTGGTGGTTACACTTGGTATAATATATCAATTTTTTCAAAAATGCAACCTTTTGAGTACTGATTTCCATGCTTCCATTGGAACTTTGAACACCTCAAGATATATTGTGGGAATGGTTATATCTGTCGACAAAATAAAATGAATGCCTGGCTTTTGTTAAAAGTCGCAGTGCTTTTTAATGCCCTGATTCTTCTCTCATTGTCAATCCTTTTACAGCCTGAAATGTTAAGTTTCTCATTTGTTTTGAATTCTCCATGAAATCCTTTAAAATTCTCTTTGTTACAGAATCAAAAATGCTAAATAACTATAGCCCACCTTTGTCTTGTACCATCTTAAGGAAATTCATCACCACTCTCAAAGCATTTCTACTACACTAAGATAGTTTATGTGTTTATATATTTGAACACATAAGTAAATGCGTGTGTTTTATCATGGGTAGCAGGAATACTGACTATACTGATTATTAGGCATGCTGAGGAAAAATTTAAGTAAAGGCATAAGTAATTTACAGTGCTGTGCTATTTCAAAACATTTGAAAAATCAAAATACTTTCCTTAATGTTTCACATTAATATTTAATGTAGGGATTCAGTGATGTTACAAAGAGTAATATTAAACTAAATAGACATCATTCCTATGTGGCATTAAATAGATATTTGGTTCAATACCTAATTGCTTTTGTTGGAAGATGAGTTGTACTTTCAGTAACATCATTTGGTGAATTATTTCTTATCTTGTGTAGGAGATGGGCGGCAGCTCAACCCGGCCAGGACGCCCTTGAAGTGGAAGGATGGGGGAAGGCAGCTACGCTGGGACACTGCCTCTCCGAAGATGCTAGTTGGCAGCTTCGCCTGCAACATAGCGGTGCCCCACCATGGGATCTGGAGTTGGGCTTCACAGCCCTGCTGGGTACCGTGGGTGCCGCCAGGAGACGCTGCAGGAAGACTGGGGAGTCCCTACTGTCTACATAGCCTGGAAGTACTCCAAAGTCATAGGGACGGAAGGACAGAAGCACTTCTGGGTCAAGGACTATTTAAAGGGCTGCTGTGGACCTAGCAAGGGAACCTGAGCTGGGATGAGGTGTACAACGCTTGCTGGAAGGTGTGGAGGAGAAAAGATATTGTGATTATTATTGAGTATTGTGTTTATTGTGGCTGTGGTGCTTTGGAGGCACTATGCAGGAAGAAAATAATTTAAAAAATATCTTCTTGGTGCTTTTACCCTGTGTCCTGCATGTCTGTCTGTTGAATTTAAGGGGCAACAGTGACCCCTAGCGTCCACACTTGCTAAATTATAATCAGAACATTATGTATATTAAGTCAAGTCATGTTGGGGAGCATGCACCGGTACAGTGTGTTGCCGCACCCGCTACACAACGAAACAACTCGGAATCCCGGTTGGCAACCCCCCAGGCAGACACGTGGTCCAGTCACACCCTCCGGAAATTACCCTCTATCTGCAGCAGCCAGGTGTTGTGTGGGCGACCCCTTGGTCTGGTCCAGCCACTTGGGTCCCCAACAATGAGGATCTTACGAGCCAGATTACCCTCAGGGAAATGCGCCACATGGCCGTAGTGCCATAACTGACACTCCCTCACAATGTAGGTAATGTGCCTTATTCGGAACTCCATGAACAACCACCAGTTTGACAGAAAGTCAAACCAATGGTACCCAAGGATTTTCCGAAGAGACACATTACCAGAGGAGTCGAGTCTTCATCTCAGGTCACTTGATAGTGTCCATGTCTTGCAACCATATAGCAAGACAGGAAGCACCAGGACTCTAAAGACTTGGACTTTTGTCCTTTTGCATAGATATCAGGAGCGTCTCTCACCCCTTTCCAGTGACCTTATGACCCCCTCATGCTCTCCCAATCCGTCTACTGACTTCATAGGAAGAGTCACTAGAGACATGAATGTCACTGCCAAGGTAAATAAACCTCTTTAAAGATCAACACTCTCTCTGCAAACAAACACACTGCTGATGGCTGTGCCCAAGAGGTCATTAAAGGCCTGGATCTTAGTTTTTATCCAGGACACTCACAAGGCCAGACACTCAGACTCCTCACTCAGTCTCTTGAGCGCCCTGATCAGAGCCTCCATTGACTCTGCAAAGATCATCAGCATAATCAGCAAAGTCAAGATCCGTTAACATTTCTTCACCAACAGATGCCCCACAGCCTCTGGTTCCCACGACCTTGCCCAACACCCAGTCCATACAAGCTTTGAACAGAGTAGGAGCAAGAACACACCCCTGACGTATGTATGCAAGTATTCATTTTCCAAATTGCAGTTATCTCCTGTCATGATTATGAGTGCTTTGTGATGCAAGCCACATCATCATGTGCATGATTCTGCAGTTTATGAACACACCCTTAAATGTATTGAATAATTGTGTAAAAGGATACACCTTTTTTTTGTGTTTCTCACTTAGTGCTACTAAACAAGAAGCAGCATTTCTATTCTTCTTTCTCTCAGGAACTCATCTTAAACAGAGGGCGAATTTATTTCAATTCAGTGAAGTAAATTAAATTTGAAGATGTAGCATTCCAAAATTAACTTTGTAACCTAACCATCATTTCAGATCTACCGTACATACAAAAGAGGCAATTATAATCAGGCTCTCATTACTCTGACTCCTCTCTTAATGCTGCAAGAGTACAAATGTCCTTATCTGACACACCCAGCACCCAGTTTGTCTATGTTTACAATCCATTTGTTGTGCCCAATATTATCCCTCCACTATTGAATAAGGGCAAAGGCTAGGAAATGACTCATAGGAAAAGTATGGGAATCTTTCACGGTCACAAAGAAACTAAACACAGATAACCTAGACAAGTTGGTTGACGTCACAATGTTAGTGCCTCTGCAAAACAAGAACAGTGTTGCAAAAACTCTGGTAGACCAGCACCCTTGTCTGAAATAGCTTGGATCCTCCTCTGGATAGGATTTGTGGATGTTCAACCTCTAATTTAAAATGGGTAACTACTGCTGGATGTTAAAAGCTTGCAGATAATTCCCTAAGGATGGAAGCATTTGATGATAAGACAAAGGAAAATGACCATCATCATCAGATGAAAACCATGAAGACTGATTTAGGTCATTGATATTTGGTAGAATGCCTAGAGGGGGCTGGGTGGTCTTGTGGCCTGGAACCTCTAGAGAGGCCAACGAACCTTACTTTTATTCTATGTTAATTAGTATTGCCTAATTTTATTTTTTTATAGATATAGGCCTAACAACACACTGTAAAACTAAATATTTACCTTGGATGCCAAACTCAAAACAAAGTTCAAAGTTGCCTGACAAGAATTTTTTAATGAAATTAATGGTTTGAATAAGCATCATTAGCAAAATGTGCTTCTGTGGCATTGTAGTCCACATGACGTCCACATGACCATCATCATCAAGTTCTTCCATGTGAAGCCTGAATACCATGAAGACTGACTGAGGTCATTTATGTTAGGTAGAATTTCTAGAGGGGGCTGGGTGGTCTTGCATCCTCTGAACCCCTGCAAATTTTCTTTTTTTCCAGCCGTCTGGAGTTTTTTTTGTTAATTAGTATTGCCTAATGTTATTTTTTATATTTTGTCTTTTTTCTCTTTTTTCATCCTGTAAAGCACTTTGAGCTACAACATTTGTATGAAAATGGTCCATATAAATAAATATTGTTGTTGTTGTGTGCAAGACACATTTTTGTGAATTTGTTTCTGTCAAGGGGGAGATGGGGGTAACTTGTATATTTTCATATTTCATATTCATATTTCTATTGATAGGTCATAATTCATGTGCTTAGACTGAAATACCTCAGGTGCCATTATTTACATTTCAGATGTAAAATAGGGTACCATTTCTCTTTGATGAGTTTGCATTGTACTGTGTTTGAAACTGTGTAATGCATAACTGAACACAATACATATGCTACTCAGATTGTTTCAAAATACTGCAAACATCTTTAAATATAGAAATAATAAAATTCAAATCTAGTGTATAATAACATACAGTACATCACATAATGGTGATGTAACAAAAAGAAAAAAAAACTGCAGTGTAGTAAAAATTGCAGAAAATAGAATGGTTGAAGCTGACTGACTTTACAGAACTTTAAAGTCAAAATCAGTTTGTTCCTAGTCAGCTTGATGGTCAGCTCTTCTTTGGTTAGTTGTTAAATGTAAAATAAATCTTACTGAAATTTACTAAGAAGTCATACCTTCTGCTATTAGGTATAATTTAGTAAAATTAGCTAATTTTCTCTTTGATCTGTTGCTATGAGCTAAGCCAGTCAAACTTGCCAGTTACTGTATGTCATGCTATGATTTGGGTGGTGACAAACCTTCATAAAACATATATGGTTTTTACATCCTGTTTTGACTACAAGTGTATGGTACATGCATTATGTATTCAAATATGTGTTTGCACTGAGATGCAGGGGTTAGTGCTCCATTAAGTGAAATGTCTAAATGGCCCGGTGCCATGTCCAGTAAGTATATGTGTAGACTGTGCTCCTGGCTTGTGTACTCATATCTCCTGAGTTAAGCTTCAATTATTCTAACATATTAATAAATTCCTTTTCATATACTATAAATGTGGTCTGGTTTAACTTTGAAAATACATTGCAGTCAAATCGGTGTAAAGCTACTATAAAAACAGATTAAATAATTTAGGATTTATCAAATTCATTTCCTTAAGGTGGCCATTACATTTGATCAGAGAGTACTCGTGATGCTGACTGAGATGACTTTAAAAACATCAGAAACTTTACCAATATTGAATACTAGCGACTGGGAGCCCGATCGAATCGGGCTGCAAATTCTACGTTTGTGAAATTCATACCTTCTCTGCAAAGAATGATTTGTTTTTTAAGTCCTTGTAATGATTTTGTTATCATGGCACTGATTTGTGCTTAAAATAGACATTTTCAGCCGATGTAATGAAGAGCTTTCTGTTTAAACGGGGTTGCGAGACGTGAACTCAGCTCTTCGGCGCACCTCATTTGTTTTTTTCCAGCAAACAAATTTTCAAAACAAACCGTATTTTACGACTCTAATCAGAGTCGGAGTAATAATTATGTTGCCGTGGTCAATTTAAACAGTGACCGTTGTTAATACCCAGCCGTCATTACTCAGTTTGCCAATAGAGGTCAGAAGGATGGATGCCAAAACTGAACTGCCCAAAGATAGATTTCGACGTACCAAGCAAATGGCGATACGTTCTAAATTACTTACGGTTCCAGAGTGTCGAAGGGTTTAAGTCAGTCGACTATGTTAGTCCTGGAAAGTATGCCCCACCAAACCAACGTTCCAAAAACCAACCGAACTTACTGTTATCTGCTTGAACCAACACCGATTTACTATACTCGGCTGTCCAGCAGCATCACTGAAGCATTCGAACATTCTTAGCCAATCATGTAATACTGTGTCTGTGTTTGCCACGTTATGTTCTAACCACAGAGGCAGAATCCCATTGCATGGTTCTAACTTGTATTGAGTGGAGGTATTGATGCGAACACCATACATATGGGCTATTGACGCAAACACCATACATACAGATAGTATCAAATTATATACAGTATAAGGATATACCAATTACATTGAAACAGAGTGCCATGCAAGCAGTAAAAGCAGAACGTGTTCTTAGGCTTATCTTTGTACAGGACATATTAAGAGTTGGGATGCTTTTGACTTTCCCGGGTCTTGTTGGTTTTGTCATGTCTTACCTCTGTTTCTGAATTTATTTCAGGTGTGGATTAATAAAAAAGTAAGCCATTCCTCGCAGAATTCAAACGGAACAAGAAGACAGCATTTCTACTTGGTCTTTTACACTTGCTTAGAGAAGATCCATTTTGTTTCCTAAATACTTGTAATGTAAGTGGACGCATCCATTTTGGGAGTGTTATTCAAAATTATGCTTTTTTTTACTTTGGGGACTCGTGTAATTCACCCATTCACCAAATTTGGACTTCCTCAAAATGTGTGTGTGCAGTCTAATGTGAAAAGAGTAACAAGTAACTATTTAAATTTTCCTAATGCTACAAAACACATCTGTGATATTTTGAACCATTTTTCATGTCACAATCTAAGTGCTAGGGGTAGTATGGTGTCGCTGTGGTAGTGCTGCTGTATTACAGTAAGGAGACTGGGGTTCACATCCTGGGTTCACCCTGAGTAGAGTTTGTATGTTCTCCTCATGTCTGTGTGGGTTTCTTCCGGGTACTCCAGTTTCTTCCCACTGTCCAAAGACATGCAGGTTAGGTGGATAACAACACTAAAAATTGGCCCTAGTGTATATTTTTGGTGTGTGTGTGTGTGTTTGGTGCCCTGTCCAGGGTTTGTTCCTGCCTTGTGCCCTGTGCTAGCTGGGATAGGCTCCAGCACCCTGTGCCCCTGTTCAGATTTAAGCAGGTTATAAAATGACTGATTGACTGTAAGGGCTCTTCTGGAGGGGGTATCTTCATATTCAGCCATTATATTTTATCTTTCAGCAGTCTTGAGAAAAAAAAAGTATTTTCAGCCTGAATGAATTGTTGTTTAACCCAGTGTGATAAATGACTTACTGGATGTTCTAATCATTCCCAAAAGCAGTCAATAATAAACCTAAAGTAATTTCTGAATTCTGCCATTCTACAACATTTCCTGAAATGTTAGTTTTTGTTGTTGGACATATCAAGTCACATCAAAATTTTCCACCTAAAATAAGATTTTGCAAACAACTGGAGGAAAGTGAAACAATTTTTGGAAAATAATAATACTAAAAATGTAATGATTTGGTTGAATAAGTGTGCTCACCCTTTAGTTGGCACCTTGTTACTGCTTTGATTGGTTTACGGGGAGGAGTCTGTATCAGCTTAGCATGTCTGGATTTTGCAATTTCACCCAACATTTCTTTCCAGGAGAAATTAAATATCATTCAAACTGTGCACAGGTATAAAATGTTAACAGGCCTGCTATAATAGATATCTTCAGCCTCAAACATACTGTATTTCCAATGCCTCAGTATACCAGTATTACTAGTACTCACCACATT
This sequence comes from Polypterus bichir lapradei, assembly GCA_026402145.1. Taxonomy (NCBI): domain Eukaryota; kingdom Metazoa; phylum Chordata; class Cladistia; order Polypteriformes; family Polypteridae; genus Polypterus; species Polypterus bichir. The sequence goes on along the minus strand of JANRMT010062821.1, from coordinate 12,391,804 downwards.
AGTTTGACTGCTTTGGGCTAGTCTCTTAAATATCTTTTTATTTTTACATGATTGGATTGTTAAACAATTTTTTTCAAAGTAAAGGCACTTGTTTAGATGCTGATGAATTATTAAAATATCACATATCGCAATTTGGTCCCCCTGTAATGTGAGCAAATAATTTACATCATTAAAAAAGTAGAACAGGTCCAAGCTTTCTGCCACAGGTCCCAATGGCAATTGCAACAAATACAGTTTGCATATTTGGCTAATGTCTCTATGCCAGGCAACTTACAACATCTGAGATATAATTGGCTATGGTTTTCCAGTTAGAGCAAAAGTAGGTGAAGTGATTTGCTAATCGTCACACACAGTATCAGTAGTGTGATCTGAACCTACGATATCAGGATTTGAGGTCAAAATTCTTAACCACTATACCACACTGCCAGCATGTTACCCAACAAGAAGACTCAAGCCTGGTGAGAGAACCACAAAATGAGTCTGTTCCTTTTGGAATGGCCTTCATCTTTATATTTTCATTTCTGGGCCCATCTTTTTTACTTTTCCTCTGTGACAATTCGGTGGATGTACTTCTTTTGTTCTGGCTAGATATGAAAGTGAGTTGGAGCCAAATATTTTTAAGTGCCTGTCTTTCAGTTTGGGACATCTTGCAGCCCCTATTTTGCCACATGTGGCCTCCAGAGTTAGATGATGGAGGATAGTGGCAGTAATAAAGGCATTGTTAATGGTTTTGATTAAGATTATTATTAGACAAGCTGCCTAATTTGTTTGAATCTAAGGGACTTAAATATAATTAAGTGGGCAAGTAACAGGCTATCTGTCACAGATCACCTGCCACATGAATCCATGGCTACCAATATAATACTGTGGCTTTCACAATATCTGCTTTTCCTATTCTCTTTGCTTTTGTTGATGGTCGTGGCAAAACACAATTTTACAAGAAAGTGTATTCTTTTGAAGTGAAACAGATGATTGATAAGAGTTATGTGAAATTAGTATATATATATATATATATTATTATCATTATTAAATGTTTACAACTTTCCCTTGTTTATGTTGTTCACCCAAGTACTGTATTTCTTTTGTGTTTTTTGTAAGTTGTATGTAGTTCCCATTTAAAGTCCAGAGACCTCAAAGGTGAATATGCATACAAGGCCTGTCCAAAAAGAAACAGAACTTTTAAAACAAAAAATTAATTAATATTCTTACAACTTAATCAGGCTTGTCTCTTTCAAAATATCCCACTCCTGTATTTGTACACTACTCCCAACATTTTATTCATCTTTCTAATGTATCCTAGAATTCGTTTTGTGGAATGTCACATAGGTCCCATGGCAAATTTTCTGACATTTGAAATCAGTGAGCTTTTAGCATGGATTTCAACTCTGGGAACAAAAAAATGTCTTCAGGAGCTGTAAATCCATGTTACATCACTTGTCATCAGCCTTGTCATCAGAACTTTGAACAATCTGACGTTGTTCGTTTTTTGCTCAGCTGTCAACAGAAGTGGTACAAATTTTGCAGCAACACAATGCATCTGCAGTTTCTCAGCCAAATTTTTATGACACAGGCTTTTCCTGATGCCTGTTTCTTCACCAACTTCATGGACATTTAAGTGAAGATTTTCAGAAATTAAAGCACGCACTTTGTTAATGTGATCACCGTCAAGTCTTGGGATATCATCTGCTTGATTTGAAATGTCAGTACCATTTGTAACATTGTGTGTGGCTTAAACAATTCTCTCCATAAGCTTGCTGCAACATCTGAAAAGTATAGATAAAAGTTTTTACAGCTTCATGCAGAATTTCATTAAAACACATTGCTTATCAAAATTCATCACATTTCAACTTATAAAACATGGCAAAAGACACAGGAGACAAGTTCACTCTAATGCTTGTACTCGATGACTATTTGGCATGGTGTGATCGAGCAAATAGGGATTTTAAAGGTGAAGATCACCGCTACACAGCACCACTATCACGAGTCTGCTATGATGGATCATTTGCACCCTATTTAAGAAGTTTGGTTTCTTTTTGGAAAGACCTTGGAAATGCCAGTGCTCTATATATTAACATGAAGAGTGAGGAGCATAGGGGCTGTCCCCATTAGAAATTCTAGTGCCACTAATGAAGACTGATGTTTCTCCCTTTGAGTTTGTTCCACCGCAATCAAAGAGTGGGCTGGGGCCTTTCTCATTTAACGTTTTAGGTACCACAATTAAAGAGTAGAAAAACATCAAAGACAGACTGAACTTATGCAGGAAGTACAAGAATTGAACAGCAGAAGACTGGTTATAAATTATTTTTTCGGATGAATCCTCCTTCCGAATATTTGGAACATCTGGATAATCTATTGTCCAGAGAAGGAAAAAGTGACGCTACCATGAGTCCTGTGTTGTGCCAACAGTAAAGCATCTTGAGATAATCCATGTGTGGGGTTGCTTCTCATCCAGGACAGTGGGCCCAACCACAGTTCTGCCCAAGAACACTGCCATATATAAAGAATGGTATCAAAACGTCCTCCAACAGCAACTTCTCACAACTATCCAGGCGCAATTTGGTGATGATCTGTGTATTTTCCATCATAATGGAGTACCATGTTACAAGGAAAAAGTGATAACAAAGTGGCTTGGAGATCATAACATTGAAAGTTTGGACCCATGACCAGGAAACTCCCCAGATGTTAATCCCATTGAGAACCAGTATTCATTTCTTAAAAAGCGGGTGGACAAGCAGAAGACCACAAATTGTGATCAACTCCAAGCACTAAAAAGGCAAGAATGGATCACCATCAGTCAGGATTTGGCCCAGAAGCTGATATCCAGCATGCCAGAACAAATTGCTGAAGTTATGAAGAAGAAGGGTCAACACTGTAAATACTGACTCTTTACATAAATTTGATATATTTACCAATAAAAGCCTTTGAAACTTATTAAATGTTTATAATTGTTCTTCAGTATACCATTCACAGAAAAAAAAATGTGATAATTCACACTTAATATTTTCAATCTGAACCAATATAATTCTTTGTAGCTTATTGATCCCACAATTTTTAAGTTGAGGCAAATAATTTAGAGTTATTGGGTGCAATTCACTCGTTTTTTTTACTGAGGTAAATCTATTTTTTAAGTTGTTCTTCTTTTTTGGCAGTTGGAAAGCCATCAAACTGGAAAGTTTGACCGAAAGAATATACAAACGGCCCCCAAACACAGCACATGAACGACCTAAAATATTAAGTTAAATGAAACAGGATTTTTATGTTTATTCCCTCCACCATAACTTAATTTGGTACAAACAAATTTTTTTACTTTGATTGAGATCTGAAACCAAATATTTCAAGCTGCAACACTAAATGACTAATCTTAAGTTGCTTGAAAGAGAAAATTTACGTTGAATGAACAACATCAATGTTATACTTTTTTCAGTGTACAAACATGTAAAAAAATAATGTGAAAATGCTGAAGCAGCAAAGTTTGCAAAACACAACATCTGTGTCACTGCCAAAACTTTTGGCCACTAATGCATTGCACATAATTCAAGTTTACACCAATATCTTGGGCAGCTGGTTTCTAAATTTGGCACAAATAAACTGCTCATTTGTTTGAACAATCTGACGTTGTTCGTTTTTTGCTCAACTGTCAACAGAAGTGGTACAAATTTTGCAGCAACACAATAATCTGCAGTTTCTCAGCCAAATTTTTATGACACAGGCTTTTCCTGATGCCTGTTTCTTCATCAACTTCATGAGCATTTAAGTGATGATTTTCAGAAATTAAAGCACACACTTTTTTTTTTGTTCTTTATTTTGCCTTATACAATTTCTCATATTAGGAATTTGTTAGCTTTCGCATACTCCTTGGGGTCAGAGCTCAGGGTCAGCCATTGCACAGCGCCCCTGGAGCAATTGAAGGTTAAGGGCCTTGCTCAAAGGCCCAGCAGAGTAGGATCTCTTTTGGCAGTGATGGGGATTCAAACTGGCAACCTTCAGGATACCTTAGCCTCAGAGCCACCATTCCGCCCTCTGCACTTTGTCAACGTGATCACTGTCTAGTCTTGGGATATCATCTGCTTGATTTGAAATGTCGGTACCATTTGTAACATTGTGTGTGGCTTAAACAATTCTCTCCATAAGCTTGCTGCAACATCTGAAAAGTCTGAAAAAAAGTCTGAACCGAACAAATCAGATAAAAACAAATGATTACACTGCATGGGCTGAGAAGGGGCGCTGCCACTAACTGTGTTGTCTTCTTTTTCCTTCACAGTGAGAACAACTGACTCCACCCCTTTCGATTCCAGGGCCATAAAAGAATGACCGCCCAGAAGAAGGCGTCACTTCTTGACCGAGCAATCAACTTGATGGAGTTCCTTCACGGCTTGACCCATTTGATGTAAAACACCCATAAGACAGATTATTTTGTTGTCATTGTAATGCCACCGTGCAATTATTTTTTGTTTTATTTTGAAGTTAAAGGGACAGCCCAGTAGGCGCCCAAGCATTTATCATTTATCACGACCAGTCATTCCCTCGGATGTGCACACTGATTATATATGAAATCTAACTTTTATGCCTCAATTGACCTAAAGATAGTGGTGAAATAAAATATAATAATAACAAAGATCGGAAGTATCATATTCTAAGCCAAATGTATATTTTCAATAAAAAAAAAGATTACAATAAAAGAAGTTGTTTATTCATCCATCTATCCATTTTCTGAAGTAGTTTTAAAGTACTTATGATCAGTGATCTGCAGCGCACAAGGAATGTCTCAGCATGAGCAGGACATCCTCATACATACTCATCTCAGGTCAGCTTACCTTTAACAGTTGGCTGTGGTGAGAAGCCCATTTCCCATGTAACAAGACAGAGAGCATGTTAACTCCACACAGTGATAGGCCTGGAGCTTAGCCGTGAGGTAGCACTGCTGACCACTTAGACACTTACGGCTAAATATGCACAGTTCAAAACAAAGCTAAAGCGTTTACTATTGATTTTCAAATTTTGGAATCTTCCACTATTATTGGAAGAGTAAAAAAAGAATTAATTGCCATAACTTTCAAATAATGCATATAACATAATATACTGTTAGCAGGTATTATCACATATTAATGTATACAATAATGGTAATGTTTATATCAGAAATGATTTTGGATTAAGTATAATCAATACTGCAGTGTGATATATTTTAAAAAATGTTATTTATAGGCAAACATTTATATACTGCAAAATTACTGTGAAAGTAACAAATATTATTATTCTTGTTTAAAACTTTTCTGAATTCTTTTTCTGAGAAGAAATGGTCCTTTAAGGCATATAAATAAATGCAGAAATGTTTAAAATAAATAGTCTTTACCTGAAGAAAATAATGTAATAAACATTTACCTGTCTGAAAATTGTGCAAACAACATGGACCCTGCTAAAACACCACAAAAATAGACAGAAGTACAGGCTGGAACTTTCCAAGCTTCACTGCAAACCAGATTCCACTATAAAGTAGAAAAAAAATGTTTAATGTATTAATGTGTGCAATAAGAAAAACATAACTTTAATTGGTTAAAAACAAAAACAAAAACAAAAACACCCCACACATGCTATATAAATTAAAATCTTAAAATGGCATTCATTCCCACACAAAAAATCTTAATGTCTGAGAAATTACTACAATTACATCTAAAATGAAACACGCAAAGTTAACATTAGTTTTGTTAATGAAGTCAGTGATGTCTGCACTACAAATATCTGGGGCATATTTTTCTGTATATTTGCTATGATGATTATGATAATTTATCCATCCATCCATCCATTATTCAACCCACTATATCCTAACTACAGGGTCATGGCAGTCTGCTGGAGCCAAACCCAGCTAACACAGGGTGCAAGGCAGGAAACAAACCTCGGGCAGGGTGCCAGCCCACTGCAGATTATGATAATTAACTGTTTTGAATGTGTGCAATTAAAGTCTGATAATTATTACATATTCTTTAATTTTTAAAGTTATTGTAACTTGTTTAGAAAACAAGCCAAGTTTTAACAATCAGATTTGCAAAAATTGAAATTTCCTTTTTTTGAAAAGGGGAACATTACAAAAATATTTTAATTCTTTATCTTAGAGTGAATAGTTTAAAAATGCTAAGTAGTAATGATGTACAGTAAATAATTGCCAGCTAGGCACCACCCATAGAGGGAATGCCAGTCCATCAAAGGGTCTAAGCACACACAAACTGGCTCATTGTGAGTTGCCAAACCATTAGCGGGCTTCTTTGGAATATGAGAGGACACAAAGATGTCACAAAGAAACTGACCAGGTTAGGAGTAAACGTGTCTGGAGCTGTCACAAAGCACTGGCAACCACTGTGCTGTCATTCTACCTTTTGACATAACAGAACGCATTTATTGTAGTTTTCATACCCAGTACTACCATTGACATCAGAGTAGGCTTACAATGGAGGCAAATATTTTTACTCTGCATTACTGTTGTGCACAGCTCAAAATATAACAAGCTATGAGTGTTTAATATGGCACATATTGATAGGCCCTTGCAAATAGCCATTCTTCCTAATGCATTACAAAGAAGAATTTTATATAATAATAAAGCCTAGTGTAGCACTAAACACATTTATCACCAAAAACCAAAAGCAAGTAAGCCTTTACAAAGAGAGAAAAAGCAATGATACCCTCTCAATAGTCGTAATTAACAAAATCATACACAAGATGATATACATATCTACTCTCTATATATAAAATTCTAAGCCTAAAAGTGCAATGATTTTGTGCAACGATTTTATGTGACGTTTTTTTGCCACGCTTTAAATCAGGTTTATTTTAAAACCTACATATATATGTTTGGTATTATTCTTTTCAGAATCTATCGAACTTTAATGTGATGTTGTTAGATTTTCAGATTCTTATTCTGTTTTTTAACTTATAAACTAAAATATCAAGGACTCACGTCCCACGAGACAAGACTTTGTGCCTAAAGATTTAACCATGCCCGGGGCCAGAAATAAAAGTCAAAGAATAGGGCGGCTGCTGTATAGGCTATCAAATGTTTGAAGCGCTGTGTGAGATGCAGATCATGTGGCACAGCAGCAGCAGCAAACCAGTAGGTGATTGAGCAAAGAAGAGGTAAAAAAAAAAACTATTTGATTCCCATTGTATCACCGTTTAAGAGGGGGTTTTGGAGGAGCAACAGCGTCTCCTTGGGGTCCGCTCAGTCCCCCTCTTCACAACGCGAGTGGCAGAGATGCGAAGAGGCTGGCATGTAGCACAGGTCGGGGGGGGTTGCGAGCAAAGTGAACAGGGGTCAAACCCCCTAGTGTAAATATAACATCTTAAAAAAAATAAAATAATGTTTGATTACTTGTGTGTGTCTGTTGCAAAGCAATATGCAGTTAAACATTTTTTGTGAAATTAACACAAAACCATAAAGTGGAGAAGCACGGCAGGGAAAAGACTTCAAAGAAGGAGCACTAAAAAAGTTGCACTTCAAAAATGAATTCCTTTCTAATAAATGATACACTGAGAATCGTGTAATTTTATACTGTTATCAGGTGGCATCAACCACAAGTGGCACAGTTGTCAATACATTCCTTCTGTTTTAGTTAACTGTTAAAATATTTAAAGAATCCCACAAGCATGCAATTAAGTAAGCTACTGGCGAAAGTGTCAGTTAATAATAATCAAGTCAAGTCAAGTCAAGTTGGGGAGCATGCACTGGTACAGTGTGTTGCCGCACCCACTACACGAGAAAACAACTTGGGATCCCGGTTTATAAACTCCCAGGCAGACATGCGGTCCAGTCCCACCCTTCGGAAATTACCCTCTATCTGTCGCAGCCAGGTGTTATGTGGACGACCCCTTGGCCTGGTCTAGCCACTCGGGTCCCCAACAAAGATGATCTTATAAGCTGGATCACCCTCAGGGAAACACGGCACATGGCAATAGTGCCGTAACTGACACTCCCTCACAATGCAGGTAATGTGCCTCATTCGGGACTCCATGAGCAACTGCTCATTCGACACAAAGTGAAACCAACAATGCCGAAGGATTTTCCGAAGAGACACAGTACCAAAGGAGTCCAGTCTTTGTCTCAGGTCACTGGATAGCGTCCATGTCTCGCAGCCATATAGCAAAACAAGAAGCACCAGGACTCTAAAGACTTGGACCTTCGTCCTTTTGCATAGATATCGGGAGCGTCACACACCCCTTTCCAGTGACCTCATGACCCCCCATGCTCTCCAATCCATCTACTGACTTCATAGGAAAAGTCACCAGAGACATGAATGTCACTCCCAAGGTAAGTAAACCTCTCAACAAGGTCGACACTCTCTCTGCAAACAGACACACTGCTGATGGCTGTGCCCAAGAGGTCATTAAAGGCCTGGATCTTGGATTTTATCCAGGACATCTCAGACTCTTCACTCAGCCCCGATCAGAGCCTCCATTGACTCCGCGAAGATCACAGCATCATCAGCAAAGTCAAGATCCGTGAATCTTTCTTCACCAACAGATATCCCACAGCTGCTGGACCCCACAACCTTGCCCAACACCCAGTCCATAGAAGCATTGAACAGAGTAAACAGAGTAGGTGCAAGAACACACCCCAGATGAACCCCAGAATCAACTGGAAAAACACAGAGGTTCTGCCTCCACTCTGCACAGCACTCACAGTACCAGTGTACAGGCCGGCCATGATATCCAGCAACATTGAGGGGATCCCGCGAACCCTCAGGATGTCCCATAGGCCAGCTCGATCAACTGAATCGAACACTTTGCGAAAATCGACAAAGGCTGCAAAGAAACTCTGCTGATATTCATGTTTGCACACCATGAGAACCCTCAGTGTGGTTGATGTAAAACTTCTTAGGCGTAAAACCAGACTATTCCGGTCGCTGGTAGGTGAGCAAGTGATCACGGATCCTATTGAGGATGACCCTTGCAAGGACCTTACCCGGCACCAAGAGCAGTGTTATCCCCCTGTAGTCCAGGCGATCACCATTCCCTTTCCAGACAGGGACGACAAGTCCCATTTTCCAGTCAGTTGGGATGATGCCAGTCTCCCAAATGGAAGCAAAGATTGCTTACAATGCCAGGAGGACAGCCTTACCACCAGCCTGGAGAAGTTCACCACAGATACCACAGATCCCTGCATCCTTTTCCCCCCCTCAGCTGGTTCACCACCTGTGCAATCTCAGTGAGATTGGGTAGTTCACATCTAATTGAAGGGTCAGCCTCAAGAACCGCGGACCCAGAGATATCCAACGTTCCTAGCCGGAGGATCAGCTTTGAACAACTGCTCAAAGTAGCCAGCCCAGTGGGTCATAACTGCAGTATCATCTGTAAGGACCGTTCCATCAGCCACCCTGACTGTGACTCTCTTGATGAACAGATTTGGATGTGCGTAATGTTTCGATTCTTCTGTAAGCAGGACGTGGGTCGCTAGACAACAGATGGTGTGTCACTTGCTCACAGATTCCTCTAGCAAATGCCTCTTTATCTGCCCTGAGAGCCCTCGCAGCCGTCCTTCTCAGTTCCCAGTACAGACCAGAGTTGCCATTGAGCTGTGCTCTGCGACTCCTCTCAATGATATCCAGAGTGCCCTGCAAGATGAAACACCTCCTTCTGGGAACACCGGTAACACCAACACAACCCTCAGCAACCTTCAGGGTCTTGTCATGGAAGGTCTCCCACATCATATTAGGATCGGCAGTTGTACCCAAATCTGCAAGTTCCTCACACAAACTGCGTGCAAATTCATTAGAAACAGCCTGATCTTGGAGTCTGACCAAGTCCAGGCTCATTTTCCTAGTAGGTGGTAACATACTGGACCTAAGCTGGATCCTAAGAGTAGCAACAACAAGTCTGTGGTCAGAATTCACAAGCTGGGCACTTCTGTAGACCCTGCAGTTTTGCAAGAGCCTCCAGCATCTGCCCACAAGGATGTGATCAATCTCCTTCGCCATACCAAGAGTATTGGAGTACCATGTCCAACGATGCGATTCTGGGCGCTGGAACCAGGATCCAGTGATTCGCAGCCCCCGACCTTTTGCAAAGTAAAGGAACATGGTGCCACTTTCACCACGGTCACCAGACCCATGGGGACTGAGACAATCCTCATAGCCATCCCTGTCAGTGCCAGTGGCTGCACTGAAGTCACCCATGACCAGAGGAGTGTCACCTTGTGGGCACCCATCAACCACCAAGTGAAGCTGCGAATAAAATGTCTCCCTCGCCGAGACATCACTCACTGCGGTCGGAGCATACGCTGAGACAACAGACAAGGCACTCAGGGAGTGCTGTTATCTGAGTCCCGAATTACACTCGTTGAAAGGAGTGACATCGGACACCATCGGAAGAAGCCAATCTACTACAGCAACAGCTACTCCCCGGGTATGACAGCCATCAGACCGACCAGACCAATAAAAGGTGTATCCACCTACAGAGATCTGGCCAGTCCCCGGTCTGCGCACCTCAGAGAGTGCCGCCACTGAAATGCAGAGTTTACGCAGCTCCTCTGACAGCAGAGGAAGATGATCATCTTGCCAAAGAGGCAAGACGTTCCATGCGCCCACCCGTATGGGCCACCTCAAATTGGGACCCGAGTGCTGCTGTGCAGCGGGCGACGCCTCAGCACTACACCAGTTCCGATCCCCAACAGACCTGACCCTATTGACTCTCTAACGGTTTTGACTCTTCCGGGGATGGGGCTCCCGAGGGCTTTCCCTCATCCCGTTCATGATGCGAGCAGCCTTCATATGGGTGGCTGCAGCAGAGCTACTCCCGCTGAGAGCAAAAAGGAGTCCTTTCTGTTGTCTCAGAGCTGTGTGGACAGTGCCAATCCTGCCACCAACCCCGATGATTTCCCTGAAAGTTGGAGGACCGCTTGCAGGGCCGGATGCAGTTTAATAATCAAAGACAAAAAAAAAAGTTACTCCATGTAGTGCTGGGTGGTATACCGGTTCATGCCGAAAATCGTTTTTTATTTTTGTTATGATATGGATTTTTCTTATACCGCAACACTGGCTTAAATTGCCTAAATGACATTTGGAAAGTGGCGCAGCTGGAAACTGTTCAAGGGGGGACCTTTTTCACTGCTACACCACTAATCACATACAATGGAGTACATGCGGTAGTGGAGGTGTTGCGTGGTGAAAATGGACAGAGAACATTCCGAAACTGAAGCTGTAGCTGACGATAAAGTTGAACATGATGACACAGAAGAACTTTTGCTGAGAAAAAAGGAGTCACATCCGTTGCCAGGAGATACTTTGGTTTTAAAAGGTCGGATGTGGACCATTATGTTCAAATATGTGAATAATGTTTCTATACTACTGGATAATACTGCAAGCCAAGTTGTACTTGTTTTATTTTTTTTTCAATGCAGTGTAATGTACCTGGGCACTGTGTAATAGTGTGAGGACATGTTGAATTTATTCTCGACATTTCCACTTTAATCTCGACGCTTATGATGAGAATAAAGTCGACATGTTGACTTTATTCTCGACGTTTATGTGAAGATTAAAGTCGACATGTTGACTTTTATTCTCGTAATTTGTCATTAAAGTAGAACATCGTAAACTAAACTTCATCGTAAAATTAATATTTAATTTACTAGATTTTCTCAAACCCCATTGTAAGTTACATAGCACATTAAATGCTTTGTGTTAAGTGTTATCCGAGCCATGTTAATCGCTATGTGCTTCTTAAACTGACTTCCTCTTGTACTAAGGAGGTGACAGCAGCGGTCGCCGCACAGAATACATTCACTTCATAATTTTCCTGCTCCCAGAACATTTAGAAGGCTAAGGTAAATACTTGATATAATTTTCATGATGAAATGCATTAAAGCATGTATTAATCATGTGGGGGCACTGCGGCATGGAGGTTGCACTCTCGGGTGTACCCTGCCTTGAATTTGCATGTTTTTCTGGTGGGTTTACTCGGCGTGCTTCAGTTTCCTTTCAAAGTCATGTAGGATGTGGGGTTTTGTTATGCTAAATTGACCCTGCCAGTGTATGCGTAGCTCGTATTCACCCTGCGATGTGCTGGCATTCAGGATTTGCTCCTGCCTCGCACACAGTGCTTGCTGGGATGCGCGCTACCCAGAATGGATGGGATAATTAAACATGTATAACGAAGATTTTTTTAAAGTTCTGGACAATCCGTTTATAACTAGTTTTAATATCACAAAGACGTTTATCATGTGGTGATTGGTTAGATGGAGAAAGAAAAAGGAAGGATAGGAGCTGAGGTTTGGTACATCAGATAGAGACAGCACGCATGTAATAAAGAAAGCCCGCCCAGAAGAACATCCATTGAATTCTGTGTTTGTGTCTCCGACCACCAGATCACAAACCCAACATTTACACAAGTTAAACCTGTACGATACCCATTCATACATCCAGTTTTTAGGAGCCTCGTCACACCTGCCATAAAGTTCTCTACACTGAACGTACACCTGGGGACCCCTAACTGAGACTACCGCCACAGTACTGTGCATGTTTAATACCTGCTTTAATGCATTTCATCATGAAAATTAATATCAAGTATTTATCTTAGGATTCTAAATTTTAAGAGAGCAGGAATATTATGAAGTGAATGGATTCTGTGCAGTAATCGCTGCCGGTGCCTCCTCAGTGCGGAGGAAGTCAGTTTAAGAAGCGCAGTGATTAACAACTGGGTTGGGGAACACAACACAAAGTATTTAATGTGCTACTGTATATTAACTTATGACGGGGTTTGAGAAAATCTAGTAAGTTAAACATTGATTTTAGGATGAGGTTTAGTTTATGACATTCTACTTTAATTATAAAATAAACTATGAGAATAAAGTGGACATGTCAACTTTAATCTCGACATAAGTGTCAAAATTAAAGTGGAAATGTCGAGAATAAAGTCAACATGTCAACTTTTTTCTCGACGTATAGTTTTTTTCCTCCCTGTGTCCATATTTTTTTTTTCTTCACCGTTTCCCTGATACGATTCCATAGGGCTATACCACAAATAGCATTATAAATGCAAGTTGCAGTTTTATTATTTATGTATATAGCTTAGCTTAAAGGAAGGTCTGTACTAATGCAATTTACCTAAATGATGGTTCAGTTGGTAAAGATGTCATCACCAAGTTGCAATTGTTTTATTTTATTTTATTTTTATTTGGTGAATACTGTGTAATGCACCTGGGCTTGAAGTCTTGAAGTAATAGTATTATTACTGGAAGTTGCACTATTATTTATTTTATAGTTATTATTTATTAGTTTAAATATTATGCAGTTTAATGATGATAAAGTTGTTTTAAAAGTCACTTTAACGTGTCAGTGGACAGAGATTGTTAACATTAACAGAAAGTGTAGTTGGTTTACAAAAAATATTTACTATTCATTCCTTTTCTAAGACATGTTCAGTGTAATACAACTTTTGACAAGTACCTCTGAATATTTTACTAAGTCTAAATGCCTCTTTGGATGGTTGAAAATATGTTGTCAAAATTATAGTTTATGTTTTTGCAAAATGTGTTCAATAAAAAGGTTCTATATTTTGACTGCAACTGTCATGCAATGTGATTCCTTCTCTTCTTTAGTGCCACCCCCTTGAAAACTATCACTTTATGGGGCCATGCAAACCGGTATTAATACTTGTGTGCATATCAATTTTTTTTTTTTGTACAATTCTCATGACAGTGGAATAGGTTATTCTTAGCCAGTCTTCTGCAGTAATTGCTGTGGAAAATGTGGTTAACATCCACTCATGCAAGGGAAAAAAATACCGTCGAATACCGTGAAACCGGGATAATTCAGAAAAATACCATGATATAGAATTTTGGTCATACCGCCCACCCCTAACTCCATGCATATCTTTTCAGGTGAGTTAGTTGAAAGCTCAGAAAGCTTGAGTATTTTTAATGTTTGTTTATTTACTTTAAAAGAAAGACAAAACTATTATTAACATTTTTAACAGTGAGTCATATCCTAAAATAATAGCAGCAACAGAATGTATTGAATGTAAGTATTAGAAGAGTACATAAAATGCATGCTTTTAATAACGTTGTACAATATCTTAGGCTTTTAGCAGCTCAAGCAGCTTTCACAAATAGCAGATTCCAGGTCAAGTGATATAACAATTGCATTTTTGTACCATTGTCTGTTGGCTGCCTATGACTAATTGTTGCTCATATTTCTTAAACATTTTGAAAAAACTGTTTTATAAAGTTAAAATCTATGTTGAAACTTCCATTTATTTTTATTGGCTATCATGCACCATGACAAATGACAATTCACTTTGGTCCTTTCCTGAATGTATTTATAGTGTCAGAGAAATACCGAATCATTATAACCAGCAGATAATGCAGCTATTAGGTTGTTTGTAGTGCACGTGTTTATTTATTGTGCACATAACACATTACAAAGCACAGCTTAGAGAGCTCCTTTGGTGTTCCATTCATATTTCAATAAGTGACCTTTTGTTTTCTGTACTTAAATTTTTTAGTTTCTCATATATGAAGCATAGAGAATGTATTGTAATCGTCCAAAGATTCCATTTTGATATTTTGATGAATCTTGATGTTTTAAACCTCCCTGACTCCAAAAATACCATTTTTGGAATTATGTCTGCGTGTCTGTGTGTGTGTGTGTTTTTGAATTTGAGTAATACTGCTTATACTGTATAAACCTATGAAGCACATAAGACTTTTGGGTTCCAGTTTTCTTTAGCTCGTAAAACTGATCTTCAGAACACTTGGTCGCTTAGTTTTATATTTACAATTGAGGTATATACACTATATGGCCAAAGGTTTGTGGACACCTGATCATTACACCTATATGAGCTAGTAGAACATCCCATTCCAGAACCACAGGCATTAATAAGGAGTAGCCAATGTGGCCTAAAAAACTCCATTCTTCTGGGAAGGCTTTCCATATGATTTTGGAGGGTGGCTGTGGGAGTTTGTGCCCAGTCAGACAAAAGAGAATTTGCGCAGCTAGGTACTAAAGTTGGACAAGAAGACCAGATTTACAGCCGTCATTCCAAATCATCCCATAGGTATTCAGTAGGTCAGGGTGCTGTGCAGTGACTCGAGTTTCTCCACAACATGTCTTTATGGACCTGGCTTTGTGCACAGAGGCACAGTTATGCTGTAATAGAAAAGGGCCGTCCCCAAACCGTTGACTCAAAGGTGGAAGTGCACAATTGTCGAAAATGACTTTGTATACTGTAGCATTAGCAGGACCCTTCACTGGAATCAAGGGGTCTAGTCCAAACCCTAAGAAACAGCCCCAGACCAATATCACTCCTCTGTTCTCACATTCATCTACTTTTACTTTATTGACTTTTATTTTATGAAAATGTTGTGGATGTATTTCTTATGCCGATATAAATGCACATAGTCTTCTGGTATGTGAATGGAGCTCTTCAACTCACCCTGTCCCAGGTTTAAATATAGTAAAATTTATTAGCTTTGTTTTAGCACAAAGTTTAGATTAATAAGATCAACAGGAAGGATTTAATGAACATGTATTTTGTAGAAGAAAACTAGTATATAAATTAATCATCACAAAAAATACAACTTTTGTATAGACAACAGAAAATTAATAATAATACAATTTAGTAAAGGGGCGGCATGGTGGCACAGTGGTAGCACTGCTGCCTTGCAGTTAGGAGACCCGGGTTTGCTTCCCAGGTCCTCCCTGCGTGGAGTTTGCATGTTCTCCCCGTGTCTGCGTGGGTTTCCTCCGGGTGCTCCGGTTTCCTCCCATGCAGGTTCGGTGCATTGGCAATTCTAAATTGTCCCTAGTGTGTGTGTGCGGTGGGCTGGCGCCCTGCCCGGGGTTTGTTTCCTGCCTTTGCGCCCTGTGATGGCTGGGATTGGCTCCAGCAGACCCCCTGTGACACTGTAGTTTGGCTGTAACGGGTTAGATAATGGATGGATAGACAATATAGTAAAATATTAAAATCCAAATAAATGAAAAAGTAAGTAAAATGCAAAAAATGTAATTAAAATAAATCAAAATTGCATATCGTAATATTTAAAAAATAAATGAAAAGGTGCATGAAACAGAAATAAAAAAGGCTTATAAATGTATTACTGTAACTTTTAAACTGCAGCCGTTATGTCTGCCAGGTCCAAAAACCTTTGAACAGTGCACTCTATTAAAATTACAACTCAGGCTGAAAGCCTCTCCTGGCACATGGAAGATCTCAAGTAAGATTTAAGCAGCTTTAAAGATAAAAAAAACTTCTCTCACCAGATGCAACAATAATAGGAAGAGTGATGACTGCTGATTAACTGTATTTTGATTTCTTAGACCCCCGTCTCACTGGGCAGCCCCTTACGTTGCCTAATGGATTGATCGGCTCAGACTAGTAGCCTCATTTGCCAAATCCTACATTTGATGAGACTGTGCATTGGAATTAATATTGGAATGTCTGTGGGCCACACCTGAGCAAGAGAGATTATCAGAAACGACATTTATGATAGACTGGCTAGACAGGAGCCACTCTTGAGTAAAAGTTTATGAAACAGCATTTAAATGGCTCTTACAGCATGAGGCCAAAGATTCTATGGATTTTTGAGACAAAAATTGAACTCTTTCATCAGATTCCCAAGCACTGTGTCTGGCAAGACCAGGCACTGCTCATCACCTGCCTAATACCATCTCTATGGAAAACCATGGTGGTTGCACCATCATGCTGCTGGGGGATCTCAGTGGCAGGGACAGGGAGAATGCAACCAAATAAAGGGAGGTCCTTGGAAAAAAAACTGATCCAGAGTGCACAAAACCTCAGTTTGAGTTGATGGTTCACCTTTCTTCAAGACATTGACCCAAAGCATACAGCAAAAGCCTCTGACTATCTTTGAGTAGCTCACCCAAAGCCTAAACAACACAGAACATGTGTGGAGGGACCAGAAGATGGCAGTTTATAGATGCTTCCCATCCAATCTAATGGGGAGAGAGAGGATCTGCCAGCAAGAATGGGATAAACTGCACCAATTCCAGGGGGGATTCCACGGATTTGCCGTACTTTGACTGGAGACAGGCAGTCACAAATCGATTGAGTCTTACTATCTTCTGTGGCCACCCCCTTTCACTTACTCGGTGCCCCATGTAGGTGACTTCTTAGCGCAGCAATTGACACTTATCAGGGTGTAGCTTAAGTCCTGCTTCCCGTAATTTCGCTAGTATGGCTCTAAGGAAGTGCAAAGCAGCTTCAAACGTTGGTCCACGTGTCATCACATTGTCCAAATATACCAGGCATCTGGAATGAGGGATGCCCAAGAGGACATGGTCCATTAGCTGTTCAAAAGTTGCCGGCGCATTGCACAATCTGAATGGGAGCACTCGAAAATGCAGTATTTTCCTTGGCTTCTGGGGTGAATTCCACCTGCCAGTAGTCACTTCTTAAATCTAGCATGGAGAACCAACGCAACCCAGACACCAGATCAAGAGGCCTCATCGGTTGTAGGAAGCGGCAACGAATCTTTTCGCGTAACTGCATTCAACCGGTGGTAATCAACACAAAAATGCCATTCTCCTGATTTCTTTTAACCAAAACAACTGGGGAGCACCAAGGAGAATCTGATGGCTCGATAATTCCAGAATTCAACATCTCGCGTACCAACTGATCTGCCTCGATCTGTTGTGCCAGGGGAATACG
>JANRMT010062821.1:12327228-12354158 GCA_026402145.1 Polypterus bichir lapradei | reverse complement strand
AATTCTGCAAAGATGAGTGGGCCAAAATTCCTCCAGAGCGCTGTAAATGACTCATTGCAAGTTATCGCAAACGCTTGATTGCAGTTATTGCTGCTAAGGGTGGCCCAACCAGTTATTAGGTTCAGAGGGCAATTACTTTTTCACACAGGGCCATGTAGGTTTGGATTTTTTTTTCTCCCTAAATAATAAAAACCATCATTTAAAAACTGCATTTTGCGTTTACTTGTGTTATATTTGACTAATGGTTAAATGTGTTTGATGATCAGAAACATTTTGTGTGACAAACATGCAAAAGAATAAGAAATCAGGAAGGGGGCAAATAGTTTTCCACACCACTGTATATTTTTTACATTTAAACTAGGTTAATTTAGGAACCATAGTCAAAAGTTAACAACAACAATTGTAAAATGCAAGGATATTAAACAAATTTACCTTGATAAATATACGTGTTGGCAAGAAGCGTCTCAGGAGTTGACTACTAACTCCTGGAAAACGCAAAAGATTAATGTTAAGCGATGGAAGGACCTGATAGCCAGCCATTAGAGGGTAAAAGTTGTATAGCATTTCTTGCTCATCGCCGGGCAGGATACGCATGCGAACCTGTAGAAACAGTTGAAAAAAAGTCACAATTGTACCTTACTCTTAGAAAGCTACACATTGATCTAATCTTGGAGGTAAAATCATTATGCCCCACATACTCATCTTGAAGATGGCATCTTAACCCACTTCTACAGTATTAGCAGATGAGAACTGCACAGAATTTACATCAAAACAAATCAGTTTCGTCCTAGAGACAAATGCATCCTCAGAGGTCTCTGCAGGAATACTCCGGGAAACTCTAAAGACCTTCTTAAAAGGGCAGATTATTTAACATCTTTCCCACAGAAATAAATTAGAAACCAAGAAGGTATCAGAGCTAACCAGCGAAATTACTAGAATAGATCAAGAACATGCCAGGTGTCCAAGTGAGGTTCTTCGTAGGAAAAGGCAGGCTCTGCATTCAGAACTCTACCCTTTTAACAACTAAAGAAACTGAACAAGTCATTTTTAAATCAAGACATCATTACTATGAACATAGAGAGAAAGCTAATAAGCTCTTAGCTCAACAAATCCACAAGCAAGAAGTTTGTAATGCAATCCCAGCAATCACCAACACAAATGGAGATAAAATCATTAACCATAAAAATATAATGCACACATTGAGAGACTACTATAAATCCTTATATTCTACTGAGCTTAAAGAAGACAACACACAATCTAATGCATTTCTGGATACATTAGGGACACCACAAATAGATACTTTTAGTGCAGAGGAACTGGATAAACCTCTGGCGCTATCAGAATTACTAGTTGCTATAAAGTCACTTCAGAGTGGGAAAGCAGTAGGCCCTGATGACTACCCTGTTGAATTTTATAAGAAATTCTCCACTCAGCCAGCTCACCTCTTATTAGCAACATTTACAGAAGCCAGAGACAATCAAACTGTACCTCAAACTTTTCGCCAAGCATTAATCACCGTCTTTCCTAAACAAAATAAGGACTTATTACATTGTGCATCATACAGACCAATTTCACTTCTGAATAATGATGTTAAGATACTCTCCAAAGTCCTAGCTAGAAGGATGGAGAAAGTGCTGCCTTCTGTAATATCACAAGATCAAACTGGATTTATTAAAGGCCGACACTTAGCTTCCAATCTTCGACGCCTGTTTAATGTAAAACATTCACCTGCAAAGTCAAACACTCCAGAGATGATATTATCGTTGAATGCAGAAAAAGCATTTGATTAGATTGAATGGAACTACCTTTTCACTACATTAGAGAAATTTGGGTTTGGCTCGAACATTTGTGCATGATCAAACTACTGTACACTGATCCAGAAGCTTCAGTTTGTATTAACAATATTTGCTCAGAGTACTTTAAACTAGAATGTGGTCACCACTGCTATTTGCACTCGCCACTGAACCACTGGCAGTCCACTGTTGAAATGCCTATCATATAAAGGGGATTATCAGAGAAGGACTTGAACAGAAGATGTCTGTATATGCAGATGATATAGTACTGCATATATCATACCCACAAAATACTGTGCCTGCAGTCTTAACAGCACTTACAGAATTTCAAAAGATCTCTGGTCTCAGAATTAATTTGAATAAAAGTGTGCTCTTTCCAGTGAATTCTCAAGCATACAATATTAGATTGGACACCTTCCCTTTTATTATTGCAGATCAGTTTAAATACCTAGGGGTAAATATCACAAGTAAACATAAAGCTCTTTATCAATAAAATTTCGCTGTCTGTATGGAAAAAATTTAGCAAGACTTGCATAGATGGTCAACCCTTCATCTCATTCTAGCTGGAAGAATTAACGTTGTTAAGATGAATATCTTTCCTAAGCATCTCTTTTTATTTCAAAACATTCCAATATACATCAATAAATCATTCTTTAAGCAATTAGATTCAACCATAACCTCATTTATTTGGAACTCAAAACATCCATGTATCCAAAGAGCGACCCTACAAAGACCTAAGGAAGATGGTGGCATGGCTCTACCTAACTTTCAGTTTTATTACTGGGCAGCAAGCATACAAGCTATAAAAACCTGGACACAAACTGATGAACATACACAGGCTTGGTCCACAATAGAAAGAAAATCCTGCAGTACTTCTTTATATTCCCTGCTTTGTACCCCAATAAATGCAAGTTATTGCCAATATACGAATAACCCAATTGTGCTTCACTCACTCAGAATATGGAACCAATGTAGAAAGCATTTTAAGATGGAGAACCTTTTATATGTCGCACCTCTGTATGAGAACCACCTTTTTCAACCCTGGCAAACATATGCATTTTTTAATATCTGGAAAACATTTGGGATTAAATTGCTTAGAGATCTTTATATAGATAACTCTTTGCATCCTATGAACAATTGCATTCCAAACTTTCCAGCACCACATTTATTTCACTTTCTTCAAATCAGAAACTTTGTTAAACAGAACCTGCCCGATTTTCCTCATCTCCCACCTTCCTCTATGCTGGAAAAAATATTGTTCAGTTTCGAGGACTCAGACAGCATTTCTGCAATATA
This sequence comes from Polypterus bichir lapradei, assembly GCA_026402145.1. NCBI lineage: Eukaryota > Metazoa > Chordata > Cladistia > Polypteriformes > Polypteridae > Polypterus > Polypterus bichir. The sequence continues at coordinate 12,351,069 of JANRMT010062821.1, read as the reverse complement.
GAAAATTATTTTACAGTCCCTCCCTTTCAAAGATCCAAGAGGACAGTGGGAAAAGGATCTCTAACTCAACATATCAGAAAAGGAGTGGAAGGTAGCAATGTAGAGAATTCACTCGAGCTCCATATGCGCAAAGCATACAATTATTCAACTCAAAATTATATATTGAGCACATCTGTGTCACTTAAAACTGTCCAAAATGATTCCAGTGCAAGGTCTAACCTGCAAACGCTGCAATTAAGTCCCAGCCTCACTGAGTCACATGTTTTGGGCCTGCACCAAATTAACATCATTCTGGACAAATATTTTTGAGTGCCTTTCAGACAGCCTTGGTGTCACAATCCCTCCTAATATACTAACAGCTGTGTTTGGTGTTCTTCCAGATGGGCTTAAAATGGAGAAGGACAAACAAACTGATTGCCTTCACTACACTTTTGGCACGCAGACTTATTTTGCTAAACTGGAAGAATCCAACCTCTTATCTTTTAAGTCAGTGGGTAACTGATGTTTTATATTATTTGAAATTGGAAAAAATCAAATTCTCAGTTAGAGGATCTGTGTAGAACTTTTTCAAGACCTGGCAGGATCTACTCAATAATATTTTAGAATAAGCTCTTAAAGCACTGAGGAATTAGATTCTCTTCCCATTTCTTTGTCTTCTCCATGTATCTTTATCCGCCTATTAAACTCATCAATTTATTTATTTTCACAAGCTTTAAGTTTTATTCCATTGGCCATGCTCTCTTTCTCAAGGTTAGGGGTTGATTTGTTTTCAATCCTATTTTTTGTAAAAATTGATCTATTTGTATGGAATGATTACAATAAAATCAATTAAAAAAAAGAAAGCTACACATTAAAATGATACACAAAAAGAACAGATATATTCAGTTCATCCAACGTACGATCAAACCATGAAGAAGAAGAAGAAATAAAAAAGGTTTCTACTGGATTAAATTTCTTTAATCAAATTACACATAAGATGCTGAAGCAATATTGAATTATTTGGACATTAAAGTATAAGTTTAGTGATATTTCAAGTCAAACATTTTCACACAGAAGGCGTGTTTTCTGAAATTAAAAACTGTATTCATTATGTTTTAAGGCTTTTGCTTTCATGTATGTACCAATGCTGAATAGTCCCTATATTAACAAGTGCATTTTTTTTACTTAAAAAAATTCTTTACTTAACAACTTTTCACAAAAACTAATGTAAAACATGACAATGAAAGAACATTTAGACTTGAAAAATACCGAACTTGAACACAGAACATAGTTGTTTTGTAAGTACTGTAGCATGTGAAAATAGTTTTATGATTTAGACATTCTCTTGACAGTTCAAGGCAGGAGTATTACTTCCTAAACTTGTCTTTACTTTAGATAGAGTTTATCAACATAATTGTGTAATCAAAGATATATGAAAGTCAATAAATAAGTAATGAATTATGAATTCTGGAACTGAATTAATTATTTAGTTTAACTATCAAGACAGAAAAAAATGGTTAGTATTCTAGCAGCCAGGTGTCACCTAAAAATAAATCAGTTTTGCATCTCATGCGATGATTGATAATAGGAACATCACACTGATTTCTCCAGCTTCATCATAGAAAACAAAACAAACAACCAAGAAACCAAAAAAAAAAAAGCTGGAACATCTGTGTTTGTACACAATACTTCCATTCGTCTAGAACCTAATCAAATGAAGTAGGACACGTTTGAAAAAAAGAGTCATGTGGCAGGTGGGTATTGTTCATTCACTATAAGAAAATAAAAAAAAGTTAATGCTATGGGTAATATTTGTATTGTACTTTTATGGTCTGAAATGAAGTTTTAAACTCGGTTTGCCTATTACATGGAAATATGAATGGGGAAGTGACATCATCAGACAAATTTAAAGAAAGGTGTGATTTGCTGTTTCCACAAAATCAGTTTGAAAACCAAGGCAGCAATGGTCTGTAAAGAACACAATTCCAAATTATTCAGATGTCTAAAAATGACTGCACTGCATTATAGGAACACTCAGAACAATTTATAATTTAATCCTTTTTTTAAAAAAATCTTTTGGCTTACAATGAATAATGCCAGTATAAATAAAATAATGCTAACAGAAATGAGGAAATGGACAGTGCAACAGGGGCAGATGATGCAGAGGACAATTCAGCTGAATTTAAAAAAAGTAAAAAAAAAATAAAAATAAATAAATAAAAAAATCTGCCATGAAACTTTATTTTCATTTTGATAAATTATTATCAAAATAGCATGTTAACAGTCTCTTTGCTACTGTAATGTAGTATATAGAGGGACACGTGTGGATCCACATAGAACATACCTGTATTTTTAGTATGAAGCATTGAAATCTTTATTATTGGTTCAAGTAACAGCCCAAACCCGGATCCTCTGACCAAAACATGGTAAATATTCTATTCCTTCAGTCTCAATGATGCATAGAAGTACATTCACCTCCCACTTTTGTTTTTTTTTCCAATATTATTATTTATGATGTTTAAAACAACAATGCAATTTATTCCACTGTATCAATGCAATCATATTACTTGCAATATTATGTTGTGATGACTAACGTTTCTGACAAGTATTTTAAGTAGTTATTATTGAATAAATATTTTTGACATTTTTTTCTGATCAAGATCATTTTTGCCAACACTTCTCCAATTTTAATAAGTGAAGGATTGAAGCAATCAGTGGTATGCAGAAATACACTGATACAAGAACTCTTGTTAATGTTACCCCATAGACATACTATAGATAAACTTAGGAAAGATAATACATAAAAAATAGAAGCACTTATTATGAATTGTACCTGCTTTAGACCAGAAAACATGAAAGCATCACTAGGCTCTACAGACATCTCCACATCCTGCACTTGGCTGGTTCGATTCTGGATATGATACTTTACAGGCAGGGATTCCCGCACTCGACCAAAGGATGGCAAATCTTCAAAATACAGTGAAATTAATGTGTTAATTATGTCCCTCACTGACTTTCGTTGGTTTAAGCAATTAAGAAAATATATGGATCAGTTGATTAGTTATAACTGCATTTCAGTAACAAAGCATTCCAACTATTTCAGATTTTGTGATTCTTTACATATTTAGATCAATGCCTTATCAATAATGGTATTTAATAATAATAGTAGTGTTGAACAGAACATGGATCTGTTTTTGAAATCTGTTTAGTGATCCAGTATGTATGACTGAATTCAAAAGCAAACATTACACTCTTTACGTCAATCTGAATGAAACGCGCTCACAGTGAAATCTTTAGTAAACAATTTCAGCCATCCATCCAAAATCACATTGAAAGTGAAGCAGAAATCTTTTCAAGAGGTCACAGGTTATTGATAAACACTCAGTGATCTACAGGATTCTTAGATTTTTAGTTATTTACTTGATTACCCCACCATCAGAAACCATTGTGCTGAATAACAACAAGTTTGTTTCATATTTTAAAGAATACTAGGGGAATGCTCTACAGTCAAATAAGTTAAAAAAATGTTTGGATAAAATTGTAAGATTCACACTGTGCAATTTAATATTTCAATAACTATCAATCATAACAGTATGATTAATGTTTTATCATTAGTAGCAATAGTAGTATTATTGTCCCATGTACAGAGTATGGTTAAATTCATACTTGCAACACCACCACCAACTCTCTGACACCACAAAAAAAATATATTTGGATATCTGTTGTCTTTTGAAAGAGGAATTTTGCTTTTTATTATATAATTCTGTCATACTGCAATCTGCCCATCGGCACAGATTAAAACACCACAGACTCATGTAACAATTTCAAACACAGACACAATATTATAAGAAAATAGCTGGTTGAAAATAAATGTTTTCGAATTGCTAAAACAAATCTAAACTCTACAGTATATGGTTTACATGCTGCAATCACCTCAATGTTGTATCAGTTTCCTTTTTTTGGTCTATTGATAGTATTTTACTACTTTCACTAGTCTTTCAGAGATATGAAAGAAAAAATTTCACTGTACTGAGTATAGGACTTGTCAAAATGTTAGACACATTTGCTTATAGAACGGGTTTCTTTTCCTTTTATTATCGTCTATATTTTAGAATAGTAAAGACATCAAAACTATGAAATAACACAACTGTTTTATAATATAAGTTCTTCAAAATTGGCACTTTTTGCCTTAAGGCTACCTGGGATGCTTTTCAGTTATTTTTAATTTAATTTTCAACTGTACTTAGATTATTCAACTGAATTAAAATTATTTTAGTATATAAATATACTCCACAAAAGAGTAAGGCTTAGTTTGGATTCTGCCACAGTACCCAGATCTAAATTTTACCACTGTGTCACTGATCTTTTGTGTGACAGCTAATTTATAAATGGGTTTAAATTGTATAAAACTGTTGGAGCAAGAGGATGTTTTTCAATTTCTTGCCACAGAGAAATCATTAATACATTCACAAGTTGTATCCAAGCTTGCCTGTACCTTTTAAAGTTAACTTTTTGGTATGCAGCATGTTAAAAAAACTATAACTGATGAAATTATTGATAAAAGTAAAAAATAAATTGTATATAACTAAACAATATTACATAATGAATGCTTTACCTGCATGAACATATAATGGAATTGCTTCCACTGTTATACGTGGTAGAGTTACTGAAGTGGAAACAACTGGAAGCTTTTCATTATTCGACTCTCTAAAGGGGAAAAAAAAGATTACTTTTATTTCAAAAAAATATAATCAGTGTAAAATAATTTTATCTTTTAATAAACTCATAAAAATGTAATTGTTAAAGGTATTTTGGCCTAGTGCTTCTGCTTCACCTTTCCAGTGTCCTTAGTTTAAATCCTGAGTTTGCATGTTCAAGACATATCTGGAAAGATTTTCTTTGGGTACTCACAAATATTTGTCTGTTAAATTAATTGGAAACTCTATGAGCTACTCACTATGTGTGCATGGCAATTTCTTGTAGTGGCCTAGCATCATATCCGGGGTTAGTTCCCACCATGCATCTGATGCTGCTAAATTAAGCTCTTTCCCCTTTGACCTTGATCTGGATTAAGTAGGTTTAAAAATGGATGGTCAACAATAAGGTTAACAATGCAACAAGAGACTGAAAATTATTCTAAGTTTATAATCTTATCCCAGACAGTAACTGTAAGTATGTTCTATAGATGTGCAAGCAATCCCAACATTTCCAGAGATAATTATACAAAACATTTAATTTAGAGTTAGGCCAATTCCAGTCTTATATCAAATTTAAATATATTTATTTGGCGCTTTATGAATTCATTCCTGCGGAGGGCTGGCGCCCTGCCTGGGGTTTGTTTCCTGCCTTGCACCCTGTGGTGGTTGGGATTGGCTCCAGCAGACCCTGTGACCCTGTAGTTAGGATATATTGGGTTGGATAATGGATGGATGGATGAATTCATTCATATTTTCAAATAAGCTTAATTGAATGCATTGCTGTGGTGAACAACAATCTATTCTGGCAGCACCAGGCACAATGCATGAACCAGCAAGTCTACCAAGGACACACCCCTGCACATATACTTACTTGTTATGAGACCCAGTTACAGCTTCCAATTAAACTAACAATTAAAACACAGTGGAAAACCTACACATGTATGATAAAAATTTTCAAAGTTTGCAGAAACTGTTCCTGAGCTAGGATTTAGGTTTAATCTCCTGACACAGAGACAGCAGTGTTGTGTTGTCACTCTGCCATCTATCTTAGGGAACTACCCAAGAATTAAATTGCCATGCCTAGTGTCAACAAAACACGTTTAGTAAGTGTTATTTCTTCTCAGATAAGACACTTGTTCCCGCAGCCCTGCCAATATCTTTTCTACTTTATGTAAAAGACTTAACACTAATGCCTTATGTAATGTTAATTTACTTCTATTCATATAAACATGTCAGCAATAGAATATATTCTTCCTCTGAACATACCTTTTCCAAGAAATAGTGTAACGGCCCGTTGTTACTCCACTAGTGTTACTGGTAACTGATGGACACTTTACACAGAAACATTCACTGGCACTTTCCCCTGTCTGTAAAACAACTGCAAAGATGGAATGACATTTAACATTATTATGAACACATTCAATAAAGTTATTTTGAAGTAAAAGGAAATGATCAATTTTAACATTATTTCAAGCTCATTTCATACAGTGAAGGGAAAACTGAACAGCAATATAAAAATATATGATAACATTTGTACCAACACCTTTCAATAAAGGTTTGTTTACAGAAAGGCATTTGTTTAAAATGAGTACACTCCATAAGGAACAAAGCTTATAATTACTTCTTAGCTCTTACCTGGTAGCTCCATCCTTAACATTCTTCTCCCAAAATGCCCAGCATCTCACCTCTGTACATGTCCAAACCAACACAATCTTGCTTTTCTGGCTTTGTCTCCCAACCGTCCAACCTGAGCTGACCCTCTAATGTACTCATTTCTAATCCTGTCCATGCTTGTAACACCCAATGTAAATCATAACATCTTTAACTCTGCCACCTCCAGCTCTGTCTCCTGTTTTTAGTCAGTGCCACCGTCTCCAACCCATATAACATAGCTGGTCTCAATACCATCTTGTAGACCATTCCTTTCATTTTTCCTGATACCAGTCTGTCACAAATCACTCCTGACACTCTTCTCTACCTCTATTCTCTCTACAGATCACAATGCCATCCGCAAACATCATAGTGCACGGGAACGCCTGTCTAAATCTCATCTTTCAACCTGTCCATTACCATTGCAAATAAGAAAGGGCTCAGTGCAGACACTTGATGTAATCCCACCTCTACCTTGAATGCATCCATCACTCCTACTGCAGACCTCACCACTATCACACTTCCCTCGTACATATCCTGTACCACTCTCACATACTTCTCTGCCACTCCCAACTTCCTCATACAATACCACAACTTCTTTCTTGGCACTCTGTCATATGCTTTCTCTAAGTCTGCAAAGACACAATACAGCTCCTTCTGTCCTTCTCTATATTTCGCCATCAACACCCTCAGAGCAAACATTGCATCTGTAGTGCTCTTTCCCAGCATGAAACCATATTGCTGTTCACTAATCATCACCTTCCTTCTTAACCTAGCTTACACTGTTCTTTTCCATAACTTCATACTGTGGCTCATCAATTTTATCCCTCGGTATCTACTACAGTTCTGCATATCCCCCTTATTTTTAAAAATCGGTTATCAGTGCACTATTCCACTCCTTAGGCATCCTCTCACTTTCCAAGATTGCATTAAACAATCTGGTTAAAAACTCCACTGTCATCTCTCCTAAACTTCTTCAGCCTTCCCATTCTTCATCCTCTTCAAAGCTGTCTTTTACATTGTCCTTGCTGATCTGTTGCACTTCTTGATTCACTATCTCCACATCATCAAATATATTAATTATTAATGTATTATGAACCAACAAATTATGTGCAATAAGGTTTTTACATAGAAATTGCTACTAAAACAATGCGACTCAGAAGACAGGCAAAAAAGACAGCACTTTACTCCCAGATAATCAATCAAGGCATGAGCTGGAAGAAGTTTGTGCACGTTCTAAGTCGGTAAGGGGATGGAATAGTAGGCTGCTTGCTGCTCTTCTTTATCTGCACATTTACAGGACAAAGGACTCTGGCAGAGAGGTGCAAACGGATTTAAGGTGGGCCAGATCTACAAGTTTTTTCGTAGGCTCTGGTAATTCTAGGTTAAATATGTCAATAGAATTAACTGCCATGATTAGACAGAGGCCCTGTGGTATAGCAGGTCCACAGCTCATGTCAAAGGCCACTTTTTAAAATAAATAATCACCACACTCGTGGCTTAGAGAGGGTGTGTGGTAGTGTGGCGGAGCGGTTCCCGCGTAATTCGTGATGCAGGCGGTTCTCACTTAAGTGCACAGGTGAGGAGTCGTCCGCATCCGTAATTGATGCAGGGTGCTGCTATTTGCCACATCTGATCCACATCTCCGTAATAAATAGAAGCATGAGGCGGCTAGCAGGGAGGAAAAAAGAAAGAGAGATGGTGGTTGCAGGAGAAGAAGGCGGCAGGAAGTAGCGAGGAGAAAGCCACTGCGTGAGTGAGAGAGCGAGCGCAGGCTCGCAGGCAGCTGGACAGTGAGCCCTAGCGGGGTGTTTGGCCGACACCTAAGGCAGTTGGTAGTGGTCGCTCCGCTGAGCATTTTATGGAGGAGCAGGAGTGACCGGAAGAAGGATGGCTGGCCGCATAAGGCCGAGAAGGCAGCGGGAGTCAGGAGGCTTGGAAGGTGGATTCCCCAGCGTGAGCGTCGTGGCCGTTGGGGGGGAAACCAAGTCTCGGTCTAGAGAGTGCTGAACCGAAGCAAGGGATCGGGAAGCCTCCAGATCAGAAGGTAGAAGATCATCAGCTACAGCTGGGGTGACTCCCCTGTTGCGGGGCCTGTTTGGGAGAAGCATGGGAGCCAGCAGTAGCAGCAGAAGAATGCACCTGGCTTTGTTTTAAAGAGACTGCTTCATGCCATTGTTTTAGCCTCGTTGTTTTAAAGGATTTTTTTTCTAGTGTGTTTTTAACTTCCACTACTTCACTCATTTTATGGATTATTTATTTAAAGGCCTTATTTCGAAGCACTGCACTTTATTTTGAACACCTTGTTTTGTTTGTTGTTGTTTTAATAAAAGCACTTGGCACTTTTGCACCATCCCCTTGTTCCATTGCTATGCCTCACTGCCTAAGCTCATCGGTGACATTACCGACGGTGTCGGGTTCGAGGGCTCCCGGAAGGATGATGGGAGCGTTCAGCAAACCCGCATTGTCACAGGCCCATTAAAAGGCAAGTTCCACAGATCAACGTGATGACTGATCTTTTGACATGATAGATAAAGTGACTTGCACATAGATCATAAATCATGATCGTAGATAGATAGGTAGAAGATCATGGTGGGCCGTATTGTGTTAAGGAGTATTACAGCCTGGTGGAAAAATCTATCACATTACCTGACAGATCTGGATCTGATGCCGTAGTATCTTTTTCCAGACGGTAAAAAAACGGTACCTAGCACCTAGAGAGTGTGTCTTACAAAGAAGGGAGATTCACTCTGATATAATTTTCCATAACATCTTGCGTTCAAACATGTTACAATTGCTGTACCAGGCCGTAATGCAGCTGGTCAGAACTCCCTTGAGGGTGCCTTTGTACAATGTGTCAAGATTGGGAGATGGGTGGCTCAATTGCTTCACTCACCTCAAAAACTATAGTTTCTGCTGGGCCTTTTTAGTTAACACAGTGGTATTGTTAGTCCATGTGTGGTCCTTAGTTATATGAACACTGAAAAACCTGGCACACTATTAACATTTGAACTTTTGGTCAATTTGACAGTTCATCTCTTTTATCGAGTATAACATTATTAATGAAACGAGAACTACAATGGTCCCAACACAAAAAAAAACAGCACTGGATAGAGTATACAGAGCACATGTCTAAAATAATGCATTTTTTTAATTAAAGCTTGAAAAAGCCTGAAACGTTTTATTTTCCTTTTAATACCACACTATGTCTGCATCTGTAGACAATTTACAGATGCTCCTTCTGCAGATGTAATAAAGACCCTTAAAGAAAAAACTGTGTACAAGATAACACTGGCCATGAGATGGTGAGAAGACTCTTAAGCTTATATTTAGGGTAGATTTTTTAGAAAAACCTATGGAGCTCATGCACACTCTACCAACTACAAGTGCAATGTTATAGTATATTCAAGAAAGTTTTTTATATCCTAAATATATTCTGAGACTGGCGTCCCCTAGCTTTAATACTTGGTTGTGCTCTCTTTGGCATAAATTATTTCTTGTAGACATTTTTGTAATTTTCAATTTCCTACATTGATCCAAAATACTGTAATTTTTGCCCACTCCTAGTTACAGAACTCCTTTAAACTATGTGATGTTTACTGCTTTATTACTTGTATTTCCTGTTTCATTCTTTAACTTTCCATTGCTTCTTTCTGTGCCAATGTATTGTGGATTTGCTTGAGCTATAGGTCATTGTCTTTTTGCAAGGTTCACTTAAGGTTCAGCTTAATCTTTTATTTATAGGTTGCCTCATATACTCTTGCAAAATGTAAAATTCACAGTTGACATTATGATGGCAAATTAGCTAGGGCGTGAGGCAGAACAATTTCTCCATAATTCCTCCAACACTATCCCAACAGAGGTGGTAGGAGGCACTTATAGTCAAAGGCAGTTTTTGGTTTTCTGCGTACATGAACAGTACTACCTTTGTCCTATCTGTCAAGGGCATGTTTTCCCAATAGTCAATGGGTATTGTCTGGAAAATTTCAGACATACATCTTCATTGTTTTTTAAGAGAAAAAACTTTTGCCATCCTGATCTCACATATGAGAAAACGTTGTGCAGCCTCATTCATACAGTTAATTTGTGTACTTTAACAATGACTGAGGGAGCACCCTGTAATTTTCTTGATGTTACCGTGGGGATCTTAGAAATTCTCACAGCACATTTTTTTCTGCTCATGGGAAGAATTTTGTGTGATGGCTGATGAATTTTGTGATATGGCCTGGTTTAGAGAAATGGCTAGCAATATAACATTTTCTCCATTTGTAGATGATCTTTCCCACAATGGAGTAATTTCAGACAATTGGGAGTAAATGCTTGGAAATAGGCTTTAAAGCTGTTTTTCTAAATCAAGGATACTTAAACTTTTTAATCTGAGCACCCAAGTAAGAAAATTTGGTACCATAATGGGACCTAAGAATTAGATTAATACCACAATGACAGCAGAACCATGCATAGACAAATAACAGTGGCCACATGGTAAAATAAACATTAAACATATTTGTTTCAATACAAGCATATGTCTCAAGAGGGTTTTAAATAACATTATTTAAAAAAAAAAAAAGTTTTTCAAAAGAGCTCCACCATTAAAAATACTTTCTTCTAAATGATTCTGCAAATTGTTCTACATATCCTGCTTTTCATTTAACAATGCATTGAGTATTTAAGTTGACTCGCAGGGGTAAATTACTCCTAAAAATAAATGGTTTATTTTTATTTTGTACAGGTGATAGGATACATCTTAAAGAAAAATGCAGCAAACAGTCCAGTTTCAAATGTTTAAACTGACACATCATGCTGAATGCCAAAGTGGCTGCTGTACAGACTGTCTCACCCTTTTGATTTTTCTGGTGTTCATACAGTTCTCAACGATTTAGAAAACATATCTTTCACACTATCAGTAGATTGAAATTCATCAAACCACTTTATAATCATGTTATGAGAAGGAATTTACCCTCATTGAGGTATGCTAAACTTAATGCAAAATCTTCTTTGCTCCTCTGTTACAGATTTAGATTCAAATACAGCGAATAAGTAATGAGGCACTGACAGGCCCACGGCCGCTGAAAGTGAATTTAGCATAAAGTACCGTGTCTGTTTCATTCCCTTCTGTCTCCTTTCTTATGCAAGTCTTTGTCAGTCATCTCAGTTTGATTGTTACACAGGTTGCGTGAGGGGTGGTGGAGTTGTGTTGAGTACTTATTATATTTTTGTACTATAGAAAGTAAATTTTTTTATTATGCATTACTGGCGCCGTTTTTATATCACTCACCACAGAAATTGTGCTTCATAAGCTTGCCTAATTTTATTACACAATCATGCAGCAGCCTATCATAAACATGGTCACGACCCATAAATTAAGAAACACTGTTCTAAACGACTCAGGAAGCTTTTTTGATCTTGGTATGATTCTGATTTTTGGCACTTGATGTAACATTAAGCGTAGGGGTGTGCTTACTTTTTCTGCACAAGGACACTGCATTTTGTTGGGTGCAAAAATTTATTTTTTCAATGCATAAATCAAATTCAGTCTAGAATATAAGACATGATTTGTAAAATTATGTACAGGCATCAGTATTTAAAAGTACAGCAAGCCATACAAACACACAAAACCATAATTTCCCATTTGAAAATTCAACAAAACTTTGTGATCTTGACTTCACATATCTAATTTTAATAAAACAAAAACAAGTAGACATAAGAAAACATTTCCATTTCTGCTTTCAAAATTGTATTTATCAGCATTAAAGCGTGACCTGCTTACTTTTTTTTCAACAATGTATACAAAACTATGAAGGTTAACCAAAGCACTTAAGTAAGGTAGAAATTATTCATTTATGATAAAGAATGGAGAAAATACAAAATAGCTTGCATGACTGTACTATTTGCTTTTATTTTGCTTTAATCCAGCTCTTTTTTTCCTTAATATTTACATGTGACTCTGTTTTTGAGAAAACAAGAATACAGTAAATAACTATTACAACTAACTTGCATCAAAACACACTTTGAGGTGTGGCAGCAGAGGAACAAGGTGAAACTGAAACTTTTAACATGATGACAAGACACTGCAGGTTACAGGTCACACAGTTGGATTTTTAATAAATTTGCAAATCTTTCTGAAAACACAGGTAAAATTTCATTATAACGAATATCTTTAAAACGAAATTTTCATTACAACAAAGTATTTTTATAGTTCCGACAGCTTCCCCATATGACACGAGTCTATAGAAATCTCGTTACTACAAAGTACATTCAGCAGATACTTTCATTACAATGAAGTGCACAAAAGACCTTGAAATTCCTGAATGAATCATCCACAGAGCAGTTAGTTCTGTGGCCGCAGCTCAGTTGCGCACAACGATCCCCAAACAGAAACACTGTAATTTTTTTTCTTTCTTCGAACTTTCCTTGTACTGTTTTTATTTTCGCCTTTTTTGTTTCCTGCAGTTTTAAGTGATACCTTTTACTTATTGCTCGTCAACATTTGAAAAACATCCATTGGAATTTAACTCATTGTCACCCTCCTACAGAAACGGCAGACACGGAAAAACAATAACAGTTCATATTAGAAAAAAAACTTTAATTTTTTGCAGCTCTCGATTGCTGCAAAAAGAAAAAAGACGTTGCCAGTGAATTCAGAATTTCACTATTGACACTGTCAACTTCCTTGAAAGACAGAGCAAAAACAGTAGAAAAATCTCGGGTTACAAACATATGTGAACTGCTGCATTTGAAGACATCGAAAAAGCCGTTTTTATGTGGTTCAGTAATGCTCGTTCAAGAAACATTCCTATTAATGCGGCACTCATTCAAGAAAATGTGAGGTTTGTAAACTCTCTTGGGACCTCCCCCAACTAGACAGCAAGCTGAAGAGTGTCCTGAAGTGCGATCTACGCGTCTGTATGGGGCAATACCAGGCTCACAGATATGCTGCGTCTCTCCACCAAAGTAAACAGAAAAGATCTTGATGGGTGATGCAAGGTTAGGAGCACGTAAATTGTAAATGCAGATACTGTAACAGGATTGCTTGATCACTGATCCGGTCACGATCCTGCCTGACTGCTATGTCTGTGTATAGCAGAGTGGCAGATCACGCTACAATAAATAACTGTGCCGTTCCTGTTTCAAGCTGAATAAAGCTGGTCTTTCTAAAGTACTGAGACTAAGCCTTGTGTTTTGGGGTGCAAGACAGGGACTTATAGCATGACCCCGATCTTTTATAATTTGCTTCTATTGTGCTTCACTGCAGCAATGTGAGCCTCCTATTGCCCTGCCCCAGCAATGGACAAACAATCTTCCACAAACACTGCAATCACACTTCAGGACGCACTTCAGCATGTTGCTCCTGTTGGGTGGGAGTGGGGGGTCTCAAAAGAATTCAGAAACTGCACAATATGAAGAATAAATAATGATTCGGCTACTGACTGATAACTATGCTGCCCACAATGTTTAAATATTTGATGATATTACTAATTTTTTCTTCTTACAATTACTGTATGCTATAAATTGTACGTATATAGTACCTATTTTAATTTTCTTTTATTCTTGCTTTTTTCAATGATATCAATTTTTGGCAAACAGACTGAAAGGGTTCTAGGTATAATTTGTGACTGTGTTTCACCACCAGGGGTAGAATGGGCATAAATGACAGGAGGGATATCTGACTGGAATCAAAGTTCTCGTATTAAAGCCTAGAATAGTAAATGGAGAATTTGTGTTCTTCACCAAGGGGGAATGAGGAGGTATCAGGAAAACACCTTCAGAATCTCAGATTGGGGAAGAGGGATTCCTTGTAGAATATATAGAACCTTGTTCCACATAAAAGAGGGCAGAAAGTATAGAACAATCATGGATGCCTGGTCTTTTAAACATGAAATGCTGCTAAGTTCTGCAGGGATACCTGGGATGACCAGAAGTATTCCCCAAGAAATACACCTAGAGTGAGGTTAAATGCCCACCCTTCAATCACTAATTTAAATGGCAAATTAAACATTTCCTGGCACAAATAATGACTCCAATTTTTTTCTCATGTAACATAATATAACAAAACTGACAGAATTAGTTTAATACCAGCATTAGTCATCAAAACTAAAACTCCAAAAAGAATTTCCCTTCACTATATTCAGTTTAATTAGAATGTTTACCTAAAGGTGCTGCATAAATAAAATTCATTATTATTATTATTATTATACTTTATCACGTTCAGTTTCACATTCAAAGGAATGGCCATTTATTCTTTGAGGTTTTCCACTTCTTTCAAATTCTTTTATGGTGCCATTATGCTCAAGATGATACAAGTAGAAACGTGAGTAACACTTGTGACAAACAAACTGAACACAGCATCAGCTGTACCTAAACACAACATCAGAATGTATTACACCGTTAAGCCTTATGCTTTTGGATTTTTTATTTATTTTAGGAAGAAAATGGGAAGGGGGAATTTTTCTTAGTTATAAATAACAACTACTTTGTCAGAATATAAAAAAAACACAACATGCAACTTCTAATCATTATACACATTCTGAGGCGTGTCATAAAAGCAGGGCTGCGCTGATATAAATTTATTGCCAAACATCAGTTCACTGCAAACTCACACTACCAACAAAAACAACAACTGAGTGCACACCATGTATAACACTCAAAGGATGTTGATTTTGTGTTATGTTTGGATAGCTTGTGGATATTATTGCGTCTACATATTCAATTCTATTAGTCACTGTTGGATTTAGTACAGAAAGTTGCCTGGAAAAGCAGCACAGGATATACTACTAAGGTTATCACTTCAAAAATGCTGTTTTATATTGAATAAGGGATCTCATTTATTTATACTCAATACATAATAACTCTAAAACACTTCTCAGTGGGTGTAGTTTGCAACATCCAGTCCTACTGAAAAAGACTAATTAGTCATCATCAAACATACAGTTAACAAGATTCTATGATCCAAAATATTTTGACTAAGGGATCTAACTTTATTTTTATGTAATATTTAAAAAAAAAACCTCTAGTTTCATTAACCGTTATTTTACTCACTACATCCAAATATAGTTAAATTTGGTGTTCATTACCTTCCTCAATCTGGGAATCTAAGTTATCAACAGCTACCACTGAAGAAGTAAGTTGCAACTGACTGGAGAACAATTTAAGAGGCCAAGGAGAAGCACTCGGTATATCCGTCATTAAGAGGAAGGGGATGTCAACATACATACGGTCCAGATGCTCAAACTGTAAAGAAAGCAAATAGAAGTTAAAATACTGTAAGCGTAATAGTGATTTATATTAGTAAGAAATGCAATTTCAATAATTTGTGCAATACTTACATGCATGACTGTGAAGGAAACAGATTAATACAGGGTGCAAAATTAAAAGTCAAATATCAAAAGCACCGAAGAAAAAGACAATTAACATCAAACTAAGCAGAATCCTTAGCTAAAATAATAGTATTACTGGACAAGAACAATGTTGTTGTAGCAACATTTAGACCCAGACTATTCAGCTTTGATTCTTAAGCTTATGTAGACTTTAAGAAGATGAATGGGTATATATTTGCTTTATTTTCACCCTCCTTTTATTGATGTGGATATCAGGTATTTGGAGCTCTTGCTTTGAAATTTGTAATTAAAACTGACAGTGTTTATTAAAGCATTCTTTTGTTTTCCAACTGCGTTTTTGCATTGTTCATGATATCATAGGTGGAGGTTAATACTCAGGTTAAAGTTTTGGAGGAAAGCACATATGGTTTACAGCTAGAAGTTTTAAGTTTTTTAACTAAAAAAACAAGAAAAATATAAATTTCAATTTCATTACTTACCCTTGTGGAAACAAACTTCATAGCAACATCAAATGGAACTACAGTTTCTATGTTAACTGTTTCATCCTGTGGGGAAAAATAATTTCAGTATTTTTTTTTTTTTTAAATATAAAATTGCCTTGGGCTTCTGTTATAAGTTATGTAAAGCAATCCCCCAAGATAAATGGCTTTATTTTAAATTACTAAAACAGAATTAAGTTTCACCAATTGTGTGTGAACCAAATATCCATTTAATTAAAATGCAAAAAAATGTAAACAAACTTACTGTGTATAATAAAATTTAAAAGAAAAATTTAGGAATGTAATGAAACCTTCACACAATGTGAAACACATAGCTCAACATTTTTAGAAGCATATGTTTTGTAACTAAAACAGGGTCTTGTTAAATTTTGTTGTAGAACTGTACATGCTGTAGTCAAAGTTACATATAATATTAGTACAGTGGGAAATTGTTCTTCTTTTAAAGATTACTTTTCAAGTGAATATGCTGCAATGGAGATTACTGTAGAGTCTACAATGAATTAGTCTCTGTGAGCAAAAATGGTTCTAAAAACAAAATACAACAAACTATTAAAAGACAAAAATAATATAAAGCAATAAGGGAGTAAACAAGCCAAAACAACAAAGCATTGAGTGGCAATGTACATCACAGCCCCAAATTATCACTGTGACAATTTAAAGGAGAAAATTACATCAAGAAAAATACATTTATTTAGCCAATGTGTTAAAGTCTTTGCAGCCCATAGTTTTTAATAGTTTTCATTGCAATACAACTTCTAATTAGTGAATAGTAATTGTTGACTAAAAATGAATGTTTCCATTGTCTCTATGAAGTCTTTCGTTTTGTTCAGGCATATATTACCCAGTGACACAAGCAATGCAACAGTCAAACTTTTGTAATCTATTCTACAGTATAATATATGCTGTTCCTACAAATATTAGCTTTCACTCAAGGGACCTGAATGCAAACATGAGGCCCTTGGAATAGTTGAGCAAAACTTCACAAAAATTTAACAGCTCTTAATTCCTAAGATTGTGCAATTTATTATTCACACCCTAACAGTCTGAAATAAACTTACTGTGCATAACATCAGAAACACGACAATGGTTCAGCAACATAATATAAATCATCAACTAAGTTGTAAGAAGCGGAATTACTATTAAAAAAGCAGGAAATGATTTACAATATCATCACAACATAGTTTCCCTTCAACTTTGGTTCCAATTGTTCCTGACACCCATGGTGTGTGGCAATGGGCTGAGAAACCATTGGACATATGTTGGTAATGGTTTACTCAAACTTATAACAAGAGATGCTTTGGCCCTTGGCCAATAAAAGTACAAAAATCTGTGATATTTTTGAGGACTTGGTGCTCAAAACAACCCAGTCACTGAGATCCAGCTTCTTTATTCCCTCATTTTTTTCTTCTTTTACCTCCAGCCAAGGTAACACCTTAAGATATTTACAATTTTGCTACACTCTTCTCCTAGATCATTCTGTTTTTCCCCTTAATTCTAGACTCCAAAGGGTTGTAAGGTAGGCACTACCGTGCTGTCTGTGGTCCCTCACTATATCCCTAGGACTCTTTCCTAATCTCTGGAAACCATTTCTCAATTTCTCACAGCCTGGAACTTCATGAGCTCTGTATGTTATGAATTAATGGTCATCCAACTATAACATCAACAAATGGCTAACTGTTGCTCAGTTGGTTGAAAACTGAGTAGTGGTCTATCTGGATTAACTTTAACCATATTACAACAAATAGTATAATTAAACTTGTTCTCATAAGTAGACTTGTTAAGTAGTTTCCAAGACTAGGTAAACAGGACGAAGTAACTTACATATTTATTCATGAAAACAATACTTGTTAAATCTACATACCTTATGACATTTGCACATGATTTCTTTACCCTCTACAGATGTATTCACCATATATGATACATGTACTAAAAATATTCTTGATCCAGTTGTCACACAACGGAAATACACTGGCTTTACAATCTGAAAAAGAAGTGTAGAAAAAAAAGGATAAAATGCATTTTTTAGTCAATCTTTAATTTCTATGGTGCTGACAACGAACTTACTACCATAATTCATAGTAAATTATTACTAAACTATTTCCTTGTAAGAAGACTTTTTACACATGTTTACATTTACTATATGTATAGTGGTATCAATATTACTTTTCATTAAAGTGAATATAAAATGAATGTGTGTATATTATACTGTATATATATCCAATTTACACAGAAACCTTCTTAAACAGTGGCCTTTATTTGTTTCAGTACTGTACTATAACTTGTATGGCTTATTTTGCAACTTTTTTTCAATGTGTATTAAAGATATGTACAGTACAGGCCAAAAGTTTGGACACACCTCCTCATTCAATGTGTTTTCTTTATTTTCATGACTGAAGGCATCAAAACTATGAATGAACACATGTGGAGTTATGTACTTAACAAAAAAAGGTGAAATAACTGAAAACATGTTTTATATTCTAGTTTCTTCAAAATAGCCACCCTTTGCTCCGATTATTGCTTTGCACACTCTTGGCATTCTCTCGATGAGCTTCAACAGGTAGTCAACTGAAATGGTTTTCACTTCACAGGTGTGCCTTATCAGGGTTATTTAGTGGAATTTCTTGCTTTATCAATGGGGTTGGGACCAGCAGTTGTGTTGTGCAGAAGTCAGGTTAGTTGGACGATCATTTATTTTTCAACAGGACAATGACCCCAAACACACCTCCAGGCTGTGTAAGGGCTATTTGACCAAGAAGGAGAGTGATGGAGTGCTGTAAATGGTCATGAAAATAAAGAAAACACATTGAATGAGGAGGTGTGTCCAAACTTTTGGCCTGTACTGTATGTACCTTAGTCAATATGATTAAATGTCATATTCAGTTAGAGGTATTTGCACTACAAAGAGAATGTACAGTGACTTGAGTTAATTGCTTTTATATGCTCTGCTCAAATGCTACAGCTGTACATTGTGAATACTGAAATGCAAGGCTGATTTTGAACATCAAATTCATACCATAATACAGCTAATTTTACAGCATTATTGAAAGACATGTGGCGGATGCCTGGGGCGATGACCCGGCCGGAACGCCTTGGTGGACCGGAAGAGGGCGTACGCCCACCTCAGACCACGTGGGGGCGACCACCCTGAAGCTCAACCCTGTAGGGGCCCGTGGTCACCGCCAGGGGGTGCCCCAGTGCCTTGGAGACCCTGGACCTCAGCACTTCCGCCACACCAGGAAGTGCTGGGGGGAAGAAGAGCAAGGACACCCGGAGTGCTTCCGGGGATGCACCTGGCACCTCCGCCACTCTGGGGCGTGTCGGTGGAAGATTGCCGGGGAACACCTGGAGCACGTCCGGGTGATTATAAAAGGGGCCGCCTCCCCCCATTTGATGGCTGGAGTCGGGTGAGGAGAAGGACGAGAGCTCGGAGGAGAGGAGTGGAGGCGGACCAGAGAGAAAGGCATAGTGAGAAGGCCTGGACTTAAAGGGTGATTGGTGCTGAGGCACTGGGTTGATGCACTTATGGACTTTGTAAATATTGTGAATAAACGTGTGTGTGGTGAAACCATCATGTCTACCTGTCTGTGTCCGGGCTGTACCCCACAGACGTTAAATAGTTAAATCTACAAATGAATATCGTCTACAGCAAGTTCTTAAATTTTGTGTTGCACAATGTTGTCTTAGCAAGGGGATTTACTGAAGTACTACTATAGATTGCATACTGCTACAAGTAGTGAATGCAAATTGACATGTTTGTTGAAAACTCTTGCTTGTGTTAATAAAATTACCAGTTTAATTTGGCTGAAATGTATTTTGGACTTGCATAAGTTATGGCAAATACCTTCTGTGCAATTTTTAATGTCAAGTTTTCATGCACAACTGAGATAAAAAAAAAAATTCTTATGTAACAGAGGTCTATGGTGACCAACATTAGACTGCAAACTCTGACTCCCAGCCAGATAACTCGCACCTGAAGCGGAGGAGAAGAAAGCACACAGGGTCTCTCATGCAGTTTAGGAGACGTGCTTTTTGAGCCTCCCTTCCCAGTCTAGTTTTTATCCAAAGTCAGATCACTGAGGAACATTTATCTAACTTCATGTATTAGGCAAAAATCTGGCTTATTGAAAAGGCTTTAAGTGTATTGTAAAATATAAAGGTAAAGTTATCTAATATAATAATAAAAACAATGTATTATAGTACACATACCTGCAATGGCATAAATTGATCAATTATATTTACGAATTTGTACCCCACTCAGCCATCAACAGAGTTTGAGCCTGTTTACTACAAATAGGCTTATTTCCTAGAACATTAACAACAGTGCAGGTAGTACTAAAATCTCTGGATGTTGTGACTTTATCATAAAAGATATGTCCTACTATAACCATTACCTGCAGCTAGAATGGAATTTGGTTTAGGTAAACAAAATCTGAAGACACATAACCAGGACAGAAAACATGATTTAGCATCCTTTGTAGTCATACAACTCTGTACACTTACCCATCTCATGGAAAGCACATTGACCAACAGACATTAGTTTAGAGAGATTTTAGGCAATGCTATATACGGTCTAAATTCAGAGCACTCAAAAAGTAATAGGATTAGGTACTCTTTGGGTACCTTAAAAAACAAGACTGTTTTTTAGAACAGAAAGGTGTAGTCATACAGAATGTAATTAAATGTTAATGTGAATGACTGGTTGTGAAGTTAACGTATTAATTCAATATCAAGTTTATATAAGGCATGCCCAACTTAGGGTTTAAAAGTATTGAATTAAAAGGAGGGCTTGTGAGCCACATAAAGTGGGTGCTTTGCTTAAGTGTTGCCTATCATACCTTTGCAACAGCCCACCTGGACACTCACCTTCATTAGCAGTTCATGCTTGGACTATCTACATCTACCATGTTTAGCATGTTCTGCACTTTTCCATTTGTCTTAGATTTTAACATTTACTTAGTATTTTGACCTTTGTCTGTTCTTTTTTTACTTTGTTGTTTTTGCATTTGGCCACTGTTTTGGTACTATTTTGTGGGTGAACTCTTATATGAAAAGTTGTACTTTGGGATTAAAGTGGAAATTTTGACTTTAATCTCGAAATGTCCACTTTAACCTTGTAGTTTACTTTATTAATGAAGTAGACCGTCATAAACATCATCTTAAAACTGACCCAGTTGTTAATCACTACGTGCTTCTGAGGCTTCCTCCTGACCTTATAGCAGCAATCGCCACACATAACACATTAAATGTATGATATTCCAGCTCACTGCACATTTAGAATCCTTAGATTTATACTTGATATCACTTTCATGAAGAAATGCATTAAAGCATGTATGTTACATTTTACAGATAAATTGTTAACTTTGTTTAAATAGTGAATATTGTTAATAATTACACACATGGGGGTGACACGGTGAAGGAGTGGTAGCACTGCTGTCTCACAAGGAGTCATGTCGCAGGTGTTCCCAGCCTGGAGTTTGCATGTTTTCCTGGTAGGTTTCCACAGTGTGCTCCAGTTTCCTTCCAAAGACATGAAGGTTTGGAGATTTGGTGATGCTAAAATGACAGCAGTGTATGTAAATGCTTGTATTCCCCTTGCGATAAACTGATGCCCCGTCAAGGGATTGTTTCTGCCTCGTGCCCAATGCTAGCTGGAATGGGCACACCGCTGGATTGATGGATGTAATCATTAAACATCCTTTTCAGAGATATTGCGGCAAGGTGTCCTCGGAATTTAATGGATGTTTCAGGAAATTCACAGCACAGCAAAACCGAACCGGTTCTCACCGTGATGATATCTCACACTGCCATCTGGTGGAATGTTCCAGATTTACGTAAAGTACGCGTGCAAGTATGAACATTAAAACGCTTGCGTAGCAGTAGTGTCCGCTGGAGCATGTGTCGCATGAAGTATAAACTTGGCCTAAAAGTTAAAGAGGAACTGTGAAAGGAAACAATCAATCCCAGTAGCAATTTCTCTTTTTTAATTAAGTGATAAGCAGCTTGCCATGGTGCTTTTCAGCAGTAGTGTCATGCACTCTAAGTTTATCTATTATTTAATAATCACTATGGGCACGTGATTAATTATCCAATTAAACACTAAATTGAAGGTACTTACAAAAATGCACAGTAATTTCCACAACAACAAATTTAATTTTTTATAGCATAAACAAGATAGAAACACTGTAGATTAACCTAGCAACAAAAAACTTTCTAAAGTAGTCACATAATTTATACTATACTTGGATCACTCTCATTGGTAGTACATACATGCTTGATGGTACAACTCTAATAAACTGTTGACTTCCTTGGTATTTAAAAGCTTCAAAAAGCAAACAAAAAGTCAAGTAAACTGCACATACATTCAGATTTCTCTGAAAAAAGTAAATTTCAGTCTCACAGATAGTAAAATCTTTTTCAAGGGGAAATGTGACATAATGCAAAAAAATGTTTAAGATGAAGTATATTTCTTAAATTTTTTTTTTTACAACTTTTATGTGAAACATTTTATTTTAAAATGAAGATTATATAACACTAACTATGGCACTATACACAGAGAGCATCAGAAGAAAACTATTGGTCAAAGAATAAAATACAAAAAAAAAATATTATACCCTTAAAAAATAATTTAGTGCAATCAGGATTCTAAGAGAATTATGTAAAATACCTTTTGTCCAGGGTGCAGTTCTCCAATTAAGATGTCATGAAGCAATGCAGGATGGGAGTCGTCACACACTTCTGTTCCATTTAATGTGACATGTGTTGTCTGTGTTAAATTAGCATCCTGACCTAAAAGAGTAAGTGATCATTCTCACTTACTTTAAGATTTTTAAATGGTTGCATTTTTTTTTTTAAATATAACTATTTTTATACAGCATATATATATATATATATATATATATATATTTTTTTTTTTTACTTACTTAAGGTAATACAAGTAAAGCACACTACATAACCTTTTTAAATATTAAATGTTTAACTGCATAAAACAAACAAAAAATTACTTAAACTGGTGTTTTGCCACAAAATGATTCCTGAATAACTATATTTCTTCAGTCCTTCCTTGGAAATAATAATATACAATAAATACATACCTCTGCGATAACTGTATAAGTAATGTTTCTAGTTCATCTAGTTCTAGTGCTAAAAAATTGTGCTATCTAAGCACAATATTTTGCCAAATCAAGACCCTTTAATAAGGAGTAATAGTGAACCATATATTTAAAAAACCTGGACAAAATTAAATTGTTAATCTGTAAAGCCTGACTTGTTACATTTTCAATTAATTACAATAGATCATTTTGATGCAACTGAGTTAAATGCTACAAAAATATTTATACTATACTATGTGTTGTGAGCACAAACAGACCTTTATATGTGCACTGTTGACTACTTACTGCAATAATTGTACAGTAAAATAGTAGCCACTGGTCCACAAAATAAACCTAACATTGCCAGAATGTATTAAATGACCCAAGTCAAATAAGACCACTAATGCAAAAGGACGACTTAATGAAAGCCTGATGACTTAAAATTCTATGTCAATGAGAATGCACATGGGGCTGTATTAGGGTTTGCTATCAAGTACATTATATGTAACAGGAATTTTCTATTTTTTTTAAACAGGCAGCACTCTTCCAATAAATGGTCACTGAACATATTACACTTGCTTACCAATATATT
>JANRMT010062821.1:12315766-12327218 GCA_026402145.1 Polypterus bichir lapradei | reverse complement strand
CCACTGTGAATACTTCATGGGTTGTAACAGGGAGATCTAGTGTGTCCCCCAGGTGTTAAATTGGTTCACTCCAAAACTGGAAGCGTTTCCCGAGAAAGGGACTTAAAGTCACTTGAGGCTAGACATCACTCAGCCGTGATTTAAAAGGTCTGAGTCTTAAATTGCAAATAAATTAAATGAAGTTAATTAGTAGCTAAGACTAGTAACTAATTAAGAAAATAGAATCACTATGGCTGTCTAGGATCAGAGTTGTCCATTCCACCTATATAAGCAGGTTAGTGTGAGATGAATAGAACTGTACCACAACCGTTTCATATTATTTATGTGAATAAATTATGTTTGCTTTATTCATTCTTTTCAAACCGCCATTTTACAGCATATGTATTTTTCTTGCTAAGCCACATACTGTATATCAACCATCAACTCCTCCAAAATGCCACATCTGTTAAATTAAGGTAAATTAAGTGTTATCCCTTTTAGTTGAAATAATGTGCGACAAATTATTTTTGGGGCAGTGATAGGAATGCGTGAACCACTGATTGTACCACTGCACAGAGTCGCTTTCCTTAAGGAAGCTTGGTGTACATATCCTGAAGAGCTCATCATATTTCTAACTCATCTGGCTCACTAATGGTTCATTTATTCCTAAAAGACTGAATACGGTGTTAACAGCAATTTATGATAATGCTGGCTGTGATATGATTTTTGACAGTTGTATATTTTCGAATTCTCACGTCTTAGATTCTCGGCAGCCCGAGAGGCTATAGTCTTTCACAAATATAGAAAAACGTGAGACTATGCATGCTAAGACTGGTCAGCTGTAGCAGTAATTGAATGTTATAAGCAGGATTTTATCTCAAAAGTCTAGATGCACATATCTAGATTAACCCTAGCAAAGTTGCAGCTTTGCCTAAAGTTGTCATGATTGCAATATTTAAAGTACAATCGGTTAATAATAAGTCACAAATGGCTTCTTTCGCAGCCTTCACTATCAGTAAAAATGTACAGCGTACAAAACAGCAGGCTTACCACTTTGAACCCCACAAAAGAGGAGAATGTCAGACTGCTAATTTGCATTTTCTGAGAGAAAAAGTAATCAGATTTGTTTCTTTCTTCTAAACAAGGATTTATAGTGAAATACAATGTGTTTACAGCCTATTTGTATAAAATCAGGATTCAAGCACCTGAATGTGGTTCAAATTAGCAACAAAGAAACATTCACTGACGATGTAGGTAATCAATCATAGGTTGCCAATGATATTGCCTACTTTCAGACACTGCAATTACCTAGTCTTCTAAAAATTTCAGGTATCTGCAGATACTACTACCTGATCCTCCTGCATCAGATTTGGGTTGACAAGCCTTTAGCACAGCTACTTAAAAGTGCCTAAAGAGTCCAGCAACCCCAGTAGTATTACGCTATTGGGCAAATTCAGAGGGTGCAGGATTTGCTTGGAAGAAAGATAATTAAGCAGGCTGTTTAAAAAGGAACAAAAAAGACGATGAGGAAATGGCTATCAACAGCATGTACTGTATTTGACTCTACGCACCCCACACAGTATTGGATTATAACTTCAACTACTGTGGATTATAGTTTCTTCTGGCTGAATGTGCTGTCCTGTGCCTGTTTGCCAGTGTGGTTTCTTCTTGGTTGGATGTGTCTTTGTCTGGGAAGTGCTCCCAGTCATGCCAAATCTTCACACTGCAACGAGAACCTGGTAGAAAAAAATACTTGACACTTCCTTCCTGTTCACAGGGTTTTTCATTCCATCTCCTCTGTCATATGCTTTTGCTGTACTGGACTGCACTGGACTTTATTGTTAAGTGTTGTTTACTGAGATGTTTGTTGTTTCATTCATGTACTGTATGTAAATAATACAGTTTGGAAATGGGTGAAGGCTTTTGCGTGCACATTTTTGTGTAATTTTTTTGTTCTTTATTATATCATTAATATATTCTTTATTTTATCACATTATTGAGTTATTATCAGTGTCAGACAGTGTGAATCTTTGTGTCTTCATGCTGGCTACAAGCCAGACTTTCTATTGGTATATATAAGGGATAAAGACTAGGGTGGTGTTTCCTAATTATGGTTGTCTCAGCCACTGCCTCAGCTGCCACTTGTTTGGCTTTCTGATACTGCACAGTCAAATCTGGAGATCCTCCTGCTAACAATCAACAGAACTTTTTTCAACTTGCCTGCTTCCCCATACCTGCTGTTCACCAACATGCCTTAGGGCTGCCGTCATGACAGGCTCAACATACTTTTGGCCACAGCTCCTTGAAGCAGTCTCAAATATTTAGGTATTGAACATAGTCCAATTGCATTGTACATTCTTCTTTCTCCCAAAGGTGGGTGTTGAATTTATTCTGAACAGAGGTATCCACTAGTTATCCTCAACACACCCATTTGAGTCTTCCAGGTCTAATATAGCTCCATCCACTAATTAGTTATTATAAGACAGTTTAGCATTTCTCTTTACCAGAGTGTACAGTGCATACGATCTCAAACTTTGCCTTCAGAAACAATTTACATTTATGAGCAACCTTGTATATGATCATTGTTATCATTAAAGATAATCCAAGACACACATACAGTGCATCTGGAAAGTATTCACAGCGCATCACTTTTTCCACATTTTGTTATGTTACAGCCTTATTCCAAAATGGATTAAATTCATTTTTTTCCTCAGAATTCTACACACAACACCCCATAATGACAACGTGAAAAAAGTTTACTTGAGGTTTTTGCAAATTTATTAAAAATAAAAAAAAATGAAAGCACATGTGCATAAGTATTCACAACCTTTGCTCAATACTTTGTCGATGCACCTTTGGCAGCAATTACAGCCTCAAGTCTTTTTGAATATGATGCCACAAGCTTGGCACACCTATCCTAGGCCAGGTTCGCCCATTCCTCTTTGCAGCACCTCTCAAGCTCCATCAGGTTGGATGGGAAGCGTCGGTGCACAGCCATTTTTAAGATCTCTCCAGAGATGTTCAATCGGATTCAAGTCTGGGCTCTGGATGGGCCACTCAAGGACATTCACAGAGTTGTCCTGAAGCCACTCCTTTGATATCTTGGCTGTGTGCTTAGGGTCTTTGTCCTGCTGAAAGATGAACTGTCGCCCCAGTCAAGAGCGCTCTGGAGCAGGTTTTCATCCAGGATGTCTCTGTACATTGCTGCAGTCATCTTTCCCTTTATCCTGACTAGTCTCCCAGTTCCTGCCTCTGAAAAACATCCCCACAGCATGATGCTGCCACCATCATGCTTTACTGTAGGGATGGTATTGGCCTGGTGATGAGCGGTGCCTGGTTTCCTTCAAACGTGATGCCTGGCATTCACACCAAAGAGTTCAATCTTTGTCTCATCGGACCAGAAAATTTTGTTTCTCATGGTCTGAGAGTCCTTCAGTTGCCTTTTGGCAAACTCCAGGCGGGCTGCCATGTGCCTTTTACTAAGGAGTTGCTTCCGTCTGGCCACTCTACCATACAGGCCTGGTTGGTGGATTGCTGCAGAGATGGTTGTCCTTCTGGAAGGTTCTCCTCTCTACACAGAGGACCTCTGGAGCTCTGACAGAGTGACCATCGGGTTCTTGGTCACCTCCCTGACTAAGGCCCTTCTCCCCCGATCACTCAATTTAGATGGCCGGCCAGCTCTAGGAAGAGTCCTGGTGGTTTCGAACTTCTTCCACTTACGGATGATGGAGGCCACTATGCTCATTGGGACCTTCAAAGCAGCAGAAATTTTTCTGTAACCTTCCCAAGATTTGTGCCTCAAGACAATCCTGTCTCGGAGGTCTACAGACAATTCCTTTGACTTCATGCTTGGTTTGTGCTCTGCCGTGAACTTTCAACTGTGGGACCTTATATAGACAGGTGTGTGCCTTTCCAAATCATGTCCAATCAACTGAATTTACCACAGGTGGACTCCAATTAAGCTGCAGAAACATCTCAAGGATGATCAGGGGAAACAGGATGCACCTGAGCTCAATTTTGAGCTTCATGGCAAAGGCTGTGAATACTTATGTACATGTGCTTTCTCACTTATTTTATTTTTAATAAATTTGCAAAAATCTCAAGTAAACATTTTTCACATTGTCATTATGAGGAAAAAATGAATTTAATCCATTTTGGAATAAGGCTGTAACAGAACAAAATGTGGAAAAAGTGATGCGCTGTGAATACTTTCTGGATGCACTGTACAAATCTAGTAAAAATTCATGGCTTAGATTCAGAGGGGGCAAGTGGTTTCTCCCAATAGTGTTCTTCCTAGTATCTCATTAATTCTCTGCATGAGCCTTAAAGACACCCAGTGCAACTACAAAAGTCTGTAGATAAAACCTTTCAGAGATCAGAATCCAGTATCTGTGAAACAATCTCATAGGATGAATAACTATTTTGTGCATATGCACAAACTAAGTTTTCCTCTCTGCAACTCAAAGTTGCATCAAGGTGATCCAGAACAAACTTCAAATATTTAAAGGTACCCTAATCTTTGTGAGTATCCCCATACCTTTTGTGACCTTAACTGTTGGGCAACTCCAGAGTAGACTAAACACAAATCACCCTTGATCAAGAAGATTGGTTCCACAGCAAATAAAATATGTAGAGGCGAGTCTGTCTATATTTATAGGTGATACTGTATTTTTCAACTTCCTGTATGACTTCATTGCATATTAGAGTCAGTTTTATTTACCAAACTCTAATATGCTTAACTGCCTAACTGCTTAACCTTGTGAGCAGTGAACTCAAATGGTGGCTCCACACAACTTTTTCATGCTCAAGTCAGCCAAGCTTCAGTGGTCATCCAGACACCAGATGCTCACTGGCAAACACTAAAACCATGCCTGGTTCCAGCATTGGGTCCTGGTATCTCTGCTGTTGTGGAGGTTTTCTTAAATTTAATTAGAATATTTATGTGGGTCACTGTTAATTCCTAACAGACACATATATCGCCAGACAACAACGCCCTAAAGATCATAGAGACAAATAAACTGCCCAACTATCACCACCACACATCAAAATATGAGAGAAATCAACCTAGTATAAAAAAAAAAAAAAAAAAAAACCATTCCCTCTAACAGTACATCTATGTATTTTATGTAAATATTGATTGATTGCATGTGTCCTGTGAGTCTGTACATTTTTTTTTCCACCTTGATATTAATAAAGTTTACCTAATCTAAACTTGTGGCCAGGTCTTAATGTATGATGAAATGTTCTTTCAGTGTTCACTATGCTGATGCCCAAATCACTTACATCACAAATGTCAATTGAGCCAGTTGCAGAGGCAGTCATACATGTACAATCTAAGAATTATCTTTCATTACTGATGAGGAGTTCACCTGTTACCTTGACAAAGTTTTATGGAAACACTTGACATTAAGTAGTTCTTGTCACAATGTATTAACTATGGAATTATTCACCAATTACCTGACTAACAACAGTGTAATTAGGCATTATTACAGTACACTTAATGTGTAACTTTAGAAAATGTAAGGGTAAATACACATTTCCTAGTTACCTCCTTTGTGTTACATCTTTTCTCAAAAAAAATGTAAAAAGCGTTGCTTTTTTTGGCTTGAAAAATGACATATTTATTAAATTTGATCTTTCTACTGTAAAACGTGCAAAACACGAAATACAAAATCAGAAGTGTAGAAAGTATAATGATACAAATAATAATATTGAATAATAATAAAAATAATGCTAATACCATATATACTGTTAAAATGTGTCGTTTGTGTGGTATATCTTGATATAAGATAAAAATACACACTATGAAATACACAATCCAGTGTTACAGTTGGGACAATGGTAGCTTAATTTCATGCAGATTTTCTTCCCAGACTAATCAGCTTTTGAACAGCACCCTGCACATTAATTAGAACCACTGATCACAGATCACTGCTCGAATCACTTTCTAGAGCATGCAACACCTAAGTTGCTGAAAAACATTTCTTACAAGATGCCATTATGAGGCTTGGAGAAGACGTGTCTGTACCGTTGCCTAGTTAACACTTGGGCCTGTCACTTAATGCAAGACGCACCTATATTGTTTCCGAGCAGTGCTTGTCACTAACGCTGTTGGCACTTTTACAGGCAGAGTAAACCTTAGGTCTAACACTTACACAAGACGTGTCTATACAGTTGCCCGAGTGGGACTTGGAACTAACACTTTTAGCACTGTTTTTGCAGCCCGAGTGATGCTCTAGTCTAACGCTAAGGAAGTTAAATAGGAGATTGAGCAATGGAATTGTATATTTAGAATTACACAAAGGTATAAAGACAAACATGACTGAAATCTACAGTCTTAAATTCTGTCAAGATTGCAGAGTGCAAAAAACACAATGAAATCTATGGTGGGGCGAGTTATAGTGCAGTCAGCTCCATGCACTAGCTGGTGGAAACTTGTTTCCAGTATACAAACTACTACAGCTTGCTAGTTATCTAAATGTAAACAACATGTACATACAACACAATATGTAGGGATGAATATCTATTTATTTAATCATTTACTCAAATTCTCTCTCCTCCTTAAACAAAAATCATGATTATAGGAAGCCTAAGACTACACTGACAACAATATGAGCAAGGCAGAAATTAGCCATGGGTGTGGCTCTAACCCATCACTCACACTTCTCATATCCTTATGGAGAAACCTGGAACACTCAAAGAAAATGCCACACATGGGGAAAATACTAGGGGTATCCAACCAAACCTTCTACAGCTGCAAAGCAAGACGTCTAATGCTAATGTTCTCTTGGACCTTTTTTTTTTTTTAAACCTATATTACCTCTTTTATCATATTTGTCAGTAATTGAGCCATTTCTTCTTGAGTTGTTAATCTTTTACAGTACCAAATCTAAACTATTCATCCACTGTAAAGGTTTATTAATGAAAGTTATTATACAGGGTACTGAGTTTATATGAAACTCAGTTCTTTAATCATTTTCTCCACTTATTCTTTTATGAGGATTATGTGAATGATTCAGCACACAATAATTTGCCACTTGTGAACAGGTCAGTACTTCCATCATTACTAAAAAATGGCGTGATCCAATACCTTACAAATTTTTTAATACACTGCAGTTTCAACATTGCTATGTAACATTTCTGCTTCTAACCACTACTATTTAGCCATAAAATGCACTGCATTCTCTCATTGAACAAGTACTAACACCAGACCATTTTTTTTTACTGTCATTAACTGGTCTGTCTCATTAGCCATTTTATAGAACATAATTTCTATTTTCTTTGTCATTTTTTTCAGCTACCAACTATGACATTCTCATCTCAGTTGTTAGTTTTGTAATTAAAAAAATGACTGCATCAGGTACAAAGATTATTGCCATCCCCCCTAAACTGAACTTAGCTTAATGGATGAAAACACAAATGTACCAACCTGGTTTTAGACCCACAGTAAGTTTGATGTCTCTAATTAATGAATCTTCCTGAGACTCTATGTTGACCATCATACAATACATTTCATTGGTTAAAGCAGGTGGTTCATGATGGAGTTGCACTGAAATCTTTGGAATTCGAGAAATTACCCTGATCACAAGTAAACAAAAGAGAAAAAGAGCCATGGTCAATCAGTGCCATAAATGCTAGAAGAAAGAGTAGTGTATGAAACAACAATGCATGCATGCATTGCAAAAATAGGTAGTAAACCCTTCAAAGCAACCAAATGCACAAAAATATAATCAATTATCTGACTACAGTCAATAACATAACCATACAAACAGATAGGGCTTAAACCCAATAAAAAGATAACTAAATGCCTGAGAAATCAAAACACAGAAAGAAATGGGTATTTTAATTAATAAAAAGTATACACTTATATATGTGTATACACCTTTATTAAATGTTTTTATTCTTTGCTCTCCATTTCAGGGACAGTGCAGGAACATCAATAACAATTTATAAACGAGACTGCTCACAGTCCAATAACTACAATCACTCTACAGCAGGATATGCATAAAGTATTTACCAATTTCATATGATCAATTCACTTTTCTTCTGTTTTGACTTTAGCCACTTCGCATCACCCTTCTAATAATCAGCTACCCTCTTTTGATCTTCCCAAATCTTTACCTGATGTCACTGGCCTTCTCTAATTCCAAATCACTTATGTTCTCATATTTTTTTCATTATAAAACTATTTATAAAACATTTGATACCTTCAGGGTGGTTAATCTTTTGTTCATGCTTAGAAGAATTTATCCCTTTATTGAAAATGTCAACCTTGAAATACAGTAGAACGACGCGAAGACGCGGTTCAGGGTTCGCGGACTCAGTCGCTCGCGGATTTTTCCTTAGAACCTAACTATTAATTGTTAGCGCAAACATCCTCCGCAATTTTTTATGGCTTTTTCCATAGCAATACTGTGCTGTAGAGAGAACAGGAAGCAACCACTGAGGGAAACGTGGTTTGGGATGATGAAAGTAACCAATCCGAGAGCGTTATTCATTTCTCCTTGCTGCTGATTGACTGCTGCCCTGTGACGCGTCTCCAGGTGAGTGTCCACGTATTTTCCACTGCTGAGGGAACGCAGTTTGGGATAGTGAAAGTAGCTAATCCGAGAACGTTATTCATTTCTCTTTGCTGCTGATTGACTGCTGCCCTGTGACGCGTCTCCAGGCGAGTGTCCTCGTGTTTTCCTTTTTTATTGTATTCATTTTGTTATTCTTAAACGGACAAGATGTTGCCGAAACGCTCTGCGCCTTCTAAGGCTTCTGGCACTAAGCCTAAGCACCAGAAGAAGTTTAAAACACTCCAGGAGGAGGTTGAACTACTGGATTTGCTCTGGGAACTAAAAAGTTATGCTGCAGTAGCGCGCTACTATGGCATTACTGAAAGCACCGTATGCTACATAAAGAAGAACAAAGCAGCGATCCGGAGTACCATATCTGTAAGTTTCAGTGATAGTGCCATAAAGGTAACGACTGTAAGGAATAAAAATATCGTCAGGATGGAATCTGCCTTGGCACTGTAGATCACTGACTGCAGGAAGAAGAACATCCCCTTGGATGGTAACATCATCCGTGAGAAAGCACGGAAATTGTACCAGCAGTTCTGTACAAGAGACAATGTGGAAGGTACCGAAGAACTGCAACCAGGACCATCAACAGCACCGGAGCCTGAAGATTTTCAAGCCAGTAAGGAATGGTTTGATCGTTTTCATCATCATCAGTATCATTCATCATTGGTGAGTACCCGTACATTTTACTGTATTTTAATTTAATTATTATGTATTTACTCTACTTATAACAAAGAAAATGACCATGCATATCAAAGAAAACACGCTTGCATGAATTACAGTACGTATAGCGGTAACATAGGTATTTTACATTCAAGCACCGTGGGAGACACAGCAGTACAGTACTGTACAGGATACGGGTTTACCTTTACATTCTGTTTTTAGGTAATGTATTAAGGTAATTTATTAGGTAATGTATTAATGTATTAAGCGGAGTTTGCAGCGAAATTAAAGTGCTTTGGGGGCATACTGTATTTAGGGTTTAAACTATAAAAATAGGCATTTAAAAGGCATTTTTTAACCACATCCAAAAGTCGCAGTTTTTCACAATTCGCAGGTGCTCTAGGAACGTAGCCCCCTGCGAATTTTGGGGGTGTACTGTATTTCTATCTTTTCCTAAAAACTAACCTCACTTACAATCTATCATTTCTCTCATATCCATACAGTTTAGTCAGTATAAAACTGTTAACCACAAGATTTAGATTTTATATCCTGTTTCCTTGTTTTTGCACTGCATTAAAAAGTTATTCACCGTACTTTTAAATACTACTTTTTAAACACCACATGACTAATGACACATTTCCTATCAGTCTCATAAAAAATATGTGCCCTAGGACAGCAAAAAAGGCCCTTTTTCAATATATTGTTGTTATCAGTAGACAATTCACACCATTACATTAATGCCTTAGGTACTCATCTAAAGTTAAAGGATTATTAAGGAAAGATATTATAAAGAGTTACTGCAAATGCATATGTTGGCTGGTTCTTTAATCATTTTCTCCACTCAATCTTTCATGAGGTTTACTTGACTGATTCAGCAGGCATTTGACACTTGTATTTAGATGCCTAACTAGTTTATCTTTAAAGCCTTATGTTATGCTTTATATACTTTATAGCAGCATTAGAACAAGTTGTGTGTCAGAGGTGTGCGTTTATATTATATGGAGAAGATTGTGCGTGCTTTTAGTTTTATTACTGTATACTGTACATACTTAAAAATACATACAGAGATAGTCAGTATGTGTTATGATTTTAAGGTTTTACATTGATGGGCTACCTCAGCAAGCATCTCTAAAATAGGTAAAAGATGCAGAAACTATAACTTTGGATATGGGTGTGGCAGATTTTGTTAGTGTTACGGTGGCAAAAGTCTGTGCCATTATAGTAAGCAAGTGGCTATCTTGCCTCTAATGAATGGTTCTCTTCTTTCTCTGGTTCATGCATACAGGAGAACTGTTTCTGAAACATTAAATTCCTCAACTATTTTAACACATGATATATATGTATTACCACATGACATATATACTTGTTTGGAAATTATAGTGACCACGAAGTTATTCAGAACACCATGTTTCAGAAGTGCAGCTATCATGGATATACATGCTACTTGCAGGAGTCTACACAGTCCCAGCTATAGTGTTCACATTTTAAATGTGATAAAATTGTGGAACAGCGAACACTTATAGATACACACAAAAATTCTTCATCAAATTTTTTTTGTTGCCTTTTGTGGAAATGGGTATACTGATGAACACCAGTTTTTAATTAATTTCAATTAATGTTGTAACATCTATTTTTGGATGATAACATGCAGTTATTCTTTAGTAAATACTTGTGTTACTATTTGTAATTACTTAGCAGCCAATCTACCAATATAAGATATGGGAGCAATACATTTTTCCCCCCCACATGAAAGCAGGGAGCAAGGTAAGGTAAGGTACGGTAAGGTAGACTATTACCCCAAAGGGAAATTGGTTTGCAGTAGGAAATACAACAAAAGACATTTTTAGAGAGTTCCAATAGATAAACAAAGTCACAACATTTGACAGGGGTACAATGAAGATGTCTATAGACACATACTCATTACAGAAATAGGTCTCGTCATATTTTTTCTGTAGTAATCACTCTATTTTTAAAGTTTTCTAGCAGACATTTCAGTCTCCTTTGGTTAAGTGATCACTTCTAAATGAAGTGAATCAACCAACATCTTGATTGTGTATTATTAACTTGGCAAGGAAAGGACAAGTATCTAGCTGACTTACAAGTGACTAACTTTGTTTTTATGGGAATAATTAAGGATGCCTAGGAGCTTAGATTATTCAAAAATTAGAAAAAGTGATTTTGGAATATGCTGTAGATATATACTCAGCAAAAAAAGAAACGTCCCTTTTTCAGGACTGTGTATT
>JANRMT010062821.1:12265120-12310766 GCA_026402145.1 Polypterus bichir lapradei | reverse complement strand
AATACACAGTCCTGAAAAAGGGACGTTTCTTTTTTTGCTGAGTATATTTAGTTTCTTTAGTTAGCGTAAGAAGTACAATCGATGCTGTGCCTTTTGTAGGTGGTTTTAACACTACAGCCGAGAGTGTTTGTGATAGTTGAGCCCAAAAATTTGAAGGATTCCACCGTATTGACTGCAGAATCATTAACTTCTAGAGGAGAAGTTGTAAATGCTGTTTATGAAGGTCAATGGCCATTTCCACTGTCTTGGTGGTATTGAGCACTAGGTTGTTGGAAGCACACCAAGACACAAGACGAGACAACTCTTTTCTATAAGGTGTTTCATTGTCATTAGTAATTAGATCAAGAATGGTGTCTCATCAGCGAACTTAATGGTTTTAACTGAATCAGTCATTGGTGCACAAGGAATAAAGTGGGTTTTGGGAGTGCACAGACTTGAGGGGCACCTATACTGATATAGGGACATTTTGAGAGGTGGAACCCACACGAAAGTATTGTGTCCTGTTCATCAAAAAATTGTAAATCCATTTACAAATGGAAGGATTCAGATCAGTCTGTAGAAGTTTACTTAACACTAGAATTACCAAAGCCTATGAAAAAACTTGTAGATCCGTCCCACATCCCTTCGCACCTCTCTGTCAGTGTCTTTTGTCCTGTAAATGTGTCGATAAGCAGCAAGCAGCCTACTATCACATCCCCCCACCGCTGCAGTTTTCTCAGCTCAGTCTGTTTACCTGCGTGTCAGTTGCTTAGAGTTGTATAGAGTGAGAAGTCAAGCAAAATGACACCTTTTATAAATACTATATCGTTATTTGGAACACATGCATTTCATATGTGTTTCGTGTCTACAACA
This sequence comes from Polypterus bichir lapradei, assembly GCA_026402145.1. Classification (NCBI taxonomy): domain Eukaryota; kingdom Metazoa; phylum Chordata; class Cladistia; order Polypteriformes; family Polypteridae; genus Polypterus; species Polypterus bichir. Next base: position 12,309,914 of record JANRMT010062821.1, on the reverse strand, counting down.
ATCTATGTAAATACATTGTTAAAACATAATCGTTTTTCATGTTTTAATTGACAAAATGTAGTCATGAAGTGTATAAAGTGTGAAGCCTAAAGTCCAAATATCAAATAAACACTTTCACAAAAGGTACAAATATAACAGAACAAGTGCGCTTTTATCTATACTAATAAAAGGCAAAACCCTCACTGACTCACTCATCACTAATTCTCCAACTTCACGTGTAGGTAGAAGGCTAAAATTTGGCAGGCTCATTCCTTACAAGTTATAATACAAAAGTTAAGCAGGTTTAATTTCGAAATTCTACGAGCAACGGTCATAACTGAATCCTACTTACGTACACATATACGTCCATAGCCTGCAGCTTGGTCGCCGTTGCTTCCCCCATTCCCACGCCTCCCACGTAGTTGGCTGCCTGCCTATATTGCGTCCCCCATCCCCACGCCTTCCACGTAATTGGCTGCCTGCCCATATAAGGCCGTCCGTCGCTCTGGTCTCTTCATTCCCTTCCTTGCTTTACCACGGTATTCATGTCTCCCTGCTGTTAACTGCAGCCTTTTTATTTAATCCACGGCTTCTCTGCTGTTTTATTGTTCGTTTATTACGATTATAGTTATTGTGTAGGTATTTTAGACTTGGTTTACTGTTCAGGTACCCATTTCCTTTACCGTTCCAACCACACCCCCATTAACATGTCTATCGAGGTGATCACCATCGATCAAAGAACTGTCACTTACCGAGTGGTTTCCATGCCCGGAGATGGTGCCTGCCTTTTCCATTCTCTGTGTTACATATTGCACGGCCATATCAGGCTCACTCTTGATATCCGGAGGAACATTGTGTCTTATGTACTGAATGACTGTGACAGGTTCAAGGTGTGGACTGATAACGGTACAGGAGATAATTATACTACACAGGAGCACTATAAGGAGTGAAATGCTTAAGCCCTTCACCTATGGTTCTGCATGTGAGTTGATGGCTGCTGTTGAATTGTTCGGTTGTTGCTTTCAAGTCTACCGAAATGGCCAAATATTTTACACCTTTGGAGAACTGCCAATGCCTCTTAAACATCTTAGATTCACAGGTGACAATTTGAGTAGTGGACACTTTGATGTTTATGAATGTTTCAACTCTCAAAAGCTGAATGCGAAGTTATCGATGAAACCGGTTGTATGCTTACAATGCTTGACAGATGCCGTATGTAACTTCAACACAACAAGTCCTGCAAATACTAACGTAATTGAAACGAACCATGAAACTCAAACCGATTATGACAGCAGCAATCCAAGCTGTGAAAAAACAATAAAAAGGAGGCGTGTCAGACGTCGTGGTACATTATCTGATGCAGCTAGACGGAAACAACTTCGTGACACTGCCGCCAAATACTCGCAGGCAAATCCACAAGTTAATAGACACGCTGTCGCTAAATACTTGCAGGCAAATCCACAAGTTAAGAGAGACGCTGCTGCTAAATACTTGCAGGCAAATCCACAAGTTCATAGAGACGCTGTTGCTAAATATTCGCAGGCAAATCCTCAAGTTCATAGAGACACTGCCGCTAAATACTCGCAGGCAATTCCACAAGTTCATAGACATGCTGCCGCTAAATATTTGCAGGCAAATCCACAAGTTAATACCGGGAATGCCTGTTAAACATCTTAGATTCACGAGTACCGATTTGGGTAGTGAACACTTCGATGAATGTTGACAAACACGGAATGTAACTTGAACACAACACGTCCTCCAGATACGAACCTGATTGAAAGAAATAATGATAAGCAAATCCTTGATGACAGCAACACTCATAACAGTGACAAAACAATTGCATTGACAATCATGTTATGTTATTTTTAAAATGTTTCCTTCTCTTTTTCACAACTTCTTTAACATACTACTTTTCCGCTGTGAAGCGCGGGTATTTTGCTAGTTCAAGTATATAACTGCAGAAAAAGAACCCGCGTTAGTGTGCGACATTGACACCCCTTTGATACGACCGTTTCGGTGGCACAACGGTATCAACTGTTGACTGGTAATCAAAACTTCATGGGTTTGACCCCGGAAAGTCCGTTTTGAGAAGTGAGCTGCTCTTATTCTTACTATTTTAGAATAAAAAGATACATTTGATTTCGTTCTGTAACAGCCGGTCTAAATTTATGATACTTGTAAAGGTTAGCTTTGTTTTATTCAGTTTTACACTCTCAGTCGCGTTCACGATCCCACCCCCCCCAATCTGACACTGCTTTCACAAAAGGCACAACAAAACAAGTACACTTTTATTCAAGAATATAGCTAAATATAAAGAAATCATTCAATTTGCATGGTGCTGTCAATGAGTAAAAACCCAAGTCCAAATATCAATCTACACCAAACTGACATGTCTACTCAGCTAGTGCAGAAATAAGAACTGCTACCTCCTAATCAAGAGGTTGCAGGTTCGATACCAGATTCTTCCCATTTTAAATATTGAGCTGCCATTATTATTACTATTATATAATAAAAACATTAATTTGATTTCAGTCTGAAACACCTGGTATAAACTTGTACTACATGTACAATGAACTTGCCTCTCCCTCTTTGAGTTGATGGCGTTTTTCTCCATTCATTTCAGAACAGCAGCAATGACCACAGATGGTGCTGTGGTTGATGCCTGGTCAGAACTATTTGTTGTACCAGCAATCAAAGATACAATGCCCCGTGACCGCTATCGGACTATCATGCGGCATTTGCACTTTAACAATGAAGACACCTGTGCAGAATGTGTGAAAAACGACAGATTTGTTGCGAACTCAGACATCTGGCAACGTTTTGCTGAGAACTTTGTTTCGAGTTACAACCCAGGGCAACATATTACTGTTGATGAGCAACTTTTTCCAAACAAGGTCTGTTGTCCTTTCTTGAAATACATCTAAACTAAGCCTGACAAATTTCACATAAAGTGTTGGATTGCAGCAGATTTGGAGACAAAGTGCATGTGCAATGCCATTCCTTATTTAGGAAAAGATCCCAGTCATCCCACGGGAGAAAGACTTTCTGAGATTGTGGTCATAAAGCTTATGGAGCTATTTCTGTACAAAGGCAGAACCGTAACAACAGACAATTTCTTCAAATCGCTTTTGGTGTCTAATAGATTGCTGTACTGCAACACAACTCTGCTTGGCACCATAAATACAGTGGGACTTCCTCCTGCAGCTAAAGTCACTTCAGTACACAAGCAACTGTCGACACGATAGTGTTTAGATCTGATAGTGCCACGCAGACAGTGTATGTGCCCAAACGAACGGTGTATGTACCCCAAAATGAAGAAGTCTGTCTGTATTCTCAGTTCCAGTAACATGGAGTTTGGGCAAGATTGGGGAAAAAAACACCATGTTCAAATGACAACTCATGGTCAAATGACATAGCGCTTTCAAATAATATTTTCATGCATGGATATGTGTGTGTGTGTGCATGCGTGAGAGAAGCCGAGACAGATTTAAGGTGATTCAAGTGGTTACTGGAATATAAAATAAACACTTTCACAAAGGTATAACGAAACAAGTGTGCTTTTATTCAAGAATAAAACTGAATAAAAAATTTTCAAGTGACAACAAGATACCAAGAAGAAATGACTCACCAGCGTTGTGTGTGTCTACTTACATCCCTTCAATGATATCTTTTATAGGTAGCAAAAATTTACACCTGGTGTTACAGACTGAAATCAAATGTACGTTTGTATTATATAATAGTAATAACAACAGCAGCTCACTACTCAAAATGGGAAGAATCCAGGCTCGAACCCACAACCTCTTGATTAGGAGGCAGCAGTTCTTACCTCTGCACCAGCTGAGCAGACATGTCAGTTTGGTGTAAATTGATATTTGGACTTGGAAGATGAAAATGTTTCAGTTTAAGTTATGTGTTCAACATTTCTTGCCTCACATTTCCTGTCATCTTACATTTACCGTGATCATTGTAGACACAGAACACACATTAAATGTATGTATTCCAAATAACAGTACATTATTCAGCCTATACAATTCCAAGCACCTCACTGCCAGATAAAGACACTTCAGCGTCTGAATTGACTTCAACTGCCTCGGTGGGGGGGATGAGTGAGCAGGCTGCCTGCTGCCAGTGCAGATTGACACATTTGCAAGACAAAGAAGCTGATGAGGAGGTGCTAAGGAATTTAAGGTGGATCAGGATTATGACTTTTTTCGTAGGCTTCAGGGATTCTAGTGTTAGAGATGTCTGTGAAAAGAGAAGAGAACTGCCTGGCACAGTTTTTGATTATTGCTGGCGAGACAGAATCTGGACAGGCTGACTTTTTGCAGTTCTGTGTTGCAAACAGCTTCCACACATCATATTCTTTAATGGAAAAAGAAGAAGACGTGAGAGGCTTTTGTGAAGAAGTGGCTGAAGTTAGCACCACTTCAGAGCAGAAGGAGTAGAGGGTAGGGAATCCATTCCCGATTCCCGGACATTTTTTATTCCCGCATTCCCGGGAATGAAACTGCTATAATTCCCAGGAAACCGGGAGCGGCCAAGCTTCCATATATAGCGTGTAAAAGTGTAAAAACCGATCAAGAAATAACAGAGTTATAGTTGAAAACTGAAGACTTCATTGACGTCCGTCAGACAACAGCTTTGAACAGCAACTTGCAATGCGTCAGTCTGTTGCATCCGCATTATCTGTGCCAAGAAACTTGCCATCACAGAATGATGACAAGAAACTGGATGCATCAGTAAAAGCCGAAATGGCGGTGTTTCAGAGCAACGGCAAGCGCGGCCGTTGTTTAGAACAAGTATATCTGTATCTGATGACTGTGCTGCCTACTTCACTGGAGGCAGAGCGTGCTTTCTCAGCGGCTGGCGTACTCTGCACGAAGTACGCTCTCGCCTGGACAACCGCACGTTGGACATGTTATGCTTTCTATGCTTTTATTACCGCAACTAACTAGATCAGGGGTGCCCACAGTTTTTCGGCTTGCGAAATGTCTACCTACATTAAAAAGTATATTATATATATATATATATATATATATATATATATATATATATATATAAAATATATATATACTGAGTATACTTTATACATAAAATATATGTTGTCGTACCTTGCATAACTGAATAACCCTTATGGCACAATAACAATTCAATACATTTATGGACACTTTTGGACTTAATAATCTTCATGTGGGAAAAGGCTGACTCGCATAAATAAGTACAGCCGAATAATGCAGTCAAGGAGCTTTTGAATTCAGCCGAGTGAAAAATGACGGCTGTCCGATTAACTGCGATTTTAGTTCCCTCTCCTTTTTCTTTCTCAGATCGCTTTTCAGAAGGAAGTCAGTTTCGTAGTTTTTATGAACAGTTCGAAAGTGCCTTTCCACATTTTCCTTTTTTGGTATAGCAATAATAGATTGACAGATCAGACTAACACACTTCGATTGTGACATTGTGAGAAAAAAAATCCTCTTTTAATTCCACATCCAGCCCATACCCTCCCCAAACATTTTTTTTTAATCCCTTCTTTAGTCGATATGAATTAAGAAGGCTAACTAGATCTCAGCCGGAATTTTGCAGTAGCTCGCCCGTTTGATCGTGCATGCAGTGTGTTAGAAGAAAAGAGATCTCAGACTGGCCGCCCTGTATGTCAAACAAGTGGCAAATGCCATAGGGAGGATATATGATAGACTAACGTTTAAAAAAATTTTTTTGGAATACAACGCAATCTACCTGCACTACCTTTGCGATCTACTGGTCGATCGTGATCGACGCATTGGCCACCCCTGAACTAGATACATGTACTTATATGACAGCATGAACTGCTTGTAGATAAGGTTAGTCTTTTATTGGTGTCAACATATTGCAGTAGTTTTATTAAAAATAAGTGTCAGTCGTTCTAAAACCGTTCACATGTGAGATGCCCGTGCACGGTGTCATCCCCGGGAGCCAGGGATTCCCGGGAATGACATGCAGGACTCCCGAATTCCTGAGAATGGATAAACCCATCCGGGAATGGATTCCCTAGTAGAGGGGATGTAAGTACTCAGCACTTTGTTGTTCAAATTTCCCATAAATTTTGTTAAGTTTGTCAGGCAGGGATGAACACGAGTGAGCAATTTGAGATGTCTTTTTGTACTTAGTAACAGACTGAAAGGTTTCTCCATACAGAGGAGTTATTGTTTGCAGAAAACTGAAGCTCCAGTTTATTTTTGCGCTTCCATTTAGTATATCTGATCGCATTGTTTAGACTATTCTTGGCCAGTCTATAAGCGTCCTTATCACAAGGTTTATGGGGTCTATCTATTACCTGACGAAGATGCCCTAGATCGTTGTTAAACTATTGCATTCCATTGTTATAAATCCCAATAGATTTGCTGGGAATGCAAACCTCTTCAGAAAAGCTGTGTAGGAGGCACACAAGATGGATGGACATTCTGGCCAGGAACCAAGAAGATCCATTACTCGGACAGGAGACCCCAAGGGCACATAAAGGTGTATCAGACCAGAGAGTGAAGGGGGTCGCATCTGGAATAAGCGGCCTTAATGGATGAACAGACATTCCAACCAGAACTAATGGTTCCTTACGAGAGCAGGAAGCCCCAAATAAAGGGACAGGTGTCCCATCTGGACATGGGCTTAATACCTTCCCTGGCCATGAGAAAAGAAGGAGACAGGGAAGGACTGTCCTCTGGGGAATGTTTAATCCCCCCAGGCATTAGATGGCAGCAGCCCTCCAAATCGGCGCACATTTAGAAACCAGCAGGGATTGCCGGGGGTTGTAGACCAGCAGCACAGCCCTGTTGGGGTCTGTGGGTGTCACAAGGGGGCGCTGCAGGGAGATGGGACTTCTGATGAGCTGGAAGTAATTTCATCGAGCAGTGGCCTTGGCACCGGAAGTACTCCGGGTCCTCAGTAAAAGGGACTGCACTCCCTTATCCAGGTGAGTCGGAGCTGGGATGAAGGAAGACAACACTTGACTGGAGGAGGGCAGTTAAGTGGTGAGAGGAGAGGAATTGTGTGGTGAATTTGAGAGAAAAACATATGATTAGTGCTTCTATTGCTTTTGGAGGTATTTTGCAATACAGTACCTCCTTGAACCCAGGACTGTGCTGTTGTGTTCGTGTTGATATTTACAGCAAGCTGATGCCCTGGTTTCCATCACAGCTGATATACAATGTAACAGTGTCAGTCAGATCATGAATGTTTTCACAAACATTTTTAAAAAGTCCCAATCTGTACAGTCTAGACAATCTTGTAATGCTTTAACTGTCTTATCATTCCATGAATGAATAGATTTCACAACGTGGTCAAAATTACCTAGCCGCGCACAAGGTAAAGCTTGGTATGCATACTTTATGGCACAGTAGCAGTGATCCAAAGACTTCCCACCCCTGGTGGGGCATTTAACAAGCTGTTCGTATCTGGGAAGGTTGATGGTTAGGTTTGCATCACCCATCACTATAATTGGGGAGTTTGCATGACTTCTCCAAACTAGTGATGTAATCTGCCAACTGCTGCTGTGCTTCATTCACATTCACATCTGCATCAGGAGGGATGTAAACTCCAAAGAGAATTATTGAAGAAAATTCTTGAGGTGAATAGAATGACTAGTTCCAAATTGCTGGAACAGTGCTTCGATAATATGGAAACACCAGTACACCAATTGTTATTAATGTAGATACAGATTCCACCACCTTTGGACTTGTTGCAATGATGAGCAACTCTATCAGATCTGTAAAACAGAAACCCCGGCGGTTCTAATGTGGAGTCGGGAATTGATGCATTAAGCCATGTCTCCACAAAGCAATATGCTGAAGAGAGAAAATAATCCTTATTTGTTGTGAGAAGAAGATTAAGTTAATCTGTTTTGTTCTTCAGTGATCTGACGTTGGATAAAACAAGACCGGGAAGGGGTGCTCGAAAAGCACGTCTCCTGAACCGCACAAGACACTCTGTATACTTCTCCCTTCTCCGTTTCAGGTGCGAGTTACCTAGATGGGAGTCCAAGTCTGCAATCGGAGGGATCATAAGTGATAAATCTGCATGTAAGTGCCCCTGATTGGCTGAGGATAAATAAAGTCCAATCCCAATAGATAGGAGCTGATCTTGGGTGCAAGTAATCCTTGTATTATTGCAAAAGGCAAAGTTAACAGACAAACACAACAGAGACATAAAAAGCAACCAAACAACTGTGGCTGCCCTGATTGGTGCCATAATAACAACATGTCACACGAAATTGGGTAAAAACCTTCTAAAACAGTGATACAGTGTTGAAAGTAGAACGTTGGAGTTACCTGATTATTAAAGCTCACACACAGCTTGGAGAATCTGATAGGATGAGGGCAGTCTGCTTTCAAGTATACATGCAGCTGGACAGGAACATCTACATGAAAACTAGGAGACAAGAATCTGGCCTTGCACTGAACTGCAAAAGAAACAAAAAAAAAAAAAAAAAAAAAGAGTAGGGTAGGAAAAAACTTTACATAAACACGTGTTAAATCAGAAAGAAAGAAAAAAAACCCTTTAAATTCCATGAGGTATTTAAAAGTGTGATTTTTTAAAAATCAATTACACTCTATGAATGTTTAACTAGGTACAACAGTCTAATAAAAGGTCATCACAACCACAGAATTTATCAAGGTGTACAGTTTATTACAATGATGAAGGCCCAAATGAAACTCTTGCATATTAGTTAGTGGAAATCATTGAGCAGCATAGTGGTCTAAGCCTGCTGCCTTAGCATTGGGTTCAAACCCCGGGCCTGGGTACTGCCAGAGATAAATTTATAAATTCTCCTCAGATCTGCCAAGGTTTTTGCCCATGGGTTCTAGCTTTGCTGCTAAATGGTCAGTCAAAAATGGCTCAATGTGAGTGAGACTATGTGTGTGTTCATAAGAGTATACACTGTGATAGAAAGGCTCCCCATTCAACAGTGATTTCCACTTTTTTACCCAGTGCTGTCAAGATTGGTATAGTGTGCCTATAACTCTGAACAGGATAGGCAAGTAGAAAATGGATCTCATACCACAGATGTTTACTTAGAATTACATCTGGTGACTGCTGAATCCTAAATTAGTTTTCATGTTCCTAGAATCATGATAAAACATCCCAGCCTTTAGTTCATATAGTAATATTCTACTGAAAATATCCATTAACAAATGAGTACAATGATGCCATGATGAACAACACCCACCAAAGAATGTTAGTGGCTGGATAGTTTCTGGGTAGTGACTAATTCTTAAGACATCAGTGACACTGGTAGATATGAAACATTAAGTAGGATTATTAATATAACACTTCTAGCATGTGTTGTGCCCACTACCATGCTCTGAATTGCGCATGCACACGCACACACACACCCCTTCCTACTGGTATCATCCTTCCACATACCAATCATTTAATTTTCTGCTTTTGCTTAAAGCTTAGAGATGCAATGGTAAAGACAAGTGTGAAAAACAGAGTTGCTAACCTCCCTTGCAGGTAAGTGTATTCCTACATTAACGTCACCTGATGCAACATTATCAAAGTTAAAAAGAGAAAAGGTTAAGCAGTTCCATTCAAACGATAAAACTGCTTCATCAATATAATTATTCAACATCCACTGTGCTTTTTTTCGAAAAACTATGCAAATATAGGGTAATCCAATCTGTTTTCAGAGTAATTTCAATTAGATGTTATATGTTTGAGGAGCATTTTATATAGCTGCACAAATTAATGGAAGAAAATCATCAGAATCAATGCAGATTATACAGAAACAGACCTGCCATTCTTTAGAATAAAAATGTATGGTATATAAAAACATTTAAATGAAAAATAATATAAAAACTGAACACTAACATTACCCTAAAACTAATATATAATAAAAACATATATAATAAAACAAACAAATGCTGAGAGAATAACAATTAAAAACATTCAATCTAAAGTGTCTCAAACATCAAACTGATAATTACCATTATTACTCAAAATTAATTATATTTAACCAATAGTACCCATTTTTATCTAAATAATACATTTCTAGTATAATAGTTTATTTCTTAAATTCTAAAATGGTTATTGATTGTGACTACTTACCAAAAGGCACATAGTCCTGCACTTCAATTATAAAGTCATTGCTGCCAGCAAGTGATACACGATCAGCCCAGAGGTTCTGTGCAGTTTTTACAGCAGCTGGGTCACATTCTGGTTCAGTGTCAGGACACTCATTCTGCAGGTGCAAATAACACCACAAATATACATTTTGTATTTATGATTGCTAATTTTAGAACAGCTTAATTTTTTTAACCGACAGTAAAGTTTTACAGATTTTATTTGCATTTTACAAACATCAACATGAGTTGCCCAATTGTTATAAAATATTGCCATGGAAAAACATGAAACAGTGATGGATTTTCCAAAACAGCCCAGAACAATGTGAAACCAGGCTAAGCCAGGCACCCATTCTATTTCTATTAACCTTTCCCACCAAATGTTTGTGGAGCTAACCATGACATTTTCTGGTTTGTTTGATTCTCACTCAGTATGCGGAATGTGCTCTTACGTTAAAACTCCTTCAAAAATGGGTATGATAACCAAGATGTCACTGATTAGTTTCGGTCTGAGTTGTGAACAGTGTTGTTCCAAACACCATTTTTCCCTTTAAGTTTTGGGAATTTTTTTTTTTTTTGAGAAAAATGGTATTATAATTTCAGTGAACCACTGATGAAGTAAAGCATTTGTTGATGCTGGTCCTAATGACAGTAGTTATGTCTGTAAACTCTGATCAGTAAAAATTAACCGTACAGATAAATACTAAATACATTTGAAAAAAATGGATAATCTGTACCCTGGAAAGATGAGATGAGAAAATAAAGCATATTAAAAACAAAAAAGCAAAAAGAATATTTAACACGTCCTGCAGTGGGTTGGCGCCCTGCCCGGGATTGGTTCCTGCCTTGCGCCCTGTGTTGGCTGGGATTGGCTCCAGCAGACCCCTGTGACCCTGTGTTCGGGTTCAACGGGTTGGAAAATGGATGGATGGAATATTTAAACACATATAAGGATTTGTCATTTTCTATTTGGAAAATATTTTAAAATTAGGCAATTAAAATTTGCATTATCAATGTAAAAGTAATACTTCTTTTAGAAATAATATTAGTTATGTTTTCCTTGGGTGCTCTGGTTTTCTCCCACAATCCAAAGACATGCAAGTTAGATGGATTGGTGGTACTAAATTGTCCCTAGTTGTGTGCATGTGAGTTTGCCCTGCGTTGGACTGGCATCCAGTCCAGGGTTTGTTTCTGTCTTATGCCCTGCCTCGGCAACACTGTTCAGGATTAAGCAGGTTAGAAAATGATTGTCTGACTAGTAATGTAAAAATTCCAGGAAGCACGCAATCAGTCTTGTTCCAATTCCAGCAGGCTAATGAAAAAGCCATATAGGAAGAGAGCTTCCATATAATTTAAGGATGATAAACAGATACCCTTTCAGTTGGATGACTACTTAATGAAATTCAAAAGGACAGTGGCTTGAGGTGAACACTACTTTCAAAAACCACCAGATAGCAGCAGCTAAAACACAAACAAAATAAATGGGGTCATATAGGCTCTAGTCGGAGGCCAAAAAAAAAATAAAATAAAAAAAAAGTGAATAAGTTAATATAAGACCCTTAAATATACATTTTTGCAATTTCATATGTATAGTATATACTATATTTATTTTTGCCTTCATAAAATTATAATAGACCAAAAGTTTTATTATACCTGAAATAAAACATATAAAAAAGTGACTTACCATTAACACTTTGATAAGGTTCTTTTCAATTCGTGATTTCTGATCTTCTTTAAGTGTGGAAGCTGATTAATTTGTTAACAAAAGAAAACACAGTAAAAGTGAATTCAAACTGTAAGTTCAGTTTGCACAGCAACAATCCCTGGTAGTAAATATAATCTACAAAATTAAGCAAAACAAATTACTAATAACTCAAATTCAACAGAATCAATAATATATAAAAACATTCAGTAAAACATTTAAAGGCAAAAACCACACACCCATACATAAAGATACTAAAAATTGACAGAACAGAAAATAATTCTATGGTCCAGACAGACAGTTAAGACCTTTAACAGATGGTATGTACCTGTACTGCATTTTCCAATTAAAATGTAACAAATATTTTAATACAGAACAAATAAAATCTTCTTATATCTGAATGGGTCATGCTTTTTATATGTACAGGATTTTACTAAGAAATAGCTTTAGCATGATTAAGACATGATAATTGACCAGAAGAATGTACTTTTTACCAAATATTAACAATAAATATCTTTAGATATCCTTTAAAAAATGTTGAAATAATTTTTGAAGTAATACATTCACTTGAAAAAAGACTTATATACAGTAAATGTGATGGAAAGGCCAGTTAACTGGAGGATTGTAGGTACAAAAGTATGGTACAAGGGAAATATAAGACCCTTAGAGACAGATACAATTACCTGAAGAGAAAATCTATGCTATAATCAGCCCAGGATGAACAACATCATACATGTACAGATTAACACACAAGGGCTGTACAAAGGAGCATCCCAGAACTACAGAATGAAATGTTTCCTTAGTAAGAACGTATAATGCTCCCACAGGATGTTAGATGGCAGGCAATACAGCAGTTGCCATGAAATCCTTGCTGTTTTTATAGAAAGGGAGAGAGACCACAGAGAATTGGGAGAGATGCTTGCAAAAAGATTTGCAGGCCGATAGAAGACATCACATGGTTTCTGGTTGGGAGATTAGAATCAGATTTTTTTAAGGTTTGAAACCCCATGGATGATATAAAGTGGATACTGTAAATGCAGGACTGCCCGACCCTGTGAGTAATTTGAGAACTTGGTAAGAAGCAACCTTGGGTCCTATTTTAATGCCCCTTTGAGCAAACAACCCACTCTTGCTTATATATGATTACTAAAGGGCAGGACATCTAAATGTTTATGGAAATTTTTAAGTAACAATTGCATACTTCTAATTAGAAATATTAATGTGCACAAACATGCTTTAAAGTCTATGCATTTTAATCACAAATACTCCATACAGGGCTCGCAAAAGTTCAAAATCCCTGGTAGCCCTTCGGGCAGGCACTCTTCAGTTTTTGGTAGCCCAAAATAAATTTAAGTAGCCCGAATAAAAAAAGATTATTTTTAATGTATAATATTGTAAAGGAAACAAAACATCAATCAAAAAATTGTTAAAACACAAATTACAACAACTGTATAAAAATTACAATCATCAACTCAAATATTTGGTTCTAATTGAACAGAAATTTCTATGAACTTGTAAGAACTGTGTAGAACATGAATCAGTCTGTGTCAGATTCTGAATCTGAAATTTCCACTGAAGTCACGGATGAGAAAATGCCACTCGACGTTGAGGGCATAGCATCTCCTCCATCAGCTTTCTCTTCCTGTGCATCGGCCTCCATTTCACTGCTCTTTGTTCTTGTCGGAGTTTTATGATCCAGGTGTCTTGAACCTTTTCCAGAAAACATCCAGAAACGAATTGACTTGTCAGGTCAAAAACATTCAACTGTTTCCCCATTAATGGAGAGTTGCATGCAGTCATTCAGTGTTTCAGGGTGTAGAGAGGTACGATGTGTTGTCTTCACTCGGTTCATGCAAGAAAATCCTCTCACACAGATGGCTGTTGATGGACTAAGTGTCAGCATTAATTTCACCAGCAACAAGATATGAGAGAGGTGTTCTGAATTCTCAGAGAGGAGATCTCTGTACAAGCAATCAACTACCTTGCTACCCCGGTGTTCTGCAAGCCACATTTTTAGAACCATCCATTCTTGTGGAATTTTCTCTTTCTCTTCCTCATCTAGCAAACTGGCAAAATGTGTGACAAGATAATCCACCTCTTGATTCCCATAATTTGCCAGCTCTTCTCTGGGGTAGGGAAGAGTGGAAGGGTCTAAAACCTTGAAACAAGAGAGAGGCTTTTCACGCAGATTTTTAAATCTGTTGTCCATATACTTGACTGAGTTGTCAATAATCTTCTGAATCTCTGCACCAAAGGTGTCTTTGTCTGTACCCTCACCTCTTCTAGCAAGTCGCTGACTTTTTGTGAGCTGAATTCCACAGTAGCAAATGCTACCATCCTCGTTCGCTGTGAACTTTGTGTCCAAGGTTTTCTGGTATTCTCCTGGTTTTGTTTTTAGGCTGAGTAAGCGTGATGTGGTGCTCTCAACTAACTGATTTGTTTGTGTGATGTTTAGGTTATCATGGTAAGATGGTACTGTAGTCCACCATGAAATGCAGGAAGCGAACAAATTTCTCAGTCTTCATCTCCTGCACCACCCCCTTAGCTTTGGCTGCATCCTCGGACTTGACATCACTTCCTCCTGCCATGTTCTCCATATGAACAACAGTGGGAGTGTAATTTTTTTCCACAGCCTTCAGACATCTCAGCCGGCTTGGAAGCCACCGTGTGCTCTTCAGGCCACTGAAATGTGCCAGTTTCTCATTTAGCAGTTCACTTATTTCTGTCAGTTCTCTTCGCTTCTTTGGGGAATAGTAGTACATCTTAAAGATGGTTTTCAGTGTATCTTCAAATTTCACCAGGTACTCACAGCCTTTCACACTATCCAGCATGACTAGCTCTAACTTGTGTGCCACACAGTGGATTGTTATGATGTGGGGTATCCTCTGTTTCAGTCTCCCAGCTACTCCTGTTTTCTCACCCATCATCACTGCAGCACCATCAAAATTTGCACACACTACTTTCTTTTTCCATGTGTCTTCTCTGATACCCATGGTGTTCACTGCTTCATCAATAGCCTCTAAAATACCTGCAGCATTTGCACTCTTGACTGGCTGACATTTGATCATGTATGTGGATATGTCACCATTATCTCTCACATACCTGACATGAACCAACTCCTGTTCTATTATACCAGTGTCTGTACTGCCATCTGCAAGAATGGATAAGAACCTGCTTTCTTGAATTTCCTTTTCAATCTGGTCTCTTGAAATTTGTGCTATTGCTCCAATAAACTCTCTGCAAGCATGGTCATTGAGGTAAGTGGAACCAAGATCTAGGCCATTTGCTTTTTGAAGTTTGCAAAGACTGCTAAATTTTGCCAATGGTAGTTCACTCTTTGCAACATAGTACGCTGTTCTAAACAGCTTTTTCAGGACTTCTTGTTGTGCTTGGTTTATTTTTAGTATGGTTTTTGCAATTGGTGTTTGTTCTGGGAAAGATGCTGCAGACTGAGCACCAATGCATTTCTTGTGATGCAGAGATTTCTCATGGGTTTTGATAGGGTCTTTCCTAAAATTACTGGTCCCAGTAACAAAGGCACTTGTCGAGTCAGAAACTGAGGGAAACTCACGACACACCCAGCAGAACATTATGTTATTTAGCTTATCATATTCCAGCCACAGAAATTCTTTTGTCCATGAAACCAAAAAGCTGCGCTTTCTTTTTGCCTCATAGTCTGATTTGTCATAACTTTTCCGCTTTGTGGTAGGCTTTTGTTTGGCTGTCCCTTCTTCACCCTGACCTGTCTTCTTTGGCTCAGCAGAACTAAAATACCTGCGTAAATCCATCTATTTTTACACACGCACACACAATGGTCAGCGATTTTTTAAATTCTCTGCGCAATCAACCTCTATCACATGTTTAGGCTTGCTGTGGGAGATTTCACTTCTCACGTTTGAATAGTAAGCCAATGAGTGATAAGACGATGTCAGAGGAATTGGCGCGCAATCAATCCATCACTGACCAATCAGTACTGCCGCTTTCTACACACAGTTCGTACGATCGCAAAGTGAAAGTAAAAAAACAAGCGCGAATTCAAACGCGATTTCAATATTTCACATATTGACAGTGGCTCATCGATGCCTGTAAATGACATAATTACCCAGCTACATTTGCGAAAGAATGCAAAAGCATTGCCATATATTTTTCCTTCCTATGATAGCCCGACGGGCAGGGCTGAGATAGATTTTGGTAGCCCGACTGGAAGACACAATAGCCCTGGGACGTCGGGCTAGCAATTTTGTGAGCCCTGCCATATAAAATACATGTTCCACTTTCAAAATCTACTCTGTGTAAAAATGCGCACACTCTGGGCATATTATATATGCATTTTTGTCTCTTGTTTGAAGCATAAAGACTGATGTGTAAAAATATGTAAGAGATGGTGAAAAAAGAAAACTATTTTCAGCACCTCAATTTAAATAATGCTGTAACATATTTTAATAACATAGGCAAACATCAGAATTCAAGGACGTCAAAACTGTTAATACCTACTGTAATCACAAACTGCTGCTAAAGTTTACAAATAAATAAAAAGCCCCAAAAAAGAAACACTTTGTAATAACCTTCATTAGTAAAGCATTATGTAATGTTTAACAGATCATGAGTTCATGTTCATTCAAATAGTTATAAATGTCATTAAATGATAATTCATGCCTTAGCTAATGTATTATGTATTATAATGGAGTAATGGGCAGACTACCTCATGACATTTCAAGACAATACAACTAAGGATTAACTGCAAATTTCTTTGTCCTGATTGACTAGGAATTAACTTGTTCATTTTTAAACCAACATATTCTGTACATTTGATAAAAATTTCTTTTGCCTATTTTCGAAGTAATAGTATTTTATAGACTATTAAAGTTTGAGCTAACATTATATGATAAATACTACTTATGATTAATTAATAATGATAATTTTGCGTTTTACATTTGTGTATGGATGTATTTCTTTGTCAGTATAAATGTTAAAATATTTTCAGGAAAAATAAAACATTGAAAGATTTTTTTTAATTGTATTTGCTGCTCCTTGTCATTTTGATAAATTGAAAAAAATATTTAAGATTGAGAAAAAGTTGTTATTATGGCAATAAACATGTTGTTTTGAGTCAAATTTGTATCCTGACAATTTCTCTTACAAAGATAAAACTAAACTGCTCAGCAAACTACATTGATTTCTTAAGCAAGCAGTAGTCCTGGTCATGTTGAAGCCCAGTGCCCAATAATGTACTAATTACCCATTTACACACATTTATAATGCATGAATAATTGTAACATTAGATTAGGTACTACAAAAACCTACACAATTAATGAATAAATGGTTTATAAACATATAAAAACTTGTATAATGCATGAAGAGTTTCAATTTTAGTTTGTGTACTGCAAAAACATTTACAGCTAATGAATAAATGATTTAAAAACAAGTGTGAAAGCCGGCAAAAATTCTTGCACTGTTATAAGCAGGCCAGAACATGAAATAACCAGTTTTATAGACTGTACAACTCATGATAAATGATATCATGAGTTGTATCTCGCTTATGATAAATAAAACATGTTTAACTGATATTTAAAGATATTTGTCACTAATCAGCTCGACATTGGTGCAAGCAGTCTCAACCTGAGTAATGTGCTAGCAAATGGTAAAAAATGCCTTACTAAGGATTTGTTAAATAATTAGTACATGTTTAAAAATACACTACCTAATGTATGAATTATCATTTAATGACATTTATAACTACTTGAATGGACATGAACTCATGATCAGTTAAACATTACACAATTCCTGCTAATGCTTTATTAATGAAAGTTATTATAAAAAGTATTACCAAAAAAGAAAAAAACATAACATAAAAGATAAAAAGATAAAAACAATCTCCCTACTCACCACAAATGCCTCTGGACTCTGGAGGAGAAAGCTGTTAATTTATTTTAGTGTAATATGGTCTATATACTGCATACATATCAGATTAGGTTAAAAACAAAAAATAAAAAATCATCAAGCACAATAATAACTACACTCTAAGAAATACCATACCCCTTCCAATGAGTTCCAGTGAGTATGTAATATAGTCTTTAACTTGTCCCATTAAGTAAGAACACTTTAGAGCTGTTGCCAAGATAGAAGTCAGCAGTGTCCACCAACGTTCTGTGCGATAATCACACATCACATAATCGAGCAATCTAAAAGAACATGTTGAAAATTACATGTCACTTAAAATAAAAAAATGGTAATCCACATAAAAGGAGCCTAAATCTATAGAATGTATTTTTTCAATTTAAATTCTTTATAATAATGATCTGTTATCAATACTTCCATCTGTAAAATTCAGCTTTTATTTTTATTACTGTTAGTACCAAATAGTTAAAGTATAACCATAAACAATGCTGTAAATATGATAACATTATCCACAAATTAGTTATGGGGAGACAAAGTCTATGAACCATCACAAGGTGTACTATATAATGAACAAGACAAGAAAAAAGGGTATTCTTATAAAAAGTTCCTATAGACATTGTGAGATAGAAATTATTTGATAACCAACTACAAATTTATATGAACTTTTAGCTTTACTGTAATTGTTCAAACAGATTTCAAAAATCACAAACAAATCTATGGTCAATATTGTCTTTGTATTTAATAGGACTAGAGACTACAATCCTGCTTTTTGCAATGTAAACAGAATGCCAAAACCACAGCACACTTAAAATTTCTACAGATTATGTCAGAGATGTATTCCAGGTTTGCTGGAAGGCAGTTTCATTTATACAGTGATTATGAATTTATGCCCATAAAAAATTGACATTTACCAATTTGAATGAGTTTAAAGAGTACAACCAAAGCCTTCAATAGCTTCTGAACTCGTATATGTAACTTAAACATCTAGCAAAGCCACATTTTTACTAAATTAATTAAACGAATCAGTCTAGAAACAGACAGGACTACCATGCACAAGCCAAAATTACATTTTCGGGGTATTTGGGGGCATAAATATTGAACAAATTAAAAAGGAAATTCAGTTAAAATATTTATTGCTACAAATGCCTTCCTCAGCAGACTGAAGTCAGAGTGCTAAATAAAACTGTCAACCTCTATGCTCTTGACAATATTTATTTTGAAATCTAATTTCTCAGATAAGATCTCACTCAAACTTTAGAAGAAGCATAAAAGTAAAAACGTTGATCTTGCTTATTACTGTTCAGCTTTTCATTTACAATATTCTGTGCTTCTCTGATTGTATCACTATCATAAAATTTGTAACTATTAATACCTTGTGTACTATAACACTTATAAAGTTTGAATATATGTGTCTGAATAGAAAATACACACACACACACAATGAATAGTTTGTATTTTAAAACCTCTCAATTTGTTTGTTTTCTTCAAGGAAGAATATTGTGTCACCTCAACATGTTTTCTAAATATGCTGACTCAATCTCTGGATGCATGCAGATTCAAGATGCAAGTACAAGTTATTTAAAGTATTAAAAGTAAAGTTTACTAGATGCGTCACTCAGCTTTGCCTGGGAAATTTCATATTACAATGAGCCTTAGTTATAGTGGTGTAGGTTAACTGGGGGTATAAGAAGTATGTAATTAACTAAATATTTTTCTATATAAAAGATCTATACGTTTTTTTGTTTGTTTTTTTTTTTTTTTTGTTTTAAACCAAGAGTTAATATTATTGGCAGGCAGTGTGGTGTAATCGTTGAGGCCTTTGGAATTACCAGCACCATGTCTGGGGGCTAAAGGTAGACAGAACAAATTGACGCCCAGGAGGACCTTGGCATTGAGTGGCGGAAGTCGGGTGGAAGAGAGACGGAGCTGGAGAGAGGACTGGAGGCGGCCAGAAAGGCTAAAAGACTGTGTGCCCTGGACATTGGGGGAATGGTGCTGGAGGCACTGGGAAGTGCACTAACTGTAAATATTGTAAATAAACGTGTGTGTTGGGTGAAACAACGATGTCCGTCTGTCTGTGTCCGGGTTCAAGTTCACAATAACCATGATGAGAGCTAGAAAGACAGAAAACACTGCCAGTATGCATCTAAAATCTAAAGCAAAAAAATTGAGAAGTACTAGCCTACTTCAGCACCGATGAAAAGAACTTCGGAGAACAAGACATTGGGCCAACCAAAGAGTGCAGACACGCATATAAACATAAATGATTTTGGAGGTTGGGGTCCCCTTTTAAAGTCCATATATGCAAATGTATACTACTATGGAGTAGCTTGTGGGGAACCTGTTAAGTTTAAACTAATGTTGTTGGCCCAGGGGTGCTTCTAGGATTTGCAGGTATCAAGGTCTGTATGTATGTATGTAAGTTAGCATAATATTAATAAATACTGACACATAAAATAATGTTTCACAAATAAAGAGATATGGGTCAGCTATTTTTTTCTATAAAAAATTTAAATTAAAAAAATAAATAAATAAACTGTCTCACAGCAATTCCAACTTACTCTTCTTTCTTCAAGACTTAACTCCTTAGGCCAGTCAGGAAAATGTTCACCACACCTCTTTAATTTTTAATCCATAACAAAGTATGCATTATTCATATTCAATTATTTATATTGCAAAAAATGATGAGAGGATAGTTTAACATTTGATATTCTTGCCCTCATTGCCCCAGTTGCTTTACAGTTAACGCAATTGTTCCTCTTGCTTGCTTTAAAGATTTTCTACATAAATTTTCTATATTGCTCACTAGTGGGTGTGTGTGTGTGCATGGTAAGCCCTGTTAATACTGTACTTGATAACATCCACCCTGGTTGCGAGGGATGGAAGGCAAAAATGACATCAGAAACAGTGACACATGACCTCGTTAATGGATTGCGTCTGATATCTCTGCAGCCCGAAACCCCCACTCTAGAGTTCCAAATATGTGTTGCTGACTCAAATGGGCGCCAATAGTTTAGTTGCAGACCCATAGAGCTCTGTTTGGTTAAATTATGGTTAAGATAAGGGTTGTGGAAGGGATATCTGACTTAAATAATGATGATTGTCCGTTATGCAAACTCCAGGTATTTGGAGTTCCAATGTGGAGGCTCCTCACTGCAGAGGTGTATATTTGGCCAGGTTTTTTCCACGTGATGTACACAGAATTTTTTCTAACTACAATACATTGCAATGTGAAAGCAGTGCCATGTACCCAAAATAGTGAATTCTGAAGGAGAGGTTGGTTATGTGGATGCCAGAAAGACGTACAAAAGTAGTTTTACTTTTATATTTGTATGATAATTGTAGTGCACCTGTTCATGTCAGGCATTTACAAGAATATTATATTCACCCTACCTTTGACGCTTTTGGTTAATAGTTCTGATAGACCACTGTCGCCTTTTTCACCCTTAAAGCTAGTAATATCCGGCACATCTCTTCTTGCATCAGAAGAGTCTTGTATCCTCTGCTGTGAAATTGTTAGTTTTGTGACACGGACCAAACACTGTCACCTACTAACTAGGGAATATCAATGTATTGTTTGAATGGTTCAAGTACTAGTATAAACGCATTTTGGTCGCTGACAGAGCACCCACTTTGCATTGTGGTCTGTGTACAGGCTTTACGAGGAAAGTATAAAAAAAGGCAGTCTGGTGTACTATAAAGTGACACCCAAGTTAAAATTGTACTTGAAGAATTTGGTTTTTATTAATTTGTGTTTAATTAGGAAAATACTGTATGGACCAAACATCCAAAACAACTGGTAGTCCATTGGGCTTTGTGAGTCTGTAGTTTGTTTGTCCAGAAAAAAGAGTGGTAGTCCCAGGCATCCAGACTACCAATTTATCCACCACTGAGGAACTATCATGTGCAAAGTTTTTTTTTTTATGATGTTAAAAGCATTTTCCATATTGATTACATGCATTAAAAGGACCACATATACAATAAATATTATGCTAAATTACTTTGGAGTTTGTGACAATACGACAAATGGAACAAGGAAAGCTGATGCCTATTCCTCTTCTTCTTCTTCATGATAATGTCCCTTATAACACTTAATGGGAAGCAAAGGCTGGTCAATAAAACTCTGGTTTCAAGGAAATGTCAAAACCCACTCTATACTCCACATCTGGGCACTAGTGCCAACTGTCTGTTTTGTAATCTGAAAACCTACCTCCATGAGAAGCACTATGCCAATAAAAAAAAAAACATGTCATGTCAGCAATCAAAGAGTATTTCCACAATTAACACAACTTTGAGTAGCACAGAAAACTGGAACTTTATAACAATGTTATCTGTGTTCAGGAACACGTGTTGAAAAATAAAATTCTCTTAAAATGTCAGGCTCAAAACCTTTCGAATGCACATCATAGGCAACAACACATTAGACCACATGCAGAAATCAACATGCAGAAGCCAATTAGAATTGGTTTAGAAAATAATAAAAATAGTATTTTAAAAAGTAGGTAATATTTGAAAAAGTGAACATTTTCTCTTTTAAATTGTGCTAGACGACTTTTCCTTGTTCACAGTGTACTGTCAATTGGATAATGTATAGATAAAATTAAGTAATTTTTAGGTGAAATACATGGAATTATTCCTATTTACACAAATCATAACAAGCCCAAATAAAATAGCTAATCATTCACAACCCTATCTGAAAATCAATAGCAAAGCTGTTTGTAATAAGAGCTCAGAAAGCACCTGTGAATGATATAATGTCTAGACAAGTGTAGCAGTGAATACAAATGAAAACAAGGTCATTATGCACTGTCTGCAGATAAATAAATAAATATAAAGGCCCTTAATAAGGAAAAACATCTTTTTCCAATAATTGATATTTTGATAGAATAAAAAAGTAAACATTCAGCAATTATTTTCAAATATTACATGTGTTATTTAACGATACATAAAAGAGATCCTATTAATATTCCAGTTGTCCCATGATAGCCATCTTAAGAATCCAGAAGTTTTGAATGCAAGTTCTCCATATTTTAGAGAGACTGAACTGCACTGGTGACTATTCTGGCATTCACAGCTTACTTCCCATTTGTTTTGACAAAATGATAAAACAGTCTTGTTTTATTTAGCTAACAAATGTTTCCTATAAAGTACATCATTGGCTACATTTATAAATGTTATAGATCAGCTGTTCATTATGTCAGTTACAACACACATATAAACATTTATTCTAATAATATAAATTTCTACTTCACAAAAAGTACTTTTTAATTGTTATTAACTTTGGGACATTTATGATATTACTTTAAACATTTTCTTATTGATTGGCAATAGGTGATACATACAAATATAGAATAATCTACATTAAACAACACCAAAATGAAGATACATACTAAAATTATAATACAGGTCAATGTTGCCAATGAAATGTGACTCAATTTAATGCAATTAATTTTCTATGAATTGCACTTACTTTAACGACTTTGTGTAGTCTTTTGCATGGTAATACTCCTCACCCATCTGTACCACTGGAAAAAAAAATGCTATCTTTAATTATTAAAAATTAAAAAAAAAAAGTTCTATACACAAATATACTTACTTAGATGGCTCTTCATTCTTGGACATTTATATTTTTTAAATTGAGCAACTGCACTGCTTAGAAGTGCAATAATCAGTTCCTGAAATTCAAAAGAAAAAAAGGTATTTTTTTCAGATAATATAAAAATTAAATGCATTTTTGAACTAGCCAGAACTCAAAATCAGTTAATTTTTGTAGTCAATCAGATTTGTGGATTTTTCAACCAGGATTTGACTATATAAATAATCTAAGTATGTACATATTACTGGAATGTTATCCTAACTAAAAAAAATTGTTATGAAAATTTTCATTTATTGACATTTAACCAAAGCAGAGCTTGCTCATCATCACTTTTTCACTTGGCACAAGACATTACACGGCTTGAACATGATTATAAAGTAAAACTCACACCGAAAACATCAATATTGTGAAGATTACTTCAAGGGTTATTAAACATTATGTTTGTAATAACATACAAAATATGATCATTGAAGTAAAAAAAAAAATAAATGGCATTAAAATCAAGATTCAAATCTTGTAGTAGCAACAATGTTACCATTAATGTATGCCATTGAACCAACTTTTGTACTGTCCTGATGTGTTACAAAAATGTAAACTAGGTAATCAGGGTTAAAATGGGCTATAACTCTACATTTCAAATCCAGTTCTTATGTCAGTTAGGCTTGGTTTAGACCAGGCCCTGTTCAGTTCCCAGCCCTAGTAGCAAGCAAGCAAGACGCTTCTCCACTTGCAAAAGGCTTGTCCATCTAGTAGTGGCAGCTGCTGTCTAACAGTTTAAATTTTACTTCAGTATGGTATTAAAACTACTAGTTTATCTCTAAGGCACAACTTGAGGTTCATCTGCTTGCATGTGGTCTTTAGAGCAACAGACACTAACCTCTATTCACTTATGGTAATGGATCTGATTATATCAATTTGCTCTTGTCAAATACAATCAAAAATTCTATAATTTAGTAAATCAACTGCTCAATATATTTAGACAATCTAATAAACTTTTATTTTTAGATTAGGCACAACCTAAAATATATGCTTCTCTTCTAAATACATATAAAAATTATGAATAGGTTTAATAATGATCTTTGGGACACTAGTGGATATAGCGAGCCCTAAAACAGGCAAACTGACTTTGATTTGCTGATCTGTAAATCTGAAGAAAAATGGAAAAAAATGTATATTGCAAAAATGAACATTTTATTGATTCTTTCCATCCAGTTTTGATTTAACACAATTATCATACACAGCTTGTCAGGTTAACAATATTTAATGCCATTACAGTATATGGTAGTTGAGAGACTGCCAGAAATTTTTAAAATTTATTTAGCAATGCAGGTTGTTTTCATATCATTTACACATTAGTCTAGCAAGTAAAGATAGTTATAAAAAAAAATAAAAAACTTGAATTTAAACGTGTTACAGTTAAACAGTTTTTTTTTCCTTTCTGCCTTCTATCCAATGATGCCATGATAGACTTTGGCACTTTAGTGTTCCCAAAGTAGTTCAATGAATGCTTAATTTCTAATTAACTATCTACTAGTCTCTATTCATTCATTATTGATGTTATTGGAATCTTTTTAATATAATTAATTTTGTTTTGTACTTTTCTGGTTATTACGTTATATATTAAATAATCAAGTCTATTTGGTGCCATTTGTATAGTTGTCTCAAAATGTTATGGTTAGGAGTCTTCCTCATTTGGTCTATCCAGAAAACCACTGTATCCTAAGCTCTTTCCACACAATTATTCCAACCAGGATTGTAGCCCACCTTTATTCATTTTACATTTTAAACTGAGGTTATAACGTGAATGGAAGCACCAACAGAATTGCTAACACCCGTTATACAAAGCTGCATGGCATAAAGTCGTCAAATTTCAATTTTGGATAAGACTGTATTTATGCTTATAGTTCATCACTTAGTTTTGAGTACAATTATTTAAAAGTCAAGAAATTGTGACATGCTTTTTGAAAATGTATTGTGCAGTATTCCTTTTAAACTTTGATATCCACTTAATTATAAAATGTATATCCTGGGGTAACAAAGGAAAGCTATACCCTCATGCTGCAGTACTAGTGTATAAGTAATTCTAGCTGCAATTGGTAGTTTAATGGATACGAGTAAAATAAAAATTCTATTATGGAAGAACTCTACCTAATAAAAATACTAATGTGTGGATTGTACGTTGATATGAGTAAAACTTGGTATCAATTTTTACTAACTTTTCAGTAAATCTGTTGTTTTGTTACAATTCTAGAAAACATGAAGCATGGCCTTTGATGGACATGTGAACTTTCTGTGCTGCAAAAACTCTTCATTATTTGGGATACCATGAAGACACAATAGCCTCTCTTTTTATGGGGGCAGAGACAGAGGGCGAAGACAGGAACATTTGCTCCAACCCCAGGATTGTCTGTGTAGAAATTGAAATTGGTCTGAAATCCATGAAAAATTACTTACCAATGTACAAAGAAAGATTGACGGGTTTTGCAATCCTGTCCACTGAATGGAATCTTGCACATTAAGTAAATTTTGAGGATGTCATTATGATTTCCTAAATGCCAAAGCCTGGAGGTGAATTCCATTAAATTTAGTGAGATAGTAAGATAGGACCGATTATTTACTATATTTATTTTTCATGATGTTAAAATGATATTGTGTTGCATTGTGTGTGTTATAAAACAAGAGGTGCTAATATTTTCATTTGACTAAAAAATGTATACAAAAATAAAGTGGTAATGTTTTGCATTTGACTTAAAATGTTATAAAATACATGGTGATAATGTTCTGTTAGAGATGGTGTTGTTAAATGTGAAATACAATGTAAGGCCGAGGAGTGCACAATTAAGACAGATCTTTCCCAAGCCCTGACGTGCTTAACAGCACCCCTGCTTCAAATTAAGTAAGTTGTTCTATGGACATAATCTTGAATGATATCCATTATTTTCAGAGTATGAACTGCATTTAAATTTATTGTTAGCGGATTTTTTTTTTCGTTTTTGCAAACATAAAAATGTATGTTACTTAACAACTTACTGAATGTGGAACATCCCTTTCTTTGAGCTGCAAAGCTAAAATGCCACTTTTTTCTTTTTCTGGGTCAGGAGGATCGATACCTGCAAAATTAAGTGTGTACATCAGTAAAGTAAAAATTCACCTAAAATGTAGAAGTCAACATTAATTTATTCAATAAAGTAAAATGTAAAGAATATTTGTTGATCTATAATACTTTGAAGGAAATGATTAAATATATACACTCACCTAAAGGATTATTAGGAACACCTGTTCAATTTCTCATTAATGCAATTATCTAATCAACCAATCACATGGCAGTTGCTTCAATGCATTTAGGGGTGTGGTCCTGGTCAAGACAATCTCCTGAACTCCAAACTGAATGTCAGAATGGGAAAGAAAGGTGATTTAAGCAATTTTGAGCGTGGCATGGTTGTTGGTGCCAGACAGGCCGGTCTGAGTATTTCACAATCTGCTCAGTTACTGTGATTTTCACGCACAACCATTTCTAGGGTTTACAAAGAATGGTGTGAAAAGGGAAAAACATCCAGTATGCGGCAGTCCTGTGGGCGAAAATGCCTTGTTGATGCTAGAGGTCAGGGGAGAATGGGCCGACTGAGTCAAGCTGATAGAAGAGCAACTTTGACTGAAATAATCACTCGTTACAACCGAGGTATGCAGCAAAGCATTTGTGAAGCCACAACACGCACAACCTTGAGGCGGATAGGCTACAACAGCAGAAGACCCCACCGGGTACCACTCATCTCCACTACAAATAGGGAAAAGAGGCTACAATTTGCACAAGCTCACCAAAATTGGACAGTTGAAGACTGGAAAAATGTTGCCTGGTCTGATGAGTCTCGATTTCTGTTGAGACATTCTAATGGTAGGGTCAGAATTTGGCGTAAACAGAATGAGAACATGGATCCATCATGCCTTGTTACCACTGTGCAGGCTGGTGGTGGTGGTGTAATGGTGTGGGGGATGTTTTCTTGGCACACTTTAGGCTCCTTAGTGCCAATTGGGCATCGTTTAAATGCCACGGGCTACCTGAGCATTGTTTCTGACCATGTCCATCCCTTCATGACCACCATGTACCCATCCTCTGATGGCTACTTCCAGCAGGATAATGCACCATGTCACAAAGCTCGAATCATTTCAAATTGGTTTCTTGAACATGACAATGAGTTCACTGTACTAAAATGGCCCCCACAGTCACCAGATCTCAACCCAATAGAGCATCTTTGGGATGTGGTGGAACGGGAGCTTCGTGCCCTGGATGTGCATCCCACAAATCTCCATCAACTGCAAGATGCTATCCTATCAATATGGGCCAACATTTCTAAAGAATGCTTTCAGCACCTTGTTGAATCAATGCCACGTAGAATTAAGGCAGTTCTGAAGGCGAAAGGGGGTCAAACACCGTATTAGTATGGTGTTCCTAATAATCCTTTAGGAGAGTGTATATTAAAGTAGAAATACTATTCTTTAGAATTTAAGCAAATGAAAAATATATTTTCTGTTGGCTTTAGATTTGTTATTTTTATATTTTAATTAACTACAATAAACTGCAGCAGGTTTATGGGGGCCGAGTCAGAAGAACCTTGTGTAAAGAATCCCATATTTCTGAATTTGTGGTGACAACTTATTGGCCAAGTGTGAATTCAAATTCTGGGAGCAAGAGCTGTAATTAAAAGATTTACTGCCATGCTAATACTATCATATATTACGTAAGAAACTTCATATGTATTTTTTAAAACTCTTATCTCTCAAAACAATATTGTATACATACAGTACATTCTTAAACACTCTTAATCAAAGTCAGGGTTCTGTGCTGAAGGCTGACCAGGCAGCACTAGGCAAAAGGCAGGAAACAGCCTTATAATGTTATAATGTTCCTGAAAACCTTTCTACTTTTGCCAAAACTGAGTCAAGGTTTTGGCCACTAGTTTAAATTTAACATTTTCAAACACAACTAAATCATTTTAGGATCTTCAGAAAGCATATCCCGGCAGTACTGGGTGCAAAACAGGAAAGAGACACCAGTCTACCACTCACCATAATGGCACACACTAACACACTTCTTACAGGGACGATTTACTATCATCAATTAATTTAGCATACAAGTCTTTAAGAATGTGGCGAAGGAAATCGAAACAGAAATGAAGAGAACATGTAAATTGCACAAAGGATTACTTAAGAATTCTATGTCATGCCCCTGGATCTGTGAGGGAACAGTGGTAACCATTCCAATGCATTGCATTAGTACTCCCCTTTTTAGCAATGGAAGATGTCTCTTGCAACAGAGGTTTAAGGCTCCCCAACATGAAGGCCCAAAATTGAAAATGTATTTAAATACAAAAATAATTGAATACAAAAATACAACTATACAGAGCATTCCTTTAATGTTTGAGACAAAGACACAATATTCCTTGATTTACACCCCTGCCATACAGTTTAAAATTACAAATCAATCAATTCCAATGTGTTTAAATTGCACATTGCAGACTTTAAGGGTATTTGCATATTTTGGTTACACCATGTAGAAATAACAACACTTTTTATACATGGTCTCCCAATTTTAGGGCTCCATAATGTTATGGACAATTGGTGTTACAAGTGTTTGTACATAAAATACCTTGGCTTGCTTGCATCTTTGATCCTCATAAGGACAAGAGCTGTGCCAATGAAAGTCAAAGAAGCCATTATGAGGCTGAATAACAAGAATAAGACCTTTAAAGACATCAATAAAACCTTAGGATTACATAAATCAACTGCCAGGAATATCTTTAAGAAGGAAGAACACACTGGTAAGCTTGGTAATAGCTAAGGGATTGGTACGTCAAGGTAAAAACCCCCACTGGTGATAATAGAATAATCCTCACTATGGCAAATAAAAACTTCCAAACATCTGTCTCACAGATCAAAAACAGTTGTCAGGAAGCAGATGGGTATGTATCAGAGAGTATTATCTGCAGAAGACTTCATGAACAGAAATATAGAGGCCACACTGTAACATGCAAACCACTATTTAGCCACAAAAACAGGATGATTAGATTACAGTTTGCAAAAAAGTACTTTAAAAACCTGCAGGATTCTGGAAAACGTGTTGTGGAAAAAAGAAACAAAGATTAACCAGTATCAGAGTGATGGCAAGAGCAAAGGGTGGAGAAGAAAACGAACTGATCAAGATCCAAAGCATACCACCTCACCTGTTAAACACGGTGGTGGGGGTGTTATGGCTTGGGCATGTATGACTGGCACACTTCTCTTCCTTGATGATGTAATTGCTATTGCAGCTGGCAGGTGTACAATGAATTCTGAGATATAAAGAAACATCTTACCTGCACAGGTTCTAGTAAATGCTTCCAAATGTACTGCTAAGGCAACACAAGAGTTTTTCAAAGTTAAACAATGGAAAATTCTTGAATGGTGAAGCCAGTCACCTGATTTGAATACAATCGAGCATGCCTTCCATATGCTGAAGAGAAAACTTTAGGGGACAAGCCCCTGAAACAAGCAGGAGCTGAAGGTGGCTGCATAAGAGTTTTGGCAGAGCATCACCAGAGAAGATATTCAGCACCTGGTGCTATCTATAAATCATAGCCTGTAAACAGTCATTGCATGCAAGGGATATTCAACAAAGTACTAAATATGACTGCTTTACTATACCTACCATTGTTATGTCCCAAATATTATGGTGCCCTAAAATGGGGGCAACCATGTAGAAGAAGTGTTGTCATTTCTACATGGTGTGATCGAAATGTAGGCAAATACCCTTAAAAGTTTAAGTGTGCAATGTGCACTTTAATCATGTCTGAAGTGTTTGATTTAAACTGTGGAGCAGAGGGGTAAATTAAAGAAAAATGTGCCTTTGCCCCAAACATTATAGAGGGTACTGAATATATACATATAAACACACACACACACATATACACACACACTAGGGGGCCGGATACACACTTTTAAGATTTTTTTTTCTTTGAATTGTTGCTATTTCATTAGTTTCACTTTCATTTCAGAACTTCTATAAAAACAATATTTGGAATCTTTCAAGTCCCAATATGCTGAATCTTTTAAATGAGGTCAGTGAGACATGTGTTTAATGACTTTGTACCATAAATCAGGATAGGTTTCTCTGTTTGGAATTTTAGCACATACAAAACGATCTACATCATCAGCAGTTAACTTTTTTTGCAAAGTAACCAATAAATGCATGTGAGGTAAACCACGTTTTTGAAATTCTCTGACTTAAACTTCAAAGCTTTACAATATTTACATACTTCTGATATATCACTTATGTCCATATATTCGATCTCTATTCGCCTTTTTGTTAATTCTCCAAGTAATAATTTCTCTTTTTTTGCGCTAATGCGATGTTTACTTTCTTTGTTTTGACACTGTCATTTTTTTCATATTCTGTATCTTGCTCTGCATGCGTTTCGCCCCTACGCTTTTTTTTTGTGAATCTTTTGAATTCCAGTTTTCATTATTTCTAACCTGCTCTGCATGTGTTTGGCCCCCTTGTTTTTTAACCTCTTTATGACGTTTTACTCCGTTTTCTACTTTGTCTTTTATTTCTGACCTCGCTTTGTCCGGCTTTTTTTCAATGACACCTGGTCCGTGGTGATTATTTCCCCTTTTTTGAGTAATAATTTCCATTTGTTTGCGTTACTGCAATATTTACATTCTTTTTTTTATACTTTCTAATTTTTCTACTTTCATATTCTTTAACTTTCTCTACATGTGTATCGTGCCAGCATTTTTTTTTTTTGAGCCTTTCGAATTCCACTGCTTTCATAATCTCTGCATGTGTATCGTGCCAACGTTTGTGAACGCCTTTATGAAGTTCTACTTTGTTTTTTACTCTCTGTCTTTTAATTCTAAGCCCGATTGGACATGGTTTTTTTCAATTCCACTTGTTCCAGGCTGATAATTACTTTCCTTATTTTCTGAATTTGCACCTTGATTATTCTTTTTTGCTTTTTTTTCTCTTCAACGCTTTTGAGTCTCTTTTCTTCACACTGCTCTTTCTTCTTTGCTTAGTTGTCAACGTTTCGTCTATAACGTATTGTCCTTATACACTTTATATGCGCCGAGCGCCCTGGATCTGTGTGTGCTCAAAGCCTTACACTCACACGACTGAGTGTTTTGCTGTCCGTTGTCTTATTTGATATTGGTTTTAAGTAGGGCATGTCTTGCAAGAATCTCATGTTCTACGTCATCGCGAGACGGTCCTGGGTCAATCTCTTGGCACAAAGTCTCATGTTTAAGGTCCCCACAAGACGCTTCGTGGCCATTCTCTTTTGTCTTGCGGGTGTTTTAAGTGTCTTCCGTGATCTTAATGTGAAGATCAGGTCTCGTCTCCCATCTTTCTCTCCCAGGATTTTTTTTTATAATAGAGAGATATATGTCCTGGGTATGACGCTAAACTGTATCCGGCCCTGTAAGCGGTCGTCCAACTTGCAAGGAAATCATGGGGGTTGGTGGCAGGATTGGCACTTCAGGCACCATAAAAAAACTTCATGCAGCTCTGAGACGACAGACAGGACTCCTTTCTGCTCTCTGCGGGAGTTGATGGATACCTGCAAGGTGACCACTTGCAATGGCGGGGCTGGCTGCGAGGTTTGTGCCAGTACCTATGGGTCTGGCAACCATAGTGGCTCAATGTTCTTTGAGTTTGCAAAAGGTCAGGGGCTGCAGATCGCTGGATCCTGGTTCTAGTACTATGAGTTCCATTGTTTCGGTTACATCCTCATGTGCAGACGCTGGAGGTTCTTACAAAACTACAGGGTCTACAGAAGTGCCCAGTTTGTGAATTCTGACCACAGACTTCTTGTTGCTACTCTGAAGGTCCAGCTTAGATACAGTACAGTAGGCTAACACCTACTAGGAAGATGAGGCTGGACCTGGCAAGATTCCAAGATCAGGCTGTTTCTGACAAGTTTGCAAGCAGTTTGTGTGAGGAACTTACGGATTTGGGTGCTACTGCCAATGCTAAAGAGATGTGTGAGACCTTCTGTGACAAGACCCTGAAGGTTGCTAAGGGTTGTGTTGGTGTTACCAGTGTTTCCAGAAGGTGGTGTTTCATCAAGTTGCAGCACTCGGCTTGATAGCAACTCCGATCTGTACTGGGAACTGAGAAGGATGGCTGAAAGGGCTGTGAGCAACTGACACACCATCTGTGGCCTAGTAACCTATGTAATGCTTACGGAGGAATCAATGCATTACTCACATCCAAATTTGTTTCTTAGACAGTTGCAGTCAGGGTGGCTGATGGAACAGTCTATATGAATGACACTGCAGTTGTGACCCACTGGGCTGGCTACCTTGAGTAGCTGTTTAAAGCTGATCCTCTGGCTAGGATGTTGGATATATCCAATTAGCTGTGAACCACCTAATCTCACCGAGACTGCACAGATGGTGAACCAGCTGAGTATAGGGAAGACTGCAAGGATCTCTGGTATCCGGGGTGAACTTCTCCAGGCTGGTGGTAAGGCTGTCCTCCTGGCATTGCAAGCAATCTTTGCTTCTATTTGGGAGACTCATATCATCTCAACTGACTGGAAGACAGGACTTGTCATCCCTATCTGGAAAGGGAACGATGATTGCCTGGATTGCAGCAACTACAGAGGGATAACACTGCTCTCGGTGCCTGGTAATGTCCTTGCTAGGGTCATCCTCAGTAGGATCTGTGATCACCTGCTCACCTGGATTTATGTCTAAGTATTTTACCATCGACCGCATCCTGGCACTGAGGGTTCTCATGGAGTGTAAATGCGAATACTGGAAGAGATTCTTTGCAGCCTTTGTCGACTTTCGTAAAGCGTTTGACTCAGTTGACCGAGCTGCCCTGTGGGACACCATGAGACTTCGTGGGATCCCCTCAAGGTTGTTAAATGTCACGTCCGCCCTGTACACTGGTACTGTGCAGAGTGGAGGCAGAACTTTTTTGTTTTTCCCAGTTGATTTTGGGGTTCATGCTGCTACTCTGTTCCATGCTTGCATGGACTGTTTGAGTGACAAGGTTGAGGGGTCCAGCAGCTGTGGGGCATTTTTTTATCTAGTTTGCAAGTACTTATTTCTATAAAATCCCACAAATGTGGCTGGCACTGTTCACTTACACGGTCCTCGCAAAATAAACTGAATGAGCTGAGAGCATCTGAACAATACCTCCATGAGTACTGCGAAAGCTGTCTGATGTGTTTTACTGAGACCTGGTTTAAGAATACCGACTCGGACACAGCTGTAGAAGTAGATGGATTTGGTTATGTATGGCAAGACAGAAACCCAGCTTCTGGTAAGCAGTGTTGGGTTGGGTTTGGGGGGGGGGGGGGATTGTGATCTGCCTTTACATTAACAAAAGGTGGTACAATAATATAACTGTACAAGGCCTCATCTGCACAACAAACTACTTACTGTGAGACTTCGCTCATACTGTCTACCATGAGAGTTTAATCAAGTACTTGTGACAGTAGTTTACATACCATTGCATGCTGATCTGGGAGCTCCAGCTGAAACGATACTTAAAACTGTTCAGAAACTAGAAACCAAGTTACCTGACTCTTTCAAACTTCTAACAGGTGATTTAATTTTAGGTAATCTGGAAACAATATTACCACATTACCATCAGTACATGAATACTAGAGGGGACAAAACACTAGACAAGTGTTATGGCAATATCCCTGGTGCCTACATTTTGCATAATAGAGCAGCAAGGTGCATCTGACCGTAAGTAGATGAATAATAACATGTAGTACAAATAGAAACTGAAACAAGAAAACACAGCCATTAGAAAAAACACAAAACTGGTGCAAGGACAGTGTAGATGAACTGCAGGAATGCTCCTCCTGTACTGACTGTGATATGCGGACATCCTCACAGTCAACTAAATGAGGACACTTACACTTTAAGTGAATATATGAAATTCTGTGAGCCTATGATTATTAAGGAAAAAACTGTCAAGGTGTACCCCAACAGTAAGCCAAGGATCACTAAAGAGGTTAAACCATTATTATTTAAAAGACAAGGGGGCTCTGCCCCCTGCTTGTTTCGCTCACCAACCCCCGGGGTGGGCGATATGCGCCAGCCACTTCGCATCTCTGCCACTTGCAAATGTTTGATTTTTACTTTCACCAAACAACCTATCTTTTAATTCTCGCAGATACACCTCTTCTTTGGAAAGAAAAACTACTTTTCCCTGATGGCAACATGGATTAGATGATTTACGAGTCTCCGACTTAAAGCCAAACAATATCTACTGTGGCGGATGGCCGGGGCCCTAGCTCAGCCAGGATGCTTCTTCTTTATATGGTCCGGGGGAACAAGCAGGGACTGAACAGTACCTCCCCTGGGACGCTAGATGGCAGCCCCCATGGGTGGCAGTGGTGCCTCGGATTCCCGCAGGGCTCCATGGGAGATGGAGTTCTCTACAACCCTGTTGGGATCTGGGGGTGTCGCCAAGTGGTGCTGCAGTGGTTCCTGAGCCTGTGTGGGCAGCTATTCCGCCACACCCAGAGGTACAACTGGAAATAGGTCATCAAACACCTGGAGCACTTCCAGGTGGGCTATAAAAGAAGCCAGCAGCCACTACTCCGGGAGCCAGAGTCAGGTGGTAGTGGATGAAGCTTGCTGGAGAGGAATCATAGAGAAAAGAGAAAGACAAAGAGAAAGAGAAGAATAATTGGGTGGGCTTGTGCTTATTTGGGACTGTGTTGTGCCTGTGGGAACAGGGAAGGCGTTGCACACAGGCGAAGAATAGAAAAATAAAACATTTGTTTTATCAGTGCACCTCCTGTGTCTGTCTGTCTGTGCTGGGTTGAGCATTGGTATAGCGGCTTTTTTCGCACTACATACTTCTGTTGTATCACCTATATATTGAATCTCTTTTCACTGTTCAGTTATTTCACCAAGTAATAATTTCCGTTTGTTAGTGCTAATGCGATTTTTACTATCAGTGTTTTTTGAGACTTTCGAATTTTAGTACTTTCATAATCTCTAACCTGCTCTGCGTGTGTATTGCGCCAATGTTTTTGAACCTCTTTACGACATTCTACTTTGTCTTCTACTCTTTGTCTTAAATTTCTGACCATGTCTGGAGCTGAGAGCGCAGGAACTGGGTGAGACAATAGCATACACACAAACGAGAAGTGAGTGGACCACGGGCATGGTTGTAAATGTTTGAGAGGAGGCCGGGATTTGTCAAAATCTCTTGGCAAAAAGTCTCGTCTCGTGGGACCTGAAATTATCTCTCGCAGGAGTTGAAATTATCTCAGAGAATGTCTCGTCTCAGGATTTCCTTTAATAATAGAGAGACAACATGATCATCAAGAAAGTAAGATAGAAGAAAAACTCATTTTACAAAAAATGATTAACATATTAGTTAAACAAAATAAAGATGTATGGGGGGAAAAAACATTCAAGAGGTGGTTTAATGATAGTCCAAAGGAGGTTTGGAAAGGCCTAAAGACAATCACAGTACTGGGTTCCAAAAAAAGTGTGAACTTTCCTGTAGTCAAAGACCAGAAGCTTTTAGCAGATGGAATGTAATAACTTTTTTTACTAGATCTGAAACAAATGATGCAGAAGTAAAGGAGATGTTTTATAAAAATAAGAAATATACTGCTGTGATGGGATTCAGTTAAACTGAAATGAAATAAGGTTTGCGGCAGGTTAAAACAAACAGCACAGTGAGGCCAGACAGCATATCAAGTCAGCTCTTAAAGTCCAGCTTAAGCAGCTCTCTCCAGTTTTTCATTTGCTTTTAAACTGGTCTCGGACATGTGGTATTGTACCTAACCTATGGAAACAATCAATAATGACCTCAGTTTCTAAGGTTTCCAGGCCAAGCTGTTTGAATGACTACAGACCAGTGGCAGTCACCTTTATTCCAATGAAATGCTTCAAACATTTTTGTGAAAAACATTTTAATGACAGAGAGAAAGTCTTTTCAAGATAACAACCAATTTGCATATTGTGCAAACGAAAGTTTTGAAGATGATCTGCATGATATCTTCTATCAAATTTACACTTTTCTTGATCAGCCTGTTTCATAGGTCACAGCACTATTTTTGGATTTTTCTTCACTGTTCAATCACATTCAGCCTCACATACTGATAGAGAAAGTGAACAGTATGAATGTTAATCCATTTATCACATTATGTATTCTGGACCTTCTTTTAAATCGCTCACAGACAGTCAAAGTGCAGGACACTTTTTCAAAAGTAATTAATTCAAACATAAGAAGCCTGTAGTGGCGACATATCATCATTTCTATTTACTCTGTATACAAGTATCCAGAGACAGAACAATGACCACTGCTCCATTATTAAGTACTAGCCGAAGCCCGCCATAGCATACAGTGGTGTAAGAATAGGAACGGAAAATGGTGAGAAAGGAATTCAGAAATCAAGAAGAAATAAATACTTCTTGAAAGACGCACTTGTGAATAGGTGTTTTGGTGGTGACGACAGATAATGAGTCGAAAGATCTAACACTAGAAAAAAACACGTACAACTGACCGTGGCTGAAGACTGGTTGTTAGAAGTATTGTGAAGAGTAAACAGCATGTGGGTATGAAGAAGGCCGTGCTTCTGAAATTCGATTACGTAAATATAATCAATAACAACCTCAAAAAGATGTTGTTTTAGAATGTCTCTAAGTAATTCCTGTAGCTTAATCCAAAAGACTCGTACTACAATATCAGGTCTGTGCTCCGGTTTTTGGGTATCCGACAGTGCATGCAGAATTTCTGGCCAAGCAGGATTACATGTGAAGTGATAACTAAATGAGGCTGTCCGAATTTACGTACTATGGCCATGGCATACTGATAGTTTTGTTGCATGTATCTTGGACTTCCTGGAAATGTGGACAGTATTATGTTCATTTTGTCCACACACAAGTTGTTCTTTTCAGCGTTTGCTTGCAGTACGTCTGACAGTCCTTTGTATTGTTCCACGTGCAAATCTTGTTGATCTAATCTGAGATAGTTGAGACGCACGTCCTCTGTTTTAACATACGCATCTACGACGTACTGTTGGAATAGTTCGCCGTTGGAGTGCAAAATACTAAATGTATTCCTCATTGCTAATCTGTACGCGTAAAATTGGCATTGAGTAAGCCTTCTTTGCTTGGCGGTTCTTTTATCGGGAACATGTTGTAAATCTTTGTGCCAGCCAATGTCTTCGTGAGAGAATAAAGGTGGGTAAACCATAGGATCGCAATTCATATTGAGCGTGGAAATCTGTTTACAGGAGTTGCCTATGGGACAGATGCAAATGCCCCTTTCAGCAGGTGGTTTGCCATCTTCTCCAACGAAAATCGCTGCAACATTGGTGTGACATGTCAGGGCATTGTATCGTCGTAAATCCTGCTTAGGGTTTTCCTCAAAAAGCATTCATACTGATGCTGTTGGATTGGACTGAGCGATTTCATGCATGTGTTTGTATGATTTAGCGAAGGGTTTGATGGTTCTGAGCATGGAATCTAGCTGGAGAAGTAAATTTTCGCTGCATGTAGAATTTGCTTTATTTTATAAGTGTACTTGAGAAGCTTGGCGAGAAATGCCGTGTCGGCTGTGTGTGGGTGGAACCAGTTTTGAAGAGGAGCCGCTGGCAGCATGGGGAGGGGTTTGGAAGAGGACAAATAGGAATCGAGAAATGCCGTGTCAGCTGCGTGTGGGCGGGACCGGTTTTGAGGTGGAAGCAGGACGATGGTCCTAGCTCTGATGGTATGAATCAGGGTTTTGTAGACAAAGGTTTTCCCTGTTCCTGCAGGACCATCTAAGAAGAAGCATGTTTGTCGCAGATGGGAATCGCTGTATGCAGTGTGTAAACATGTGTTTGGTGAGGTGTTGGGGGCGGGCACATGAGCTGGCAGTGCGCATGCCTCGAGAGTGAGGGTGGATGCGGGAAGAGGGTTAGAGTTGGCGGGCGGGGCTCTGTCGTGTGTAATCCATGACGCGGGAGGAGGGTTAGAGTTGGCAGGCGGGGCTCTGTTGTGCGTACCCCATAGTCGGGCGACTTGGTCAATTATACATATAGAAAAGCAGCCGGAACCGAAAAGAACAATGAAAAGTCAACGTGGCTCAGAGGTGCATGTGGACTGTAGCAGAGACAAAAGCGACTGAGGCTCTGTTTGGTGAGGTGTTGCGTGCGGGCACATGAGCAGGCAGCGTGCATGCCTCAAGAGCGAGGGTGGACGCAGGAGGAGGGTTAGAGTTGGCGGACGGGGCTCTGTCGTGGGTATCCCATGGTCGGGCGACTTAGTCAATTATATATACATAGATGCTGATGACACCTGGATCATAGGACATGTATCTGGGGAGGATGCAAACCACTACCTAAATCAAGTGGAGTGTATGATAAACTGGTGCAATAACAACTATCCATCCATCCATCCATTATCTAACCTGCTACAGTTGTGCTTGAAAGTTTGTGAACCCTTTAGAATTTTCTGTATTTCTGCATAAATATGACCTAAAACATCATCAGATTTTCACTCAAGCCCTAAAAGTAGATAAAGAGAAACCAGTTAAACAAATGAGACAAAAATGTTATACTTGGTCATTTATTTATTGAGGAAAATGATCGAATATTACATATTTGTGAGTGGCAAAAGTATGTGAACCTTTGCTTTCAGTATCTGGTGTGACCCCTCCTTTGCAGTAATAGCTGCAACTAAATGTAACTTTTGATCATTTCTGCAAACTGGCTTGGAGGAATTTTAGCCCATTCCTCCCTACAGTACAGCTTCAACTCTGGGATGTTGGTGGGTTTCCTCACATTAACTGCTCGCTTCAGGTCCTTCCACAACATTCGATTGGATTAAGGTCAGGACTTTGACTTGGCCATTCCAAAACATTAACTTTATTCTTTTTTAACCATTCTTTCGTAGAACAACTTGTGTGCTTAGGGTCGTTGTCTTGCTGCATGACCCACCTTCTCTTGATATTCAGTTCATGGACAGATGTCCTGACATTTTCTTTTAGAATTCTCTGATATAATTCAGAATTCATTGTTCCATCAATGAAGGCAAGCCGTCCTGGCCCAGATGCAGCAAAACAGGCCCAAACCATGATACTACCACCACAATGTTTCACAGATGGGATAAGGTTCTTACGCTGGAGTGCAGTGTTTTCCTTTCTCCAAACATAATGCTTTTCATTTAAACCAAAAAGTTCTACTTTGGTCTCATCAGTCCACAAAACATTCTTCCAATAGCCTTCTGGTTTGTCCACGTGATCTTTAGCAAACTGCAGACGAGCAGCAATGTTTTTTTTTGGAGAGCAGTGGCTTTTTCCTTGCAACCCTGCCATGCACACCATTGTTGTTCAGTGTTCTCCTGATGGTGGACTCATGAACATGAACATTCGCCAATGTGAGAGAGGCCTTCAGTTGTTCAGAAGTTACCTTGGGGTCCTTTGTGACCTCACTGACTATTACACGCCTTGCTCTTGGAGTAATCTTTGTTGGTCAACCACTCCTGGGGAGGGTAACAATGGTCTTGAATTTCCTCTATTTGTACACAATCTGTCTGACTGTGGATTGGTGGAGTCCAAACTCTTTAGAGATGGTTTTGTAACCTTTTCCAGCCTGATGAGCATCAACAACTCTTTTTCTGAGGTCCTCAGAAATCTCCTTTGTCCGTGCCATGATACACTTCCACAAACATGTGTTGTGAAGAGCAGACTTTGATAGATCCCTGTTCTTTAAATAACACAGGGTGCCCACTCACACCTGATTGTCATCCCATTGATTGAAAACACCTGATTCTAATTTCACCTTCAAACTAACTGCTATTCCTAGAGGCTCACATACTTTTGCCACTTACACATATGTATTATTCGATCATTTTCCTCAATAAATAAATGACCAAGTATAATATTTTTGTCTCATTTGTTTAACTGGTTTCTCTTTATCTACTTTTAGGACAAGAGTGAAAATCTGATGATGTTTTAGGTCATATTTATGCAGAAATATAGAAAATTCTAAAGGGTTCACAAACTTTCAAGCACAACTGTATATATCCTAACACAGAGTCACGGGGGTCTGCTGGAGCAAATCCCAGCCAACACAGGGCGCAAGGCAGGAACAAACCCCGGGCAGGGCACCAGCCCACGCAGGCAGTAACAACTATCTGGATCTATATGTTAAAAAAAAAAAAAAAAAAAAAAGAAAAAAAAAAAGAAATATATTTGAAATGTATTTGATTTTAAGAGACAGAAGTTTGTATGTTCACCCATTGTTGCTCAAGGAGAGAATGTAGAAATAGTGACTGAATATAAATACTTAGAAACTAACATAGATAACAACCTTAACTGGAACATAAATGCAAAAAAATATTCTCTAGATGCAATCAGTGCTTATTTCTCTTCCATAAACTCAAACTATTTAAAGTAGAAAAAGCTCTCATGTTGTCCTTTTATTGCAGTATGATCAGGTCCGTTACCACTTTCAGTTTCATAGACTAGTTTTAGTAGTCTGACAAACTAAAATTTAAAAAATATACACGATTAAGCAAGTGTGTGTCACAACTAGTGCACATTTGGGTAGTCAACCTGAAATAGAAATTTGTTTAATGTTACCCTTAAATAGACAAAAAAAGTTATGCAGTTTGCCAAGAATTGCAGCACCAAAAAAAAAACAAAACACATTATCTGACACACTATATTTGCTCCACAATTTAACTGAACAGTTAAGTAGTTGTGGCACCGAAAAATAGCTGATAAATCATTAATCTAATACACAAATACCAAAGAATCAGGAGGTACAGTATTCACTTAGTTTGTTATTAATAGTAACAAAATCTTAAATTTTTACTTACTTTGATGCCCCTGTCTCCAAGGCCTTTGGCCATAAAAATCCAGCGTTCCATTAGGTGTTTCCAGTGGATCAGGACTAGGATAACTGACAGATGCCTAGAAAAGCAAATATATCCATAATATGTTACCTGAAACAAGTATGCTTATAAATGCAATTTTTTTTGAAATCATGATGAAAAAGTAAACCAATTACACTCTTCTTGAATATGAGCATAATGGTATACAGTGTTTTTAAACAGTGAGACTAACCACTCTCATATTGGTAGTATTTATAAGAACTGTACTTATAAAGTAATCATTAATATTTGTTCCAGCTGTCAAAACACTACAAATATGCTTGATTTAGACAGTTTATTAGCAGTGCTTCACTGTAAAGTGCAGTTGTCCCATAAAAGGCGATAAACTGTCAGATTCCTGATTAATGCAGCTCATCAAAAAACATCCTTAAAGCTATCACATCATCATTATCAGAAGTCAAGGCCTCCCAAGTAAGTACCTGGAAAACTGCAAATCTGAAGAGATACCAGGGGAAGTGGTATACATACATGTATACAACTGTAAGCATTAGGAATTATTCTGGTTTATTGTAACTATTTGACTATAATTTTTGTGACATACCTCTCATTAAGCATTTCTATTCTTTATCATTAGTTATACAGCAAACAGAGCAAATGATGAGCTTTTTTAACTTTGTACTCGTCCATAGTTTTGACTAATAAAAAGTGTACCAAGCAGAAATAGCAGCCATACCACCTATACTTCAGAATGGGTTATCCACTTGAAGTATGTCCTGTGATCTTTGTGTGGATTCCAATGCCCTGGTACAGAGACGGGGACACAGTGCTGTAAAAACAGTGCTGTCCCTTTCACAACCTCAAAGACAGGAAGATTAGTTTAGCTGGAGTTTTTAAATTAGCTCTGTCCCAGTATTAGTGAATGTGGGTGTGTGCCTTAATGCATCCTGTAACAGACTAGAATCCGGTCTAAGGCGAGTTCCTATCTTGGTAGTTCCTTTGGAACAGGCACTGGCTCCATGTGACTCTGAATTGGGTAAGTAGGTCAGAAAATGAATAAATGGACATTTGTAAATAAATCTATATCATTCAGATAATGAATGGTGTTTTAAATTAGACAGTGA
The DNA here is from genome assembly GCA_026402145.1 of Polypterus bichir lapradei. NCBI lineage: Eukaryota > Metazoa > Chordata > Cladistia > Polypteriformes > Polypteridae > Polypterus > Polypterus bichir. The sequence goes on along the minus strand of JANRMT010062821.1, from coordinate 12,267,683 downwards.
TATAGTTTAATATCAGTTCTCATTTTCTTTTTCAAGAAGACTAAAGCATAAGACATTAAAGTCTCAGATGATTAGTCACCACATCATGATCTCAAAGTATACATTAATCATGTTATATTTTTATTTCTCGTCTCACATCAAAAGGAGGTAAATTATTTGATTTGAAAGAAGAAAGGGATCCCAAATTTAAAGGAAACCATCATGCACAAGCATTTTTAAATAAATGATGCGATTCTCACACACCTGTGCTCAATCTCAGGAACTAAACAACTTATAAACAAGTGTCACACCACTATATTGGCTTCTGTGATTTTGAGAATATTTTAAGAACTTCCAAATATTTATAAGAAAGGATTAGGTTTAAACTTTAAATAGCCAACCAAAACATACAAGTTGTATAGAACGCAAATATAATTTATTTAATATGCAAAAAATGTCATATAATGCTTGTAAAGAAATTGGGTGCTGAATGACTGAATGACAATCTTCACTCAAGGTTATTACAGGTGCATCTCAATAAACAAGAATATCATCGAAAAGTTAATTTATTTTAGAAATTCAATTTAAAAAGTGAAACTCATGTATTATAGAGATTCATTACACACAGAGTGATATATTTCAAGCGTTCATTTCTTTTCATTTTGCTGATTATGGCTTTCAGCTAATGAAAACTCAAAATTCAGTATCTCAGAAAATTAGAATATTATGAAAAAGTTCAATATTGTAGACTCATGGTGTCACACTCCACTCAGCTAATTAACCCAAAACACTTGCAAAGGTATCCTGAGCCTTTATATGGTCTCTCAGTCTGGTTCAGTAGGCCACATAATCATGGGGAAGACTGCTGACTTAATAATTGTCCAGAAGACAGTCATTGACACCATCCACAAGGAGGGGAAGCAACAAAAGGGCATTGATAAAGAAGCTGCCTGTTCACAGAGTGCTGTATCCAAGCATATTAATGGAAAGTTGAGTGGAAGGAAAAAATGTGGCAGAAAAAGGTGCACAAGGAGTGGACTATGGCTGGAGCCAGTGCTACAAGAGCCATCACACGCAAACTTATCCAGGACATGGGCTAAAACTGTTGCATTCCTTGTGTCAAACCACTCCTAAACTAGAGGCAACGTCAGAAGCGTTTATCCTGGGTTAAAGAGAAAACAGACTGGACTGTTGCTCAGTGGTCCAAAGTCCTTTTTTCAGATGAAAGTAAATTTTGCATTTCATTTGGAAATCAAGGTCCCAGAGTCTGGAGGAAGAGTGGAGAGGCACAGAATCCAAGTTGCCTGAGGTCCAGTGTGAATTTTCCACAGTCAGTGATTATTTGGGGAGCCATGTCATCTGCTGACAAGCTTTATGAAGATGCCGATTTCATTTTCCAGCAGGGGTAGGCACCTGTCCACACTGCCAAAAGTACCAATACCTGGTTTAATGACCATGGTGTCACTGTGCTTGACTGGCCAGCAAGCTCACCAGACCTAAACCCCATACAGAATCTGTGGGGTATTGTCAAGAGGAAGACGAGAGACACCAGACCCAACAATGCAGACGAGCTAAAGGCCGCTATCAAAGCACCGTGGGCTTCCATAACAACTCAGCAGTGCCACAGGCTGATCGCTTCCATGCCACGCTGCATTGCTGCAGTAATTCTTGCAAAAAAAGCCCAAACCAAATATTGAGTGCGTACATGTACATACTTTTCAGGAGGCCAACATTTCAGTATTAAAATGTATCTTAGTAATTGGCAATAATGGATACAATGAGGCTATTAGAAATAAACTGGATACATTAGGATTAAAAGTCAAGACGGAGGTAAAAAGCTTAGGGGTAATTGTTGACTGTAATCTGAATTTTAAATCGCATATTAATCAGATCACTAGGACAGCATTTTTTCACTTAAGAAACATAAGTAAAGTTAGACCTCTTATATCACTGAAAGATGCTGAGAAATTAGTCCACGCGTTTGTTTTCAGTCAACTAGATTACTGTAACGCACTCCTCTCAGGACTACCCAAGAAAGACATAAATCGTTTGCAACTAGTGCAGAATGCAGCTGCTAGAATCCTAACTAGGAAAAGAAAATCCGAACACATTTCTCCAGTTCTGATGTCACTACACTGGTTACCTGTGTCATTCAGGATTGACTTTAAAATTCTGCTTTTGGTTTATAAAGCCTTAAATAATCTCGCCCCTTCTTATATATCGGAGTGTCTGACACCTTATATTCCAAATCGTAACCTCAGATCCTCAAATGAGTATCTCCTTAGAATTCCAAGAACAAAACTTAAAAGAAGTGGTGAGGCGGCCTTCTGCTGCTATGCACCTAAAATCTGGAATAGCCTGCCAATAGGAATTCGCCAGGCTAATACAGTAGAGCACTTTAAAACACTGCTGAAAACATATTACTTTAACATGGCCTTTCTATAACTTCAATTTAACTTAATTTAACTTAATCCTGATACTCTATATGTTCAATTTCCTCATAATAACTATTCAGGGTAGCTCTACAATCCATACTAACCCCTACTCTCTTTTCTGTTTCTTTTTCCGGTTTCTTTGTGGTGGT
>JANRMT010062821.1:12209210-12230120 GCA_026402145.1 Polypterus bichir lapradei | reverse complement strand
ATATACACACACACACAATTACATTAACAATCATGTTAACGTTATTTTTAAAATTGTTCCTTTTCTTTTTCATACCTTTTTTAACACACTACTTCTCCGCTGCGAAGCGCGGGTATTCTGCTAGTAATATATATAATTAAAACAAGCACACACACTGTCAATATGCTGTACTACTGTAATATTATTGTACTCAAATCTGAAAATGATACTGTCATTTCAACTTTGGTTTAAAGAGTCCAGTATTTCTTAGTTATTGCAGTGTGGTGTCTAAGTCTACTGCTTGTCCACCTGTTCCACGTGTACCACAGGTAAGAGGTGGATTCAAGAGAATGCTTAATAGAGCAAGCATTATAAAGGAGTATATTTTGGAAAACTAAAAACTTTTCAGTTTTTTTTTTCTTATTTGCCTCAGATATAGATTTATAGTTAAAAGTGACACACACACACACACACCTTATTATTTTGCTAAACAACTGAAATATAATTGTACTCAAACAGTCCTGGATTTCTTAGAGGTTTTTCTTTTTTCACCAGCAGAAACTAAAAATACATTACCCATGAGCACAAACAGAAATAAAACAAAATAAACCAAAGCTGTCCCGAAGGGTTAGGTTCACAATTTATTTATTTAGATTCCCTTCATAACATTTTAGCCAATTGCTAGGGAGCTGTTACTTTTCTACTCTTGCAGCTGAAACAAAAATCTGAAGACATCTGATTAGCATTTTGCCTTGATAACCACAAGACTACCATGCAATCAAAAGAAACACTTTAAGTGTCAAGTACTTAGACAACTGTTTTCAAGGCATACTTTTCTCAAAGAAACACATTTGCTCAATTAGTGCTCATTCTTCATCTTAAACCATACAAATTCTAGTTGAGGAAAAAAAATAACATATTGCTAAGTGTCACCTAAACAGATGAGATAAATCACAGAAACTCAACTGTAAGTACACATTAAGCTGAAAAGTAGATGAGCCAAAGTATGACAGATAAAATGTCTCTTCAAACTGTAACTATGAGAAAAAAGGATGCATTGCTGTAGCAAAACCAAGTTGCCTTATGAACAAAATCAGAGTAGAAAATTAAAATAAACTGATAAAGGCCAGCAATCAATTTTCTGGTTTGGTTACAAACATTCAACCCTCATCTAAAAAAACATTTTTGCAAATATACATTTCTCTTTTTTCATCCTTCAGTAACAGAAATTTAATATGCTTTACTCAGTCTACATGAAATACTGCATTCATGTACAAGGATTTATAACTTCTAAATGTTCATTGGCTACCAGGGTGTGGATGGCTGGTGCCTTTACCAGGCCAGGATTCCTCCATAGTGGAAGGACTCAGGGAGAGAACATACACAGGTGGGACACAAGATGGCAGCACCCCTGGGTTGCTACAGCGCCCTCGATTCCCACAGTGCACACTGGGACATGGAGTTTGTGGTCTTAGCCCTGCTCCGAAGGTGCCGCCAAGGGGTGCTGAAGGAATTGGCAATCCCTATTTCACCGGGTTTACGGATACACCCAAAAGTACTTCTGGATCATGCTAATGGGCCACCTAAAAAGTGACCAATGATGATGAAATGATAGAAGAAAATAAAGATTGAGTAACAGTTTACATGAGCAGACCATCAGCTCCCAGATGACAGGGATTAAAGATAAATAATCAACTTAAGCCTTACATTTTCCAAGCTACTATTCCATTGCAGCATAGTATGTACACCCAGAAAAATTTAGTGCAGATGAAAAGAAAGCTTGACATTAGTACAAATATAGGCATTGCTTTTAGGTAGACTTTTGAACAAATGATAAATTTAATCTCTCTTTAATGTAGAGAAAAGCCAAGCAAAATGAAACCTTTTATTGGCTAACTAAAAAGATTACAATATGCAAGCTTTCGAGGCAACTCAGGCCCCTTCTTCAGGCTAACAGCACTATATCAGAAACCTTTTAATTTTTTTTAAACATCTCCTAACACGTATCTGCCATTAATTTCTATATACTATATACAGATACCTGATTGGCAACTTAGTCAAGTGTCCATTCCTATGTCTAATACACTACAAAGAAACTCAGTTCAATAGCATTAAATATGCTTTGGCATATTAATTTCTTTGTGACATTCGACTGAAAGGTTTGAACTGAAAAATTACATAAAAGTGATATGATTCAATAAAATACAATAATATTTTAGTTTAACCTCTTCACATAGTTAAACGAACAGATAAGTAAAAAATACTTAGAAAACAGTAAATAATAGAAAATGAAGATAAAGGACTCATAAAGATCATCCACTGTTGCCATGTTTTAGAAAAATGACATTCAACTCACATAAGCCAACAAATGGGAATAATTTTAATTGAAAACAAAAAGGTTTTACTAGCCACATTTTCATTATTTGTGTGACTCAAATAGTTTAGCTTTACCTGGTGAGTGGTTTTATTCAGAAATTCTTTATGGGACTTCACTTTCCTTATTTCAGTGTAATAATACGTTTGAGCATGCTCATAAAAAGCATTCTCTAACCTGTAAGAAACAAACAGTTATCATCAATAAAAAAATAGTATAAAAGTCAATGATTTAAATTAAAAAAGATAGCAGAAGTAAGTTTCAATGTATACTGAATGTTTAAGTCAATTCTAACAACACACAGACAACTAGTATTCAAAATCTTTTTGAGTGTTGTGCCATTAACATATTTTTTGTTAAACATAATCGCTGTAGACGTCCCTTGGTAAAATGATTACAACTTGATATAAAACTACAATATGGGCTTCTTCTCAATAGGAAAATACACTAAAAGGAATTGCATTTAATCTTTTATGCATTGCACCATGATGGCAAATAGGGCTGATTAATGCATCAAATAATGCCAATACATTCATTATGATTTCAAAATATTTTCTGAGAAACATTTAATATTAGCAATAATATTTATTATGTCACAACCACACAAAAAAATGACTTGACACTCTGATTCCACCTAATGTTAAGATTTTTTTTCCCCATGTCCTGCAGTGCATCCATTTCAAACAACTCAGCTCCCCGTGGACTGATATTATTGAAATCTGTAACACACTCAAAAAGGAAATTTGTCAAGAAAGTTACATTATAATTGAGACGTACTGAATACTGAACAACATTTTGAAATTTCAAAAAATCTGCCACTGTAAATTGCTAAACCTGAGAAACATTCTATGCAGTTTCAATTACAAATTAGTTTACTGTTTCGAATTTACCTTCAGAGAGGTTACTTCAGCTTTTATATTTGGTATATTTTCAATATATTTATCTTTAATTTGTCTGAGAACCTCTCCTGATGGTAAAACTGAGTCACAACAGAAGTTAGTCAAATGTTGAGGGAGACATATGCATGCCACTGGTACCAGTTAACTTCTGCATGTGGCAAGTTAACTGAATATGAAAGAAAAAAAAGTCCATTATCTAGAAATGAAGGTAAGAGCATAGGAAATATGTAAGTGTCATTCTGTAAGCGAAGAATGTACAAATATGCATTCAGTATTAATGTTAAACTAACATCATGGCTCACTGCCTGCAAATTATAATGATTCAACTTCTCTGACATTACAATTTATAAATGTGGCACCTGGACTTTTGCCAATAAAGCTCATGTATGTACAAAAAAAGATCTGAAATGTGTATATGCAATTTTCCACACAAAAGGTCTGGATTTATAAGAGAAAGCTTGATGGGAGAACACATATTACTTATATTTATGGCAAAAAAGTGTGAAATGATGACACCCTTAATCGCATAGGAAATGCAGCCAAGGTTAGTTAGCTTTCTCCATACTGTATATGGTTGGTTCCGGGTAGCAACCAGACGGGGTTCAAGGCATTGTGCATGAATGCTTGGGGATCCCACTAAAGGCTCAGGTAATCGCTGCCAGGCAGGAGGGGGAACTGCCACTAACCATATCACTGTTTCAACTACAGTGAGGAGCCATCACTAGGAAATAAGGCATAACCACGCCTCCAGCAAGCATTGGAGGAGCTGCCCCTGCCAGGATAAGATAGATTAAAACAGGACAATTACAGATCATGGTCATTATTTGGACCCTGGAATGACATGAGAATGACACCTGATGAGACCAAGATAGAACTTTTTGGCCTTAATTTTAAGCGGTATGTGTGGAGACAACCAGGCACTGCTCATCACAGTCCCCACAGTGAAGCATGGCAGTGGTAGCATCATGCTGTGGGGGTGTTTTTCAGCTGCAGGGACAGAACGACTGGTTGCAATCGAGGGAAAGATGAATGCGGCCAAGTACAGGGATATCCTGGACAAAAACCTTCTCCAGAGTGCTAAGGACCTCCGACTGGGCCGAAGGTTTACCTTCCAACAAGACAATGACCCTAAGCACATAGCTAAAATAACGAAGGAGTGGCTTCACAACAACTCTGTGACTGTTCTTGAATGGCCCAGCCAGAGCCCTGACTTAAACCCAATTGAGCATCTCTGGAGAGACCTAGAAATGGCTGTTCACCAACATTTACCATCCAACCTGACAGAACTGGAGAGGATCTGCAAGGAGGAATGGCAGAGGATCCCCAAATCCAGGTGTGAAAAACTTGTTGCATCTTTCCCAAGAAGACTCATGGCTGTATTAGTTTAAAAGGGTGCTTCTACTAAATACTGAATACTGCAAAGGGTCTGAATACTTAGGACCATGTGATATTTCAGTTTTTCTTTTTTAATAAATCTGCAACAAATTCAAAAATTCTTTTTTTTGTCTGTCAATATGGGGTGCTGTGTGTACATTAATGAGGGAAAAAAATAATTTAAATGATTTTAGCAAATGGCTGCAATATAACAAAGAGTGAAACACTGAAGGGGATCTGAATACTTTCCGTACCCACTGTGTGTGTGTGTGTATATATATATTATATTATATTATATTATATTATACACACACATACACTAATAAAAGGCAAAGCCCTCACTGACTGACTGACTCACTCATCACTAATTCTCCAACTTCCCGTGTAGGTAGAAGGCTGAAATTTGGCAGGCTCATTCCTTACAGGTTACTTACAAAAGTTAAGCAGGTTTCATTTCAAAATTCTACGCGTAACTGTCATAACTGAATCCTACTTACATACATATATGTCCATAGCCTGCAGCTCGGTCGCCATGTGAGGTGGCGTTGCGTCCCCCATCACCACGCCTCCCACGTAATTAACTGCCTGCCCATATAAGGCCATCCTTCACTCCTGTCTCTTCATTCCCTTCCTTGGTTCGCCAGGGTATTCACGTCTCCCTGCTGATAACTGCAGCCTTTTTATTTAAACCCCGGCTTCTCTGCTGTTTTATTGTTTGTTTATTATGATGCGAAGTTAGCAATGAAGGCAGTTAATCCACAAGTTAATAGACACACTGTCGCTAAATACTCGCAGGCAAATCCACAAGTTCATAGAGACACTGCCGCTAAATACTCGCAGGCAGATCCACAAGTTCATAGAGACGCTGTTGCTAAATACTCGCAGGCAGATCCACAAGTTCAGAGAGACGCTGTCGCTAAATACTCGCAGGCAAATCCACAAGTTCATAGACATGCTGTCACTAAATACTCGCAGGCAAATCCACAAGTTCATAGACATGCTGTCGCTAAATACTCGCAGGCCAATCCACAACTTAATACCGGGAATGCCTGTTAAACATCTTAGATTCACGAGTAGCGATTTGGGTAGTGAACACTTCGATGAATGAAACCTATTATCTTTACAACGGTTGACAAACACGGAATGTAACTTGAACACAACATGTCCTCCAAATACGAATCTGATTGAAAGAAATAATGATAATCAAATCCTTGATGACAGCAACACTCATAACAGTGACAAAACAATTACATTGACAATCATGTTACATTATTTTTAAAATGTTTCCTTTTATTTTTCATAACTTATTTAACACACTACTTCTCCACTGCGAAGCGCGGGCATTTTGCTAGTATATGTATATATATATATATATATATAGTAAATTTCCATTGGGTACATCTTTATGAAATGTTATTTTTTTTAAGAAATCTCAACTACAGTTAGACATACAATCACATCTGCATAGAGTAGACGATGGTTAATCTCATGGATAAAGGTCTATGAATGAGTAGATAATATGATGGCTAATTTATACCCGTACCTAAAAACTTTATTTAGCAAAGCAAATTGAGAACTACTGATATACAGTAAGTTTCCAAAGTGTGGTCATGGACCAAATCCATAAGGTGACAGTCATCATCTCAGAGTAAAAGGACTTTTAAAATCGCTGAGACACATCATTACAGTATATATTATATAGGTATTATTTATAACAGCCAGGCTGCTGTCTGAATGCTGTAAAGCCCCAAAGAAGGACCTGCAGTGCCTTTAATTAATATCTACTGCTTTGAGATCCCAAAAGTGCAATCTATTAAAGGAAATGTACAACGTATCAAGATTTTTCTTCTATTTATTATTTATACACTGTCACACACGTGCACATGGTAGGCAGCTATAGGGCTAGAGTAAGGGCAGTTCCGAGACATACCGGGAAGTGGCAGAGTGCACTGACTCTTTCTCCCTTGCCTGCAGACCATTCACGGGAGATTCCACCTGGTCCTCTTGACGTTACTTCCGGGACCAAGCCTATGGAAGGAGACCTTGACGGCTCCGGCCCCTGTGATGTCACGTCCGGGCTCGAACCAATGGCTGAAGACCTTCATCATGAGCCTGACCCCTTTGACTTCACTTCCTGCCTTCCACTTTAAAAGCCTCCACCTTTTCCCTATTCCCTCAGTTCTGTTTTGTGCACATCAGTGCTGTATCTATTTAAGAAACTTTGCAGCCAGGAAAACAATTGTACGGGTGGCTGCCCCAAACCTTTGTATGACTCTGTGTCGAGTTTGTGACAACATCTACCTTAATTAAAGGAAAAGTTTGGTATTTTTCAAGTCTTGTTTTGTTTCTGTGTTTTGGTGTCAATTTAAAAAAATCAGATTGTGTAATTTTTTATTGGAACGTAGCAAGCATTTATGAATGTTACTTGGGGGTAATTGTGCCTTTTATTTTGGCTTTTAAGACTTCCATTGTCATTACCAGAATTTTTATTTTGGTCTTCCTGGTGTTTTGGTTATTTAGACTGTTAATGTTTAATATTGAGCACCCTAACTATAAATCATTTCAGCCTTTTAGTGTTATTTGTCCTGGGATTTCCTCTGCTCATTATTAACTGTCATTTTAGATTACAATTAGATCAGAGGTTAAAAAAAATAAATAAATAAAAATAAGTCATATTATAAAACACTTTAAAAATATCAATCAGTACTGACAATTTTGCACCACTTCACAAATCATTTTAATATTCCTGAAAAAGAGAAATCTAGAATACAAAAATGATTTGATGTGATAAAATGAAAGCACTAATAAACCATAAAATTAAAAAAATAAGTTTTATTATCCTGAAGAATTGGAGTCTAATTATACTGTTCCTGTCTTTGGTATTTGTGCCAGAAACTAAACAGCAGCTAAACTCTACTTCACAAAAGATTTAAAAAGTCAGGAGATAAAGCCTTGCTCCAATTTTATTTTGATATTATGAAGTTAGAGTGAAACTAAAAAGAAGCAAATTACAAATAATTATTGATTTGCAATAAACAATATAACTGTTATATATTTATCCAGTTAACTTAAAATAATACTGGCTTTGCTTCGATGGGACTAACGAACACTGACTATTCGCAAAGCTTGCTGTCTATCCAATGATTTTCTTTATTTCTATTTCTGCTTCCTTACAACTATTTACATGAATATTAATAAAGTTATGTTAACATTCCTTTGAATAACAAACAGCTGTTCTGCAAGGCAGAACACTCCCCGTCTTGCATCTGTGACGTGACTATCAAAATCTAACATGAACAGTTTATAACTTATTTCATTCTTAATTGTTCACAAAAATCAAGATAACCTCTGATGCAAGTCTCAGTAAAGTCTTTGAAACATCACAGTCTGCAGTTTTAAGTTCTACTTTCCGCACTTTCCCATCTGTGCTGGGATAGACTGCTTTGGCTGCTGCCATCGGCCATTTATTATGTGCAGTTTGTTAGTTTTTTAGAAGCATAATATCTCCTTTTTGAAGATTCTGATGACATTTATTCCACTTGTGATGCTGCTGGAATGTAGAAAGATCCTTCTGTCTCCAGCAGGTCCTGAACTTGTCAGCAAGAGCTTGTACACTTCTTCACTGACTTCTGTGTAGGTTCTTGTCTGTAAAGTCTCCTGGTTGAGTTGAACCACCAATCTTTTAGAGTCAAGATCTGTAGATACAGGGACTAGAAGCCTGGCATTTATAATAGTGGTAACTTCAGCCAATAAAGTACACAGAACATCATCAGAAAGAAACACAGGTTCTCTTGTTTTAGCATGCAGTCCAAAATTCTACAAGCCACTCCTATCATTCTTTCCTAGGCACCTCCCATATAAGAGGGACAAGGAGGATTAAATTACCATGCACAATGTTGCTTATTAAGGTATCTCTTTTGATTTGGGCGATCTTTGACAAATTCCAGTTACTTTATAAGCACCCTATAAGTGCTATAAGATAGTAGCATACAAAGTGTGCACCACAGCCTGATCTAAATAGTTTTGCGGGACCTTATATGCCGAAAAATCCACTCATGGCATTAATGTAATTTGAAGTATCCAGAAGTGATATCACTTCAACATGTACAGCTCTCGTGGTCATATATGTAAACAAAATTGCCTATCATTAACCTTCTGCTGCTCCTCTTCTAGTACACCTGACAGTCACCATCCAAGGGCCAAAAACACCCATTCCTACATAAGTGAATGGGGGAATGCAGTAACATGTTCAAGAGGTACTGTAGATCTACCATTTGCTGTTCTGTCACCTTTCCACTGAGCTTTTAGCAGGTGACAGAGGTATGTAAGACAGAGCTAACAAGTCTCTTGCCTCCAATAATCCACAGGCCTGCAACTCTAAGAGGTCCCTCTGTAAAGTAACAACCCTGATGTTTCACATGTTCATGATAGTAGCATACTAGCAAGACAAAAATATGATGGTGCCTATGCAAGATGAGTGGATACTTTTCAACACTCTCCAATTGTGCGTTTTTAAGCCAACCTCCAATCCTTATAATGCCTCATCCACTTTGGTGCCGAGTTTAAAAAGTGGACTGCTTTTATCTACAGTTTTCCTATTATCAAGAAAATTTAGCTCTTGAACATAAGGTTCAGTCTGGACTGACTTAATGATGATATCTGAAGCCTGAGAAAGTTCATCAGGTGTGCGTGTTTAAAAGCAGTAATGCCAGCCTATGCATTCAGTAATGTTTTGAGCTGTCTTGTAGGAGCAAGCAATGAGAATAAGGAGGGCTATAGCTCTAACTAACGAGTCCAAGGTAGAGAATCTTTCAAAGTGGTCGTTGGTCAGCCCTTTTTCTACTCAAATATGAGTAGCACAGTTTGCAGCCATTTGCTGTATTTCAGCATCCTTGTCAGGGTGCACAAGCTCAAGAAACACCGATGTCTCCTGTGGATTATCATGGTGCTTACAGAGGAAAGTTGGTCCAATAAACCAGATTGTCTTTGTCAGATGTGACGCACTGATGGACTTAAATGCATAAACAGCCAGGTTTTCATTTGAAGGTATGTAGAACCATTGCTCAGGCTTTGTTGACGAATAAATGTACTAAATTCTGTTGTACTCATACACAGAGAAGTGTCTAGTCCAATTGTGTATGTAGCCTAAGAAAACTTTGCTGTCATAGTATAATTTAACTGTGAACAGCTTTAAGTCTATTTCACGGAGGATGAGCCCTGCAATTTCTACTACCATTACTACAGCACATAGCTCGAGCTGAGAAATAGTAAGCTCAGATAGAAGAACCAACCTGGCCATTCCAAAGACAAAGCCCACATCAATTTTCCGTTCTTTCTTAATGCTTCTAATGTAGGCCACTGTCACAATGGCTTTGGTAAACGAATCAGAAAACACACAAAACTCCATACATGCTTCATTAGATACAGAGCTGGTAGTATACCTAAGTGGAATATGTAGATATTGCAAATGTTGTAGTGAATTCCTCCAAGTTTCCCATTCCTGTCGCATTCGTCACGGCAACAATGTGTCCTATTCACAGACACTGCAGCAAAGTTCTCACAGTAAAGCGCCAACCCTGTGTGGTCACTGGAGCAAAAGCTGTTCATCATGGATAAAACACCTCACCGTGTGAATGGTTTTTCACTTGCCGAGACTCTGAATGTACAGTAAAGGTGTCTGATGCGATTTCCAAGCAAAGTCCCAACCTGTGCGGACTGGGCTCTGTATCTTCTCTGTTCTAACTCCTTTATGTCTTCAGCATGATTCTCTGAAGAAAAGGCTTGCATGACAACTGTACTGTTAGAAGCAATTTTATGCAAATCAATGTTTGAATCAGCAAGTGACTTTTTAGTCCTTTTGAAGAGGTCAATAGCTTCTTCATCTGAAGACAACAACATAAGCCCATCATCTACATAAAAATGTCTCTCTATATGTTTCTGTTCATCTGGCCTTATAGGTCCATAGATGGCAACTGCTGTCGAAGAACTGTTGCTAAAGACATGAACTTTCATCCTGTACTCCACAATGTCCTTAGACATGTTATCTCTATACCACTGCAATTTTAAGAAATTTCTATGGTCCACTCTCACAATGAAACAGTGGAATATTTTTTGAATGTCTTCTGTAAATACCACATGCTCCCTTCTGAAGTGGATCAAAACTTCTTACAAACTGTTGTTGAGGTCTGCGCCTTTAAGCAGCACATTGTTCAATGATACATTCAGATGCCGTGCGCTCGACTCAAAGACAACCCTAATCTGATTGGGTTTCTTAGGATGGTGGACCCCAAAAAAATGGAAAATACCAGCATTCTTTATAGGTCATTAGAGTTGGTCCTAGCACTGCACTACCATTTTCAAGAATTTTTCTCATTAAGGTCAGAAACTGATCTCTCATCTCAGGTTTGCGATTCAGTGTGTGGCTCAGAGAGACAAGCCAAGTCACAGCTTGCTCACGGTTGTTAGGGAGTGGTTTTCTGGAGTGAGCTACACAACTGTTGACTTCATCCCTATATATTTCACAATACATAAATATTTTAAAAAACATTGAATCTTCAATTGATGGAACCAGTTCATTGTTATTTATTGTATGATTGAACACCGTGTGCCCAATGTTGTACTCTGAAGTATTTTTATTATTTTTTTTAATATACACTACTGGTTTTTTGTTTCTCCCCACCATGGCACTTCCCTTCTTGCAGATGAATGAAACTTTCACATGAAGTGAGGTAAGCTGGTCACCCACTGAAAAAAAAAATGTCTTGTGTGCACCTCGATGTCATAAATCACTAACAAGCATCTAGCCTAAATCTAACTTCTGTGTAAAGAGTGCATCACAGTGAACACTATACAAGCACACAAAGTCAGAGAACTGATCAATGTCTCTCCCTAGCAACAGGAGGATTTCCGCTTCAGGGTCAATCACAGGGATGATGCGGAGCAACATTTGGAGTTGATATTTCTTCCCTGTTTTCAGGTATCTGGTTGCATTCGATGAGCGATGGTAGAGCCATGTTGAGTCTTTCAGTGACTGATTCAATTCAGGAGCCTTCTGCTCTTCTCCCAGACATGTCGATTATTCCAGAGCAGGTCCTCAGCAAGTATGAGTAAGGTTTTCCATGAACATTAAATAGTTAAAAAAAAACTTTGAGTAGGGAAATGAGCAGTTGCTCTGGTCATCAAGCACAGCATACACCTTGACTGCTTTCTCTCTCTGACCCTGGGGAAACACTCGGATGAGACACATCTTGGCACATGACCTGGGTAGCTGGGATCAACCACAGACTTTGGTGCAGTGGCAGGTAACAGAGGAAGCGTCAACAGAATCCCTTTGACCTTTCTCGCCATTATTTGCTGCTGAGACAGTAACTTTTGCATCCTGAGGGGCTGGACCGGGATGCATTTTACAGTCCCTAGCTTGATGAGAAGTAGACATAAAGCATTTGTAGCCAATTCAATTGTCTTTAAGGAAGGCCTTTCTTTCTTCCAAAGACTTTGCCTAAATGCTCTGTACTTTTTAAGTGGGTATGGTTTCTTGTTCACCTTTTGTCCGTGTTCTCGTTCTGCACAGAGTGAATGAATATTTGTCAGTGAATCAACTTTTGCATCAACATCTATTTTATGCACAGATATGAGAAGTCTTGAGTGTCAGTGCTGATAAAATGATTTTTCTCTTGCAGGACTGCTGTGGTTACTGAAAAGGATGAAACTAAGGTCATTCCTGGCTCATGCTTCTTGGCATATAAATGCAGTGAAAAAAGAAAAGGGGGAAGCGCCCCTTGTTATTCGCTTTATAATTAGAACCATAGGACATGCATTTCTCTTGCAAAGTGTGGGGAAGCTTCTCTACAATGGGATTTATACCACAGGCAGTATCAAAGAAGGCAAGTCCAGTTAAGTAGCCATCTTCTTTTGCTGACTGAAGTTCCATTAAAAGATCTCATAGCTTTTGCAGCTTGCTATAGCCTTTGCTAGAGATTCTTGGAAAAAATATCTAACCTTTTAAAGAGAGCATCTTCAGTTACTTCTTGTGCAGCATAGCACTCATTCAACCTGTCCCAGGCTTTCCAGAGGGCTACTCCTGGGTTATTGATGTGCACTTGATGGATTCTCTTTATATTCTTGAACAATTCCTTTCCCAACCACTTTGTTAGCGGGTCCAGCTCTTCTGTGGCTTAGAGCCACAAGCCTCCAGTAGCATTAAAAAATGAAGACTTCCAAACCCTGAAGTCTCTGGCCGATTATCAAACTGGCCAAGTCCTGAATTTATCAACTCACAGGGTGCTAGCTAGCAAAGTCTGTCATTGGAAGTATCTTTGTTTGATTTACTGTGCTTGGATTGTATGGCTATGCATTGTGCCGAGTTGGCAGATTGAAAAAATCCGGGCATGGTTGAGCATCTTTGCAGTGATTCTTTTGTTCCAGTCTATTTAGATTTGAAGTATAATTGTGAAATGTGAAATACAAGTCCAAGCAGGCATTGAGATCTTCCATTAGCATTGACTGCTTTTCTTGTATAGGCATAGGCATTTCGAGGACAAAGAGTGTTCCTCAAGTGCTATCATCTTCAGAGTGTGCACCAGGGTGCAAACCTGCTTCCCTGAGTGAATCAGCGGGTAGCTCCACCTCCCTGTCAGCATGGCTGTTTGTACACCTAGATGTAAACTTATCTGATGGCATGTGCCTCTCTTTCACAGATGCCCTTGGCAGAGCCGGCATGAGAGAGTTTATCAATGTCATCCATGACACAATCTTACATGCCACCGAAACTGAATCCCAACTGCTGAAAGTCTTTTCACTGTACTGTTCTCATCATTGGTGTTTGAATCAGAAACTAAACAGCAGCTAAACTCTATTTCACAAAAGATTCATAGAGTCAGGAGATTGCACCTTACTACAATTTTATTTCGATTTTATGAAGTTAAAGTGAAAATGAAAAGAATCAAATTACAAATAATTACCGATTTGCAATAAACTTCACTATATTTTATCTAATTAATTTAAAATAATACTTATAGGCTTTGCTTCAAAGGGACTAACAAAAAAACTGAGTATTTGTGAAGCTTGTTGTCTAATCACTAACTTCCTATATTTCCATGATTTGCTTCATTACAACTATATATATGAATATTCATAAAGTTAACATTCCTTTGAATAATAAACAGGCATAACACTAATTAAACATCAGGTTGAACCAAATACCTCCAGCTCTCAACTTGAGCAGCGCCAAAACAGAATAACTTTACTTCAGTATTGCTGTTTTCTGTTCTGCTAGTGTTCAGTTGTTGTGATCTGCCACTTTGTCTTGCTCATAATTTTAAACGCTTTATTGGTGACTACATACATGTTTTTTTAAGTTCACTTCCATGTCAGCCTGGACAACCCAATCCAAAATATGGACAATGACAGGCGCCATTTTTGTTGCAACATCGCTATCAGAATACATGCTGTTGTATAATTTTCAAGGCCAAAAGGTTACTACAGATCATTGGATGATCTTTGTGAATCTGAAATAGTAATCCAACAACAATGGGTTCAATTTTAGAATTATTCACCATTTGCAAAATAAATGTGGTTATTTTAATGTGGATTTATGATATAGCTGTAGATGGTCTGCTATATCCGAGACTTTAGCAAACTCTTCATCAGCTTGAAACAGCATGTGAAATTAGTGCACTTGTGGAAACACACATTTAATTGAAACTCTCAAAATACTTAAATAGCCATAAAATAGTCTCTGCTAGAGGATCCAGAACTTCAGGTGACCTTTGTTGACTTGCTTGTTCGAATCCAAATGTAACATTTTATTTAATAGAACCTATAGCTGTCACGCTATACATATTACAAAATTATAAATAAGTATTTTCTTAGTTTTTTCTTTTTTCTAAGTTTTACTCCTTATGCATTTTAAACTGTAATAACCTTAGCAACAAAAAGCTATTCCAACATCACCGTCAACACTGTCTTTATTTTTCGAAAGTAACTACATCATGAGTTTTATTTTAATATACATATCATTCCTGTGTCAGTATCAAGAATTCAAAAAAAAAAACTGACGTGTAGCCATGACTTTGTCAGGTTAAAAAAAAAAAGCAGACTTAACTCACATGCTAATTTTCTCATTTCCATGCATTTACCAAACAAAAATGTAAACAACAGTTTAAAAACATGTATAGGGAATATGGCTCATTACCACATGTGAAGTACTGAAATGGAAACCACATGCAGAGAAATTGTATCTGGTAGAAGGCATTAAATAAAGATGTAATCAAATACCTGCTTACCGAATAATATAACCAACAAGATGATCAGTATGTGGAAGAACAAAAAGAGATTTTCCAGAAAGATCACAGGCATTGCAAAGAGCAGCTGCTCTTTCTGATGCAACAACATCTTCACCTATTAATAAAAGAAGAAGCAATTCTGAAGATATCTGATTAACATAATGAATACAGTTGCTTGCCTAAGACTGTGAGAATCTAAACATCCCTAAAAAATTAAAGCATAATGACATTCTTGAAAAGACTGCTTGAATTTGATGAAATGACTTTTCACAATTATGTGAAATGCTAAAAAAAGTCTGAATTTAAGTTAGCATGGGTGCAGTGTTTACAAAACGGACAAAGTAAAAAGTTCAGTTGCAAGTACCAAAGTTAGATGCAGTATTAAAGTCTTAAAGTCACAATTGTATTGTAATTTCTTGGACTTGTAAAAATAAACTGGTGCCTTGAGCAGACAGTATGTCTCAGAACACCTCAGAATTTATTTGGCTGCTTCTGTCCTGTGTCACATCATCAATAAACACTAGTGTCCCAGTGCCACTGGCAGCCATGCACGCCCAAGCCATCACACTGCCTCCAACGTGTTTTAAAGATGCGGTATGCTTTGGACAATGAGCTGTTCCATGCCTTCTCCATACTTTTTTCTTGCCATCATTCTGGTAGAGGTTGATCTTGGTTTCCTTTGTCCAAAGAATGTTTTTCCAGAACTGTGCTGGCTTTATTAGATGTTCTTTAGCAAAGTCCAAGCTTGCCTTTCTATTCTTGAGACTTATGAGTCGCTTGGACCTTGCAGTGCACCCTCCTTATTTACTTTCATGCAGTCTTCTCTTTATGGTAGACTTGGATATCGATATGCCTACCCCCGGAGAGTGTTGTTCACTTGGTTGGCTGTTGTGAAGGGGTTTCTCTTCACTAAGGAAATGATTCTGCGATCATCCACCACTGTTGTCTTCCGTGGACGTCCAAGTCTTTTTGCGTTGCCGAGTTCACCAGTGCTTGCTTTCTTTCTCAGGATGTACCAAACTGTAGATTTTGCCACTCGTAATATTGTAGCAATTTCTTGAATGGGTTTTTTCTGCTTTTCGCAGCTTAAGGATGGCTTCTTTCACCTGCATGGAGAGCTCCTTTGACCGCATGTTGTCTGTTCACATCAAAATCTTCCACATGCAAGCACCACACCTCAAATCAACTCCAGGCCTTTAATCTGCTTAATTGATAATGACATAATGACAGACTTGCCAACACCTGCCCATGAAATACCCTTTGAGTCAATTGTCCAATTACTTTTGAGCCCCTGAAATAAAGGGATTGTGTTAAAAAATGCTTTAGTTGCCTCACATTTTTATGCAATCGTTTTGTTCACCCCACTGAATTAAAGCAGAAAGTCTGCACTTCAACTGCATCTGAGCGGTTTCATTTAAAATTCATTGTGGTAATGTACAGAACCAAAATTAGAAAAAAGTTCTCTGTCCAAATATTTATGGACCTAACTGTACATACAAGTTAGGGTTGAGCTTTATTCTCATGATTAAAATATAATGTGAAATTACCATTTTGCAAATTCAAGGACATATTTGTAATGGAACTACAATACATCTTATATTTGTTAGAAACACAAAAATGCATAAAAAAATATTTTGAAAGGGTCTTACCTGGTGGTAAAGGAGTTTTCT
Source organism: Polypterus bichir lapradei (assembly GCA_026402145.1). NCBI lineage: Eukaryota > Metazoa > Chordata > Cladistia > Polypteriformes > Polypteridae > Polypterus > Polypterus bichir. The sequence goes on along the minus strand of JANRMT010062821.1, from coordinate 12,213,541 downwards.
TCTGAATTAAAACAACAGCAACTTTTGTGTTCCGGCCCTGCAAACTTGTCCTTTAAAATACACAATTCAAAGATTACATCAGATATAATTTTACTGATGTTCCAGATCTACTGTTACTACAACCCTGTTATTCAGGTGAAAGATGCGGACATTCATTTAAAGCTATAAGATTATTTTCAGCCCAGCTACAAGTTATTTCACTTATTTTTAAATTATTATGGAATGTTTCACGATAGGCTTAATGCTGGAGTATAACTTTCTGACCTGGAATTCAATTACTAGCCTGGCTTTTACTTTATCTCCAATTTAGACATAGCTGTCTCTCTACTTATTCTTTACTAGGTTTGTTATACATCGAAATTGCTTTTGCTTTCCCCTATTTCCTTTCTCATATCATTTTAAACCACTGGAAGTTGAAATCATACCAACTATTATTAGGGTTTATTCTTCCCTATAAACCCCATATCTCACATTAAACAGAAAAATGTACAATTTCTTCCATGAAATGGCACAGCTATACCAATATGTACATCAATATATCTACAAAAGATGGCGCTGAATGGTGTGGCAGCCCATCTCCTCGTCTCGTTAATTTATGTTTCAATTTAATTTTTATGTGTTAGTATATCTCTGCCACGGTGGCGCAGTGGTAGCACTGCTGCCTCTCAGTAAGGAGGCCTGGGTTTGCTTCCCGGGTCCTCCCTGCGTGGAGTTTGCATGTTCTCCCCGTGTCTGCGTGGGTTTCCTCCCACAGTCCAAAGACATGCAGGTTAGGTGCAATGGCAATCCTAAATGGTCCCTAGTGTGTGCTTGGTGTGTGTGTGTGTGTGTGTGCGCCCTGCGTAGGGCTGGTACCCTGCCCAGGATTTGTTCCTGCCTTGCGCTCTGTATTGGCTGGGATTGGCTCCAGCAGACCCCGCGTGACCCTGTGTTAGGATATAGCAGGTTGGAAAATGACTGACTGACTGAGAATATCTCTGCGGCTACTCTCCTTGATTGTGTTTCCTTACTTAATATACTGTATTTTCTGGCATGTTACCATGTCAATTTTCATCTTCTGAAGGGACCTCCACCCTTGTTTTATTCTTCTTCTAACTTCTTTATCTGGATACCGGTGTTCACTTGTTTGAGTAAGCCAAGTGCCTCCCAGAGACACAGACCATTCTGACTGCGACCTAGAAGGTGAGTCAGCATGCTGTTAAACACTACTGGCTCAACTTTTTCTTGCCAGGCTTAGATTCTCGATGCTTCAGATGAGTCATCTTTGACCCATCTTCTGCTTTATAGGATGAAAGCCCTGGCCCTCAGACACTGGAAACCAGATTTAATTTCCCCATCTCAAGGCAGTGTTACATTTTCTGTCTGCTCTAGGCAGCTCACCCAAGTTCACCCCACAGCAAGCTTTTATACGTTTATCAAACTTGCTCTCCTTAACATGATAGTAATGTCTAATAAAACTATTACATGCAAGAATTTATTACCTGAAAGAAACTGGAGACCTGGATTGTCAATAATGATTCTTGTCTTACTGATTTCGTTCCACTAAGTTATTCCTTTTTGAACTCTCCTCAGGTGTCTCATCATTGTGGGTTGGGGGGGCCTTTGACGCTTTTTTTTTTTTTTTTTTTTTTTTTTAAAATTTTTTTTTTGTGTCAGAGTCTTACAAGTGGTCATTTAGTAGCTTCAAACTGCATCTTTTTGAAGTGTGTAGCTCTTTGCTGTATGCTGTGGTTTATAGGCCTGCTATAATTAATGATATGTTCTTTTCTGATCTCTTGGCTGATATTACACTCTCCTATGATAAAGTTCTTATTGTTGGTGATTTTAAAATACACATTTGTTGTAAATCTAAACCTTTGGTTAATGGTTTTTTTATCATTATTGGACTCATTTCATTTTATCCAGCATATAAATTCTCCAACTCATTCTCTTGGTCACACCATTGATCTCGTTCTTACACTTGGTATTATAGTTAATAATAACAATATACATAAAAATTGATCAGTAATAGGAGCATTATCTAATGATGGATGCGACTATTACTGTTGATGTCGCTACAAGCTCCGTTCCACGATATCCTCGCTTTTTAAATTCTAATACATCTGATTTTAAAACCCATGTTTTCAAGTTTGGATTTAAAAGACCAGTGCAATAGTACTGACAATTCTGTCTTAGCTTTAAATTCATTTCTCAAAACATGCTGCAAAAAGGGGAGACTTGCTCCATGGCTTAATGACACCACACAGCAACTGCGGCACGCCTGTAGGACTGCTGAAAAGCAGTGGAAGAAAGACAGGCTAATTTTATTTGTGCAGATTATTAGGATTTCTGTTTAATTTCCATGAGGCAGTTAAGAAATATAAACATGATTACTACTCTAATTTATTATCCTCTGATCCTCTTCAGGGTCTTATTTAACACTAGAATCCCTGAAGCTTATGATGTTTTTCCTCAAATTTTCCTGACATACGCCAAGAAGCTTGTAGCTCCTTATCACTGTGCTAATAGCCCACTTCTGTTTTACAAATGTGTGGTTTAGCAAAATACAGCCTACTTCACCCCCCAACCCCCATTCAGTCAGATGAAGGTATCACCCTGCTGCAATTCTCACAGCTGAAGTCTGTGTTATTCTGGTGGTGCGTTTGTAAGGAATTATATAGGCGATGAAATATCATGATTTGAAATGCATATATTTCATTTGTGTTCCATGTCTAAAACAATCTGTGTAAATATAGAATAACAGAGGTTATGGGAGGCAAGAAATGGTGACCACAAGGCTAAAACAGAAAATGTTTTCATATGTTACAGTAATAACACAATTTTGACGTGAAGTGTAGGATGTGTGAAGAATAAAGCCCAACTATCCAAGAAACACTTTCAGAAAAGGTGTAAAAAAAACAAGTTTGCTTTTATTCAAGAACTAGCAAAATACCCGCGCTTCGCAGCGGCGAAGTACTTCATTAAAATTTTTATTAAGAAGAAAATTTAACCTTTTTAAACTGAGGGAAAATATGCCAATAATTATTTGTTAAGGATCTCTTTGTATACCACATTGTGAGTTCGGCCATCCGGTTGTAACATGACCAAGCTGTGCGCTGAGCTTACTCTTGAGCATGCAACTTACAGTTGGCCATGTGAACAGTAATCTTGTCTCAAATCTCACAGCTTGGATTGCTGCTGTCATAATCAGTTTGAGGTTCATGGTTTGTTTCAATTACGACAGTATTTGCAGGACTTGTGTTGAAGTGACATTCGGCATCTGTCAAGCGTTGTAAGCTTACAACCGGTTTCATCGATAACTTCACATCCAGCTTTTGAGAGTTTAAACATTCATAAACATCAAAGTGTCCACTACTGAAATCGTCACCTGTGAATGTAAGATGTTTAAGAGGCATTGGCGGGTGTAAAATATTTGGCCATTTCGGTACACTTGAAAGCACCAACCGAACAATTCAGCGGCAGCCATCAACTCACATGCAGAACCATAGGTGAAGGGCTTAAGCATTTCACTCTTCTAGTGCTCCTGTGTAGTATAATTATCTCCTGTACCGTCATCAGTCCACACCTTGAACCTGTCCCAGTCATTCAATACATAAGACACAATGTTCTTCCGGATATCAAGAGTGAGCCTGATATGGCCGTGCAATATGTAACACAGAGAATGGAAAAGGTAGGTGCCATCTCCGGGCATGGAAACCACTCGGTAAGTGACAGTTCTTTGATCGATGGTGATTACCTCGATAGACATGGTAATGGGGGTTGGAATGATGAAGGAAATGGGTACCTGAGTAATGTAAAGTAAGTGTAAAATACCTATACAATAACTATAATTGTAATTGTAATAAACAAACAATAAAACAGCGGAGAAGCCGTGTTTTAAACAAAAAGGCTGTAGTTACCAGCAGGGAGACGTGAATCCCGTGGCGAAGCAAGGAAGGGAATGTAGAGACTGGAGCGATGGACGGCCTTATATAGGCAGGCAGGCAGCCAACAACGTGGGAGGCGTTGGGATGGGGGACCCAACGCCGCCTCACATGGTGACCAAGCTGCAGGCTATGGACGTATATATGTACGTAAGTAGGATTCAGTTAGCGTTGGGAGCCCGTGTACCAAAGACTGTTGAAAAGTTCAATATGGCGGCCGACAGTGGCATCATACCACTGAAATAAGTACGTACATAGGTTTCGGTTAGTGCAGGGAAGCCGCCTACCAAATTTCGAGAAGATGGGGCCATAAATAAGAAAGTTCAACATGGCGGACGTTGTTGACCGTTATGACCGTTACGCGTAGAATTTCGAAATGAAACCTGCTTAACTTTTGTAAGTAAGCTG
>JANRMT010062821.1:12159631-12208851 GCA_026402145.1 Polypterus bichir lapradei | reverse complement strand
AGAAAGTTCAACATGGCGGACGTTGTCGACCGTTATCGACCGTTATGACCGTTACGTGTAGAATTTCGAAATGAAACCTGCTTAACTTTTGTAAGTAAGCTGTAAGGAATGAGCCTGCCAAATTTCAGCTTTCTACCTACATGGGAAGTTGGAGAATTAGTGATGAGTCAGTCAGTCAGTCAGTCAGTCAGTCAATCAGTCAGTCAGTGAGGGCTTTGCCTTTTATTATTATAGATAAATCCTAAGAAAAAGAAATTGCTCAATTGTTGCTAAAGCTCAGCTATCAGACAGTATAAAGTAAAAGACGCTTGTGTACGTGTGTCTGTTTGCACGTTTCATTTTCAATTAGCTGTCACAGTAGTAATGCTGCTCTGGCATGGATCTGTGCATATGGCACAATGGATAAGCTACCACTTAGCAATCTCAAGGTAACAGTTTTGAATCCAATGTCGTCTCTACATTTACTGCTTTCCTGTGCAGCAGCCACGGAGTCTTTAGCTAAAACAGGGCTGTGGAGTCGGTAGATAAATGCTCCGACTCCGACTCCTCAGTTTCTAAATCTTCCGACTCCGACTCCTCTGTATGTATATACTAAGCTAATGTATTTTCTACATCCATTGAAGGAAAGGAAGGCAACATACATGTCATTTCACCACAGAACTACTGGCTAGGAAGCCAACACTCTACTATAATGCCAGATTAAAGACAAACACAATGAAAACAAGGTTTTGTTTATTTTTTTTTTTTAAACAAGTGTCTGGATAGTAATAGCAGGCATAAAAATCAGGAACAGGAAATGTATTGGTTCAAAAATACAAACCACATTCTTTGGTAGTTTTAACTTTTAAAACAAAAAAAAAGCTTAACTATATGAACTAAAAACAATATCTGGAAAACCTATATTAAACTTGGAATACTGTTATAGTTAACGGAAAGGAAATAAATATGGCAGCCTCCATATTCCTCTGACCTCGGGTTCCCTTTAAATGCAATCTAAAATCAGTGTAGAGTTCTAAGAAACAGAATTGCTTCAGCCAGATCCTTTTTCATAGAGGCTCTTAAATCTGATTTGATTATTTTCAGAGCTGAAAATAATCTTTCAACACTGACTTGGGTGGGTGGCATTGCCGTTACAATTCTAGCCACATCACCAATGATCTCATTTAAATTTAGTAGGAGTCAGAGTTGGAGTCGGTTAACTTTTTGCCGACTCCGACTCCAGGTACCCAAAATTGTCTCCGACTCCTCGACTCCGACTCCACAGCCCTGAGCTAAAACTCCCTAAACCGTTTCCTATTCATTCTCTATGGTAGTGCTAAACCATTACCGATGTGATCTATTTTCCCCGATATCGCCGCCTTCACACTCCCCAAAAGTCTGAAGGTTGGCTCTCTGTTTACAGCAAGCACAGCAACAAAATAACACTTGTGATTCCTTAGCTACCCTAATATCTTGCATAAAGAAGCACCACAAATAAACAACCGTAAAGCTTAGAAAAGCATGTTCAAGGAAAATCATTTTTTGATATTGGCTAATGTACCTATGGAGTCATGTGAGGTAAAAATATTTAATCTCTATCAAAGCCAAAAGATCAGAGCATCACTAGCCTAGACTGATGCATAACTACTAAAAACAAATTTAAAATACAATACAAAAGCACAAAGAATTACCTGACAATTTCTACTTTGGTTGCACATTCAGACTGTTTCTCTTTCCACTGAGTTTCATCCCAGTCCAACTCATAAAACACCACAACTAGGGCAGGCACAAGGTTTAAATGTTTGTTCATCCAGCCTGTCTTCAGAATACCTTTAGGGATATACCATTCATAAGATGACCTCTAAAAACATGAAAAATAAAAATTGATTTAAAAGAAGGGTTAAAATTTATTGAATTACTTACTCTGACAAAATCTGCACAGCTTTTATAAATATTAAATATACAAGATTTCTACAAAAGCTAAATTATCAATTTAACATTTCAATAAAAATAGGAATATGAAATCACTAAACATAAATCTAAATCCATTTGGATACTACTATAAAAACTTCTTACTGTAATCAATGTTTGCAACAATTACAGAAGTCTGAAAATTGGATACTAAAATTACCATTATCAGTTGGTTTTCATGACCAGTGTTTTGTGATACCATACCATTCACTGTCCTTATTTTTTGAAAAAGACAATGAAAGCTTTAAAAGACAAAAAACTGTGAAAAGAAAAAAAAAAAAAAATCACCACCTTCAACAGCATAGCTTTCAGGCAAATTCAAAGGAAGCTTTCCCTGACAATTTTTGCTGTTCTATGAGCAAGTGTTTGAACCAGCAGGCACAATAGTTCTGATATTTTAAATTGCTTTATCCATTGTCTAACAATACTAGCATCATGCAGTGAAGTAATGTATGAAGGTCAACCACAGGGATTTCATCATTGACAAGTAATCAATATACAGTGTCCTGTTGAAAGGATGTGCCCTTGCCACACTTCCCACTACTACCCATGAACATGAGAGTGTCATTAAGACATGCCATGTCATCTTCATGCATGCATAAGATGATGTTAGTAACAGCTAGTTATGATAATGCACACTACAATATTGCTAGAAATTCCTGCAGGCATGCGTTTTTGAAGAACTCCTTTTAATATCTACACATTATGAATCAAAAGTAAACAGAGTTAAATACAATAGATGGAACTATCTATATATATAATTCACTAAGGCAAGACACCCATGGAAAGCACGCCGGAAGGGGCGTGGATTCACTAAGCCACCGACAAGTAAGACACCTATGGCGCACGCAGGGAGGAGCCACGCCCACCAACTCCAAGACCATTGGATACGACGACAACTCACAGAGCCACGCCCACCAATTCGGACGCGACGACACAGAAAGAACGGCATCATTTATATTCGTCTGTCATAGAGGCCTCATGTACCTCCGAGCCAGCATGACTGTTCATAGAGGAATGTTTCTCGCGGAGGTGAGTCGCCATATGCAGCATGTGAAACGGTTTGCGAGCGGTATCCCATGGGATCCTTAAAACAATCCTTTACAACTGAGGTTAAAACACAATGAAGTAAGCAGTCTTTAAAAACTGAGTTTCGGTTACGACGCACGACCGCATGTACCATAGCAAACTGTTTTACACGCTACATACGGCAATTCGCATCCGCGACAAGCATGCGTGTTCTTCACTCATGGACAATTATATGTTGCTCTCTCCAGAGTTCCATCTTTTTATTCACTTTCTGTTGTATCCTCAATCCCTCCCTTTTTAGACAACTGTGTCTTTCCAGAAGTATTCAACCATCAATAAATAATTATGTGGAGTTTGTCATGCCGCGGGTTCACTATTGTGTTGTATTTTGCTCTCTCCAGAGTTCCACCTTTTCATTCACTTACTGTTGTATTCTCACACCAACCCGTTTTAGACAACCGTGTCTTTCCAGAAGTGTTTAGCATTCAATAAATAATTATGCATGAGATTGAGCGTGTCTACCCGGCACAGAGAGGTGTGGGTAAGCCGTTGAACCCCATTCGGGCTGCAAACCGTGGAATTCCCACTAAGTGCGACTCATACGCTCCCACTGGTTGCGTCCCTACCCTTTGTGCACACCCCCCTCCCACCTCGCTACTACCGTGGTTGGGTGTCTTGGTGGATTATATATAGAAAAGCAGCCAAAACCGCACAGAGCAATGAAACGTCTACGTGAGTCACAGGTGCATCTGGACTGTGTAAAGACGACAACGACTCAAGTGACGAGTTGCAGGTGGGCACGAGCGGGCAGTGCATACTGAACGAGAAATCAGCAGACTAGCATGACGGAGGGAGCTGAATGGACGTCCTTCTCCTCTCCTCCCATTCCACACTCCGCGTTTATTACATTACCGATTTTTCAAATGTTAATTTTCTCCCTGTGCTTAAAAATCATTAAAAAACCGGCCTGATTATGCGGCGTATGGTACGCCGCGGGTTGGCTAGTATTTGTTAATGAACCAAATAAATTCTACTGTCAGTGTAATGACACAAGTCCAACAATTCATTATGACTTAGTTAAGGGTTTGCTGTTACACTCACTAGAAGCTGTGGCCTAATTCCTTTCACTTAAGGGGAGGCAAGAATAGTTCTAAAGACACTGCAGAGACTGACATCTAACAATGCAACATATTTTTAAGAATGAGGCCAAGAGAATGCAGAAGTAGTTCCAGGAGAAGATCCTCCAATTAAATATGAGGAAGGCAAAAGAACTGCTCATTTATTTTAGGAAAATTTTTGAACAAGTACAACCCATGGTTCTCAAGTAAGATTGTTTGTAGCTTTAAGTACCTATGAACCATATTAGATAATAGCATGGACTTTAATGAAAACACAGAATATATTTACAAATAATGCCAGCAGCACAGCCATTTATTGCAAAGGATAAGGACAACTAATATTTCAACGAGCATCCTACGGATCTATTATACAAGTCATATTGAGGCCTACTAACTATTTCATTACTGGTGAGGTTCAGGGGACTGTATGCAACTAATAAAAATATACTTGGAAAAATTAATCCAGTTTGGGTTTTCTCTATGAATAACTACAATTAGGGCTAAAAAAACTGTATAACAAATGGAGCAAAAAGAAAAGTGGATGACATTGAAAAAGTACCAGACAAATGGCTTAAATAATTGTTTCCAATTTTATCTTCCGGGTGTTGATACCTGCTGCTACAATTTAAAACAAACAGAAGTAGAAATAATTTTATACCAATGGTAATAAAACTGTTAAGTAGGCCAAATTCAATTTGGTTTAAATAATTATTTTAGAATTCTCTTATATACTGTATAAATAAAGTTATTAATTTGTATTTTACTGCTTGCTTTGTATGTGCAGTAGGAATGTGCTCTTGTATCTTGATGACTAGATCAATGCAAAATTGTACTTACGGACAATAAAGGTAAACTAACAAATGAATTTCTTAATATACTTAATGCATAATTTTTAAACTGCCATCCATCCATTATCCAACCCGCTATATCCTAACTACAGGACCACTGGGGTCTGCTGGAACCAATCCCAGCCAACACAGGGTGAAAGGCAGGAAACTAACCCCAGGCAGGGCGCCAACCCACCGCAGGTCACACACTAGGGACAATTTAGAATCGCCAATGCACCTAACCTGCATGTCATTGGACCATGGGAGGAAACCGGAGTACCCGGAATAAACCTACGCAGACACGGGGAGAACATGCAAACTCCATGCAGGGAGGACCCGGGAAGTGGACCCGGGTCTCCTAACTGCGAGGCAGCAACGCTACCCACTGCCTCACCGTGCCGCTCAATTTTTAAACAGTAATATAAATTTTTTTAGCTACTTGCCTTGTTTGAACTCTGTAGCCCTTTCAGGGATAATAATGAGAGAGCTGAAGAATATATGTATCTTTATGGACCCTACCAAGGTATTTTGAAACTGAAGTTGCCAGACTCTACTGTTCTGTTTGATGTGTGCAGCACTTTCAAAGTTTGTCTGGTAAGTCCCAGCAGGAGTGCAGCTCTTCAAGCCTTTGCCAAAGGTATTCTGGAGTTTAGTCTTCTCAGCTGAAATGCCCAGGGGCAGCGGTTGGCCCTTAAACTCTGTAAAGGTATTCTTGCTTGCTCTGTTTTGAAGCAAAGGTCACCAGTCTTAGGCATATTGCTCTATTTAATTTGTGTGACTGAGATATGAGAGAAGATCAAAAAAGAAAGAACAATTCTCCAGTTATTAAGGATGGGGTTGGATCAATCATGCTTTTGGATAGTGCTGCTTCCAGTGGAATGGGAATACTTCACAGGTAGAAGGAAGAATGGATTCAATTAAATACTAACAAGTTCAAGAAGCAAACATCACACTGTCTGTAAAAAAAGATGAAGATGAAAAGTGGGTAATTTTTACAACAGGATAATATTCCAAAAAACACCTCAAATTTCACAATGGACTACCTCAAGAGGTGCAAGATGAAGGTTTTAGCATAGCCCACACAGTCCTCTGACTTAAACATCACCAAGAATCTATGAATAGACCTCAAAAAAGCACTGCATGCAAGATGGCCCAAGAATCTCACAAAACTAGAAGCCTTTGGCCAGGACATATGGAAGAAAATCCACCGAAATAAGAAGTAAAAGACTCCTAAGTCTTTAGAAAATGTGTTTACAAACTATAATACTTACCAAAGGGGGTGTTACTATGCACTGACCATGCATGGTTCTTAAACTTTTGCTTTGTAAATTATGGAAATAATCTTGTATAAAATATTACAGAAATGTGTCATCTTTAACTTTATGCCTTTTGGAAATCAGGTAATCTCTTACTTGCTTTGCTACTCATAAAAACAAAACCTTTGCATGCCACCATAAGCCCAACTTGTTGGTTGATGATTGGTGCAAAGTTTTGTCTACCATAGTTACAAATTGTTGAATTATAGCTCCTTGTTCCCTGAAGAAGTGTTTAAACGATGCATCACGGTGACATCTCTGCAAGTCACTTTGCCTGTACTGGATCAGTCTAATCAGATGACAAGTATAGAATCTACATTCCAAAAAGGAGATCTGACATTTCAGCTGAAGTAAAGACTGTCTGCCAGCTGTTTCTTAAGCAAAGGAGTTGTGTGCCACAGCAAAGCAAAATGGGAAATGCCAGTCTGTTCGGCATGTGCTTTAGAGCTGAACGGATGGTCGATGATATCGTTCATCACCGAATGGGTGGACACACTGTCAACAAAAAGTGTTGATTGGCTACAAATATTTTCAGAAATTTTCTCAGTATGCCAAACTGATGCTACCATTTCTTTTTTTTTTTTTTTTAATAATCAGACAAGGAAAGTGACAGTGTGTTTGTGCTTGTACTAAGCACACCGAATTTCATGCAAAAGTAATACATTGGGAGGAGGAACAATACACAGACTAAACAGAGTACTGCCAATAATTTGGATCCATCCACTGAATGCCCTTCCTGATGTAGCCCTTCCCATTTATCCAGGCTTGGGACCGGCACAAGAAACACACTGGTTTGTGCATTCCCTGTGGCTGGGTGTCCACATATCATTAACAAAAATCAACAAGAATAACATCAGCATAACACCTCGCATAATGTTAAGCATGAATCGGTTACTTAATGAAAAATGTTTTTATGTAACCAAGGAATTAGACTGATAAACATACATTATGTCTTAAGCCGATATCACACTACATGACTTCTAATCATAGGGGATGTCCAGCCTGACAACTGTAGTTGCTAATCTTGTCACTTGACGATTACAGATTGTACATCAAGAATCACAGTGGATGAGAAACTAAACTGAAATGACCCCATGATGACTTTCTAGCACAATTTTACATTTCCAAAGTATCATAAGCTTTTCCTTTTTTGTGATAGCGAATAATGTGCTACCTGATTAAACCAGTGCTGTACAAAATGCTTTCCAGGTACAGCGAGTTCAGCCACACTCTCAACACTTTTTTTGGCATGGCATGGTATATAAAAAACAAGATATCAGGCAGATGAGCCTCTTTTCTATTTGCCAGCTCTTACATATGCCTGCCCTGTCGACTTAAGACAAATTTAAAATACAATTCACTTTGTTAGGCAAGATGTTGACTGGCTGGACTGATTCGCTATGTAAATGAAATCTACAACTGAGAATCTCTGGAAAAACTGTGTAACATGACAGGACCTTTATTAGTAAAATGCTGACAATAAATATAGTTTAACTTACTAAAAAGCAGTGTTGTTGTGAAGTGCTTATTGTAAAACCGCACAGTACAGTGTTAATGTTTGAATATATGAAGGATGTAGCACAAGAAAAAAAATCAAAGTATAATGAACAATCTCAAAACGTTCATCTTTTCTGACACATTTCAAAAATCAACAGTTTTTCCATTTCAGATGAACTATAATTTAAATATAGTGGCCAAATAAACAAAATCTTAAATAAAAGACATATACATTACAGTGTACTAAATACCAAAACATAAATTAACAGGATACAGCACATTCATAGAATGGCTTCTAAATATTTTAAAACAGCTATTTAGCTAAGCAGCAAATTTCTTATTTTATTTTCTTGTAAATATAAAAATGTCACAAGATACTGCTGTTAAAATCCGGCAGCCCTGTATCATAAGAAATTGATCTGGGAAATCAATGGATATAGAATGTAACCACAAGAAACACTACCTTTGTTCTGCATTTTGGATACTCGTGGTCGCCAGGAAGGACTTTAAAGGAAATTGGGACTCTGTCCGCTCTTCTGTTTGCACAAAAAGCATCCCAAATGGCTCTGTGAACGGCGTTGTATACCACATCAAGACCAGTCAAAGCAACAAATGCCATAGGTCGGCAACAGAGCTCTGGAGGGAGATCCCACTGACCAGGACTCATCTTCCTATTTGTAAGAAAAAAAGAAAAAAAAAAAAAAGTTAGTGGTAATGTCTATAATTTCTAGCTAAATAATTAATCTTCAGAAACTCAGTACTGCAGGTCACAGTCGACAGCAACGGAGAAAAACAATCATACTGAAAGATATAAAAAACAGACATCGCAACCCCTAAATGAATATTAGCCGTCATTTTGTAATATTTTACTTAAGTACTCGTTTGCTTTATTTACAAAAGTAGTTAACATTATTTTACAGGCTGTACAAAATTACTTTGTTTAGTAATAGGTATTACTATAACTCCGAACCAGAATAAGAGACATACAGGGATGGGGTATGTCAAAAATCAACCACTTCTTATAAGACGCAAATTTTTCTTCCAAACAGGTAATAATAAAAGTCTAATGCATTAATAGGTGTAACACTCAGCCACGCTTACATTCTTGAGAAGCTTTGATGTGCATCCAAGACTTGCATAAACATTTTTAACAAATTAGTAAGAGCTCAGTAAACCTACGTCCTATAAGAGAATTTGCTTGAAAAAGTCTCTCCTATCCTGTGTCGCCATACAAATTACTTTCGCATTTGTTACATTTACTAAACTGATATAAACAAAACAACTGTCTATATGTATGAAATTTAGAAAACACCTACTTTGTTTCTAATAAATCAACAAATCCCTCGTTTCCATGTACCACTAGCACAGCACATTAAGAGCTGCAAACACACGGAAGAAGGGATCGGGTCAGATTAGTGTGACATCGCTGAAAGCCAATCATCTTGCACATTACAGCGTGGTCGATGTTAAACTGACCAATAATTTTTCTCAAGATGGGAAGGGCTGTTGTTTTACGACGTGCTCTTGAAATCATATGATACCAGGCTGTGTTCAGTGAGTGAGGGTTGTGTTGTATGGTGTTTAATTAATGCAAGAATTATTTTAAATCCGGTTGACAAACTTACTTGTCTGTGTATGCGTTCCCTGCGTTAGAGTGCCGTCCCATAAAGTGTTGGCTCGCATTTTGTGCTGCTAAGACTAGTGCTGAATTTCCGCGACCAAATCGGAAACAATATCTTTTTTTTTGCCGTAAGCTGATTTAGAAATAGATGTGTGTAATGGTTGTTGTTTACTGCTTTTCTACTGCCATCGCTTTAATACAGTTCAGTCGTTGTTAGGCAAATTACCTGAGTCTGTTCATTGCTTTTGCAACCAAATTCGTAATAAAGTAGGGCTATCCCTGCTTTGAACTGTAGTCCTTACTCATAATTATATTTTGGTGTTTATTTAACGGTTAAACGTTGCTGTATACGTCGATCTAACTATCTTCACAGTTAAATAGAATTATATGTTATCCTAAAAGCATAGAATATGTGCACAGCGGCACCCAGAGTGCGGTAATAAAGGTGTTAATATTTATTGTGATTCTTAATTCTACTGACTTGTTAAAGCCAATATCACAAACGGAGCTTCCACTGCGACACCAAGTGCACACATCCTTCCCATTGTCATCTCAGTTACAGCAAAGAGCAGAGCTGTTAGAATTTGGTTGTAACCAAAAAAAAAAAAATCTCCCACCTGACAATATTATTACGTTTCAGCATTTATGTCAAGTAAAGTTTATAGACCTAATTTATCATTTAGTAGTCCTGCACACATTTACAGTGTGTGTGAATTATAATCCAAGGATCAGCCTTTAGAAGATCTTCCTCTTTCTTTTTTTCAGTGTTGTGCAATGGTGCTTTTTTTGGCCACCTCTTTAATTGTGTAATCCTTCCCAGGTTTCAGAATCAAAACTCGCACTCAGTATGGAAGACATTGCAAAATCACTCACATACCATTTTTCATATTCCACCAAAATCATGGATGCTAACCTCCATCTTTATATGTCATACAATGCCAAAGAAGGAGGTCAGCTGTTAGGTAGCCTAGGCCAGATTCATTTTAGCTTGCCTTTAATTTCTACTGTGTAACCTTAAGATGTATTTTCTTGAAATTTATGTAGGCTGAAGTTCTATTTTTTCTACTTCATTGCCTGCTGACATTGGTATACTACTTACATTGTTAATATTTTGAGTTTTAAGAACCCAATTTATCAACAAAATGTTCCACAGATACAGTATGTTTACAATATGTAATAAAACTATAGCATGGAATCGGTATATGTTTTGGTGTACCCATTTGCTGTTATTTTATTAAATCTTATTTTGTGTTTTAAATTGTATTTCTAAGTGTCCAAGGCATTTTGAGCCCAGATTTAGCATATAACATAATATTCTCAAATTTGCTGTTGCCTATCTCAACACCACTGGGTGTTAAGACCTATGGGTAATATCTACAAATAAATATATTTTTATAGCATCCTTCCCAGTGATTTTGAAACATCTTCTTACATAATACGCCACTGTGGCTGTCCGTTTGTCTGTCCAGGATTTTAAATTACCTGTAGCTCACAAACCGTTTGAACTACTGACCTGAAATTTTGTACACATATACTACGTGACGTCTACTATCCGCTTTCAGGGTGATGATTGACCTCGAAGATTATTCCTGTTTGTATTTTTTTTTTTTCATTTTATTGTAGAATCAACTCTCGGGAGCGGCCAGCAAGGCGGCCATGCGGCACATGCATATGGGTGTTGTTCTCATCCCATCTTCGCCATCACTTCCCCTACCTCTTCATATCTTAAATCATTCTTCAGGCAGATTGAAGACTTAAGTGCCAGCGTAAGTGAAAAATTAAGGAAAACTTACTAAGTAATTGCAGCACAAAAACTGACTTAATCAGTTTTAACGTGAAAAGACGCAGGCAAAAGAAGGGAAAAAGCAGGCCGCTTGGATGGAGAAAAGAAAAGCTGCTCAGGAAGCAGCAAGCGCATCAACCTCTGAGCAAACAAATGCTCAACGTACAGAGAAAGAGTATGAAACTATAAATGTTAAAGTTAAGTGTATTCACTGCACTTTAACGTGCAATGCGCCGTTACTGGTACTTTATAAAATACAGAATACAAAAATACAATGCAAAATAAGTTGGATAGTGAAATAATTAAAAATGAAGTTAAATTGTAAAGATACACCCAGTTGCCACTTTATTAAGTACTAGCCAACCCGCGGCGTACCATACACCGCATAATCAGGCCGGTTTTTTAATGATTTTTAAGCACAGGGAGAAAATTAACATTTGAAAAATCAGTAATGTAATAAATCAGCAAGAAAAGCAACATTGTAACAATGCATGTAACGAACCAACACACAATCATCTGTGACTGAAAACTGGCGGACCGCCATCGCGCCTTCTCCTGCCAGACGGAGGGATGGGGGTGCACGGCGCTTGGGCGCGAAGGGTGGAACGGGAAGAGAGGAGAAGGACGTCCATTCTGCTCCCTCTCAGTATGCACTGCCTGCTCATGTGCCCACCTCCAACTCGTCACTTGACGGTTGTCTAAAACGGGTTGGTGTGAGAATACAACAGTAAGTGAATGAAAAGATGGAACTCTGGAGAGAGCAAAATACAACACAATAGTGAACCCGCGGCATAACAAACGCTGCATAATTATTTATTGATGGTTGAACACTTCTGGAAAGACACAGTTGTCTAAAAAGGGAGGGTTTGAGGATACAACAGAAAGTGAATGAAAAGATGGAACTCTGGAGAGAGCAACATATAATTGTCAGTGAGTGAAGAAGACGAATGTTTGTCGCGGATGCGAATTGCTGTATGTAGCGTGTAAAACAGTTTGCCATGGTGCACGTAGTCGTGCGTCGTAACCGAAAACTCGGTTTTTAAAGACTGCTTACTTCATTGTGTTTTAACCTCAGTTGTAAAGGATTGTTTTAAGGATCACATAGGATACCCCTCGCAAACCGTTTTACACACTGCATATCGCGATTCACCTCCGCGAGAAATATGCCTCTATGAACTGTCAACGTGGCTCGGAGGTTCATGTAGCCTCTACGACAGACGAACATAAATAACGCTGGTTTTTCAGTGTCGTCGCATCCGAGTTGGTGGGTGTGGCTCTGTGAGTTGTCGTCGTATCCAATGGTCTTGGAGTTGGTGGGCGTAGCCATAGGTGTCTTACTTGTTGGCGGCTTAGTGAATCCACACCCCTTCCGGCGTGCTTTCCATGGGTGTCTTGCCTTAGTGAATTATATATATAGATAGAAGATACTTTCCCAGTACCACAAATAGCCTTCTCCGACGAACAACCAAATGTGTGGCTTCAATTTATTATATACTAGCAAAATACCCGCGCTTCGCAGCGGCGAAGTGCTGCCTTAAAATTTTTATTAAGAAGAAAATTAAAACACACCTTGAACCTGTCCCGGTCATTCAATACATAAGACACACTGTTCCTCCGAATATCAAGAGTGAGCCTGATCTGGCCGCGCAATATGTAACAAAGAGAATGGAAAAGGTAGGTGCCATCTCCAGGCATGGAAACCACTCGGTAAGTGACAAATGGGTACCTGAACAATGTAAAGTAAGTCTAAAATACCTAAACAATAACTATAATCGTAATAAATGAACAATATAACAGCGGAGAAGCCGTGGATTAAATAAAAAGGCTGTAGTTATCAGCAGGGAGACGTGAATCCCGTGGCGAAGCAAGGAAGGGAATGTAGAGACCGGAGCGACGGTCGGCCTTATATAGGCAGGCAGCCAACAACGTGGGAGGCGTTGGGATGGGGGACCCAACGCCGCCTCACACGGTGACCGAGCTGCAGGCTATGGATGTATATATGTATGTAAGTAGGATTCAGTAAGCGTTGGGAACCCGCGTACCAAATTTCTTGAAGATGGGCCCATAAGTAACAAAGACCGTTGAAAAGTTCAATATAGCGGCCGACAGTGGCATCATACCACCGAAATCAGCACCAAATTTCAGCCTTCTACCTACATGGGAAGTTGGAGAATTAGTGATGTTGGAAAGTTTAATATGGCGGCTGACAGTGGCGTCATACCACCGAAATAAGTACGTACATTGGTTTCGGTTAGCACAGGGAAGCTGCCTACCAAATTTCATGAAGATGGGGCCATGATTAAGAAAGTTCAACATGGCGGACGTTGTTGACCGTTATGACCGTTACGCGTAGAATTTCGAAATGAAACCTGCTTAACTTTTGTAAGTAAGCTGTAAGGAATGAGCCTGGCAAATTTCAGCCTTCTACCTACATGGGAAGTTGGAGAATTAGTGACATTGGAAACTTCAATATTGTGGCCGACAGTGGCATCATACCACTGAAATAAGTACGTACATCGGTTTCGGTTGGCGCAGGGAAGCTGCCTACCAAATTTCGTGAAGATGGGGCTATAAATAAGAAAGTTCAACATGGCGGACATTGTCGACCGTTATCAACCGTTATGACCGTTACGTGTAGAAGTTCGAAATGAAACCTGCTTAACTTTTGTAAGTAAGCTGTAAGGAATAAGCCTGCCAAATTTCAGCCTTCTACCTACACGGGAAGTTGGAGAATTAGTGATGAGTGAGTGAGTGAGTGAGTGAGGGCTTTGCCTTTTATTAGTATAGATAGCATGATCAAAAGGTTAATTTTCAAACAACACTCAACAGAGCTGATATTTATCCCCATTTATTTCTGTGCTTGTGTTACAAGGCCCTCCCTCCACTCCCACTCTGACATTGGCTATCATTCCACTATGGGGGACAACACAACCCATCATACCAGCTGTGTTATTTATGGTCACTTCACCATGGGGAACCACTTCCTCATAGCCTCACTAGAGGGTTGTGAATAACCTTTAAAAGGGAATAATGGGTCACTTATCTAAATGACTCTAAATGTGATGTAATTTTTCGTGTCAGACATGGTACAACCATTATCTTGGAAACAGCTTCTTTCCTGGGATTTTCATACACTAGTCTCTACAGTATACAGAGAATAGTGTACAAGAAACATAAGATTAGCAGCACATGTTAATGTGAAGTCTGTGGAGAAAGTCCAGACTTGTTAAAGCTAATTGACAGGGTACATATCTTTAAATAATAGCTCTTTACATCAAAAAATATTACCTTCATGCTTTGAAATCTAATTTCTGGTGAAGATTGTTGGGTAAGAATTTGATGCAAACAACATTACATATTCTGCTAAAAACACAGGTATGTGGCTGTAATATTATTTTTTTTTAAATGCGTACATCCTGCAGGACAATGCACCATGTCATAAAATATATTATCTCCTTGTCTGATACATAAGTAAATTAATAAAAAAAAAATAAAATATACACACTTTGGTCTGAACACACACTAGATTGACTATAAAGCAAGAAAAGTAAAGAAAACTTCTGACTTGGCTGTCACAGTGAGGCATTATGCAGGCATGGTGCTGTTGGTATAAAGTAGCCCCAGTAGCATTTTCTTGAAACACTGCTGAATAATTTGTTGGCTAAAAGTACTCAGCGTTAGTGTGTCACAGAGAGGATGCGCCGTACTGTTGATAATGGCACTCAGCTTTCATTTAACTTTCTTCTTTGCTATTACCGCTGAACTTGCCCTTTTTAATTAACATTATCAGCTTTATGCTAAATATGCTTTTGTATATTTATAAAGTTGAAGTCAGAATTTTCCATTCACTTAAGGTGAATTCTTTAAAGCTCACTTTAAAAACCCACAATGTTATAATAACAAGCTATAAATCTTGACATGTCATTTAAGACCTACTTTGTGCATGGCAAAAGTATTTTTCCAGCAGTGCTCACAGACAGATTATTAAACTTTTTATTGACTATATCACAATTCCAGTAGGTCAAACGTTTACATACACTTTGTTAACTGTGCCTTTAAACAGCTTGGAAAATTTCAGAAAATGATGTCAAGCCGTTAGGCAGTTAGACAATTAGTATGCAAGGCCCATCCTCAAACTCACTATTTCCTTGACATAATGGGAAAACCAAAATAAATCAGCCAAGACTAGATAAAAACAGTGGACCCCCCACAACACAAGTTCATACTTGGGAACAATTTCCAAATGCCTGATGGCACCACGTTCATCTGTACAAACAATAATACACAAGTATAAACACCATGGGGCCACACAGGCGTGGTATCACTCAAGTCACCATAAAAAAGCCAGGCAGCAGTTTACAATGGTACACGCAAACTAAGATCTTACTTTCTGGAGGAATATCTCTCTCTGGTCTGGGGGTATGGGCAGAGCTTTGATGCAGGAAGGACTGCTGCACTTCAAAATGTAGATGGTATTATGAGGAAGGAAAATTATGTAGATATACTGCAAAATCTTGAGATAAACAAAGTTGAAGCTTAATCACAAATAGGTCTTCCAAATGGACAGTGACCCCAAGCATGCTTCTAAAATTGTTTAAGAACAACAAAGTCAAGTAATTGGAGTGGCCATCACAAAAACTTGACATCAATTCTACTGAAAATTTGTGGGCAGAACTGAAAAAGCTTGTGCGAGCATGCAGACCTACGAACATGTCCCAGTTACACCAGTTCTGTCTGGAGGAATGGGCCAGAATCCCAACAACTTATAACAAACTTGTGGAAGGCTACCCAAAACATTTGGTGCAAATTAAGAAATTTAAAGGCAATGCTACCAAATATTAACAAAGTATATGTAAACCTGTGGCCCACTTGAATTGTGATATAGTTAATAAAAAAGTGAAATAACCTGTCTTTGAATATTGTTGGAAAAAAATATTTTGCCCTGCACAAAGTAGATGTCTTACACAATATTCCAAATGTATAGTTTGTTAGCATAAAACTGTGAAGGGGTTATAAAGTGAGTTTGAAAGAATTCACCCTTGGTGTATGTAAACTTCTGAATTCAACTGTACACTCTAAAGGCTTTGTCTAAGAAAGGATTGCTAGCACACCTGTGATCAGGGCTGTGGAGTCGGAGTCGGAGACAATTTTGGGTACCTGGAGTCGGAGTCGGAGTCGGCAAAAAGTTAACCGACTCCGACTCCTACTAAATTTAAATGGGAATTAAAAAAGTAAGTTGAAATGTCCCAATTCACAAACAGTCATAATGAACTACTTCTCTGCTGTAAGAATAAAGCCCAATGCATGCAGTGCATAATGTTACCACAAAACGAACATGTCAAGTAACCATGAAGCATGCTTTTCATTGACTGTATGCGTCACTATATGGGATGTAATGCACAGGTAAGGTGCGGCAACGCTTTCCATTGTGTCGTGTTCCACTGTTACAGGGAACTGTGAACCTAGCCTAAAGCCCCCCATACATTTACAGAAGCACTGCCGATTTTTCGGCCGTTCAACGAGTCATCACGCGTCAAACGCCTGAAAAATCATCTGGTGTGTTCTCAGCTCCGTCGGCTCCCCTTCGCTATGCGCTAGTGAAGGGGGCCGAAGGAGCCGAGAACACAGATCTCCCTACCTGTCTCCAGCAGAGGCTCGTTCTGCTGATCAGCTGGCTGGTGAGTGACACAATGCACTAAACTTCCGGCTGGCTGACAGAGGAGACAGCCACTGCAGCAGACAGAGGCATCACATTACTTTGGATGGGGGCGCTGGTCGAGATTTTCGGCAAGCTGGATCTGCCCGTCCATGTGGACACCCGCAATCTGTTTCTTAGAACTCTACGCTGATTTTAGATTGCATTTAAAGGGAACCCGAGGTCAGAGGAATATGGAGGCTGCCATATTTATTTCCTTTCCTTTAACTATAACTGTATTCCAAGTTTAATATAGGTTTTCCAGATATTGTTTTTAGTTCATATAGTTAAGCTTTTTTTTTGTTTTAAAAGTTAAAACTACCAAAGAATGTGGTTTGTATTTTTGAACCAATACATTTCCTGTTCCTGATTTTTATGCCTGCTATTACTATCCAAACACTTGTTTAAAAAAAAAAATAAACAAAACCTTGTTTTCATTGTGTTTGTCTTTAATCTGGCATTATAGTAGAGTGTTGGCTTCCTAGCCAGTAGTTCTGTGGTAAAATGACATGTATGTTGCCTTCCTTTCCTTCAATGGATGTAGAAAATACATTAGCATAGTATATACATACAGAGGAGTCGGAGTCGGAAGATTTAGAAACTGAGGAGTTGGAGTCGGAGCATTTATCTACCGACTCCACAGCCCTGCCTGTGATTACAATGCAAGGTTCATGGGATGCTATGAAAACGTCTTTGTTAACTAAATTTCTTATATATTGATGGTACAACCATCATCTTGGAAACAGCTTCTTTCCTGGGATTTTCATACACTAGTCTCTACAGTATACAGAGAATAGTGTGCAAGAAACATAAGATTAGCAGCACATGTTAATGTGAAGTCTGTGGAGATAGTGGAATCAGTTTTAACGCGAAAAGATGCTGACAGAAGAAGAGAAGAATCGGGCCACTAGGGTGGAGAAAAGAAGAGCTGTTCAGGAAGCAGCAAGCGAGTTAACTTCTGAGCAAACTAATGCTAAATGTACAGAGAAAGAGTATGAAAACTGTAAATGCTCAAGACAAATGTGTTCGTGCAGTGCGCCGTTACTGGTGTTAGGATATTTGTGAATGGAGGTTTTGTTGTTAATATGTTCTGTTAACTGTAGATTAATGTGGCTCAGGCTTTAGTTTTGCTAGATTTCAAAATATGTTGCTTTAAACTTTGTTTTACCCATTGCAATGTATTTGACTAAGTGGGTGTGAGAAATCTTTCATTTAAAGCTCAATTTAATTGACACAAGGTTGGCATGTTGGTGGAGTGGTTAGCAGTTTGGTTTCATGTTTTGGGCACATTCATTTTCTGTGTGGAATTTGTATGTTTTTGTGTTTCTGTGAGTTGCTCCCAGACTACTCCAGCTTTACACTTTCACACTGACAAAGATGTGTCTGTGCGTTAGGATAGTTGGCAACTCCAAATTGTCCATATTTTGTCTCTAGTGTTTGTAGTGGACATCTGTAATTGGTTCCTTCCTTGTCTCCAGTGCTGCCAGAATAGCACCTACAGTATGACTCTGCACTGATTTAAGTGGGAGTGAGAATATATGCAAAGGTAATAATTTACTATCAAGGACTAATTGTTATTGCTTTAAAAACTTTACAAAACTAACAGATTTGTTACAGTATCAGATACAGAAAAATCATGTATGCCTTTATTTCAATAGAGTTTATTATTTGTAAGCTTTACATTGTACCAGTTGTAGTTTTTCTTGTCCACATGTTTACAAATACAAATATAGTAATATGTATCAAACCAAAAAAGGAAGTACAGTCATATTACTCCATTTCTTTGATTTCTCTACTAGGTTTTAGAAAATGTTACAATTAATTTTAAAGTGTCCTATCCAAAATATAAATTTGTGAATTATGTTTTTTTCCTTTTTCTTCCTACGTTTAAATCCTTATAATTAGCTTCAGGATACAATTCTGATGTGAAACTGTACAATATGTAATTATTTATTTATAATTATGTTGTAGAGACTTCAATCACTGGGCCACTTCTATGGAGTAACTTGCTATAAATCTTAAAAATGACTCCAAGTTTACTTAGGTTATACTGGTGCGCAGCAGGAATGCTGCATTTGTATCTTCCAGTATCAATACTTACTACTTCTTTATATGGAGGAATATTTTGGACAAAATAATATAAATACATTGATACGAAAATAAATGAATGGAGTCAATATATAAACTGTTCAAAAAATTAAAGGAACACTTTGAAAACACATCAGATCTCAATGGGAAAAAACATGCTGGATGTCTATACTGATATGGACTGGGTAATGTATTAGGAACGAAAGGATGCCACATCATTTGATGGAAATGAAAATTATCATCCTACAGAGGGCTGAATTCAAAGTCACCTCGAAATTCAAAAAATGATGCGTCAGACTAGTCCATTTTGCCGAACTGTCATTGCATCAACTCCAAATTGTACTCAGTATTTTGTATGGCCCCCATGTGCTTGTACGCATGCTTGACAATGTTGGGATATGCTCCTAATTAGATGATGGATGGTGTCCAGGGGCATCTCCTCCCACTTCTGGACCAGGGCATCACTGACCTCCTGGAGAGTCTGAGGTGCAACCTGGCAGCGTCGCATGGACCAAAACATAATGTCCTAGAGATGTTCTGTTGGATTTAGGTCAGGCAAGTGTGGGGGACAGTCAATGGTATCAATTCCTTCACCCTCCTGGAACTGCCTGCATACTTTCACCACATGAGGTCGGGCATTGTCGTGTACCCAGAGGAACCCAGGACCCACTGCACCAGCATAGGGTCTGAGAGTGTGTCCAAGGATTTCATCCCAATACCTAATGGCAGTCAAAGTGCCGTTTTCTAGCCTGTACAGGTCTGTGTGTCCCTCCATGAATGTGCCTCCCCAGACCATCACTGACCCACCACCAAACCAGTCATGCTGAACGATGTTACAGGGAGCATAACATTCTCCACGGCTTCTCCAGACACTTTCACATCTGTCACATGTACTAAGGGTGAACCTGCTCTCATCTGTGAAAAGCACAGGGTTCCTGTGGTGAACCTGCCAATTCTGGTATTATATGGCAAATGCCACTTGAGTTCCATGGTGCCAGGCAGAGAGCAAAGGGCCCACAAGAGAATGTCAGGCCCTCAGGCCACCCTCATGAAGTCTGTTTCTGATTCTTTGGTCAGAAACATTCACACCAGTGGCCTTCTGGAGGTCATTTTGTAGGGCTCTGGCAGTGCTCATCCTGTTCCTCCTTGCCCAAAGGAGCAGATACCAGTCCTGCTGGTGGGTTAAGGACCTTCTACGGCCCTGTCCAGCTCTCCTAGAGAAACTGCCTGTCTCCTGGAATCTCCATTATGCCCTTGAGACTGTGCTGGGAGACACAGCAAACCTTCTGGCAATGGCACGTATTGATGTGCCATTGTGGAGAAGTTGGACTACCTGTGCAACCTCTTTAGGGTCCAAGTATCACCTCATGCTACAAGTTGTGACACTGACCGTAGCCAAATGCAAAACTAGTAAAAAAAAAAAAAAAAACAAAAGATAAGGAGGGAAAATGTCAGTGGCCTCCACCTGTTAAACCATTCCTGTTTTGGGGGTCGCCTCATTGTTGCCCCTCTAGTGCACCTATTGTTAATTTCATTAACACCAAAGCAGCTGAAACTGATCAACAACCCTCTCTACTACTTAACTGACCAGATCAATATCCCAGAAGTTTCATTGACCTGATGCTATACTCTGATTAAAAAGTGTTCCTTTAATTTATTTGAGCAGTATTTATAAAGACTTATATGTGAACCTAAATAATTGAATGTGCCATAATATATATATATATATACAGTATACATATATATATATTTGTTGCTTATTTCTTTATGTAATAAATTATTTCTTCATTTATTTCAGTGATACCAGACGCAACATAATATGTCTTCAAATGACAACTGTCCTGTTCTCCCTGTCATAGGTGAGAGGATGGACTCTAGTGGGTACTCTTATTTGGTTGGTGAATTGTCAGTGGTCACATTTATAGATAGACAGCTGACATTCAAACTCCTGAGACGATGATGAATACAGGGTTTCATAACGTAAAGTAGCTGCTTTGTGCAGTGATTCTGGCCAACTTTTTTTTGCACTCATATTCACCCTGGAGACACACTCACCACTTTGAACAGTACTTTTGCTTGTCTTTGGAATTTATTGGCCCGTGAGTATCTCCAAAATTGGAACTTTGGGTGTCCTCTCTACTGACCCAAGGTTGTAAAACACCACTGCTTCAAACAGCTGGGGCCTCATGTATAAATGGTGTGTACTCACAAAAATGTTGCACTTGCCTGTTTCAACACTCACTTCAAGATATATAAAAACTTAACTTGGTATAAAAGCCACACACATATTCATAGCAGCCTCACACCATACGCACTTTTCTATTCAGTATTGCAAATTGGTGGCACCCAGTGTCAAAAGCAGTGCTACTGTTTCTGTGGTCTCCTTTTCTTTTTTAGATTCACATCCATGAAGTGGGCTGTATCAATTACACCAAAATTAACATATCGTTTACAAGTTTAAGGCACTTGATTGTAATCATTGTGTAACAATTTAATGGTGCACAGAATGGCCAAACTATTCCAAATACCATAGTTGCTTTAGCGTTGCTACTCTAAATGCACCACTGAGAGTATTTTAACCTGTTCATTGTATTTGCGTGCGGTATCACAGCTGCAAAGCAGCTAATAGGAAAGCTCTACAGTGGCTTGTTTCGAGTGCACAGAGGATGATTGGGATACTGCTTCTAGCCCTGCTGGAAATTTATAGCACATACGATGCTGCCTCAGGAAAACCACCAGCATCAGCATGGATTCCTCTCACCCATGTCACATACTTGAACTTCTCCCATCCGGCAAATGCTTCACAGCATTTCCTCCATGGACCTTGCGGCTCAGAAACAGTTTTATCCCAAGTGCTCCTGCTAGAACTGTTTGTACTTATTACCTCACTGTAAACTTGCTTCACAACTGTAATATTGCACAACCTGATCCACTTTATGAACCATTTGCTCTATCTGCACTATAAATACATAGTATAAATGTATATTGTACTTATGCTTTCAAATTGTATATTTTTCATTGTATTATTATTTTTTCTATTATTTAATAGGAAAATAAATTTACGGAGGAGTTGCATATTGGATCTCATTGTACCATACAATGACAATAAAGGGATTAAATTGAATTAAATACAAGAGAGTTGTATTTAGATATAATTATGAGTGGCTTCTAAGTCGATTTAGATTTCCAAGAGCTATCTTCTTGGAGCTGTGAAATGTTAGAATACTAGGATGTATACCTGATATCATTTTTATGATGAAATGCATTAAAGTATGTATTAAACATGGGGGCACAGTGGCACAGCTGAAGTGAATGCAAAGGCGTTTATCGTGTGGCAATTGGTGGCATGGAGAAAGAAAATGGAAGGACAGGAATTGGGGGTTGGTACGTTTGGCAGACAGTACTGTTAAAATAAAGAATAAAGAAAGCTCATCCAGAAGAACATCCATTAAATTCCCAGGACACCTTGCCACAATATCTCTAAACAGTGATTGCAAAAGCAGCTGTAAGTTCAATGCAGAGGTCATTTGTGACAAGGCTCCAAGATGCTAGATGTATGAATGAGTACTCAACAACAACAATAACAACATTTATTTATACTCCACCTGACTTAATTGAAATAATGTGTAAATGTTGCATTTGAGATCTGGTGATCGGGGACACAGACACAGAATTCAGTGGATGTTCTTCTGAGCAGGCTTTCTTTATTGCAGCCACACCATCTTTATTGAATGTACCAAACTTCAGTACCTATCCTTTCATTTTCTTTCCCCACATAACCAATCATCACACAATTAACATCTTTGTATTTGTTACTGCTCCACCACTGTGCCCCCACATGTTTAATACATGCTTTAATGCATTTCAAGTATACATCTTAGTATTCTAAAATGTTCAGAGAGCTGTAATGTCATGATTGTAATATATTCTGTGTGTGAAACACTGCCTGGGGGCTCTTGTCAGGTTAAAGAAAGCCTGTTTAAGAAGCATGTAGTAATGAACAACTGGGTTGGGGAAGACTTTTAACGTGCCACTTTAGTTAAGATGGGAATTGAGAAACTCTAGTTTCTTGTAAATAAAACATCCATTTTAAGATGAAGTTTACAGTGTTCTACTTTAATGACAAAATAAATTACGAGAATAAGTGGGAATTTCGAGATTAAAGCCAATAAATAGTATGTTTTTCCTTGTCTACACCTTACTGAGTAGGACCTAAATTTTGCATTAGTTTAAATTCTTTTTTTCCACATGCTTTTGCCATTGTCATTTAAAAAAAACATTGAATGGAATGGGCTATTTATATTGATTTGTATATTCAAATATGCAAAATTATGGGAGGAATTGGGGTGGCCCTGTAGGCACATGCATGTGCGTTAAAATTCCAGTTGATTGAGATTTATAAAGGGGAACTTCACTTATGCATACTTTCATGCATTTGAATTTTTTTCTGCTTACGCACATTTCCAGTTTTATCCATATGCCATGTTTTAGTTTGAATTCTACGCACATTATACATGAGGCTCCTGGTCTGCCCAAAACAT
Source organism: Polypterus bichir lapradei (assembly GCA_026402145.1). Taxonomy (NCBI): domain Eukaryota; kingdom Metazoa; phylum Chordata; class Cladistia; order Polypteriformes; family Polypteridae; genus Polypterus; species Polypterus bichir. Next base: position 12,185,386 of record JANRMT010062821.1, on the reverse strand, counting down.
TGTCCAAGAAAATTATAAACAAGTCAAGAAACAGACAAGTACTGTCATATTACACAAACTTGGGCTAATTGAAAAGATGTGAATACAACTGTTGCTGCACAAAAACAACAAATGAATGGCAAACAGAGCCTCTTTCTTTTTGCACCATTTTCCACAATATATCACAGGGTACACAGTCATAAGCACAAGTCTGTCAAACTCTAAGTATCCCCCAAAATCTGTGCAAGGTCAAAGATTGGTTTCATTAACTGGGCAGGATTCAACGTTTATCTGACATAGTCTATTTTCTTGTACTTCAGCATAGGCTTCCTCAAAGTGATTGTGGAGTGCAATCCTTCGGCAAAGTTTGTAAAAACAGAGAACAGCAACATCAAAAAGATATCTCTAAATTCCATGCCTCATTGATGAACTGGGTTATTCAGGACATACCAGCAATATCTTGAGCTTTTAGCATTTCACTTGTGAAGGCTAGTTAGAAATTAATGGAAATGTGTTATGCAATCTAAGTAGAACAACACTAAGATCAGATATGCTGAGTTAAATTGCAGATGTATGGGTTTAATAGATTTTTTTTCCCAGATTAATCAGTTAAAGTAAGTTTGACTAACTGCAGTAATATCTTTAACTCATCTCAGTACATTGTAACCTGAGTAAATAATCGACTCAAGTTAGGTTAACCACTGTAAATTCTATGTGAATTACCTGTTTTTATTGTTTGTATACTGCGGTGGGCTGGTGCCCTGCCCAGGGTTTGTTTCCTGCCTTGCGCCCTGTGTTGGCTGGGATTGGCTCCAGCAGATCCCCATGAACCTGTAGTATTGTTTGTACATGGCAGCATTGCGGCACAATATGTTATATGTCCAGTTATTGTTTGTGTGAAGTCAATTACAAAAAACGTGTTGACATAACAAAAAAAAAAAATCTAACATTTTAATTTCCTAAGTGAGTATCTCCGACATACCCCAAAATTAGAAGAAGGTCTTCCAACAGCTGAGAGCTGAATTGCTTATGAATTCGCTGCTAACTGTTGCCTACATTGTGACCCATTAGGTTGGCTACATGCAGAAGTTTGTTTGTGATAGACTATGATCCTATGTTTCCAACTAATGCTTGGCCCCTGTTTCCAGCAATCATGTACTGTATTAGGATGCGTTGGTTTCCAGATTGAAAAAAAAGAATTGATTGTGCTGTAATTGCCCATTATTATCATCCCTTTGCCATGTGATGGACTGATATCCTATTTATGTGCATTCAAGTCGGTGCTATGAATAAGGATTTTGCAACAATCGCAATAAAAATAATTGCATTCGTCTTGGTTAAGCCGAAATCCGTCTATTAGAAGATGAAATTCCCTTTCTCAAACGCTTAAACTGGAAATGTCTGGTAGACTCATTCGCTCTAATCACGTGTTCAGGGTCTTTCTCAGCATCACAGAGAGTCAGAGGGCGGAGGTGAAAGTTCCTTTGCTTCTGGCTCATGCTCTTTCCCTTGCTTACACCCCGGCTGGTTTAGAAACCGAAGGCACCTGATGTTTTTTTATTTTTTTTTTTCTGTTCAGAAAGGTTTATCAACTGAACTCTAAAAATAAACAGTCTATCTGTGCCTTTGTTAAAAACACCAACATGACGGCGAACGAGGATCAAGAGGTAAGTTAGCGAGTTGGCACTTTCTGTAACGTGACAGTGGAACGTTGGGTAGCAGCGATCATTATGCACAAGTGCAGAGTTATAGATAGCGCAAGGTGACAGCTCTTTTAGCTTACGTCAGTAGAGAAGTAGAGGAGCACCAAGCTCTGAACTTGATGTTTTAATGGAAAATAAGGGCAAACAGTATTTGAACCCCAGTTTTACCACTTCAACTGCCGCTCAGGGGAATTCAAACTTTTTACGTTTTTATTCTGTAAATAAGCAGAACAAGTTTTGGACCTCATGCACTTCTGAACAACGTTAAAAGTGCTTGCGTACTCATCGTGATATTAACCACAGAGTTCTGAAAACAAATAGCTGCAGCTTACATGTTTGGTCAAACGCATAACTGTATATCCGCCCTTTAAAGCAAACATATTGTCATTTTATTGTTACTTACAAAAAGTATTTCAAACTTAACCCCTGTTTAAAAAACATAAGAATGAAAACAGGCTCTAGTAGTGTGTCTTCGAAGTTCAGTGGTATTGTGTGTTCAATGTTTCTGTGCTAGAAGCAGTGCATAGTGATTTAAGTTGAGGTGGAAGCCTGCAAACCGAACCAAAATAGTTACCATTAATCAGTTTTACCCATTTCATTAAATTTTGTTGGCACACTAAACCTGAGTCTTTCCTGACAGCATCAGGTGCAGATAAAAAAGGTATAACTATTAGCGAAGCTTAACTGATATTCTCTGAATCTTTAATCTTAGCGATCCTGATTATTAAATCTCGTATGTTTGCAATATAAAGTATTAAACGAATATCATGATACACATAATTTAAAAGCAAAGACACCAACTTAACATGCACATTGGTTTGTTAGAATGCTTTTCATTTTATCCCATTACTGTAAAAAGAAGTACTGTATGTGTACAGTTACAGCATTACCAATGTCCGTGATTTTAGGGTAGAAGATATTCACATACAAAGATGACATTATCAACACCCCTTAGTTTTATTGCAATAATGCAGTTCAACTTATTTTCATAATAGAGATTTTTCCTTTTCCATGTCTTCACTTGGAAGCCTTGTAGATACTTCATTTAATCAGAAACAACAGTGGTTCTACTCTTGAGGATTTTCCTCAATTTTTTGCCCTCTGGTGTCTGTTATTCAACCCCAGAGAGAAACATAAGAGAAACATAACTCTCCTTTTAGATCTGATACCACTATTTTCAGTCAGTACTCACAGTTTATGTGATGAATTCATTATACTTTATAGCATGTACTTTCTATTGTAAGCTTGTACTTTCTATTGTTAAGGTTCTGTCTGTCTTAACATTGTAATGTTGGCTGAAACATATTGCTTCTATTCATTAGATAGATAGATAGATAGATAGATAGATACTTTATTAATCCCAAGGGGAAATTCACATATAGTATAATATATACTATATATATTATATACCAATATACATATACCAATATAGCCTACACCATTGAAACCTCTACCTAAAATCTACCATTATATCAAACATTCCACTCTATCCCACTTTTATGATGTGCTCTTGTTAGTAATTATATTCAGTAACAATGTTTGATATTGGCACACTTCCTTAATTATACTAGTATTATTAGGGCTGTGCTTTTGTATTTTTTTTTTAAACTGTGCTACATATTTTGTGGGAAAGCAAGGTGGGGCTTTGTTGAGCACTGCTTCTTCACAATTCCAAGTGATGCGGTTTAATTCCTGGGCAGACAGCTTTTGGACCATAAGAAACAAAGTTACTGGCATTTAGCCCCTTTTGGCATACTATATGATCCTGAACAAATCACTTAAATCACCTATGATGTGTCAATGCTGAATACAAGACATAACTTTTTCTGTTAACTCAGTATTATGCTGTGGCTTAAAATACTATTAATAATTCTTTACATTTATATAGCACTTTTCTCACTAATCTAAATCTCTCTTGTATTTACTGAAGAAAGTTCTAAAAAACTAAGATTTCTTGTTTGTGTATTCATTTGTTCACTGACTGGGTATGTTTTACAGTTTCTCCCAGTAATTTTGTCACTTTTCCCTGGATGCTCCAGTTTCATTTTGCAGACTGCTTCTTCAATTTTCATGCTTCTTACAGGGCTCTCCTTACACTTTCTACAAAACAAAATGGGAATGATTGTAAAGCTGCTTATCAAACCACATGCAATTGCATTTAAAAGTAATTATACCTATTTATATTTTTATGAAAATGTCCTATGTTTAATAGAGAGATGATTAATTTTTCAGTCTGAGGTTATTTTTAAAATTAGAATGAATTATTACATGCATATGTTCATTTACAAAATGATAAACAAATGGACTGATTGATATCCAACACTGGAAGGTTGTACTTCAGTAGTGACTGATAGCACTTGTATAAAACCTAACGCAGCAACCATGCAGACTCATGGATACAGCATCACATAAACACAAAAACAACCTTTGTAGTGACTGTGATATCATAAAGAACATTTCAAAACCCTGGTAATTGTTCCATCATAGACTTGTCCTTGAAGGACAGAAGGTAGAAAACGCATAAACTATGTAAAATTAAGGTGGAATTTATCCCTCTTTAAATAATATTATTGCCATCCTGTTAGCCAATGGTGTACACCTCTGTGACAGAGAGAAAAAAAAAATAACTTGGTAGAAGTTAGAACACTGTTACACTACAGCACCAAGAAGATGCAAATGTAAGATACATTTTTCATCCAATTAGTATGTTGCATAAAAACAATACATATTTATATCAAGAATGTTGCATAATTTAGAAAAAAATAAATATATTTGAATTATATATTACATTGTGAATGTAAAAACTGAAAAAATTGAATGGAGAAATTGAAATTCATTCACTCCATCTATACATAAGTCCTATTTTTAGCTAGTTTACTGAGTTTAGGGGTCATGAGAGGTTGGTGCCCTATCTGAGCAACTCTGGAAACAAAGCAAATACCAGTTCCTGACTGGAACCCTGTAAATTATAGAGGACAAGCACACACACAACTACACTTACTTACATAAGCTTTTCTTTTTTTCTAGATGTTACTATACAACTAAGCACAATCTGTAAGTTAATTAAATACTTTCTATTATTACTGGGTTAAATGGTCAAGTTTGTGCTGACTGAGTATATTATTGAGGGCTGGGTAAGACTAAGTTTGTTACTAGGTTCTTGTGTTCTCACACTAAGCTTAAGATTAACACAGGGACTCAGCGATCCTATTTACACAACTATGTATGAGGGATGCCCTACTACCAGTCACTCTGCAATATTCAACATATGAACAAACCCCCCAAACAGAAATCATGGTCACAAAATTACATATAATTTTTAGATGTTCCACTGCCTGTCACTCTGTAAAATCCTGCATAAGAGTACCTAAGAATGATGTCTCCAGCCTTTTACTTGTCAGTACTCCACGTAGGGACTCATTATCGCCAGCACTAACAAACATAAGGGTTCCCTGAGACACACAAAGGATCAACTTATATAATGGTTACTAGCGACTGGGAGCCCGATCGAATTGGGCTACCAATACTACGTTTGTGAAATCCATACTTTCTCTGCAAAGAATTATTTGTTTTTTTTAAGTCCTTGAAATGATTTTGTTATCATGGCACTGATTTCTGCTTAAAATAGACCTTTTCGGCCGATGTAATGAAGAGCTTCCTGTTTAAACGGGGCTGCGAGACGTGAACTCAGCTGTTCGGTGCACCTCATTTGATTTTTTCCAGCAAACAAATTTTCAAAATAAACAGTATTTTACGACTCTAATCAGAGTTGGAGTAATAATTATGTTGGCGTGGTCATTTTAGACCTGAGATTGGCTAAAATTTAAACAATGACCATTGTTAATACCCAGCCATCATTACTCAGTTTGCCAATAGATGTCAGAAGGACGGATGCCAAAACCAAACTGCCCAAAGATAGATTTCGACATACCAAGCAAATGGCGATACGTTCTAAATTACTTATGGTTCCGGAGCTGTCGAAAGGTTTAAGTCAGTCGACGATGTTAGTCCTGGAAAGTACGCCCCACCAAACCAACGTTCCAAAAACCAACCGAACCTACTATTATCTGCTCGAACCAACACCGACTTACTATACTCGGCCATCAAGCAGCGTCACTGAAGCATTCGAACATTCTTAACCAATCATGAAATACTGCATCTGCATTTGCCACGTTATGTTCTAACTACAGAGAGAGAGTCCCATTGCATGGTTCTGACTTGTATTGAGTCGGTATTGACGCGAACACCATACATACGGATAGTATCAAATTATATATAAGGATATTCTACTTGCCAATCAATGGTGCCTTACCTCTACTTTTACTTGTTCTTCTGTTGATCTTAGTCTTGATAATCCTGTAGTGATGAACAAGTGTCAATTTCTTCTGCACCAGGTGCCCTAATATTCACTTCAATTTCTCAAAATATAAAGACACAGTATAGAATTGTAAAAGCAAGATGTTATTTACTAAACTATAGAAAAAACGATAGAAAATAAGATAAATAGCAAAGTCTGGCTATAGCTTTAGGAAAGCTTACTGAAAATTAGCAGTGTCAAGGGTGGATGTTGTTCTGAGAGGCTTTTTAATTTAGCAGATGACATGACTTTTTATGTTGTTCCACTCCTCAAGTTGTCAGTCTTTCAGATGGGTCATTATTTATGTTGAAATTCTATGTGGGAGTTCCAGGACATGTGACATTGTACACATTTGATTAGCTAGCTGTTATTGTGTTGGATTAGTCTGCTCAAATGTTTTGATCCTGTGTGCAACTCTGCAAGGTTTTCCATTCCCAATGACCAAAATAGCTTTTGATCCTGTGGCATCCACACTATTTTCCATTCCCTGTACCATTAAGTTATAAAATGACCGAAACAGATTCATTAAAGTTATAAATTACTGGGTCAATACAGGAATATGTTAAAGTCTAACAAAGTTAGAATTATTTATCAGCCAAGCAGAGTAAATCTAGCACAGTACGTCCCTACCTTCCTTGAACCTGCATATGTTTCATAGCGCTCGTTATTTTTGGTTTAAGCGCGTTTCTTGAAAATTTCACAAGTAATGAGGAAGAAGCATTGAAATTCAGTAGAAAAATGTTGTCATTGAGTTATTAGGTAAGTTTGTGAAAGAGTTTTGGTGATGAAAGGTTTTATATAATGCTGTATTTGTATATTTATTTATGTTTTAATATAACTTTGTTATATATTTATATAAAAAAGAATTTCATAAAAGAGGTGGTCAGATGTCGAAATCAACATGAAAAGGTCAGTGTCTGAGTATCATATGGAAGAGTATTAGGGCCACAGAGAAAAAAAAAATAGGGACACTGAAGAAAGAAAAGCCTATGTCGAGATTAAAGTAAAAATTCTCACTTTAATCTCAAAATTTCTACTTTATTCTCATACTGTAGTTTATTTTGTCATTAAAGTAGAACTTTGTGAACTTCATCTTAAAATCGATGTTTAATTTGCTAGAGTTTCTCAAATCCAATTGTAACTAAAATAGCACGCTAAATGATTTTTATTTTGTGTGTTCCCCAACCCATTTGTTAATCGTTACATGCTTCTTAATCATGCTTTCTTCTATGCCAACAGGAGCATGCAGGCAGTTATCACCACACCGAATACATTACATTCATGATATTATAGCTCTCTGAAATTTTAAGATGTATACTTGAAATGTTTTTCATGTAGAAATACATTAAAGCATGTATTAAACATGTCGAGGCATGGTGGCGCAGTGGTAGCGAATACAGAGTCATTTATTGTGTGATTATTGGTTATGTGGGGAAAGAAAATGAAAGGATAGGAACTGCAGTTTGGTACATTTGATAAAGACGGCATGGCTCCAATAAAGAAAATCCTCTTGGAAGAACATCCATTGAATTCTGTGTCCGTGTCCCCAGCCACCAGTTCATGAACCCAGCATTTACACATTATTTCAATTAAATCAAATTTTAAAAGTGATATCAAGTATACATCCTAGTATTCTAACAGCACAGAGATCCAAGGGGATAGCTCTTGGAAATCTAAATCGACTTAGAAGCCATTCATCTGTAAATACGTGCTCTCTTCTATTGAATTGAATTCCTTTATTACCATTGTGTGGTACAATGAGATTCAATATGCAACTCCTCCATAAACTTATTTTCCTATAAAATGAAAAAAATAAAATGATAAAAAAAAACCACTGGAATGTATACAATTTGAAAGCATACATACACTATAAATGTACATATAGTGCAGTTAGTGCAAATGGTTCATAAAGTGGCTCAGGTTGTCCAGTATTACAGTTGTAGTGCAAGTTTACAGTGAGGTAATTGTAATTAAAAGTACAAATAAATCTACTGGGAGCACATGGACTGTTTGAGTATGTTTTTAGCTCTTGGGATGAAACTGTTTCTGAGATTGTAAGCTTTAACTCTCTGCACTCTCGACACAACCTGTGCAGCTGTGATACAACACACAAATACAATGAACAGGTTAATATACTCTCAGTGGTGCGCTAAGAGTAACACCGCTAAAGCAGCTATGGTATTTGGAATAGTTTGGCCATTCCGTGCACCATTATATTATTACAGAATGATTACAATCAAGTGCCTTAAATTTGTAAACAATATGCAATTAATTTCATTGTATTTGATACAGCCAACATCATGGATGTGAATCTAAAAGAAAAATAGAGACCACAGAAAAAAGTAGCATTGTTTTGGTGCTGGAAGCCACCAAGTCCGCAAAATTGAACAGAAATATACATATGCATGGTGTGAGACTGCCATGAATATGTGTGTGGTTTTTACTCTGCGTTTAGTTTTTATATGGGCTTACACAACATTTTTGTGCATATGCACTCTTTATACTTGAGGCCTTAAAAATGTAAATTAATTAAATAGTATTTCTTTTCTAATTCTGACTTCTGACTTTTTCCTTTTTTTGGTTGGATATTCATTTCTTGTTGTTTTCAATTATTATATTCTTTTTCCCCCATCATTTTATATCAAACCAAAGGAAATTCAATGCTGAATTTAAGTGTTGATGTAGTCTATATAGACTATCAGGTCAAATAATTCTTTTTTAGTAGGATGTCTTGTTTTGAATGTTTCCAAGTGTTTATTTGTAATATGAGCAAAAATTAAAAGGCCAATGTCACTTGAAATGTTTCTCATAAAAAAGCAACATCGACTGCTTTGAGATTATCTTTTTCTTCTTGTTCTTCTTCTAGCTGCTCCCGTTAGGGGTTGCCACAGTGGATCATCTTTTTCCATATCCTCCTGTCCTCTGCATCTTGTTCTGTTACACTCACCACATGCATGTCTTTTCTCATCACATCCATAAACCTCCCCTTAGGCCTTTTTCTTTACCTCTTAAATGGGAGCTCCATCCTTAACATCCTTTTCCCAATATATCCAGCATCTCTTCTCTGCACATGTCCAAACAAAAGCAGTCTCGCCTCTCTGACTTTGCCTCAGAAAAGTCCAACCTGAGCTGAACCTCTAATGTACTCACTTCTAATCCAGTATATCCTTGTCACACTCATTGCAAATCTTAACATCTTTAACTCTGCCACTTCCAGCTCTGTGTCCTGTTTTTTGGTCAGTGCTGCCGTCTCCAACCCATATAACATAGTTGGTCTCACTACCGTCTTGTAGACCTTCCCTTTTACTCTTGCTGATACCTTTGTGTCATAAATCACTCCTGACACTCTTCTCCACCCATTCCACCCTGCCTGCACTCTCATCTTCATCCTTCTTCCACACTCCCCATTACTCTGTTTTGTTCATTACAAGTATTTAAACTCATCCACCTTCGCGAACTCTACTCCCTGTATCCTCACTACTTCTCTAACCTCTTTCTCATCTACACACATGTATTCTGTCTTGTTCTACTGACCTTTATTCCTCTCCTCTCTAGAGCATACCTCCACCTCTCCAGGGTCTCCTCATCCTGCTCCCTACTCTTGCTACAGATCACAATGTCCTCGGCAAACATCATAGTCCTCAGGGACTCCTGTCTAATCTTGTCTGTCAACCTGCAAATAAGAAAGGGCTCTGAGCCGATCCCTGATGTAATCCCACCTCCACCTTGAATGCATCCATCATTCCTACAGTAAACCTTACCCTATGTCACACCTGCCTCGTACATATCCTGTACTGCTCTTACATACTTCTCTGCCACTCCTGCCTTCCTCGTACAATACCACAACTTCTCCCTAGGCACCCTGTCATATGCTTTCTCCAGGTCCACAAAGACACAATGCAACTCCTTCTAGCTTTATACTTCTCCATCAGCACGCTCAAAGCAAACTTCGCATCTGTGTTTCACTTTCCTGGCATGAAACCGCACTGCTGCTTGCTAAATATCATCTCCCTTCTTAACCTAGCGTCCACTAATCTTTCCATAACTTCATGCTGAGGCTCATCAATTTTATCCCCCTGTAGTTACTACAGCTCTGCACATCCCCCTTATTCTTATAAACTGATAACAGTACACTTCTTCTCCACTCCTCAGGCATCCTCTCACTTTCCAAGATTCCATTAAACAATCTGGCAGAAAACTCTACTGCCATCTCTCCTAAACACCTCCATGTTTCCACATGTATGTCATCTGGACCAACAGCCTTTAAATTCTTCATCCTCTTCACAGCTGTCCTTACTTCCTCCTTGCTAATCCATTGCATTTCCTGATTCACTATCTCCACTTCTTAACCTATGTTCCGCTACTCTTTCCCTTAACTTTCCCTTAACTCCCTTAACTTTGAGATTGTCACTATAACATTTATGAGGCAAAGTGTGCTACTGACTTCTATTTCACTCTTTTGTCTCAGATGTAAAATCTATGTGCATTTGACACTATAAGCTGATACTTTCTTTGTTATGAATGTTGCATTTAAATATATATATGCAAGTACAGGTTATCTTTGATTCATTTTTTTATGCTATCATCTGTTTTTTATATGATGCTAATAAATTAAAATAGTTAATAAGCAGATTCTTCATGAATATATATTTTATGCATACACTTGATCTTACGTAATGTGTACATAACCTGCATGGTTCTTGAGATTATATTTGGTTATCCAAGTATTAATATATAAAAATTAAATTAAACTATAGTATTACTAATCAAACTAGATTGACTGGTCCTGTGGAGAATGCTGTATCTTGTACCATTTATTTGTTTTATCTTTACAGATGGAACTAGAAGCTCTCCGGTCCATTTATGAAGGAGATGACTGTTTCAAGGAGCTCAGTGCAGTTTCTTTTCAGTATAGGGTGAGGCAGTTTTGTTTATTTAGCAATTAGGTGGTACTTTTAAAAGTTCATTTTGATTTTGAGTGGAGCAATTAAATGTAAACCATTTCCAAGCAGTCTTTTTCACATGTTGGTACTGTGTAGTATATTCAGCTATATAAAAAACAATGAATTAAACATTAATTTTAAGAAATGAATCAGGTTATGCTTTTATTTTACATTTTAAGTTCCTAGCATCACCTGTCTGTTAATGAGGCTTTTACAGCTGGACATTTCAAACATAATTTTAAATATAATAGCATTAACACTAGAATCCCTGAAGCCTACGAAAAAACTTCTAATCCCGGCCCACCTTAAATCCCCTCGCACCTCTCCATCAGCATCTTTTGTTTTGTAAATGTGCCGATCAGTACAAGCAGCAAGCAGCCTATTATCCCATCACCACCCCTTGATGGATCTCAATTTGGGCAAAAAGCTCTCCCAGCTCAAGCCAAGGCTCCTTATCTGTTTGTGAGGTGCCTAGAGTTGTACAGGGTAAATAATACAGTATATCGTTATTTAGAATACATGCATTTCATGTGTGTTCCATGTCTAACAAAGAGTTGGGTAAGTGTAGGATGAAATGAAATGGCAGGCAGGAAATGCTGAAAACAAACCTAAGGCTGAAACTTTTTCCATGTTATACTAATAATGACATGAAGTGTATAATGTGTGAAGACCTTAGTCCAAGTATGAAATACACACTTGCACATTTATTCAAGAATGTAACTAAAGTAAAAAAAAAAAAATCATTTTACATGTTGCTGTCAATGAGTTAAAAACAAAGGGATTGGGGACAGCATGCTGCTTGTGCTGATCAACACATTTATAAAAGAAAAGACACTGATGGAGAGGTGTGAAGGGATTTAAGTTGGGCCAGGGTTATGAGTTTTTTCGTAGGCTTCAGGGATTCTAGTGTTAATCACATAGTAATATATAGTAATAAAAGTTTATTTCCAGAAATAATTTTAAATAAGGGACCTTTAATATTTGGGAAAACAAAACAGAATGGCCTTTAGAATGTTAATTAGGTGAAAGAAACATTTTAATGAACGCATGAAGGGGGAGGGTATGTGGTTGTTAAAAAAGGGACGCTTTTATCAGTCAATTATCTCTCAGATTGCAAAATCCAGGCAACAAAATTGAAAAAACATATAGAATAAATATTTATTTATTGAACAGTTTAGAAGGCACTGCACTTTATTTAAATTGAATACTTTGATTTGGACACTTTGTTTTGATTTGTTTTTGTTGAATTTTTAATAAAAGCACTTAAGCACCTTTTTACATCATCCCCTTGCTCAATTGTTATTGCCTCACTGTCTAGCTCCCCTTGATTATATCCTTCGACGGTGGGTTCAAGGGCTCCAGAAAAGCGGATGGGAGCATGGAGCAGAACCCACATCGTCACACCCTGCCTTAGAGCAAATATGCCGTTTAGTCTGAAGGCCAAAAAGCTCAGTTTTGGTCTCAATAGGTCATAAAACCTTCTTCCAGCTGACTTCAGAGTCTTCCATGTGTCTTCTAGCAAACACTCCCCAAGATGTCATGTGACTTTTTATGCTTGCCACGCTCCCATGAAACTGTGACTATTAACTCTTTCAGGGCTGATGTCGACTTTTGTCAATATGAGGAGCTGACAATAATCGGTAATCAGCTGTAAACTGTGACAAAACTAACCATTGTATTTTAGTTAGACTCTCATTGGTAGAAGGAAAGTTAGCTTCATTGGTTTTGACCGAGATTTCCTGTGCTCCCGTGAGTAGCAAGGTGCAGACAATGGCAAAGCAAAAGTGTAAAGCAAAATTCTCCGTGGAGGATGTGTTGCCTGTTCTCTTTGAATTGGACTAAGACTTGTCAGACACCGATTTTGATACAAGCGATCAAAAATGAATATGAGGTTTTGCAGCCTCAGCTGATTGGACCCCAGCTAATCGTGGTGCTGAACAGGTTCATGTAGCTGACACCGCCTATGGCACTGTTCACCTGGGAGGACTGCCTTTTTAACAATAAGAGATACAAACCAGATTGCAATGCACTGTGACCGTGACCGCTGCCCCGTGAACACAGCCTGACAGATTGCATGCCGCACATTCTTGGCAAACTGGCAGCCACAGCATGCAGCAACAGACGTTTTATGTTGATTTCTGTGTGAAGTCATTGCGTTTCAGAAAAATATGTTTTTGGAAAAAATATTTAGCCCTCAAAGAGTTAAAGTACCTGGGCAACAGTTGTTGTATGCGAAGTGTTTCTAATCTCGTCACTTGCAACTTCTTTAGAGTTATCATAGATCTCGTCTTAGTAAGGGTCTTCTACTTGATTGATCACTTATGTTTTTTGTGGATGGCCTCCTCTAGGCAGTTTTACAGCTATTTTATACTCTTTCCTTTTCTTGATGATTGATTTATACTGTAGCGATATGCAGAGACTTAAATATTTTCTTCTATCCATCCCCTGACTTGTGCTTTTCTGTCACCTTTTTATGGAGTTTCCTGGAGTCTTCTTTTCTCTTCATTGAATAGATCAGGCTAAGATGCTGACTCGCCACAAGCTGGACCTTCCACATAAGGTGCAATTATATTACAATCAGTTGAAACACCTTGGCTACAGACAGGTGATCTCCATTTAATTAATCAGACGACTTCTAAAATCAATTGGTTTCACCAGAGATGATGAATACTTGCATGAGCAATTATTTTGTGTTTTATATGTTTAATTAGACCACATTGCAGAGATCTGTTTTCACTTTGACATCAGAGTCTTTTTCTATTGATGAATGTTAAAAAAGCCAACTTAACTCCACTGTGATTCAATGTCGTATAAAAAAAATTGAGTACTTCTTATAGATACTGTAAATAGAAAATTATGAGTCTTATTTTAATATCAAATCATCTTAGGATAAAAATTTAGATAATTCATTGGTTTTTAAGGTATAATTGAATTTAAGTTCTACTATTTTGTAGATAGGAGATCATGATGACCCAAAAGCATTCATACTGGAAATCTCTTGGCCTGAAACTTATCCAGAAACACCTCCTAAAATATCCTTAGATGCATTTTTCAATAATAGAATGTAAGTATACAACTTTCCTTTTTATTAGCGTTAATTAAACTTTACTAGATGCAGTATATAATGCATGAAAAATGTGTAGTTAAGGACTGAACATACAGTGCATCCGGAAAGTATTCACAGCGCATCACTTTTTCAACATTTTGTTATGTTACAGTCTTATTCCAAAATGGATTACATTCATTTTTTTCCTCAGAATTCTACACACAACACTCCATAATGACAACATTAAAAAAAGTTTACTTGTGATTTTTGCAAATTTATTAAAAATAAAAAAACTGAGAAATCACATGTACATAAGTATTCACAGCCTTTGCTCAATACTTCGTCGATGCACCTTTGGCAGCAATTACAGCCTCAAGTCTTTTTGAATATGATGCCACAAGCTTGGCACACCTATCCTTGGCCAGTTTTGCCCATTCCTCTTTGCAGCACCTCTCAAGCTCCATCAGGTTGGATGGGAAGCGTCGGTGCACAGCCATTTTAAAATCTCTCCAGACATGTTCAATCGGATTCAAGTCTGAGCTCTGGCTGGGTCACTCAAGGACATTCACAGAGTTGTCCTGAAGCCACTCCTTTGATATCTTGGCTGTGTGCTTAGGGTTGTTGTCCTGCTGAAAGATGAACCATCACCCCAGTCTGAGGTTAAGAGCGCTCTGGAGCAGGTTTTCATCCAGGATGTCTCTGTACATTGCTGCAGTCATCTTTCCTTTTATCCTGATTAGTCTCCCAGTTCCTGCCACTGAAAAACATCCCCACAGCATGATGCTGCCACCACCATGCTTCACTGTAGGGATGGTATTGGCCTGGTGATGAGCGGTGCCTGGTTTCCTCCAAACGTGACGCCTGGCATTCACACCAAAGAGTTCAATCTTTGTCTTATCAGACCAGAGAATTTTGTTTCTCATGGTCTGAGAGTCCTTCAGGTGCCTTTTGGCAAACTCCAGGCGGGCTGCCATGTGCCTTTTACTAAGGAGTGGCTTCCGTCTGGCCACTCTACCATACAGGCCTGATTGGTGGATTGCTGCAGAGATGGTTGTCCTTCTGGAAGGTTCTCCTCTCTCCACAGAGGACCTCTGGAGCTCTGACAGAGTGACCATCGGGTTCTTGGTCACCTCCCTGACTAAGGCTGTTCTCCCCCGATCGCTCAGTTTAGATGGTCGGCCATCTCTAGGAAGAGTCCTGGTGGTTTCGAACTTCTTCCACTTACGGATGATGGAGGCCACTGTGCTCATTGGGACCTTCAAAGCAGCAAAAATCTTTCTGTTACCTTCCTCAGATTTGTGCCTTGAGACAATCCTGTCTCGGAGGTCTACAGACAATTCCTTTAACTTCATGCTTGGTTTGTGCTCTGACATGAACTGTCAACTGTGGGACCTTATATAGACAGGTGTGTGCCTTTCCAAATCATGTCCAATCAACTCAATTTACCACAGGTGGACTCCAATTAAGCTGCAGAAACATCTCAAGGATGATCAGGGGAAACAGGATGCACCTGAGCTCAATTTTGAGCTTCATGGCAAAGGCTGTGAATACTTATGTACATGTGCTTTCTCAGTTTTTTTTATTTTTAATAAATTTGGAAAAACCTCAAGTAAACTTTTTTCACGTTGTCATTATGGGGTGTTGTGTGTAGAATTCTGAGGAAAAAAATGAATTTAATCCATTTTGGAATAAGGCTGTAACATAACAAAATGTGGAAAAAGTGATGCTCTGTGAATACTTTCTGGATGCACTGTAGGTAAAACATACATATCTTAAAATAAAATATTGGAAAAAAACTATTAACCACTGGTTTCTCACTATTACACTTTTTATTTTTTAGACATTAACAACAACCAATGAAGATGCTGTACCTGCAAATTTGATTACTTCAAGTAAGAAAAAAGATAAAAAAGAGCACTTGACAAAAGCTCAAAAAAGAAAGCTTGCAGGAAAAACAGGTTTGGGAATCCTTTTTGATTGTTTTTTCTATCTTCCCGGGTCCTACCTGCGTGGAGTTTGCATGTTTTCCCCGTGTCTGCGTGGGTTTCCTCCGGGTGCTCTGGTTTCCTCCCACAGTCCAAAGACATGCAGGTTAGGTGCATTGGCGATTCTAAATTGTCCCTAGTGTGTGCTTGGTGTGTGTGTGTGTGTGTGTGTGTGTGTGTGTGTGTGTGTGTGTGTGCTTGGTGTGTGTGTGTGTGCGCGCGCCCTGCAGTGGGCTGGCGCCCTACCTGGAGTTTGTTTCCTGCTTTGCGCCCTGTTTTGGCTGGGATTGGCTCCAGCAGACCCCCATAACCCTGTAGTTAGGATATAACGGATTGGGTAATGGATGGATGGATATATCTTAGTTATTTACTTATATTAATTTATTATGTAATTATTATAGTACTAATTTTAAATCCTGGATTTTTTGTTTAACTATTTATATTTGGGGTACAGCTAAGGGCTTAAAAAGGTTTTTTGTATTTTTATTTTTGTAAATCAACCAGACACAGGATTTGCCTGGTATCACAAACTTAAAGGCAGATTGATATTTAATGTAAGGACTGTGTTAAGTATTGTTAAATGATATACCAAATTGACCAATATCATATGATGTATTATTTGAATCGATTTATTTACTAATTTACATTATTGATTTTGAAAGTTCACTAGCAATTTAAAACATAATTTAATGATTTTGCCAGTAAATCGGGCAACTTTGACTTGCCTTTTACTCTGATAATTTTAAACTGTGCCTTTTTTAATAGAATGTATATTATGATTTCTCACATAATTTATGTTGAAAATGTATAAAATGACAATTTAGATTTATTTGCATTTGAAACATATTCAGAATCTGATACTCAAAATGCCATGTTTTTCATAAAAGTGCTCTGTTTGAAATGTTTATTTTTAATAAACATTAATTAAAAGTTAATATGTTATGGTTTCCTTTAATTACATCTTTAAATTATTTGTAAGATATTGAGATAAGAAAGAGGTGTTAGCAGCTTTAATGGTTCTGCATATTTATAAACATGATCTTTCAACAGATTGTGTCGTACAATTAAATTTATTTAAAAAAAAAAGTGGTGTATTTAAGGCAGAGTTTAAAATATCTTTTTAGGGTGGTTATTGTCATGTCCTGAAAGTACAGTTAAATTCTTACTTGCATGTACTAATCAATATGCAATTCATCACTACTCTCCAGCACTATGTTTAGTGAATAGAACTACCTTATCTTAAAACATTTGTCTTCTTTACCAAAAAAATCTGAGAATACATTTCTCATAACCTAGCAGCATAACAAAAAGCAGAGAGATATCTCTGACACTGAAAAGATGTCTTGATGTGTTAACTATTTGCATAAAGAGAAAAGTAGTAGTCACAATTTAGCAAGCTAAATGCATATTGTAAATGACACAAATACGTATACAGTATACAACAACAGGAGCAATATGAGTTTACTTTGTAGCCTTTCTGCTATATTCAAAGTTATTCATAAAGCTGAGTTAAAACTGTTTGGATGGCATAAATGTATTGTTAATTTATGGTTATCAATAAATGTGTATCATGATATTGATATGAGGGCATATCAATCAGACCTATTATTAAGTAATGATGCACAATCTAGAATTATTTCCAAACATCTACTTCTTCATTTGTACCAGATTCTCTTTAATAAACTCAAACAGCAGTGCTCAGTTCCTCTGGTGCCAAAGAATTTGGTAATAATAATAATGATAATTCATTACATTTATATAACGCTTTTCTCAGTACTCAAAGCGCTATCCACACAGGGAGGAACCAGGAAGTGAACCCACAATCTTCCACAGTCTCCTTACTGCAAAGCAGCAGCACTACCACTGCACCTCCTGTGAGGTAGACACACATACGCACACACAGACTACATTTTTACTTAAATTTTAATCCTCGGTGGATGACTCCAAAATGTTCATACTTTTATGCTGCCAGTTTTTCTTTTCTGTTTTTGTTGTCGATTATTTTCCTAATGAAGGATTTATCTTCTGTCTTATCCCAAATACCTGGCACATCATAGCAGGTTTTTCTTCAAGGTTCTTCTGAACTGTGCTGAATCTGTTTTGGTTTCTGTTGTCAAAATCTGTCCAGGTTATGAGAGAGTGAAGGTTTAGCATAGCATGATGATATCAACAAAATGCTTTACAGTAGGAAAGGTGTTCTCAGAATGGTGTACAATATTATGCTTGTAACAAATATAGAACTGTGCATTGAGATCAAAATGATTAATTTTATTTTTTTTTAACATTTAATTTAATACTCCCATTTCAAAGAAATCCGTATATCTACAGCTTTACAATTCTCCATCTGTGCTCTAGTTTGCAGCATTACAGTTTAAGATGTGGCAGTGTGATGTACAACCACAGTTTTTTCTGTTAATAATTACCAATTATCTTCCCCTTTTTAAGTCTGTCTTATATTCATGTAGTAGTTATCTATAAGTTAGTTATTATTGTAGCCATGTATTAAATGGGGGATGGGGGGGAATTGAACTGAACATTGTCCTATACATATTACTTTTATATGTTCTATAAACATAACCCTAACCCTATCTAACAAAAACTTGCTCAGAATTAAATTTAGACAATGTACCAATGGGCATGTTATGTGCCATAACTGAATTTTCAGTCTTACTGTGGAGACTGCTGATATATTTGAAATCCATATTCACAATTAAAATGTTTTAAAGTGTTTTTCTTATTATATGTAATATACTGACACATTTTTGCAAATAGTCCATACAAGACTAAAGATAAAAAGTTGTTACACATTTAGAATAAGAGGCAAAAAAAAAAAACTGTAAAAAATGTCTCTTCTCTAAACTTAGCTTTTCTTGTCAAACTTCAGTTATTTCTATACTTAAAGATGCTTTACTTTGCCTTCAGTACGCTCTAAACGTACAGCACAGCACGTTCAATAAAGCATGTTAATTTTCATACTACTGGGCGCGTAAGGCACTGTTTAAAACCATGTGCCCTACATGCCTTACACACGGCAAGGCATGGCACTAACTGGGGCTAATCTATAGCCAGAGAAGCTAGAAATAGATAGAATATACCAATTCATTTCAACTTGTAGGGATTGTAATTACCTCTCATAGACTATGCACTAATATATAGCAAGCAATCATTTAATATAACTTAAATAACTAGCAAATGGCTCTTACAGTCGATATCCTGTTGCCATATTTTTCCATTCTAGTGCATTTTAAAATATTATACATAAGATGTCACTTCATTTTTATCTCTCCAAATAGATCTTAACAAGATTTTTAATTCTGATATGAAAAGGCAAAAAGGGGTTTTCAGACATAAGTAGTCAACATACATTCCATTGTTTTGTACATTTATTTTTAAAAGGTATACTGAAAATAGTAGGAAAATACATTTAAATAATTATTGTAGTGAAGCTGATGATAATATGACTCTGCATAGCTTGCTGTGAAAATCTTGAAGACAAGAAAATAGGAACCCAGATGATTAAAAATATCAGTAAACTGTGGGAATTGATCCTTTGGTCAGTTTGCAAAAAACAAAGTGTCCAAAAATGTCTTCACAGTACATGCTGAAGCATAATATTATGTTGATTTTCAGATAATAATATAAATTAATATTCTGTACTTGTAAATGATTATGACTGTTCAGATGCTATATGATTAAATAATTTAGTAACAGAGACTATGCAGTAAAAATATATTTAACTTAAGCAGAGTGCTGTTGTTATGCAGTCTGTTTTGTTTGATTGATTTATTAAGAACTTTTAATCATTGTTAGATAACAAAGGAGAGCTTCCTCGTGGCTGGAACTGGGTAGATGTAATTAAGGTAAGTCTATAATTTGTTTCAACTGATTTTTTTTCTTTATGATTCAACAGTTTTCTAACTTGTTTTTTATTCTTCTTTTTCTTATATTCCTGACATATGAAAATGGCTCTTAGCATGTAAGTATTTCTTGATACTTTTTTAAATTATGATTTTGTTATCCAAATTAAAATCTTTTCAGTATTGTCTGTATTAGTATGTGCTTGTTTAGGGCAAACTTTCTTTGACTCTGTCAGCCTACTCAGAAGTACTCTAGAAAGAATCAATTAAATACACAGAAAATAAATCAATCAGACTCTATAAATTCAGTTAACTTATTTTAATTTGAGTGATGAAATGTTTAGATAAGTGCACTTTCTGATTGATAACTTAATGATTATTAATTACACATAATTCACACACAACAGAATAAACAATGGTATAACTTGGTGGTGACAAACATGATCAAAAATTTGGTAACAAGCCTTGTAACTGCCCAAATGCAAATACTTCAAATTAGTAACAGGCAAATGCAATACAAATATAGAAACTCCACTAAATCACTATTTCACCTGCTTTAAGGCATAACAGCGTAACCCTGCAGCACAACTGTTATTTACTGTGACCATTCGCACTGTGTGTCTGTTCTTAGGGGCTGTTTCAATCATAGAGAAAACACACTTTCAGATAGCAAGTTGATGCAAAAGAATAACACTTTCAAACAACTTCAAACTTCTCTGCAACTTTGAAGCCCAAAAGTGATAGATGTGGGGTTACACAAAAAAATAGCCTGGAGAGAACTGGGCGAAGAGACTTTTGCTCCAGTAATTGAAGAAACAGTATTTGAGCTTTACTTGAACAAATACACAGCAAACTTGACAGCTTCTTAGTTGTCTTGCTCCATCAGTGGTTCTTTCAAGCTAAAAGAACTTGAAGGTGTCTTCCTTTGAAGCTTTCTTTTGAAGGGAACCAGTACCGGAGTCATAGGTGGTCTACACGGGATAGACAACAGTATGTAAGTGGGATGGCTTTAAATCCTCATAACACCGTGTGATATGTGGGGTATGGGCTACTGTCTGCAGTTATTCCTACATAGGTAAACTTTTATGTTGTTTGAAAGTGTGTTTCTTTTGCATCTAACTGCTCTTTGAAAGTGTGTTTTCTTTGTGACTGAACCAGACATTTTTGCCAGTGTGTGCTGAGGAAAGAAATGTCTTTGACAACCACCTAACAAAGTAATTCACAGTCTCGTCCACGTTTCCAAATTTGTAATAATAAGTGATTTCCATTTTCACCTACTGCCTGCATCAAAGTGTTGGAAACTTCAGAACTTTCTCCTTATAAAGTCAGTTGCTCTTGTTCTACAGTATGGAATGAAATATCATCCACTTGTTGATATATTAAACAATATTTCAAAGACCATAATGTAAAGAAAAAGAAAATATGATTATAACAATAATGTATTAGTAAGGTAAATGTAGCACCAATTTATACGCAACAGCAACGAATATCTAGCTTTATCTATCTGCACATCTGGACAAGGATACAGGTGGTTTTTCAGATTATTTTGAAGATAGCAGATTAAACTTTTACGTTTCTGCCCTAGACCAATTAAGATATACTTGAATTAATATTTCCAGCAAGATGGGAAGTCATATATTACAGTCCAACACTTGAGTCCTGGCCTGCAGTTGCATAGTCAAACTTCTAATGTAATGATCTATTTTGCCTAGAGAGCTACTGAGTCCTTCTATAAAGCCATGTGACAAAAATAAAAACATACAAGAGATTTTTCTGAAAAATAAACAAAATATTTAAAGTGTATATTTCTGATAATTTTACCGAGTTCAAGTATTGTAGTTTTCATAAACCTTAGCAAGATAACAGCAATGTATGCTAAGCAATGTTTAGTTCCCCAGGCACAACATTATATTTTCTTTGTGGAAAATTTCAGTACTTTTTAAATGCCTCAAATAACACTGAAGATTTGAGGTTATTTAGAAAATGATGTTGCTTTCTTATATTTCAGCTGAGCAAAACAGGTGGGAAAGATGATGACTAGAAGATTATGAGGGTGAAGTGGATTTCTTCTGATTTTAAAGTAAAGTGCAATGATAATGCAGGACCTGACCTCAGACCTTTTTTGACACAATGCTGCTGGACTATAGCCTGGAGTTACTCTGTGAATATTAAGGAATAGAATGAAGCAGAAAATGATTAATTAAAAACTGCATTTCTGGGACACTTTAATATTTATACATAGTGAAAAGACGTGTTAAGGAGAGCAACAACCTTCTGTCACATTAAAATATAAAATCCACTATAGTGGGTTTTTAATTAGTAGGTTTTTGCTTTTTGTACCAATAATGTACCTACATGCTGATCAGCCTTTTTTTTTTATTATTATAATATTGGTGATTACTAAAAAATCCATTCATTGGTTTACTTTGCAGGTACAGACATCTCTACAAATTAAAATCCTGGTCAGAATAAAGAGACACTTTCCATATATTATATTTCTTGTATCATGCTTATTAAATATTTTGCAGATTTTTGTCAGTCATGGCGTGTGTTTATGAGGTATGTATACGATGGTGTTCTCTGCAGAAATCAAAATAAAAATGCAAATCTTAAGAGAAATTTAAATAATTAATTCTCTATAATGCAAATATATACCTTTTCACTGACATAATTCATAGCTCTTTTACATTACATTGGGTTAATGTTACATCATAGATTAGAAATTAAAAGCTTTAACATTCCTAACTTAAGACCCCCGACCACATTTATTAAATTATGTCCACTATTTATACATTTTCAGTACTGCTTTTCACTTTTTCTTTTCTTATCATTTTGTCATTTCTGTCCTCTTGAATTGTTATGAAGAAAAAATTAACGTAATCCTTTTTAATGGCAAAAAGTTTCTACAGTGGTCAAGTGCATCTGGTATCAGACAATATAGCATTAACAGAATTTTTTGAGCATTTCCTGGATTTTCATATAAAACTCAAATATTAACATTGTCTCAAACTGCACACAAAAATGTCTGTAAAAGAATCATGCCATCAATGGTATCTTTTTAAAGTTGTATTGCATACTCCGCAAAATTATTAAAAAATAAATATTTATCAGTTTTAATCTCTACTGTTGTATATCTTTGTTATTGTTTGTAGTTTTATATTTTTTCTTATATTTAAATTAATTTTATAGGATTCATTTTCCCATTTTTTAACAGTTTTTATGTAGTATATTTCATTGTGGATTCTTAATCTACAACAGTATATTTAGTGCAACACACTAAACGACACACACACACACCTGGCCATCCTCATGATCTAGAAGAAAACCTGATTCATCAGACCTGATTACCTTCTTCCATTGCTTCATGATCCAGTTCTGACACTCACATGCCCATTATAGGCACTTTCAGCTGTGGATGGAGTTTGCATGGGCCCACTGATTGGCCAGTGGCTATGTATGCCTTTCTATCCTGGCCAGCATTAGATCATTAGATAGATCTGTGGTATAATAGCTCTTTTATGGGATTGAACCAGATGGGCTAGCCTTCGTTCCCCATGCACATCAGTGAGCATTGGGCGTCCATGACACTGTTGCCAGTTCACTGGTTGTCCTTTCTTGAACTGCTTTTGGTAAATACTAACCACTGCATATTGGGAACACCCCACAAGACCTGCCATTTTGGAGATTCTCTGGCCCAGTCATCTAGCCCTCTGAATTTTGCCCTAGTCAAAGTTCCTCTAACTGAACTTAATGTTCACTTGCTGCCTAATATATATTCCATAGGTGCCAGTGTAACAAGATAACGAATATTGTTCTTAAAATACATATTAAACACAGCCATGCCCATCGTTTTTGCAAAATCCACTGTCATCTGTCTTTCTTTACTCTTCTTGACACCATACCTACCCATCATCACCTCATCTCCCTTCACCAACATGTTATGGTATAGCGGGTCCACAGCGCTCTCAGCAAAGGCCAGTTTTTAAATAAATAATCACCGTGCTCGCGGCTTCGTGAGGGGGCGTAGTAGTCGTAGCAAGCCGCGGGGCGATCTGCGGTGTGGGCGTTTCTCACCGAGTGCACAGGTGACACATCCATGATTGTTCCCGTGGCTAATGTGCTGCAGCTGCTATGGCCCCTCGCAATATAAAAGAAGCGTGAGTTGGTTGGGAGGATCAGGAAAGAACGAGAGAGAAAAGGAAGAAAGGACGGAGGTTACAGGGAGCGAGGAATCAAGGCGGTGCAAGAGAGACAGAGACACGTGGAGTGTGTGGGCGAGCGAACGAGCGCTCGTGGGCAGCTGCGAGGAAGCTGGGTGTTAGGCAGACACCCAGGCGTTGGAGTTGGAAGTCGCTCCCGCTGAGCGAGCAGGTAGCGGGAGTGACCAGGGAAAGGCGACTGGCTGCGGAAGGCCGGAAAGGCAGCGGGAGTTGGGAGGCTTGGTCGGGGATTATCCAACGTGTGCGTCCTGGCCGTTGGATATAAACCAAGTCTCGGGACTGGGATGAGTGCCAGACCGAAGCCAGGGATCGAGAGGTCTCCATTCTCGTGTGAATGGATGTAGGAGAAAATGGGCAGCTGCAGAGTGCGTCTTGCCTGCTGCTAAGACCAAGCGGGATAAGCAGGTGAGACGCTAACCGAAAAGAAGCACCAAGCTTAGCATTGTCGTTTGTTGAAAAAACTGCTTTCTATTTGAACGTTTTAACCTCTGATTTTAAAGGATTGTTTTTCCCATTGTTTTTAAACCTCCACGTTTTATTGGATTATTTATTTAATAATGAAGACTTTGAATTACTGCACTTGTTGAACACTTTGTTTTTGTTGGATTTTTAATAAAAGCTCAATTGCTCAATTGTTATTGCCTCAACTGTCTAGCTCATCAGTGACATTACCGACGGTGTTGGGTTCAAGAGCTTCCAAACAGTGATGGGAGCGTGGAGCCAAACCCGCATCGTCACACATGTCCATTGAAATCAGCTCCAATCACCATTTTCTGTCCCTTGGGTACACTGTCCATCACTTCATCCAGCTCGCTCCAGAAATCATCTTTCTCATCCATCGCACACCCAACTTGCGGGGGCATATGCACTAAAAACATTCATCATCACACCTCCAGTTTCCAGCTTCATAAACATTACTCAGACAATCTTTTCACTTCCAAAAACTTGCTCAGAATTAAATTTAGACAATGTACCAATGGGCATGTTATGTGCCATGACTCATTTTTCAGTCTTACTGTGGAGACTGCTGATATATTTGAAATCCACATTCACAATTAAAATGTCTACTGTTCCTTCAGAATAATCCCTACCCCATTTCTCCTCCCATCCATACCATGATACAACAATTTGAATCCACCTCCGATCCACCTGGCCTTACTCCCCATTTAGTCTCTTGAACGCACAATAAATCAACCATCTTTCTCTCCATCATATATTGGCTAACTCTCTCCCCTTACCAGTCATACTGCCAACATTCAACGTTACTACCCTTGGGTCCACTCTCTTTACCTTCCTCCTCTCCTTTTTACCCCAGACACGTCTCCCTCCTCTTTTTCTCCTTCAGCCGACAGTAGCCCAATTTCCACCAGCACCCTGTTGGCTACTGGTGGCAGTTGTTATTAACCCGGGACTTGACCGATCCAGTATGGAAATCTTTATCACTGTCTGCATGTTGACCTGGCAAAATTTTACACTGGATGCCCTTCCTGACGTAACCCTCCCCATTTATCCGGGCTTGGGACTGGCACGAAGAAACACACTGGTTTGTGCATCCCTTGTGGCTGGGTTATATACAGTGGGTACGGAAAGTATTCAGACCCCCTTCAATTTTTCACTCTTTGTTATATTGCAGCCATTTGCTAAAATCATTTAAATTAATTTTTT
>JANRMT010062821.1:12121894-12154631 GCA_026402145.1 Polypterus bichir lapradei | reverse complement strand
ACCCTAGAGATAATAATGGAGGGCCTCCACCACCCACTTAATTGCCAAGCACTCTTTTTCAATAGTGGAATAATTATGCTCCCTGGGTAGTAGCTTTCTGCTGAGAAACGTGATGTGGTGTTCTTTCCCCCTCAATACATTAAGAGACCACCGCTCCTACACCAAAACCACTAGCATCTGTTTGCAGAATAAATTCCTTCGAAAAGTTGGATTGTGCAGAACCAGGAATATTGATAAAGTGGCCTTTAGGTCCGCGAAAGCTCATTCATAGGTGTTAGTACATACAACACTACAATTCTTTCTGACCTTTGTCAAGTCCATAAGGTGGGTGGCCCGATGCGCAAAATTGGGAATGAACTGACTGTAATTCCATGTGAGCCTGAGGAAGGCATGAACCTGCCTCTGTGGAATGGGGGTATGCAAGCACCTCCCCCACCTTGTCTATTTGTAGCCTGAGCAAACTATTCCCTGTGGAATATCCCAGAGGGTGGGTTTCTGCCACTCTTAGGGTTGGCCGTCAACTCCACCAGCCACAAACTGTCAAGCACTGCCTAAAGCCGGACAAGACAAGATTCCCAGTCATTACTAAAAATGATCACATCGTCAGGATAGGCACCCGAGTATGTGGAATGGGGATGCAGGATCTGGTCCATCATTTGCTGAAAGGTCAATGGTGCGCCATGGAGACCAAAAGGGAGTGCCGTAAATTCAAACAACCCGTTTGGAGTGGCGAACACAGTTTTCTCACAACTAGTGTCCTCCAATGGGACCTGCCAATAACCCTTTGTGAGATCAAGAGTGGAGATATATGAAGCCTGCCCGAGCTTTTCTAACAGCCCGTCCCAGTGTGGCATTGGGTATGCATTAAACTCGGAAATCTTCACACGCCTGAAATCAATACAGAACTGAACTGAACCGTTGGACTTTGAGACAAGTGTGATTGAACTTTGCTATTCATTATTGTTCGGCCGAATAAAGCCTAACTGGAGCATCTGTTGGACTTCCCCGTGTATAACTTTCCTTGTTGCCTCTGGTAGGCGATACGGGGGCACCTATATAGTAACACCAGGTGGAGTGACAATCTTGCGTTCTGCAATTGTCATCCGGCCAGGTGTTCTTGAAAAAACATCCATGTTCCCTTAGCAATTCCACTTTCTAGGTGTCAGTCAAATCATCCCCATTGTTGACCTCAGTCGGAGGGGCCACTACAGCTGTGACCAGGACTTTGTTATGGTCGTGCCACTCCTTTAAAATCTGTATGGGTTTCTGCCGCCCGGGAATTCTGACTTTATAATTCACTGGGGACATACACTCTTCTGTCACTACCAGCCCTTTCCATTCAGCCCAAAATTTATGTGGATCGGATGGGATCAACACCAGCACACGATCCCCCTTCTTAAATTCAATGATTTTATTCGTCTTGTCATAATTACATTTTTGCATCTCGTGTGACTGATCCAGAGCCGCCCTTACCTCCCACTACTACTGGGTCCAATGCAGCCTTACACTCACCTCAACCTACTATTTCGTTATTGTCCAGGTCCATATTGAGTCTCTAGTCTGTGGAGGCTGTTGGTGCATGTGACTGCATGGAAAAGTTTTCCATCTGTCCCGGGTCTTCATTTGAGGATTTGTCCCCCAGCTCGCTGGACAACTGCAGTTCAATTTCAATTCCATTTCCTTGACTGGCATTGTCTGTGGCGATCCCCTCTCTATCTACTATGGGGGTAGGTGTTCTGCAGGTGGCCAAGACCCATGGGAAGAAGGCATTCCTTTTTCTCTATTAGGAATGGCCAGGGTGAGGTGTCTGATACGGCAGTCCAAACCTTAAAGTCCTTCACTATAAATTTCAGAATGAGTAATATAGTCTCGTATGTTTTAATGTCCCCATGTAAGCAGCGAATGTTCACTTTGACTTGCTCCGGCAAATCCCTTATAAGGCCACAGACAGTATGGACTATGCAGAGGTCACTACCAGAGTCCAATAGCGCAGAGAATTCCCGTCCTGCCAACGTAATAGAGACCTTAAAATTTTCCCCCTTTAATATCCTGGGGGAAACTTGTGTGCCGCATACCCGAGCCAGACCAATACCATTGTTTTTGCGCAGGTGGGAGGTGACAACAACAACAATATTTATTTATATATCACATTTTCATACAAATGATGTACCTCAAAGTGCTTTACAGGATGAAGAAAGAGAAAAAAAGACAAAATATAAGAATAGAATTAGGCAATACTAATTAACATGGAATAAAAGTAAGGTCTGATGGCCAGAGAGGACAGAAGAACAAAAAAAAAAAAAACAAATCTGCAGGGGTTCTGAGGCCACGAGATCACCCAGCCCTGATCAGGCATTCTACCTAACATAAATGATCTCAATCAGTCCTCATGGTTTTCAGGCTTCACATGGAAGAATTAGAAGATGATGGTCATGTGGATCTCTGGTCTTCAATCCATAAATGTAGGGACAGCACGGTGCTTTGATCAGGTGGTGGTGGCGCAGACTGCCTCCATGGAAAGCCGGAAAAAAACAGCAGAGAAAGTAGGGGTTAGTAAGGATTTTGAAGCCACGAAAAAATAAGATAATTAAATGCATATACAGAATATCAGAGTTACTGTAAACTAAAATGAAGCTATGAGAAAACAATGTTATAATAATGAGTTTTTATCAGTTTTTTAAAGTGCTCAACCATATTAGCCTGGCGAATTTCTATCGGTAAGCTATTCCAGATTTTAAGTGCATAACAGCAGAAGGCTGCCTTACCACTTCTTTTAAGTTTAGCTCTTGGAATTATAAGCAGATGCTCATTTGAAGATCTAAGGTTATGATTTGGAGTGTAAGGTGAAAGACATTCTGAAATATAGGATGGAGCAAGATTATTTAAGGATTTGTAAATCATAAGCAGTATTTTAAAGCCAATTCTAAATGACACATGTAACCAGTGTAGTGACATCATAACTGGAGAGATGTGCTCGGATTTTCTTTTCCTAGTTAAGATTCTAGCAGCTGCATTCTGCACTCGCTGCAATCGATTTATGTCTTTTTTTGGGAAGTCCTGAGAGGGTGCGATACAGTAATCTAGCCAACTAAAAACAAAAGCGTGAACTAATTTTTTAGCATCTTGCTAAGTTATAAGAGATCTAACTTTTGCTATATTTCTTAAGTGAAAAAATGCTGTCCTAGAGATCTGATTAATATGTGATTTAAAATTCAGGTCAGAGTCAATAGTTACCCCTAAATTCTTTACCTCCGTCTTGACTTTTAAGCCTTATAGATCAAGTTTATTTCTAATACCCTCAATATACCCATTATTGCCAATCACTAAAATTTCTTGTTTTCTCCTTATTTAGTTTGAGAAAATTACTATTCATCCATTCAGAAATACAGGCAAGACATTGTGTCAGTGTCAGCCATGACAGTCAGGGTCATCAGGCGCTATTGATAAATACAGTTGTGTGTCATCAGCATAGCTGTGGTAGCTCACATTATGCAATCTGATCTAAAGGAAACATGTAGATCGAAAAGAACAGCGGACCCTGGATAGAGTCTTGTGGAACACCATATAGAATATCATGTGCCTTTGAAATATAATTACCACAACTAACAAAGAATTTTCTACCTGCCAAGTAAGACTCAAACCAATTTAAGACACTACCAGAGAGGTGCAGTTTAAGGTCTGAGGTGATTTCTCAGAATGTTGTGGTCAATGGTATCAAATGCGGCACTCAGATCTAAGAGGATGAGAACAAATAAGCGGCCTCTGTCTGCATTTACCCGCAAGTCATTTACTATTTTAACAAGCGCAGTTTCTGTACTGTGATTTTTTCTAAAACCTGACTGAAACTTATCAAGAATAGCATGTTTATTGAAGTGATCATTTAGCTACATAATGACTGTCTTTTCTAGGATTTTACTTAAGAAAGGCAGGTTAGAAATAGGTGTAAAATTTTCATAAGCAGAGGAGTCGTGATTATTTTTCTTGAGCAGGGGTTTAACTACAGCAGTCTTAAGACAGTCTGGGAAGACCTCCGTATCTAATGATGAGTTTAATATGTCAGGAATATATTATCAATTAACACGCCTGATACTTCTTTGAAAAAACTTGTTGGTATTAGGTCAAGGATGCAAGTGGAGGGTCTCAGTTGAGAAATGGTTTTATATAAATCAGGTAAATCTATCCTGATGAAAGAATTCAATTTGTTTAAAATGGAGTACCAGGGTTTAAAAGGATCAGTATTGGGGAAATGTGCTATATTATTTCTAATATCATTAATTTTTTGATTAAAAATACAGCTAAAGCCTCACAAATTTCACTGGAAGTTTTTTAGAAGCATTCCATTGAGTGGCACTCCCAAGGCAGGTGTACCAGTTGATCCTGTGAAAGCAGCTGCGCTTAGTCCATACTATGGTGTTCACCTTCTGGAGTCTTCAACTCGTTGGTGCCTTTGACCCTGAAGGTCTGTGTTGGCTGGATCGACATCGGGTCACATAGGGGGTTTTTATTTCTATGTAAGTATGTCCTGTTGAGTGATTGTTAAATGTGAATGACAACACTAAGTGCACCAATTTCTGTTTGTAAATTGGGGTCGGTGTCATTAAACAGGTTTGCACTGAGGCGGAGGGGCTTGTAGGATTTGAAGTTTGGGGTTTGTATGCACTGTACCAATAAAACTGGAAGAGAAGGATGTGGTGGGACTTTTGGATTGGGTCATTTTCTAATCAACATCATCCGCAGCAGCTCCTAAACCTTGAAGTTACTGGACATTCGTAGTGGAGAAGAATAGTGCTCGGTCACCGGATTTATGGATGGTGGTCTTTTCCTCCCAATCCAGTCCTTCGATGCTCTTGGAGAAGGCATGACTCCGAAGATTCTTCTTCTGGACACCGGTGGTAGGACAGAATTTAACTATCCAAGTTCCAGGTTTATTGAATAGAAGCGTTCCTTACTTCTTTCCATCATTTAACCATAGTTTCCATTTCTAGAATCACTTCCATCACTTACTGTGAGGGACAGTTGTATGTTACTGTGCTGATTGTACACTTGCTGGCTTAATTCTTTGGCTAGAAAGAACCACAGCTACACCGGAGAATAGATAACACCCTTTTCCAGCTTGCTTCAAGTACTTTAAGAGATGTGTATACGTAAGTGTATGTGTGGTATCTAACCAGAAATAAATGAATACAATAAGTACATAAATACAAAATGGAATACATATATGAACATAACTAATTAAATTTCAAACTGGAACATTATTAAATAGTATTCAGGAAGAGCAATGTTAAACATCAATTCATCAACTTTACGTATTGTTTAATCAAACCAATAGGTGGCACTATTAACCATAATAAAAGGTAAAGTGTAATGTTCAAGGCGGCATTCATTTACAAAAAAACTTTACATTTAATACTGCAAAAATCAATATATTTTAACGTGTTGGATCGAAGTAAAGAACAGTACATCTCTCCTTAAAGGTCAACAGTGCACAAATTTAACAATATGTTCATTGATAAACAGCAAACATAGCCATAATAGCACTTTGGTATATTTGCACTGAACATTAATATAAGTTGCAATATTAGCTAAGATATTAAGCTACATTGAACACTGCAAAAAAGAAAACAACTTACTTTGTCAGTAACGCACAACACACAGTTACAAAAGGTAGCAGCAAACTATGACTTGAAAAAATGCAAACAAGCAGGCAGAGACTGTGAGCACGTTACAATCAGGAACAAACCGCCGTGCATGCGCAATAGTCTTTTGGGGCGTGTCTTGCCTATGTTCGGCATAAAGCAGTGAATTTTGTACACTTACAGTAAGGACTTTTTTCCTGGTCTATAAATATCGTCATATGGGGGTTTGTTTAGTACTTTCTGTGTTTGTAAGTAGTTATTATTG
Organism: Polypterus bichir lapradei; assembly: GCA_026402145.1. Taxonomy (NCBI): domain Eukaryota; kingdom Metazoa; phylum Chordata; class Cladistia; order Polypteriformes; family Polypteridae; genus Polypterus; species Polypterus bichir. The sequence continues at coordinate 12,148,730 of JANRMT010062821.1, read as the reverse complement.
CAAATAAGGATCATTTTATATATTTTTGTGTTTAGTGTGTTTAATATTAAGAGGCATTTTCCTGGGTGTTGTTAATATTCGGTTGGCAGGGTGGAAATTCGGTAGAGCTTGGATGTTGGCCTGATTTTAGCCGTCTCTCATTTTTAAACCGTAGGGGCTTCCTTGCTACATAAATCTTGTGGCAACCTCCGCACAAGCTAGAAGTGGTGTGGGGGGTGTGCTATAGACCTAAAGGCACTATTTACACCTCTTCCCGTTATTTCCATTTCATACAGATCGCTCGTTTATTATAATGTCGACTGAGAGTATTCCGCAGGGGCTCGGCAGTCCGAGTTCTTTGCATGAGAGTGGCGGCAGTGGGGATGATTGGAATGTGATAGTCAGAGCACATCAAGAGGTGGAAGAAATGTCGAGCCTGATCGAACCAATGTACATATCCAACCCGAAGAATCCTCTGAAAGAAGAGTTCTGTGTGCAGCCTCCGTGGACTGATCTATATGATCGGCTGGAGCAGCTACAAGGACGGGTTGCGGCGTTAGCAGAAAGCTCTGTTGTGTGTGAGGAAGCTCTCCAGGGCTATGTAGATGCGTCTATAGCGCAGTTGAAAGAATATTTGGATTCGCGGATGGGCCGTAATATCTTGGAGTGTTTGCGGCGTCGGGATCAGCAGTGGGATATGGAGCTCCAATCTGCGGTGAAGCGCTATTTGCATGTGTTCAGTTGTCCATCCCAGCGCGTCTTATCTGGGGGGTGTGCTGGGAATCGTTCCAGCTGCTCCGTGTCCCCTGCCACTGCCATGCGCTTGTAGTTCCCAGTGCTGGAATCAGTTTGTACCTCTGCCGATATAATTTACTTTATTGATCAAGGGAATGCTTTTATTGAATCCAACCCTTTGAGTCTGGTGGAGCTGGTGGGACTTCTGAATGCCACTCTGATGGGTCCAGCAGGCAGTTGTTGGCAGGTGGAAAAGAAGAACGTACAGGACTTGGCTTCATTTCATTTCATTGCAGATTGAGTAAAGAAGATGCTGGCAGATGGCATCCTGGAGTCCTCCTCCTCCTCAGCCTGGGCTTCGCCAGTGGTGTTAACCCCAAAATCTGATGGCATTTGTAGGTTTTATGAAGATTATAGGGGTGTTAATACCAAGACCTACCATGATGCTTACCCCATGCCTCTGGTTCATGAAATCCTAAAATCCCTGCAAGGAGCAGTGGTCTTCAGTTCATTGGATCTTCAATCTGGGTATTGGCAGGTGTGCATGAGAGAGGACAGGGTAGAGAAGACAGCCATGCCTTTTGGGCTAATAAATGCTGGAACGACATTTCAACGGCTAATGGAGCAGGTACTGAGGGGGCTGATTGGAAAAATCTGTTTTGTTTACAAAGATGACATCATTGTCTTCTCCTCAACTGACCTTTGTCTCCTTCAGGACCTCAAACACCATATTTCAGCAGCTATGACAAGCTTGACTTACACTGAACAAAAAAAGTGTCACTTCCTACAGACCCAGATCTCTTTCCTTGGACATTTGGCATCAGCTGGAGTACCCAATGCATGCCAATATCAAGTGTTCAACGCTTATTGGGTATGGAGGGGTGGTATCATAAGTTCATTACCAACCTGGCTGAGATTGCTGCCCCATTACACCGCCTCACAAGGAAGGAGGCAACCTGGGTATGGTCACCAGAATGTCTAGACACATATGAGAGGTTAAAGAAGCTCTGCAGGATCCGCCTGTCTTGGCCCAGCCCAACCCACTGTTCACCTTCCAAGTTCAGATACCAGTAATCGTGGACTCAGGGCTGTCTTAAAGCAGCTAAGTGAAGGTGAAGAGAAGGTTATAGCTTACACACCAAGGTCACTCCATGGCCCAGAGTACAACTATTCAACAACCGAAAAAGAATGTTTGGCAGTGGTATGAGCAGTGAAAAATAACACCACTACCTGGACGGGGTTTTGTTTGAAGTGTACACAGACCACCATGCTCTGACCTGGGCTTTTAATTGTCTGAAGACATCATCTGGACTAACTAGGTGGGTTCTTTGACTCCAACAATTCCATTTTAAGGTATTCTATCGGAAGAGCTGTGGTAATGTTGTTCCAGATGCTTTATCATGGGTTCTGGAACTGGGCCAAACATTGTCTGTAGCTGTTGTTTCAAGTCAGTGGACTGTCTTGCCTCTTGACCTGTAGAACATAGCCTGAGCTCAGTCATCTAGTCCTGTGTGTAGGACAGCAATAAAGGGTCCGGAAGAAAGGAAAAGGAAACATAAGCTTTCAGGAGTTCCAGGGATTATTGTATTGGTGTGTACCGGCTAAGCTTGGGGGCACCCTATACCAACTTGTTGTCCCAGAAGCGTTAAATCTGGATTTCCTGAAATATTAACATGACAGCCCTTTCGGGAGACATCTTGGTAGAACAAAGACTCTAGTGAAGATCTTGGAGACAGCATAGTGGTCAACAGTTTGTTGAGATGTAGGGACTCATGTAAGAAAATGTCTGCCGTGCCAGCAGTATAAAAACCCACCTGGTTTACCTACAGGACTCTTGCAATCTACATCAGTGACAGCACTGGGAGAGATTTTGGGAGTTGATCTCATGGGACCTCTGCCTTGAAGCAAGAACAAGAAGACCTTCCTAATGGTGGTGGTTGATTATTTCACCAAATGGGTGGAACTGTTTCCCATACCCAATGCAAAAACAGACCGGCTTTGTTCCACCATAAAAGATGAGACCTTCACCTGATGGGGGTGCCAAAGAGTACTGTCTCAGACCGGGGGCTGCAGTTTTCCAGCATGGTTATGGAGGACGTTTTCAAGAAGTGGGGGTTGCAGAAGAAGAAGACTACTGCCTATCACCCCCAAACTAACCTGACTGAATGAATTAACTGGACCCTAAAGACCATGATGGCCTCAGTCGGGGACCACCATCAGGAGTGGGATCAATGGCTCCCAGAGCTCTGCCTCACTCTAAACACCACGAAGCATGAAGGGACCAGTGAGACTCCTTTGGTTTTGGCTCTGGGTCGACAAATTCCGGGTCCCCTTGAAAGAATAATTTCCATATCTCCCCCACATCCTGACTCTGATCCTTATACCACCCTATACCGTCTTGAACTGTTGAAGAAACAGGTTCTTACTTTTTTGTGTCGAGTTAAGACACACTCTGCAAACATTCTTTATGATCGGGTGACATTATTACAACTGAGAGTGTGCAGCCATATCGGACTTTTCGACCCGGTCTCGCTGGAATTCCACCCTAAGCTAGCATGCTATGCTGACTCGACACCAGGTCGGCCCCCGATAGGAAGCTCTTCTGAGAACAGACTGAAGCGGAGGCACGGCAGACAGGGAGGAGTTGACCGAAGGCTCCGGTGCTTGGTTAGAAATGGAAGGCTAATCCTCCCGGTCATGTTGTTTGCAAATGTTCAGTCTCTGGAAAATAAAATGGACGAGCTCCACAATCGGATTTCCACATAGAGGGACGTTCAGGATTGCTCCATGTTGTGCTTCTGCAAAACCTGGCTGGGGGAGAGGACACCCGATGAGGCAATAACACCAGACAGCCACACGGTCTTCAAGGAGGAACGGCCTCCCTTGTCAAACAATCGTGGTGCACTGACTGTAAGACCATTTCTAAATCCTGTTCTGAAACGTGGAATATCTGACTTTGAAGCTAAGGCCATTTTACCTGCCCAGAGAACTGCAATGCATTATTGTGAGTGTCATGTATATCCCCCGCTAAGGAGGAGGCTGCACTGAAGGAGCTACATGATATGATCAACGAGCATGAAAACACATATCCTGACGCCGCTGTTATTATTCTGGGAGATTTTAACCATTGCAATCTCCGGAAAAACATGCCTAAACTGCATCAGTTTGTGACCTTCCCCACTAGGGGAAATAAAACATTGGACCACTGCTATAGCAACATCAGAAACACCTTTTCAACTGAACCAAAACCTCATTTTGGAAAGTCTGATCACCTGGCGATCCGGCTCAATCCAGTTTACAACAAAAGGCTCAAGACAAAGCCAGTCATAGTCAGCACAGTTAACACCTGGACTGATGATGCAAAAGCTAGTCTGCAGGGCTGCTTAGAGGCCACAGACTGGAGCATCTTCAAAGACGCCACTAACGATATCCATGAATACACAGAGACTGTGAGTAACTACATTAGTTAGTGCACATTCATATGTGCCCCTCCCAGGACTATGCGTATGTTCCCCAACCAAAAACCCTGGTTTAACGGGGACATCAAACAGATAATCAGGAAGCAGCAGGAGGCCTTCAAATCAGGAGATCAAGTGGCGTATAAGAGAGCCCAGTACGAGCTACAGATGTCCATCAGAGCAGCAAAAAGGGCTCACTCACAAAAACTTGAAGGCTACTACCTCAAAAACAATACGCACAGCATGTGGCAGAGAATTCAATATGTCACAAACTGCAGGAGAGCTATAAAAACAACCACAGACCCCTGAGATGCCACCCTTCCAGACAGCCTCAACACCTTCTATACCAGGTTCGACAGGCTGAACACAGACACACCCTCAAAGGCCTCCTGTGACCCCACGGATACTGCTTTCCAGGTGACACATAAACAGGTCCTGAAAGCTCTGAAGAAGGTGAACCAACACAAGGCTGTGGGACCTGATGGAGTTTCTCTCAGAGTTCTGAAGGCCTGTGGGGAACAACTAGTTGGTGTGTATGCTGACATCTTCAGCCTGTCATTATCCCAGGCAGTAGTCCCCTGTATTTTCAAATCCTCCACCATCATACCAGTCCTGAAAAGACCGGACACATCCAACCTAAATGACTTCAGGCCAGTGGCACTCACACCAGTCGCCATGAAGTGCCTAGAAAAACTGGTTCTCACGTACATTAACCATATGGTCCCAGACACTGTTGACCCCATCCAGTTTGCCTATTACCCCAATCGATCAGTGGATGACGCAGTAGCAATAGCCCTACATCATACTCTGCAACACCTGGAAAGTAGCAGAACGTATGCCAGGATGCTTTTCCTGGACTATAGTTCTGCTTTCAATACCATTCGTCTGGGCAAACTGATCGAGAAGCTGACATACCTCTGCGTCCCAACTCCCACCTGTAACTTTATCCTGGATTTCCTGACAGATAGACCACAGGTGGTGAGAATGGGTGGACAGGTGTCTGCTGAGCTCACAGTCAGCACAGGATCCCCACAGGGATGTTGCCTCAGCCCCAAACACTTCACCCTGTACACTTATGACTATGTCTCCACCTAGGACAATACCATTGTCATTAAATATGCTGATGACACCACTATCCTGGGGCTCATCGGGGGTGGGGTTAGACGAGTCAGGGTACAGGACCCTGGTAAACAACATTCTTGTCTATGGAGAGAATGACCTCATCCTCAACACAGACAAGACCAAAGAAATAATACTGGACTTTAGGAAGAATCCTCCCCCTTTACAGCCTCTTATCATCAAAGGGACTGAGGTGGAGAGGGCCGACAGCCACAGATTCGTGGGACTGCAGGTTACATCAGGCCTGAGCTGGACTCTTAACACCATAGCCATAGTGAAAAAAGCCTAGCAAAGGTTTTCTGCCTCACTCCGCACTGTCCGTGCAATGCGGCCACAGAAAGCTTAAACAACTCAGTACATCCACATAAAAAACGATAAGGGGTGAGCAAGCTATCTTGAAGACTTTTACTGGACGTACTTCGTTAAAAACCGAAATACCTGTATATACAAAAGAAACATACAGGCATTTACATGTGTACAATCAAAGACAATAAAGAATTATTTACAAAGCAATACATAACAGACAGTGTACATTAAACAATAAAGCTTTAAAAGACACAAGGTGAGTGATGTCCACGGTTGGATCAAGACGAAGAGAAGCGCGTAGACAGAGGTTCAAACCAGGGGTTTATATACCGTAAGGATACGTTTTGGACGTGACTGAAACAAGAGATAAAGGGGTGCCCACGTGAGACACATGGGGTGTATTGTATTCAAATGTTTATTATGGGACCTACGTGCTTTACGTAAGTTTCATAGACTTTTATAGTACCACTGTGAGTGTAGGACGTGACTGACTGGTGTGTTAATAAATGACAAGATGAAGGGGGAGCACAGTTCAACAAATAACAGTCTCAACTAACAAGATGTGGGGCAGAACAAAAGGCTTAATTTCATTAGGCTGCTCAGGAAAGTCGGCCTGAACCATCGCCATCTCACCCAGGCCTACAGAGGACTGATAGAGAATATTCTTACCGCAGGCATCACTGTCTGGTATGGGAACACCACACAGGCAGGGAGAAAGGCTTTGCAAAGAGTCATAAAGACTGCGGAGAGGATCATAGGGACAAAACTTCTTTCTATGGACTCTATGTATGCGCATCGCTGTTGGAAAAGAGCCGAGGGAATTATCAGGGATTCTGTAGCAAAGGACCACTTTATCTGTAGTGTGTTCAGGACTTCTAGTGTTCACTCCGGAGTGTCGATCAGGACACTGGTAAATGATGCAGAGAATTCCACACAGCAGCTTAGATTTAAATTGAATTTATTTGAAGATATACACCTGTATTCGAATAGGTATAGGTGTATTCGTATGTGTGGTCTACAATAAAAAAGAATACTGTACATAAAACTTATTGATAAAGTACCCAAGGTCCACTAGATGGCAGTATTACTGAAATTAAGCACTAGCTTACCGGCCGTATAGAATCCAAATCAATAACGTAATCAGTACATTTAAACAACTTTACATCTTAACATATAAAAACATAAAATACAAGTAAAATGCAAACGAACCCACCTCTGGTCATCAACGCACACTTATCTTAACTCGGTACACTGCTGATTCTTACTTATAACAAACAAATGCTTCTCTATGCGGAATTGACTATTGCGGCACTCGTGCACCTTCTTCGCTTTTTTAACATCCCATAATAGATACTCTCGTGCATGCTGGGAGGTGCACCTTTAAATGTGATCCGTGTATCTTTATAATTGATATCTCTCTAACAGATTCATTCCATCAAGCTCACTCTCTGCTCAGACGCAAAAACTGTATGTACAGTCTGAGACAAAGCAGAGCTCACAGCATTATCACTCACAGAACAAGGTTTTTCAATAGTTTTTTTTTTTCCTGCCACAGTCAGACTGATGGCAAAACAAAATTACTAAACATGTGAAATAACCCCACATTACCTCACTTCACTTGTCATGTAAATGGCGAGTGATAAATGTGAAATATTTTAACTGTGCAATATCTGCAATATAATATTATTTTTTGTGTAGATATTACCACCATTTTGTATAGTGTTGGTATAATTCATATTGTAGCGACCCGTGGGTGAGTCTTAAAGTTTTTCAGAGCCAAACTCTGCCGTGCACCTCTCCCAAACTGTCGGCTAGCGGACTGCCAGCGCTATGCACGCAGCTACAACCAGCTCTTTAAGTAGCGAGCACTCGTGTCCCATACACCGCACGACTCCGAGTGTCTCGGCAAGAATTGCTGAGATGAAATCTTAGCAAATACACAGCTCTGTCCTGTTTTTTTTTTTTTTTTTAAAATATACTTTATTTACATATATGTTTGGGTAATATATATAAAACACAGTCTAGTATTCTTACAATCTATACCAATCTACAAAAAAGATAGAAATGACTGTATTCAGCTATAGTCTGATACAGTCTTTCACTATACATTACTTAGAACACCTTATTTACATATACAATGGTTATTTGTATATAAAAAAAACACAATCTTTACAGTCTTACACGCCATATTAAATGTTTTGTCAATAATCTTCATTAATTTTTCCATTACATTCAATACAGCGTTCCATATGCTATTACCATTTACATGTTAATGCAGTCTTGACTTGGTCTCCGTTTCTTTATTAGAGTAGATAATCAGAAAACAAAGCACAAACTCATTGCATAGCCATTGCCAAGGTCATTAACGAAACCATCTTTCTCCTTGATGGTAACTATTTACAGTTTTAACATCCCCAGACGGCAATAACCCAACCCACCCCACCAGTTGAGCACAAACACATACAATAATTACAACAGGAAAAAAATAATTCGATTACATAATTAATTAACACAACAATAAGCTTTTCATAAATTACCCATAATGCATCACGCCGCCAGCGCTGGCTGCCGGGTTACTACAATATTATGTATTTATATTGTTTTATTGTTTACTTTTTTTTTTTAATGTTTACTATGATGACTCTGAAAAAGCTCTGCACAAGAATTCCAAAGTGCTTTGACTGTCAGTTTTATGCACAAATGGTAAATAAAGAAACCTTAACCTTAACCTTAACCTAGTCTGGTTGCGCAGTCATTCCTTCTCCAAAGCTACCGCCCAATTTTCTGCAAAGTTTGCGCCAAAATGGTTTGGATCTGCCAAAATCATTAATCAGTTGGGCCCCGTGAACTACCGCATTCAATTACATACTGATACAGAAGATAAAACCGATTCTGTCCATGTGGCCAACATCAAGCCCTACTTTGGACCAAAGGGTGGTACATGGGTGGAGAATATGTAGCGGGGCCACATAGGGGGTTTTTGTTTCTATGTAAATATGTCCTGTTGAGTGATTGTTAAATGTGAATGACAACACTGGGTGCACTGATTTCCGTTTGTAAATTGGAGTCGGTGTCTTTAAACAGGTTTGCACTGATGTGGAGGGGCTTGTGGGATTTGTAGTTTGGGGTTTATATGCGCTGTACCAATAAAACTGGAAGAGAAGGATGTGACAGAACTTTTGGATTGGACCATTTTCTAATCAACATCATCTGCAGCTGCTTCTAAACCTTGCAGTTACTGGACATTTGTAGTGGAGAAGGATGGTGCTCGGCCACTGGATTTAAAGACGGTGGTGGGTTCTTTTCCTCCCAATCTAGTCTTTTGGTGCTCTTGGAGAAGAAGCTCGCATCCAAAAATTATTCTTCTGGACTCCAGTGACAGAATTTCACTATCCATGTTCCAGGAAGCAATTTATTGAATAGGTGTGTTCTGCACGTTTTTCCATCATTTAATCCAGAATTACTTCCATCGTCTACAGTAAGGACTTTTTTCCAGGACTGTAAATATCGTAATGTAGGGGTTTGTTTGTGGGGTTTGTTTAGTACTTTCTGTGTTTGTGAGTAGTTTTTCTTGCAAATAAGGATCATTTTATATATTTGTGTTTGGTGTGTTTATTATTAGGGGCATTTTCCTGGGTGTTGTTAATATTTGGGTGGCAGGGTGGAAATTCGGTAGGGCTTAGGTGTTGGCCTGATTCCAGCCATCTCTCATTTTAAAAGTGTAACGGTTTCCTTGCTATGTAAATCTGGTGGCACCCTCCACACAAGCTAGAAGCGGGTTTGTGCTACACCGTTGCTTCCAGGTGGCTTGTGCACCCTTGAGTCTGCAGGTCAGATCCAGCAGCAAGTGAATGTTGTTCTGAAGCATTTCATCACAAAGGCTCTCTGACAGAACTGCATCAATAGCGAGCTTATCCACAATGCATTCAAAAGGGTCTCTGCAGATCCAGCTTTGAATCAGGTCCACTAAGTCCTGGATCTGTCCTCATACAGGGCAATCCGGATCAATATGCCACAGCCAAAACTGGTGCCCCTTTACCACTGGACTCACAGCTTTGTGGAGGAGGATCTTTTGCTTCAGGTAGTCATAATCATCGAGCCTTTTGGGAGGAAGATTCCGTATGGCTTGGAGGGCTTCATCAGTTAAAAATAAGGTTAAAATAGCTGCCCAGGCTCCTCTGTCACAGTGCATCAATGTTGCCATACGCTCAAACCAGAATAGGAAACACTCAGGGTCATCTGAGGGAGCCATATTTGGCAGCACATCTCGTGGCCACGCCAAGGCAGCAGCGGCCCCTGGAGCCTCATCTTGCTCTGGGTTTTGCTGTATTTCTTGGGGATCCATCGGTGCAAGTTCCCCACTGCTGGTACCATGTGACGTGTGAGTCCCTGTCTTGCACCCCAAAACACAAGGCTTAGTCTCAGTACTTTAGCAAAATCAACTTTATTCAGCTTCAAACAGGAACAGCACATTTATTTATTGTAGCAAAAACTACCACTCTCCTATACACAGACATAGCAATCAGGCAGGGTCGTGGCCAGGTTAATGGCCAAGTAATACTGTTCCCTGCAGTTATAATGTTCCTTGCATCACCCATCGATGGCAGGTGCTCATAGCATGATCTCAATCTTTTCAGATTTGCTTTCATGGCGCATGTGTGTGTGTGTGTGTGTATGTGTATATTACATATACTCTGTGAGTCTGCATGGTCTAATATCACTTTCTGTTGACCAGGGCAGATCTAGCAGAGCAGAAATCTCACATACTGACTTGTGCCATCCTATGACAATGTCATGGTTAAAAACACCGAGCTCTTATCTGCTGCCTATGTTAGTCAATGGAAATTGTGAGGCTATGTGCTTTATTTTATGCATCTGTTAAAAACACCAGAACTCAATAATATGGATGGGTGTTTACATATTTTTGGCCATAGAGCATATTTCCATTAATGTCTTTTAAAAATATGTATTAAATAAAATGATCCCTTATTGATATCCTTTTGATTAAAAGGGTATTGAACTTTTTTGAACTTATGAGAATAGTTTTTAAAGAATTATAATTTTCTGAAAAATTTGGCAATATAGAAACTAAGATGCTCCTTAATTTTATATTATTTTATCATCAGGAAGCATAATGAAATCTCTTGATATCGACTGAATTGTTCAACACCTATTCTGTATTCTGTAACTTAAACTAAATACATTACCTCAAGAAATCAGCACCATTACCATCTCTGTCTGTCCTGCACAATTATTTAGATAATTTAAAATTTATTTATTTATTTAGATTTAAAATTATCACCCCAGTTTATAAGTATGTCCTTAATTATACATTTCTCTGTATCTGTATTTACAATTATGATTCAATTCTAAGATATTTGTTCCATGAGAAAAATGAAATGGCTTGCACCTTAATTTCTACTAGTATATACCGCATGCTATGTACTTACATAAAAGATGTACTATTTGCATAAAGGCTATTGGAACTGTATTTATTCATTGTCAAAGAGGATCTTGCACACTAGTTCTTGTAAATGAACAAGGCCCATTTCATTCATTCTGGGTCATTCCGTCTCACCAGGGTATAAATTTGGTTTCCATGGTAACAGATTTGAATGACTTAGGGCAACACAAAACTCCAGCAATTTGCAGTGCAGCCCTTCTAGTTGAAGCAATGCTGTTGAAGAACTTAATGCTTTTTGAGCTTTTAATTTATCAGTTTTATACAACAGACTTAAAGCAACAAACACCAAAAGCCTGGAAAATTAGGAAGATACATTTTTAATTGTTCTGTACCGGGCTAGATTTTAGTTTTTTCTGCTTTACTATATAACACAGAAGTTTATTTTAAGATATCTTACTTTTTGCTGCTGGTCTGGTTTGGAGGCATGCCTGCAAGATGGATTATTGCCACTTTATTATATGATGCCTTTTCACATGTCAAGGTAATGTATATTACTTTCTTAATATTTTATGTCCTAAAGCTATTTACTACACAACACATTTGTTAGTACCAGGAAAAAGCCAATTTGACTGACTGGCATTGCTCTAGCCTGTGGTTTTCTTTTTCCATTGTTTGCATAGTGTGCTTTTAATTGCTGTCTGCTGCAATCAGTTACTTCCCTCTAAGTTAAATAATCCACAGTTGACATAAGCAGTTTTCAAGAAAGCTTACTGTTTATCGTACCAAGAAAAAAAAAAAATATGTAGAACATACTGTACATAATAATATGTATGTTTTCTGTGCATCCAATAATATGTACATACAATTAAAAATATTAGAATCTGCTAAAAATAGACATAAAATAATGCAAAATGTTACACTGAGTGCCATTAAAATGTAGAGGAAAGTTTTGCATGCAAAGAATGCATTATTTAACACAAACCTTAATACATTTAATTTCTGGAGTTATTTATTATATTTACATTTAACTGTTAATAATTTTGCTGTGTCTGTCTTCTTGTCCGGCAGACTGAGATCCAGTATTCCAGACACTGACCTCAGTGCATAGCCGTGCTGTCTGCAGATCAGCCTAGTGCTACCTTTTTCAATATTATTCTGGCATTATTTTGTTTGTTTTTTAAAAAAAAAAAAAGAAAAAAAAGATTTTCTGTGGTTCATTTGTGGTATTACTCAAGTATAAAATGTGCCCTATTTAATTTGAAAGCATTTATAGTTAAATATGCTGTAAATCATAAGAAAAATACAATGCTATGATAAAGTAATCCCACCTTTTCCTGATGTTCTCTATTACTGAAAAATTCCCATACAAAATATTTTCAGATCTTCAAGCAAAATCTAATATTAGATAAAGGGTACCCTAGTAAACAAAAAACATGTTTAATTTACATTTAACATTTTCAATTGCTTCTAAATTGTCCCTAGTGTGTGCTTGGTGTGTGTATATGTGTGCGCGCGCCTTGCGGTGGGCTGGCGCCCCGTCCGGGGTTTGTTTCCTGCCTTGTGCCCTGTGTTGGCTGGGATTGGCTCCAGCAGACCCCCGTGACCCTGTAGTTAGGATGTAGCGGAATGGATGGATGGATGGATGGATGGATTTTCAATTTCTCTATTTTCTTTTGCTCCCAGTTAAATCAACATAGGTAGAAATTAAAGTCAACTGAATGAACATTGCTCAGAATAAGCAGGTTTAGAAAATGGATGGATGATTAAACACAACCTAGCTTCATTACAGCTAGCTATGCTCAATATAATCCTCCTTTATTTTGACCTTTACCATCAGCGCACAGATTCAAAAACTATATAATGTAAATAAAAAGAGATCAGAAAAAAAGTGGTTGATGTATCTGTGTATCTATGTATCTGTATCTATCAGAAAAGTGTGAAGGTGAAGAGTAGTTGGTAGTTGACTAGTTGGATCATGCAGCAAGACAATGATCGACAACAAAAAAGGCAAGTCCTCATCAGAACAGTTAAAAAGAAACAAAGTTAAAGGTTTTTAAATGATCTAGCCAACATTAAACCTAAACAAATATTAATGCAATAGCAGGAACTAAAATTAGTTGTTAATTCTTGAAAAGCTGTCTGTTTTTTTTTAATTAAAGCAGTTCTACATGGAAGAGGGGGCTAAAATTTCAACCATATCAGTGTGAAAACTGCTATTTAATTACAGAATACATTTGGTTAGAATCATTGCAGCTAAAGGTGGTGCAACCAGTCATTAAGTGTATTAGGAACCATAAGAAGATTATTATCTTTTTGTACAGTGTCAGATGGCATTCAGTGACAGTAAGTCTTGACAGATGTCAACATATTGCTATAGTAGAGGAAACCAGAAATGAGCAAACACTTTTTCATGGTACTGTAACTTTCCCAGTAAACTTGAGGTTCATCAAAAAGTGAAATAAGTACAGTATGTCATAAAAGTTATGAAGAAATTATGAATGATTGATTTGGGCATGTGGCATGTTGGTGCACTGGTGAGTGCTGCAGCCTCACCGAACAACTGTCTTGGGTTCAGATTTCATGTCTTATTTCTTTACAGTTTGCACATTCTTTCAGTGCATATAAGGGGTTTTCTCTTCCATCTCATAATGGCATACAGCTTAAGGTAATTGGTGATTCCAAACTGACCCTAAGTGCTTGAGTGGCCCCTGCAATGGACTGGTGCCCACTCTAGAACTGTTTTCTGTGTTCCAAATGCTTCCAAATGGATTTTAGAACATATAGAATTAAATATGAAAGACTAAATTCAAAGATGTTTAAATATGTGCATTCTGTTTTATTCTTTTAAATGCTGACTTCACATTCCTCCTGCCATTTTTAGTAATAAACTGACTTGATTTGTTTTAATGATATGTATTTCTTCTTTTCTGTGTAAGCAAATGTTCAGTGTCATTCTTGGCATTCTTGACCATTCTATGAAACAATGCTTAACTGGCTTTTCAGGGTCAGATCTGGCACAAAATTGGCAGGAAACAAAAGAAGGTCATGACTGCAGAAAGACAAGAATGTATTGAGGAACCTGTAATTACTAATAAGAAAGGGGACACAAAGTTAATGGAGCACTCCTATGTTTCCTGACACATTGCACTGGATCGGTCCATTTGGAAGATGCACACAATCTGACCACTGTAGTGTTCTGAAAAATTCTCATAAACATAATACAACTATACGTTGCATGCATGTCTAAAGTGACAATGGTAGGGTTGAATTAAATATTCATGAAATGCAAACAAACTGTAAGCAGAGTGGACTTGGAATAAGTTGTTAGAATAAAACAAAGGCATAGCAGAACACAAATAGACCCCTAAGGCCTTGAAGCCAATTAACATGGCAGATGATGGTAGTTTTCAAACTGAACAGATTCAAAGACTAACAATTTTCCAAGAGCATGACATAGTTAACAAGTGAACCAGTTACATCAGTTGATGCATTTGTGTCACCTCTCCAAATTAAATAAAAGTAATAACAACTACTTAGAACAAAAAGGAAAGTCTTTTAGCTTATCAGCCTAAGTCTGTTTTTTTCTGGTTAATGCAAGAGCCTGGAATGATCACATTTTTAATTAATATATTTATTTCCATATTATATTAGTATAACTTGTTAGTGTTAATAAATTTGATGAAATCTTATTATTATTATATACCAGTAAAATACCAGTGACACAGTGAATTTCTTTTAGTTCTAGCTACTACTTCAGATATGTGGCTGGTGTATAGTGACTGAAAGACCTGATATTGGCAAGCAGCTTCCTATGCATGTTCTTCAGGAGCTTCTTCTAGTATATGACTGACCTGTTGTGACTGGCAGATCTCTCTCTTTCAGTTAGCATTTAAGCAAATGACCCTCTTCTGGTTATTCAGATTTTTTATTCATTCTTTTTAGCTAGCATTTTTGCTCTCACAGTCTGAGCCTGGAACCTCTGTGGTGAGAAGCTGGGGTCCCCCTATGTATAAGAGAGAGTATGGGATATATTTTACTCCGGTCTATGACAGAACATTATAACTATGAGGAAATACAGATGTCATTGTATAAGAAGAGTTCATTAAGTGGCAAAATCAACCTTCAGTTTCTTTGTTTATGGTTCAGAAGTGGAGATAGACTACCCTTTAACCAATATACCAAGCATGCTTGCTGTACTAAGCAAAATAATATAGGTTATTCTTAGCATAACACTAATAAAAGATGAATAAGATACATGTACAATATATGAAGATGCAGGACAATATACAGTTAGGTCCACAAATATTTGGACAGAGACAACTTTTTTCTAATTTTGTTTCTGTACATTACTACAATGAATTTTAAATGAAACAACTCAGATGCAGTTGAAGTGCAGACTTTCAGCTTTTATTCAGAGGGTTGAACAAAAAGATTGCATAAAAATGTGAGGCAACTAAAGCTTCGTACCGCAAGCTGCAAGTAGTAAGTCTGTGATGAGCGGAATACCGCTACGCTTTCCACTCACGGGACGGAAGGACAATCCAGACTGCTTTTATATAGTAAGAAAGAAGAAGAAGATATCGCACAGTCTGGAGTAGAAAATCATCTTTTACCTGGAAAAACGAAACTACAAATCCCATTGTGCATTGCAAAATGGACGGGGCGTGTGTGAAACTCCGCGCCTGTGTAGCACTCAAGTGACGGAAGGACAATCCCGACCACTTTTATATAGAAGGATTTTGGTTGAACATTCCGGTTGACTTTGCGACGTCTCTCATTGTGCTAAGAATCATAGTTTGCTTGCAGGAGCGATATGTTCACGCTAATCTGAGACAGAGGCTGTGGGCCGAGGGAAGGGGGAAGTGTGACGTCAGGAGTAGGGAGCCAGGCAGGGCCCTCCTCGCTGTCCTGTTTCACTACTATGCATGCGGAGCCACGGGGGACAGCTAGTAATGAATAAGTAACAAAGAAAATAAATAAATCCATATGAACCTATAAAACATAGATATATAATTAGTAGAAGAGTAGCATCCTTATGTAAAATATCATAATATAAGTCCCTAAACTCTGGCAGGGAGGACAGGAAAAGCAAAATAAAATCTGCTTGGGCTCCAAGGCCAAAAAGGCCATCCAGCTCCCACTGGGCATTCTATCTAACATTAAATGTGCTTAAATTATTTCCTATTGTTTCATCACAGGTGGCTGCACAATGCCTTGGTCAGGTGGTGGTGGTGTAAAATCCCACCACAGAAGAACTAGAAAAGAAAGCAAGGAAAAGTAGTGATTAGTAAAGTTTGCAAATCCCTGAAGAATATGATAATTCTATACCTTTATAATCTATTAAGAGTACAAATAAATGCAGATACAAGAACCCTAGATTTAAAAAACTGGTTTTTAGCAGTTTTTTAAAAGTTCCACAGTATTAGCCTAGCAAATATCTATTGGTAAAATATTCCAGATTTTTTGTGATTAACAGCAAATGGCCATCTCACCACTTCTTTAAGCTTGGCTCTTGAAATTTATTACAAGCAGACCACCACTACACTTATGATTTGGTGTGTAGGGGGACAGGCACTCCAAATTATTGGAAGGAGCATGCTTTTTTAAGGCTTTTAAAGTCAATTCTACAGTAAATGACATGGGTAACCAATGTAATCACACTATGCATAAAAGTGTATCTATGCTTTTATACAGTTTTGAATCTATTAGCTGGACAAGTACAGTGGATTAATGGAGGGAGTTAACTTTCCCGAGACAGTATTCTGATTAAATTTGGAAAAAGAACATTATAAATGCTAAAGATTAATCCTTCACAAATGTTATTACTTTCAGCTACAGTAATTCAAATAATTAAAAGATGCATATATTAAAGCATGCGGTGGGCTGGCGTCCTGCCTGGGGTTTGTTTCCTGCCTTGCGCCCTGTGTTGGCTGGGATTGGCTCCAGCAGACCCCTTTGACCCTGTAGTTAGGATATAGTGGGTTGGAAAATGGATGGATGGATGGATATATTAAAGCATTTGCTAGCTTTACCCCAACTATGAACTTACAAACAATGTTTGTCTCAAAACCAAACGTATAAAGCAGCAATGTAATTATTTGTTGTTTTGTTTCTTTTGTCTCCCTGCATGGAGGTGATACTTTGTGCTTTAGTGTTCATGGATAGATTTTCACTGATATGCATGGAATAATGATGAGACTGTTTTGTGTATCTTTGTCCAGGTACTTTTGTCTCTCTCTGGTGTTTCTTGCACCTTGTGTAGACAGCTTTACAAAAAGTTCTGCATGGTGATTCACTCTTGCTATAACATATACATCAGCTTTGAGAGTATGAGAGTCAACTCTGTTCTTCACTGAGGTGAATCAGTATGTGGTTTAGTGATCCAAAGTTTGGTTATGAGTTTGTGTATGCTGACATCAATTTATAGTGGCAGTGCAATGATGTCATGTGTTATACCTCCATCAGCTCATGTAACTTAAAACAAACGTTGTTGCTGTTAACAATATAGCAGTTCCCCATGAAAACAAAAGTGTGAAATTGGGCACCTTGCAAGGACATCTTAACCAAAATGGTGCCACAGTAATGCCACAAAAAACTTTACTTTTGTCATTATGATTTTTTAAACACAGAAACAATACTACCAATTAAAAAAAATGAATCAGGATGTTCTCAATTTACATTCAGACAAACAACAAAATCAAACAGAATGCAAATATAATAATCATGGTATTCTCCAATGGGATCCTGGCACATCTGAGTGGATATAAAGTGCAAAATTAATAATAAGAGTTTAAAGTATAGCAGAAGGTACATAGTGCTACATTTAGTTTCTAGGATAGAAGCCAATTATCACACAAAACTGAAGTTGCTTCATTGTTGGTTGGGTCATTTAATCTGCAGATGTCATAGATGAGAACAGACAGGTAGAAAGCCTAAACAAACAAAGGATTGTCTTCTAACCAAGTAAATTTGTAAGGAAAAAGAAGAAACCCATTGCTCCAGTGATTTAACTTTTTCATCTGTTAACCAAAGGATTTCAATAGGGTGCCAAGCTCTTGTGCTATCTTTTTTTTGATATTCTTTCACCTCAGAATGATTGTTATGTAATTTCTCAAGGTCAGCTTCAAAGGGGATTCTATGTACATAATCCACATCAGTATTACCCTTTTTGATTTGCCACAATAAGTGAGCATTTTGTAGTTGAAAGCATCTTCAAAATCAAAGCAATAACCTTTCTTCTTGGGGCTGGATGCATCTCCATGGCATCATTAAAATAAGTAATCAGAATTGTAAGTAACTCTCACATTTTCACATTGCATAATGTGGGGAAGTCAAAAAATAAAGGACAAAAAGTCATCACACATTTTCCAGAATCCTAACAAATCAATGCCTAAAGGAAATTGAATGTTAAATTCAACAGCAGGAGCATCATATTAGTGGTCAGGCATGGTGTAGGAAGTGTCATTGTTTTGGGTGAGTTTGTTGTATCAGTACCTAATGGCATGCTGCCACTAAATGAACTAGGAATTTGATTCTGTATAAATGGATTTTTCATGATAATGTTGAAGCACAGTTGGGTCATGCTGCAAGGAAATGATCTAAAATGCACATGTCTACACTACAATGACTGAAGGAAAAATAATTCCAATGTAAATGTTAAGTCAACTCAGCAGGGAGGATAAATCCCTGATTCCCCAACCATACTGTGTAAGACTTGATCAATAACTTCAAGAAACATCTGGGCATTTTAATGGGAAATTATTTTTAGGTGGTTTTTCAAGCATAAACAACTCATTTCTTATACTCCACAAGTCCTGCAATTGGGTTATGGTTTGCACTTTAAATAAGTCATTTCAAAATGCAAAAATAAATCAGAATTCTGATTCTGCAGAAAGAAGAGCATGAACAGCTAGATATTTTTGTAGAACAGCACTTGAAGCAACCTGCATGTATGTATCCATATGCAAAATGATGAAGGTCATCTATTAAAGCCTTTTTATAAGTTTATTATGCTAACATAACTTTATAATTTATAAATACCAATATATTTCTACTGCAGGTTCAAATAATAAAAATGGCTTATTTATCCATAATTGATATTTTGTATCTGCTGAGTAACTAAATATACAAGAGAGACATTTTAATATTATTGTGACTTATATTTTTTGCTCTTATCTGGTCTCTTTTGTTGGGCATTGGCAAAGATTTTAGGAGTCTCATTGAAAGTGCTGAGAGTTTTGGAAAAAAATTAGAACCACAGGGCACCTTGCTTCTCAGGTAATCATACTTAGAAAAACCCTCCATCACTACCACCATTATCAAGGAGCTCTGGATAGTCAGACTGAGTGTAGCTGCTGTATTCCTTACAAACAAAAGAAAGGATCCAGTAAGCTGTGGCTTCCTCTTATGCAGTTTTACACAGTTGTACCTAAACATTTAGTGTGCAGGATAGTACCTGCTAGTAGACCCCTGGACAGTATAACTGGTACAAAACTCTGTTCATAAGAAATTCTAAGCTCCTTTGAGGACCAAAGTGTTCAACCTAGTTTTAAGGGGCTATTCATTGAATGAGATCAAGCAGCCTTTCCTTGACAGCTAAGAACCATGGCTGTTCTGAGATATGTATTTCTCAGTCAGTCAATCAGTCAGTCATCATCCAATCTGCTATATCCTAACACAGGGTCACAGGGTTCTGCTGGAACCAATCCCAGCCAGCACAGGGTGCAAGGCAGGAACAAATCCCTGGCAGGGCACCAACCCACCACAGGAGACACACACACACACTCACACACACACACCAGGGACAATTTAGGATCGCCAATACACCTAACCTTTATGTCTTTGGACTATGGGAGGAAACTGGAGCATCCGGAGGAAACCCATGCAGAAACGGGGAGAACATGCAAACTCCACGCAGGGAGGACCCGGGAAGCAAAACTCCTTACTGTGAAGCAGCAGTGCTACCACTGTGCCACCGTGCCACCCCTGTGTATTTCTCATGTTTTACTAATTGATGGACCTAAGGGATGGCTAAATACTAATACTAATTTATGGCAACCTCTTCCATAGTTTCAATAACCCAAGACCAAAAGTCTACCTGACTGAAATAGTGTCTGAGTGGTTCCACGCCATTTCATCTACATGGAGAAGAACTTGATGTTGCCAAAAAAGGGGTAGACAACACTCAAAGTCAGAACAAAGTATTGTCCATAAAACGGGACATTTTCTTGTGGTAGATTTTTTCCTTTAATAGAAATTAAATCTAGATGCCTTCTAAGTACATAGCTTAGTCTGTTAAAGATGGTTGTCATTACTACATGATCATATCCCCTGTGATATCATACACATGCATGCACATACACCACACCTTGTGTCAACACATGGCATTGAAGTTACTTGTTCCAAAATGGTGATGCATAATGATGTCACCCATAAATATAAAAAAGCATTAAAAAATGATAATTAAGCAAAAAAGAAAAAAGGTATTTTTTACTGAAATGAGGTTCTTCATCTCTATGCACTTTGAAAAAATCAGAGATTAGGGTATGTAAATCAGTTAGTACACAAACTTGAATTTATAAAATGTACTCACCTTCTGTGACCACCAGAGGACATACCAGTGCCACAAACCCCAAGACACAACTACACAATACAGTCCTGGGTTCAATTACAATGTCTTTATTCCACACAATACCTTCATAGGTTTCTATTTTTCTCTTTTCTTTTTCAGGCTACACAATAAAATAATAAGTTATTCCATCTCCTTCCACACCTATCACATAGTCTCATCCGCCCCCACCCCCCCCCCCCCCCCAATTCTGACTACTGATTCAGTAGAAATGGCTTCTTTTATGCCATACCCAGGAGTATTTCCGGTGCCATGGCATTATACAATAGAAGCACTTCAAAGAGTGTATAATGATCCCCTGGTGGGACCCAGGAACCTCATCAGGGCTGTTTTATGGGGCTTCAATTCCCAGCCTGCCCTGCAGGTATCCATATGGGTGTCCTATTAGTGACATCGTATGTACTGGAGGAAAACAAAACCATGGGAAGCAGACACTCTATGTGTCCTTCTGGACAGGCCTCCTTTTTTGTAAAGGAACCCGGACCCATTCTAATCAGGTCAGGATGCCAGTCCATCCCTGTCCTTTCATTGTGGCCTCCCTTCCTTCCTGGCAATGAACCAGCTTCCATTCTTTTCAGAACATCAGTCCATCTACCGTAGCAAAAACACTTCATAATGAAGAAACTATGACACTTACAGTATAGGAAAGTAAATTTTTGTTTGAGACATGGTAGTTATTACAAATAATGCTAATTGTGAATAGAAAAAATGCCTTGCAGAAGTAACAGTTCTCTCATATTTTCGTGGAGCTGGCCTCCTTGCACCTGGCCATGCATAATATGATAAAATTAAGAGAGCAGAGGATGTTGTGATCAAAGGGTAGTGGAGCACTCCTTGGTGATATAGAGCAAATTGAACATCACACCTTTACCATCAAAAGTTTTTTGTATATTGTGAAACTAACAGAGTTTTAGCAGGATCGTATAGTAGGCATTCGCATTGCAGGATGGTCCTTCTGTTAAATTGTAGTGTGAATTGGACAGGTGTCCATAGTGCATGAGTGGTGTTAATGATGCGTTAAGGAGGACATTCACAAATGTGGTTCTATGCAACCCAAACATATAGATGCATGTCAAGACTGGAGCATCAGAAGTGAGGCTGTGGCAGACTGAAAAGTCACAGTGGCACACATCGGAGCTCCTGTCTCACATGAAGTATCCTCTCAGAACTAATGCAATTATTTTCTTGAAGCAGGACTGCAGTAACACTTTTTTCTGACAGGACTGCCACTTGGTGTCACTGCCAAACACACTTGCTGTGGTGCCTTTAATAGAGAGGGAACAAAGGAAATCTGTCATTTTTAGTGATGAAAGCAGATTTTGCTCAGGAATAAATGATGGTCATGTATATGAGTGACAGACAACCTTGCAAACGGCTATGTCCATCGTATTTATACTTGTGGCACACAGAGACCATACCATGATGTGGGGTGCAATCAGGCATATTGCTCATTCATGTCTGATATTTGAGGTGGGGGCATTAAAAAGTGCTACCTGCAACAGGGGAATCATCCAGCCAGTCCTAATCAAATGAAATGAGACACATGGTCTTCCAGCAAAACAAGTCCTTCTACATTCTATCCATGCAACACATCATCCTCGAGAGGCTCTTTGTCAACTATCCTAGTCAACACATCCAACTGACCCCTCCCAAGTTGAGCTTGTACAGGTCTGAAGGTAATACCTTGCCTCCTGCGCCCAGCCATTGGTGATGCACCTTTACAAGTTGAAAGTGCAAAGACTAATATTCCACAGGAGGACGTTTCTCATACTGTATGTATGATTCTTTGCATGAGTGTAGACCTGAATTACAGCACTAGGAGGTTACACCTAATATTAATGTGAGTTTGCTGTAACACGTGTGTGGACCACCCAGGATGGCATTGCCAGGTGAACCCGATACAGACAAATGTGGGACACAAGTTCAAGGCACACAAGGTTTATTTTTCTTTTTCCCTTGTGGGAAATGCCTTCCCCGTTCCCCACAAGTGTAACACAGTCCAAGCACAGCACACAAACAATGATCTTCTTTTTCTCTTTTCCTTCTCCACTCCTCTGGTCAAGCTTCGTCTTCCTCCTCCTGACTCTGGTTCCTCAAGTAGTGGCTACTGGCTCCTTTTATAAGGCATCCGGAAGTGCTCCAGGTGCTTGATTACTCGTTTCCGGCAGCACTTCCAGGTGTGGCAGAAGAACTGCCCATAAAGGCTCAGCAGCTCCTGCTGCAGCACCCCCTGGTGGCACCTGCGGATCTCAACAGGGCTGCGCCACACTCCAACTCCCATGAAACCCTTTAGGAGTCTGAGGCACTGCTGTAACCCAGGGGGGTTGCCATCTAGCATCCTGGAGGAGGTAACGCCCAGGGTGGAGGTGTCCTGGGCTGGGCAAGGGCCCCAGCTGCACGCTACAATGTGACACTATGACCAAAGAAACCATGTCCTAACAACTTATGTGTGTGATCGTGTTCTTAACACACACACATGATTCTTCTGCCTCAGTTTTAGTTCAGTGGTGTGATGCCTATATGGTGTTTTTTTTCACTTTCCTCAAGATACAGCAAAGAACTTTATTGCTGTATTTGCAAAGTGCCTTGGGATAGTGTTCACTCATTTTTTTATTGTTGTAATTTTGTATGTTTTGTTTAATTAAGATTCCAGTGAGAACTCAAAGGATTTAAGTGGAGAACAAAAAACTCTCCTCAGTGCACTTACTGGGAATTTCATTAATAATCTACATTGGTCATTTGCTGGTAAACTGTATTTATAAAAGCGGGTGCCACCACAGGTTGATCTGAGAACACTTTTTTTTGATCTCACACACTGATTTTTGTTTGAAAAACAGATGAACAGAAGTAGCCCTGTTCCATCTCATTCTACTGTATACAATAATACCGATGCAGTTTTTTTTTTTCTATAAGGACTGGATTCAGGAAAGTGCCTCAGATCTCTGCTGTTCATTAGTTTGGTTTGTGAAATCAATAATTTTTTCAGAAGTGAGTAATTTACACCTTCCTCTTCCTTCGTGTTTCCTCCCACAGTCCGAAGACATGCAGGTTATGTGCATTGGCGATTCTAAATTGCCCCTAGTGTGTGCTTGGTGTGCGGGTGTGTGTGTGCGCTCCCTGCGGTGGGCTGGCGCCCTGCCTGGGGTTTGTTTCCTGTCTTGCACCCTGTGTTGGCTGGGATTGGCTCCAGCAGACCCCTGTGACCCTGTAGTTAGGATATAGCAGGTTGGATAATGGATGGATGGATCTTCCTTCATGGTGTATTATGATCTGTTTGTATTTGTATCATCTCACAACAATAGGCATTGCTGCTTAATAGTTTACCGATTAACAATGCATGTAATTTGTTTTACTCTTTCTGGTACAAACATAATAAACAGCAATTCTCACAGAACTTGATTTCAGTCAAAAATATCAGGCACTATATTAACATCATCAACACACACATGCACACAAACCCCTTCTAGCAGCATCTCTCTTCCAGTCTGCCCCACTACAATTTTCATGTCAATGTTTCACTGATTTAAAGGACTGAAAGTCAGACTATTAGTCAAACAAGCTCTTGGTCTTTCACATTCTCATACTGATCATAACATACCATCCTCCAACTTATAACTCTAATTCATCACTGAGGAATGCAACCTATCCCAGTAATCCTAAACAGGGTACCAGTCACTCACAGGATCCACTTAGTTTGGGTCTCCTTATTATAAAAAAGACATAGCAGTGCTACGGGAAGTCCAAAGAAGAGCAACTGAGCTGATTCCAGGACTAAGATGTATGAATTATGAGGAAAGACTGAAGGAGTTCAACCTTTTCCGTTTAAGCAAATGGAGATTAAGAATGGATGTGATTCAAGTGTTTAACATTATGAAAAGAATGAGTACAGTGGATCCCAGCTGTTCATTTGAAATAAAATCTTCAACCAGAACAAGTGGACACAGCTTGAACCTTGTTAACAGAAATTTTGCACAAATGTCAGAAAGTTTAGAATCATACAAACAATGAAATAAACTACCAAGTAGTGTTGTGCACAACAGGAATTTAGGGACCTTCAAATTGTGACTTATGTTATTTTGGACAATCTAGGTGAATAGCATGGATGAGCTTGATAGACTGAATGGCCTATTTTTGTCATTTTTTTTTTGGATAATCTAATGACAGGAATTATCCTATTTAAGGCACAATTCACCACAGAGCAATTTAGCAAATAAACTGCAAAGGCAATTACAGAAGAAACAAACCATATTGGAACAATGACTTTAGACAGTTACACTGTTCTTTTGTTCCTATTTTTGTCCCCTTTTTATATCTAACAGTTGGTCATATATTTTAGTTACTTTATATTAAATAATCATATGTACGATTGTTTTTCATAGGCATATGTATAGGCTCCTTCATGTTGGGATTTACTCACAGTGTTTCTTTTTCAGATGATATATAAAACTAGCCATTCCAATACTAATGGAGAATATTAGGAGAAGTCAAACTGCAGATGCTGTGAGTTGCAGGAGGAAATGTATTCAACCACATGAGCACAGCGTTGGAGTCATAGCATGGTGTTCCTCTGAAAAAATTACAAAGGTGAGGAAATTATTTCAGACAAATATTACCTAATGAATCCATGTTCTAGAGGAAATGCTTTTTTCTGAACTGTTTTTAACTGGATGTTAAATTAAACTTTTACTATAGCTTTATGACTGCCTTCAGATTCTGACCATGAGGGTTGAAGTAAGTCCATTATTTCATTCCCACCACTTCCTTATTTTAATTACACTCCTATTGTGGTAATTTTCCAGTTTCTACATTTGTTTTGTTAATCCAAAATTAAATCATTGTCTTCCTTTGAATTAACTTTTTTTCTATACTGATTACTACTTTAATTGTATTTTTGTAATACAATTAGAGTTACCTTTTTAAAATCAGTCCTAATTAGGCTACTTTTAATAATATATTAATAACATTACATACCATAATATATTATATATTTTCCATACCATAACATATATAATATTATATTACAAGTTTTCTGTATTGAAGGGGTGCCAGGCTAGAAACAGATTTCCAAGGGCAAAAGCTGCACCTCATTAGCTAGCACAGGATGGGGAAAGTTCCTCACAAAACCTCTGGAAAAAATGAGTGTTTCATGCTGGCGGGATGAAAGTAGCTTTTCATGAAAATATGTGGATTTATGTGCTGGGGCACCACTGTAAAAGAGAGTGAGCTGCAACCAAGGCAGAAATAGGCAATACTTCCTAAAGAGGCTAGAGGGCAGCAAACACCATACCTTACTGACTTCTTCAAGACAGAATACAATACAATACAATACAATTTATTTTTGTATAACCCAAAATCACACAGGAAGTGCCGTAATGGGCTTTAACAGGCCTTGCCTCTTGACAGCCCCCCAGCCTTGACTCTCTAAGAAGACAAGAAAAAGCTCCCAAAAAAACCCTTGTAGGGAAAAAATGGAAAAAACCTTGGGAAAGGCAGTTCAAAAAGAGACCCCTTTCCAGATAGGCTGGGCGTGCAGTGGGTGTCAAAAAGAAGGGGGTCAATACAATACAGCACAATACACAGAACAGAACAAATCCTCAATAGATTATAAAAATAAAAATTTTAGAAGTACGGAGTAGAATTTAGATGATATCACATAATAAGATTTGGATTTGTTTAGGGTCCTGGAGACCTCAGCCATCAAGCTACCTCCCCCATTTGGCCATTCCACAGCTGAAATAGCGCTAATCCGATGAAAGGGCCCCTCTTTCCTACGATTCCTGTGATCCTCCATCAGGGATGACTTTACCTTAGGCAGGCAAAACAACTTGGCAGGTAGGCCGTGGCACCAAGTGCCACATTTGAGTACCGAGAACAGAAACAGAATAGGTGAGGGTCAGTAACAAATTATAACTATCATGTTACTTATGTTTTAGTGCTAATGACTAACAACAGAGATGCAGTCTGTACAGTTAATCAGCAGCTCTAGTCAGAATATGCTAAACTGAAGTAGTGAGTCTTCAGCCGGGATTTAAAAGCTGAGACTGAAGGGGCATCTCTTATAGTAGCAGGCAGACCATTCCACAGTTTACGGGCCCTGTAACTAAAAGCTCGACCTCCCACTGTTATTTTATTAATCCTTGGAATCATAAGCAGACCGGCTTCTTGAGATCTTAATGTGCGCTCTGGTTTGTAAGTCATGATAAGTTC
>JANRMT010062821.1:11989610-12116894 GCA_026402145.1 Polypterus bichir lapradei | reverse complement strand
AAACACTACATCATCCTCTCTTGGGATGGAGGCTGCTGCTGAGGGGCTAGAGGACCACAAAAGTGTCTCATTTAGGTGTCACAATAAGCAGTGCTCTAAACGAAATACAGCACTGCCTGCAAATTACTGTTTAAGTTTATGAGTCATGTAAATTAATTATGTGGCGTTATGGCATATAACGTAGTCTGTGTGATACGAACAAATGCTTTGCAAATTCGTACCTTACTTCCTTTTTTCACCGTCTCCACTTAGACTTTTGCTCTCAAACCGACGGTTTTTAATTTAAAAGCCACTCAGTTTGGCGTATTTGGTCGCGTCATTTTCAAGTGCCTTCCGTTTTTTTATTCTCGCCTTTTCGGCACCACCTTTGCTTTTTTTTACCATCCATCTACTCTCGGACGTCTCACAGAGGAACGTATTTCGGTAACTACAGATCCTCTCTACTATAAGGCTCTGGGTAACGGGCTGTCAGTCCCACACACCAGTCTCTGTGTGATTGGCTGGTTGTGGTCACATGGCACACGTTAAAGCAGGTTATACAGTAAGCGCAGGCTGCCTGTACCTGTGAGTGCAGAAGCAGTAGGTGCAGCATAGTATGTGACATGTATGTTGATTCTGATTTAACACCGGCCCTCGCGGTCAATAAACAGAGCCGGCCCACCGGGAATTTTCCCGTTTCTCCCGATTAGTCACTCCGGGCCTGGATGTATGTTTTTGGATTATGAGATTCAAACCAGAGTACCTGGAGAAAAATCCTATGAGACACACATGGAAATTTCACATGGTTTGCGGTCCTTCATACACTGTAAAAAATGTCAGTAAATTTAACGGTACAAATACTGTAAATGGTGAAGGTAAAAGACCTTTTCTGAAAAAAAGGAAAGTTACCTTATGTTCTACTGAAAATTACCTTTATATCTTAAACAATACATTTCATTATTTTTTACAGCCAAGTTCTGTAAAATCAATATTTTTCTACCTTCAAAATATGCTAAATACCGTTTATTGATGCATTACAGTTATACTGAAAAAAATCTGTTAATTTTACAGTGTAAAACTGTTAAATAACGAAGGTAAACAACCGTAAAGTGTAAAACGGTAAATCACTGTTAAAGTAAAACCGGCTACGATATTTGCATAAGGACACGCCCCTTTTTACAATATTGTTCCTGGTGAACCGCATACCTTTGAATAGTAGGGAAAAAAACTTCACCTAAGTTAGCAGACTTATTTTTCCCCACGTGCTGAAGGTTTTTTGAAGTTATGGAAGCTGATTTATGGTGGGTTGTATTTGATAAGTAGGACACCAGACACCACTTTACTTCCCTACCAGGCAAGTGGCGGAACTTCATTAAACATTGAATTGTTTTCAATTTGTTTAGTTAAATGGCACATGTTTGCTGTTGGTTGTTGTTAACTAACTGATGCAAACTATGTACTGCGATTTGACTCTATCAGTATATATTGTTTATTGATTGTCATATTTTTTACATAACAAGAATTTTTGGTTATGGTTAAACATTCCCTTCTGTTGGAGTTTGTTGCAAAGACCAAATAGCTTTTACTACAAAATTCTACTGTAAGACTAAAAATAGTCACCTTATTTATTACAGCAAAATTTTGGCAACCCAGCTGCCAGTATTTTACCGTACATTTAACATTATTTTTTAAAGTGTACCGTAGACCAAAAAACATTGTTACCTTCTTTTTTACGGTAAAATCCTGGCGACCCCAGCTGCCAGTTTTTTACCGTAAATTTTACATTCTTTTTTACAGTGTAGGATACTGACATAACAAGCGTCGTCCTCGGGTTCTGAGTTCAGTTATACAGTTCTTCACTCGGGTGAGCAGTTTTGTTTTTTCCAGATCCCGTTTTTCCTCTGTGTCCCTAAACATGCGTGTATTAGGTAATTATTGTTTCAGCATTGAGACTTTGTAAACTTAGGTTCAACTTCAGTGTGGTGTAGTGGATAGGGCTTTAACTTAGGCCTTCAAACTCTAAGATTCTGGATTCAAATTCCGTTACTGACACAATGACCATGAGCGAGTCACTTCACCTGCCTGTGCTCCGACTGGAAAAACAAAAAGGAACGTCTCCATTGTGTCTCACATGTTGTAAATCGCCTTGGATAAAGACGTCTGCCAAATAAATAAATAATAATAATAACATTAAAGAAATCAATCATTGTTATAAACCCAATGGATAGTTTGGTTACAGTTGTACAGAATAGGATTAACATACACATACGCACACATGCAATACCTCGGAAAATACGCAATAGTTAATAAAAGTGAGGACAATGACATGTAGTCTAGTTCGAAAATGAATAACCATACCCTCTGTTTAAATACATTTATTTGCAAGAAAGTATCGTCATATCTCCACGAATGTGTATGTGTATGTGTAATCAGTGCCGGTGTTCTGACGATTTGTCCTACTTTGTCGAAGTATCCTACCGTAGTTTATTTAAATGGCAGATAAGGTATATACACCATATATGTTACACCCATCTGTTTATTGTAAGTCGTAACATTAAACTTATAACGTTATACCATGTCATCATTTAACATGTATTTAGAAGTCGTCTATCAAATTTATGGAAATGTTAACATTTCTCTATATACAACTTATAAAATGTTGACAGTAAATACCTATGCAGTAAAATGTAATAAATGCATTAATATAGTAAGGCTAAGAAAAGCATACATATTACTGAAATACAGTTGGTAAGCGAGAAAAGTTGCGTAATTTTGTTTTGCGCATGCGTAGTATCAGTGAGTAGATCATTTCGATGGGTAGGATGTTTCGTTAGAACACCTGTCCAAGCCTCTTTGGGGCCGTAGGCGTGGTTGACGGACGTCGCCCTTCGTTGTCCATAGCTGGTATTATTAGATTTCGACGTTGTGTGTGTGTGTGTGTGGAAAAGCTGTGTCTGTGTGTCTGCCTGTCCCCATCCCCAAACGCCCCTTGGTGTAGGGAGCGTGCGCACGTCAAACTTTCACAAACGGCGCCTATTCATTATCATTATTGTTTGACGACCGGGTTATTGTCCCCGTGTCCCCGTCGGTGTCCGGAGTGCGCCCCTCCTATGTGTACATACCGCGGACATTATTACCAAACTTCTACGACCATTGGGAGAGTCTCACTTAACTTTCATAAAGGGCGGCCCTCAGATGACAGAGCACTAGGCGGACCTCCTATGTCGCCTAAGATTGACCGGCTCTGGGTGTCATCTTTTTCTAAGAGACTAACAATAACAAAAGAGCACTCACACAATAATTTGTAAGCGTATGATGGCGAAGGAAAACAAACTCTACAACAACTGTAAGAAGATCAGAAATGTTACTAATTTTACTCTGTTAAAAGTATAAAATAAACAATATTACAACTAAAGCAAAAAACACGAATAAACGAATTTCCTAAAATATGATATCTGGTAGAATTAAATACCAATGAAAAATGTACAAGTGTCAACATCAGCAGCCTAGCATGCGTGTCGTCCACCGCTTTTGTGCATCTGTGGGACCCGCGATCATCAGATGAGCAGAGTGGCGGAATGGCTACAGCGGCGTAAACCCCAGTGCTCTCTTTGTCCTCATTGGTCCACCGCCTAAGGGATCTCTTCCAAGTACGAGTGACATCCTCCCCTTCATTGCAAGAAGCAGATGATAAAAAGCACAATGAGAAGATGCACTGATTATTTCAGAAGGACTTTACAAAAAGGAACATACCAAAGGGCGTCGTTGTGTTTGACAAAGTGTTTTTGTTTTATTTTTTCCCCCTTTATTTTTGCTGTTTCTCTTCTCTAAGGTTGTAATCCGACGAACTCACCACCTAATTGTTCACTTGACTACCTGACAGCGAGGTGTGCAATACCCGAGCACGACGGTTCTGGGTTGGGTTCGGTTTGTTTTTTTTCACGCACAGCTTGGGATTCATTCCTACACTGGGTTTGATAAAATTAATTATCCATGATTTATTTTTAAATGTATCTTCGTTAGAATAAATTCGTAATTAATTTTGCTTGCAGTCCCTCTCACTGCCTTCTGCCTTGTGTGTATCATAGAAACAGTTTCTGCAGTATAAAAAATTCTTTGTAGTTGTTGAAATTCTACTGCATGTAGACACAGTGGACTGTAACTTCTAGCGGCTTCCTGAAAATGTATCATTTCAAAGACTCTTTTTTTTTGGGGGGGGGGGACCTTACGCTTGCACTTATGACAGAAGATATTACATCTGGTGTTGAAAGATAATATTTATTTTATTTGCCCTTTCTTTTAGTAAGGTGTTACATCTCGAAAATAATGTACTTAGTAAAGTGGGCTTGTCCATTCTGCTAATCAAGCATGATCAACTGTTGCGCAAAGTTTTTTTTTGCATTTAAAATTATAATGCCATTGAAGCTATACGTATTCATATTTTCAATAAATAAAGTATAATTCGTCCAAGATACTCCCATGCAGGCACTCAGTGTTTCGGACCAAGAACCATTTTGCTAAACTCGTATCTAACAGCTGACTACTTGAGTTCGACAATCACATGTTAGAATAATTCTGTGTTTTTCAGATTTATTTTGTGAAATGTATTTTTTATGAAAATACTAAGATTTCCATCCAATAGTGCTGAATTTGCATTTCAAAGTCCCAGGCTTCAGCCAGACCCCGAATTTTTCCGTGATTACTGTAAGCTTGCTGACCTCTTGACTCACACATGAGGACCACTGATGCCCTGTGGACTATATTTTGAGAGCCACTGTGTATAATGCATCAAATCCTGTTCTATAATAGTGTCCCTTCTGCTCTTTTGAGCCACTGA
Organism: Polypterus bichir lapradei; assembly: GCA_026402145.1. NCBI lineage: Eukaryota > Metazoa > Chordata > Cladistia > Polypteriformes > Polypteridae > Polypterus > Polypterus bichir. The sequence continues at coordinate 12,112,078 of JANRMT010062821.1, read as the reverse complement.
CCAAATGTCTCTGCTTCTATTGGCTGGCGTTTTATCCTGGGCCGGCAGCTCCTTAGCACCTGATCTTAACGGGATAGGTGTGGCCCGGCAACCCGAATTGCATTAAATGGGTTCAGAAAATGTATAGTTTATTTACCCAGGATACAGCCGATACCTTCAAACAGTACAGTATGTTAATGTAATTCATATAACGTCTGGCCAGGTGCAATCTCGTGCACGTTTGTTTATATATAATCTGCTTATGCCGTTGTGGTTCACAGGGTATCGGTGTCTGCCCGGGAGCACTAGACGGAGACGAACCTTGGACGGCATGCCAGAGCATTGTAATCCTATTTAAGGTCAATTGCTAGCCGGAGAGCCTTCTGTATAGACTTTGCACGATATCTTTAGGATGGCATGAGCTCCAATGTGAAATTCGCGTACCTTACCCTATTCAAAAATATTGATTTAATTTGACTGCCAACGCCAAGAAATGAGTGCATATGAGTGTGGGGGCAAGTGTTCCCTGCCTCAAACATGGCATCCCGTCCAGGACCAGTCACAGCACATCTTACATAATGCTTTGCGATACTATAGCAACAATGCAAATGGACAGAGGGATTCTGTCTTAAATGAGTGTTATTCAACAAAGCCACTTCATAGTGATTAGATCGTTGTAGCCCCCAGGTAAAATCAAATGTGAAGGTTTAAACAATCGTCTAAAATCTTTTCAAGCTGAAATGTCACCGCAGTCTACTTATAATCAGGTACAAGAATGTCATTTTATTAAAAAAAATAGCGTGATTACACTGCACTGTAAGGGTATACTATCTACAGAATATGTAGATTATGTAGGTAGGTCCAAAACATTGCTAGTTCTCCAAAAACAGGATATTAGTCGCTTGGTACATTGTCAGGGAAGTCCACTCACTACAACACGCCCCCTTGTTCCCCGATCGGCCGTCACATTCCTCCTTCTAATCCGATCGACACCTGTGTGACTCAGCCCGCGCTCAGTATCCAGGGTGCAGCAGTTTACTAACAAAGTACAAGAGGAACTGCGATGCGCCGCCTAGCCCTGCCAGCAAGTGTCAGCATCGGCAGAAGCCACGAGGCTTCGCATTGACAAGCAGGGAGACGCGGAGGCAACTCGCAGTCGCCTCTTCCATGGATCCTTGACTGGGAGGCTTCACGGATTTGACATAATGTGGACCTACTATTCTAATGCGCGAATCACCAAAAAGAAACGAAAAGTAAGTGACTATCTATCTATCTATCTATCTATCTATCTATCTATCTATCTATCTATCTAAATGTTTGCTACCAATCTTAAGCATATAGCTTATGTTAAGTTCATTTTGTATGCATCAACTTATCTTTTCTTTACACAATGCATTATGTGAAACCTTTTATTTTGTATTTAATGCTTAATTGCTGTGTAAATAGAGTTGTAGGACTGACAATGTTAGGAGAGGCAGAACTTTTAATAAAGGTCCACAGTGCTAAGGTCCATAGTGTATGTTCCACCTAGGAGATTTTCTGTGGTAGGTTGATTGTTCAGTTCATGCAGTCTTTGCCTTATATGTATGAATTACATTTGTACTGCATACTTGTGACCTATTCAGGATAAGCTTCTGTTTACTGCTTTGAATTGTCTTCCATCCATGTGTGACACTATTATCCAGATTATTGGTAACATATTTTAAATAGTGCAGGTACAGGTGTACTTAAAAAGTTACTGGCTACAATTCCCCAAAGCTGTCTTGTGGGTGGGTTATATAGCAGCAGCCTTTTACCAGGTATCTTTTAAAATAAATGATATTCTAATATTTTAAACAAATTTAAAAGGGAAGAGAAAAAGTTCAAAGTAACTTTCATTAACCATCCTGAGGTTATAGCAGCATGCCTTCCTCATATAACATTGAACATCATATAGCTGAGTGTCAGAAATCCAAAAAGCATAACATAAGTTCTGGCTCAGGTGTTTAGGACAAAGCAGGTGCCAGTACTCTCTGATGTATAAAAAAATGATTGCAGTTGCCGTCTCGTTCACTTCCTGCTCAAACCTTATTTGACTTTTCACTGAGAAAGTGATAATGTCAACTTCTCAGTGTTCAAAACTCTTAACATTTCTACTTTAGTTTCAGAAATCGTAGGCTCACTTTGTTTTAAAAATTTGTTTTATTTGCCTTTCATCCATGGCATGTTTGGTTTCTATGAAGTTAAGTGTGCCTTGAAGGTACTGATATTGAAAAGTAAACAGGGTAGAGCTCTGTGGTTTTAAAGTAAATTTAAAGCATTCAATAGACTGAGTGACTGTGGTGCACGAGTACATGTCCGCTAAAGCTCACCTGACTACTTTTTTTTTGCTTCTTTTGTTAGTGGCCAGGTTTCTAAAACAAAAGCATTCTTTACAAAGCTGCCACGGCCCCCACAATGTGCTCATCTTTTTTTCCAAAGAGTTTCTTAGTTAAATCCCTTTGAAAAACAGCTTTGCCCTGACTCTGCTTACTTTTGTATAATATTTATTCAATAAATACAGACTGTACTCCAATGTAATGTGAGACACTATTTGTTTGTTATGGTAAAGCCTTGTGATTCCAGACTATTGTAAAGTTAATTAATTTATTTGTAATGGGCTAACCAGAAAGAATGAAGTGTCAGTCATCTTTGTGGACACTGTAAATCTATAGATACAATTTAGATGAAATTAAGATGAGAGCTTTTTTTTTAACATGGTAATAATGAACTTTCAAAATTGAAATCAGCTGATTTATACAATCTTTCAGAGTCCCTCCAGAATCATGTCTATCATTTAGGGATATCATCTCTGTGGCTATCAACAGCATCCATCCATCCGAACATTGATTCATGCTACCTGACTAGACTGCATGTCTTTGGACTGTAGTAAAGGAAGAACATTCAGTCTCCACTCAGAAGCAACCACAGCAAAGAAGTCTTAATTAAAAATGTGAATTTTCCATACACAAGCCAGTTACTAGTAACCATATAAATTACACTTTCAGGATGAAAAAATGCAAAATACACAAGATATTTAATGGTGGGAGAGATGTCAAAGAATTGAAGAATAAATTGGCTGTTTAGATCACAATGATGCCAGTTAAGACTGACCAGACGCCAGATCCCATTGTTTGACTTTTTGTGACATGAAAGGCACGTAAACATGCATATTTCACTAGTGATTAGCAAAAGAGGAATAGATATTGGTCTGCACACATCTAGTTAAATTCTGGTATGGCTCTACTAAAATTTTCAGGCCAAAAATGACACTGCATATGATATTAATCACTGTGTGAAGCCCTATTTAAAATGAAAATCGATTGATTGATTGATTAATATGTAGTTATTGACTGTAAAATATGAAATGCAAATTCAATTACTGTATCTTACTATATCCCTCTTCTTCTTGTGCAAAGATAGTACGTATCAATATTTAAAAATTTACATTCATACCTTTCACTTCTGAACCCATTTGTTCTAAAATTGCATTTAGTTACATTCTATAACCAGTTTAATCGAAATTTAGGTTACTGGGACCAGAGCCTTTCTTGGTGGGGTCAGCCAGCAGGAATCCATACATTGTGGGAAACTCTCATACTTACACATGAGGCCAGGCTTACCCTGAACAGAATTAAGCAGTTTCGAGAATGTTTTAATTTATTTTCAAGGAAGCTTTGTTACAATGTCTTAGTGAGACCACATCTGGAGTATAATGCAAAGGTTTGGTTGGCCCATTTAGCAAAGAAGATGTAGATACTCTGGAAATGGTGCAGATAATAACAAGGAAATGCATCCAAATACTAAAAAAACAAGTCTAACTATGACAGGCTAAAGGAAATAAAATTCTTAACCCTTGAACAAAGATGACAGGTGTGGGACCAATCTGAGTCTTTACACTTCTCAAAGTTATTGATAAGGGTGATCCAGGAAAGTTCTTTCAGTTAAATAATGAATAATACGTTTAAGAGAAACAATGGGAATTGGGTCAAACTTTAGGGCATTCATGCTGGAATTGAGGAAGCAATTCTTTCTCCCAAAGGATCAAGGGGAACAAACTACTGGGTCATGGAGATGAAGCTTAATCTCTAATGTTTTTATAAACATATTTGAATGAGGCATTGTAACCACTGATTGACAGACTGAATAGTGTCCTATTATTTGGAATTTTCTGTTTAGTATTAGCATATGTTGCTTGTTACTTATACATCAAATTAGTTTATAACATTGTTTTATCATAACATTATGAATGTAGTCTATAAAATAAATAAATGTTATTGTGAAATAGGTTATGTATGCATTGATGTTACAGTAATTTTAACTTTTGAAAAGATTAAAATATTATAGTGCTTAAAGGGTGCCACATAAAATAAAATGCCAAATCCAAATACACTGAACATCATATGTTTATAGATCTTAAGATAAACGTCCTGAGAAAATCATGGTTATGACTTAGAATGTTCATAACAGAATTTTTGTTTCTCAATAAATAACTTACAGGGCAATCAAAGTGCCTTATCAGTTTATTTGGTGAAGCAATTTCTTACTGCTTTATTTGTAGTTTTTTTCTCCATATGTATTGTTCTTAATGTCTGTCATAGCCTTGTTAGTAAGTAACAGATACAGTGCATCCGGAAAGTATTCACAGTGCATCACTTTTTCCACATTTTGTTATGTTACAGCCTTATTCCAAAATAGATTAAATTCATTTTTTTTCCTCAGAATTCTACACACAACACCCCACAATGACAACGTGAAAAATGCTTACTTGAGGTTTTTGCATATATATTAAAAATAAAAAAATTGAGAAATCACATGTACATAAGTATTCACAACCTTTGCCATGAAGCTCAAAACTGAGCTCAGGTGCATCCTCTTTCCCCTGATCATCCTTGAGATGTTTCTGCAGCTTAATTGGAGTCCACCTGTGGTAAATTCAGTTGATTGGACATGATTTGGAAAGGCACACACCTGTCTATATAAGGTCCCACAGTTGACAGTTCGTGTCAGAGCACAAACCAAGCATGGAGTCAAAGGAATTGTCTGTAGACCTCCGAGACAGGATTGCCTCGAGGCACAAATTTGGGGAAGGTTACAGAAAAATATCTGCTGCTTTGAAGGTCCCAATGAGCACAGTAGCCTCCATCATCTGTAAGTGGAAGAAGTTCGAAACCACCAGGACTCTCCCTAGAGCTGGCCGGCTATCTAAACTGAGCGATCGGGGGAGAAGGGCCTTAGTCAGGGAGGTGACCAAGAACCCGATGTTCACTCTGTCAGAGCTCCAGAGGTCCTCTGTGGAGAGAGGAGAACCTTCCAGAAGGACAACCATCTCTGCAGCAATCCACCAATCAGGCCTGTATGGTAGAGTGGCCAGATGGAAGCCACTCCTTAGTAAAAGGCATATGGCAGCCCGCCTGGAGTTTGCCAAAAGGTACCTGAAGGACTCTCAGACCATGAGAAACAAAATTCTCTGGTCTGATGAGACAAAGATTGAACTCTTTGGTGTGAATTGCCAGGCGTCACGTTTGGAGGAAACCAGGCACCGCTTATTGCCAGGCCAATACCATCCCTACAGTGAAGCATGGTGGTGGCAGGATCATGCTGTGGGGATGTTTTTCAATGGCAGGAATTGGGAGACTAGTCAGGATAAAGGAAAAGATGACTTCAGCAATGTACAGAGACATCCTGGATGAAAACCTGCTCCTTAGCGCTCTTGACCTCAGACTGGGGCGATGGTTCATCTTTCAGCAGGACAACGACCCTAATCACACAGCCAAGATAACAAAGGAGTGGCTTCAGGACAACACAGTGAATGTCCTTGAGTGGCCCAACCAGAGCCCAGACTTGAATCCGATTGAACATCTGTGGAGAGATCTTAAAATGGCTGTGCACCGACGCTTCCCATCCAACCTGATGGAGCTTGAGAGGTGGTGCAAAGAGGAATGGGCGAAACTGGCCAAGGATAGGTGTGCCAAGCTTGTGGCATCATATTCAAAAAGACTTGAGGCTTTAATTGCTGCCAAAGGTGCATCGACAAGTATTGAGCAAAGGCTGTGAATACTTATGTACATGTGATTTCTCAGTTTTTTTATTTTAAATAAATTTGCAAAAACCTCAAGTAAACTTTTTTCACGTTGTCATTATGGGGTGTTGTGTGTAGAATTCTGAAGGAAAAAAATGAATTTAATCCATTTTGGAATAAGGCTGTAACATAACAAAATGTGGAAACAGTGATGTCCTGTGAATACTTTCCGGATGTACTGTATCTTCCTCCTTTACAGAACTGTACACATCTCCTTGTCCATTAAGCAGACAAAAGAAGCTATCTAGCTTCTTTTTTCCTTAAGCATAGTTCCCTGGCATCTGCTTTCCCACAGGTTGGCTAAGTGTCAGTATAATGGTTTCTACCTGCTTTTTTCTCATTATTTTTAACTTGACATCATGTATCTGCTCCAGTTCTGATATGATTATTATTACTGTACATCACTTTCAAGAAAATTGTGTCTTGTAAAGCAAATATCTATGGTCATATCTTGAGATTCATATTTACTGTTTGTTTTAGATTTTTAAAGTAATATAAATAAGCTGATCTGTGTAAAAGGGGGAAGATCATTCCCTGTTTTTTAAATAGTTATTTTTGGGATGCACATTGATATAACATATTGAAGGCCCCCTAACCAACCTCATATACCAGTGTTGCAGATTATTTATTTTACTTAAGTACTGGAAAAATGAGCATATGAAATTGTAACTGCTCTTTGCTTGTTTTACAGGAACATAATGAAGTAGTGGTGTTCCCTCCCATTCCCAAAGCTTCATCAGTGAGCTCCAACAATCAGGTAAAATGGATTTGTGACTAATGTACTTTCCTTAAATGAGGTACCATACTTAATACAGATATGATTGTTTTTATCTGACCTTTTTACTTTTTAAGTTAATTGTTATGTTTTGAAATGCGAAACTGAAGTTAAGGAGACACTGCTACTTGGGATTATTGTGTGGACTCAGGAAAATGATTCAGTGGAGGCAGAGCATATAGTGGATGGGATGCAGGACAGACATGTGGGTAGAACAATGAAGGACAATGAAAAAGAAGTGGAACATGTTAGTTTTGATGTATTCAAAGTCAAGTGTGGAACATGAATGGTGATCTGCTATCACACCAGAATGTATAACGTCCCAGCAATAAGTCTGGGATGTACTAATCAACATGCCATTCAAAGACAGTCCTCACAACAATTACACAGAGTAGCTCCTGTCTTGTAATCACATGCTGACACCTGTAGGGAAAAATCCGAAGTCTGCCCTCTGTGTGCTCTGTGAGTGGGTTCTGCATGCATGGGATACAGTTTGCCTGGAGAGTATCTTTCACAGATTCAAGAAATGTTGCATAGAGAATGACTTGGATATGAGTGAAGATGTGTTCATTGGGAGGAGCCATTGGACAAAGGTGACAGGAGTGACAGCAGTGAGAGTGAACACAGTGATGCAGAGGGCCTTGTTAAATAACAATTTAAAAGACCAATACAAGTTAGGCTTTATTTCACTATGTTTAGGTTAATACGTTTATTCATATGTGATGTTGTTGTTTCAGAGTCTAACTAAACTAAGCTTCAAACGTATTCATTAATTCACATTTTAAAATTGTAAAATACTTTAGAGCAAGGTTTACTGGCAGTTGCCACTAAGTAAAAATGAGTCAGACTAAAGAGGTTGCACTACTATAATATTTATCTACTGTATACTTTTGCCTCCCCAATTAATACATTTATTGGCATGTTTGCTTTTTAATACACATATTACAATGCAGTTGCCAATTATTTCTTCTTAACAGTGGGATGATTAAATTCTTATATGTTCTTGTAAAATAAAACTATTTTTATTAATAAAGATTTTGTATTCCAAATAAAGTTGCCTGAAAAAGGAGAATCACCTTATAATCTTGGTCCTCAATAAAAAAGCAACTCCAAGCAAATCTAAGCAACTCTAAGCCAGTAAGCTTAACAAAATAACAGGTAAATTAATGGAAGGATTATTAAGGAAAAGTTGAGCAACTCATGGCAAGGACAAGAGTTTTACTGAACAGTCACCATGGGTTCAGAACAGGGAGGTCACATTTTGCTAACATACTGGAATTCTATGAGGAAGTAGCAAAAGAAGATGATAGGAGTGGTGCCTATAATATTATTTATCTGGACTTTGAGAAAACATTTGATAAGGTGCAAGATGAGAGGTTGGGCATCAAACTAAAAGAGTTCAGGGTGTAATGTGTAGATGGGTGAAACATGTGCTCAGACAAAGGAAGTAGAGAGTTATGGTGCAAGGAACCTTATCAGAATTGGCTGAAGTTAAGAGTGGTGTCCCACAGGGGTCAGTGCCATTTTTAATATATATGAGTGATTTAGATAATGTATTAATAAAAAGCCGGTTAAGTTTGCATATGATACCAAGCTAGTTGATTGGCAGATAATCTGGAATCCATGTAAATTATTACACAGAGACTTGGACAGCATAGAGGCTTGGGAAGATTTGTGGCAGATGAAATTGAATGTAAGTAAATATAAAACATTAAACATATGAAGTAAAAATGTTAGCTTTGAATACACAAATCAAAACTGTACCTTATGAGAAGGATGTAGGAGTTGTAATGGACTTGTCACTATCGACTTCCAGACAGTTTTCAGAAGCCATTAAGAAGGCTAACAGAATATTAGGTTATATAGCACGATCCGCAGAGTGCAAGTCCAAGGAGGTTATGCTTAAGCTTTATACTGGTGAGGCCTCCTCTGGAGTACTGTGCGCAGTTTTGGTCTCCAACCTACAAAAGGACATAACAGTTCTGGAAAACATCCAGAGAAGAGTGACTAGGCAGATTCCAGGGCTACAGGTTATGAGTTATGAGGAAAGATTAAAAGAGCCCAGACTTTTCAGTTTAAGCAAAAGGAGATTAAGAGGAGATATGATTGAAGTGTTTAAAATTATGAAGGGAATTAGTGCAGTGGATTGAAAGTGTTATTTTTTAAAAAAGTTCAACAAGAATATGGGGGCACAGTTGGAAACTTATTAAAGGTAAATTTCACACAAACTTTAGGAAGTTTTTTCTTCATTCAGAGAACTAAGAACACATGGAATAAACTACCAAGTAGTGTAGTAGACATTTAGGACTTTAGGGACTTTCTAAACTAGACTTGATGTTATTTTGGAAGAAATAAGTGGATAGGACTGGCGAGTTTTGTTGCATTGAATTGCCTGTTCTTATCTAGATTGTTCTAATGTTCTAAATTTCTCTCTTCTTTGAGTCAAAATGATTTAAGATAAATAACTTACAATAACACATAGTAAAATTAGGTTGTAATACAAAAACAAACTGAAATAAAATAAGAAAATAAGAAAACAAGGAATAAATGCAATAACAAAATATAGTTAATAATTGAAAGTTTATAAATAACCAACAAAACTAGACTGAGATGGACACCAAAGTGTATGTGTATACAGATTGTTGAAAGGTCAAGATGGGACACAAGAAGAAAAGAAAATTACAAAAATGTCAACACATTTCAAAGGAAATTGTCATTAGGGCAACACCACAAATGAAGGAAGCTCTTGCAAGTACAAATGCACATTAAACAAAAAATAAATAATTTAACACCAATAAGAAATGACTACATAATGTGCAAGGAGAATATTAAATTTATATTGTTATTATCAAGATAATTATTTCCTAACTATCACTTTTACTTTTGGATTCCTTGGGTACTTAATGCTTCAGCAGTGCAATAAACGCAATTCACTTGTTACAGTTTAACTAGAAATCACAATATTCCACTATTTTTTTCTTTAATTTTTGTATACTTTTTGCTGTTTGAATGTTGCATGATGATATCGTTTCACAAAGTTATATTTTGATCTCAATGATACTGGCTGTGCATGAATGAAATGCCATGGTAGCCAAGTTATTTAATACAACTGCATGCTTTATCAAGTTCTGAATGTTATTGACAATGTAAAGTCCTTTTACTGGCTTGAAGGAACTGACTTCTTTGACATTTGAATTTTGGTGGTGACTCTATTTTGATATTGCTTTAAACCTTTTTCCTCAAATGGTAGACCATTGTTTTAGTCTTGCAACAATTAATAAATATTTGGATATATCTCCGTGTATTTAGTGAAGTTTTCTGCAGTTTTTTACAGTCAGTGTTCATGTTTTGTTTAGCCCCTTTCCTATTTGGTGTTTATACTTTGGATTGTATAACCTTTGGAATACTTTGCCCATCACTATGCTGTAGGGAATGTTACTATACATGTCAGTGAAATGTGATGTCACAGCCAACTTTTGTTGTGAAAGCAGGTTATGAATAGAGCTTCCTTGTCAGATATTTGTGAAAGTAAGACAATAGTTTTATCAAATTAAAAGAATGGTTACAATGTGATTTCTTGACATGTTCTAGTGTTGTGAATGCTAAAAGTGCACTTAGTTTGAAAATTTAGGTTTTATTGCAATGGTGAAAAAATGGCCACTCAAAATGGATTAAAGGCTGCCGTAACTGGAATGCAAGGAGCCAAAAGGATAAGGCAAAATCATTGAATGAGGGTCTGAGCAAAGAGGTCTTAAAGAACCAGGAAAAAAAAAATGTGAGGCAAAAATTGAAAGTCAAAAGATGGAGAAACTGATGTCTTTAACTAACATCTGTTACAGTTCAAGGTATTAAATCTATATATATAATTCACTAAGGCACCCATGGAAAGGCAAGACAACCATGGAAAGGGAAGACAACCATGGAAAGCACACTGGAAGGGGCGTGGATTCACTAAGCCGCCGACAAGTGAGACACCTATGGCGCGCGCAGGAAGCAGCCACGCCCACCAACTCAAAGACCATTGGATACGACGACAACTCACAGAGCCACGCCCACCAACTCGGACGCGACGACACAGAATAACCGGCGTCATTTATATTTGTCGTAGAGGTTACATGCAGCTCCGACCCACGTTGACTGTTAATAGAGGCATGTTTCTCGCGGAGGTGAATCGCCATATGCAGCGTGTAAAACTGTTTGCGAGGGGTATCCCATGGGATCCTTAAAACATTCCTTTACAACTGAGGTTAAAACACAATGAAGTGAGCAGTCTTTAAAAACGAGTTTTCGGTTACGACGCATGACCACGTGCACCATAGCAAACTGTTTTACACGCTACATACAGCAATTCGCTTCCGCGACGAACATGCGTCTTCTTAGATGCTCCTACACTTTGTACACACCCCCCTCCCACCTCGCTACCACCGTGGTCGGGTGTCTTGGTGGATTATATATAGAAAGGCAGCCAAAACCACATAGAGCAATGAAAAGTCTACGTGAGTCACAGGTGCATCTGGACTGTACAAAGACGACAACGACTCGAGTGACAAGTTGGAGGTGGGCACATGAGCAGGCAGTGTATACTGAACGAGAAATCAGCAGACTAGAATGACGGAGGGAGCGGAGTGGGCGTCCTTCTCCTCTCCTCCCGTTCCACCCTCCGCGCCTAAGCGCCGCATGGACGATTGTGTGTTGGTTTGTTCCGTGCATTGGTTAAAACCCAATGAAGGATGCAGTCTTTAAAAACCAATAAGCCCTGTGCCTCTGTTTCATTACCGCCTAACCTGCTTCACCAATGCAGGCCCTGCAACAGTCGAGACGCTCTCTCGGCAGCTGACCTTCTCTGTTCCTGACCGGTTCACACAGAGGCACCACATAACCAGGCGGTGTGTATGCTTCTAGAACGAGGGTAGACGCGACAGGACTATCTAAGAGGAGGCATGTTTGTCATGGATGTAAATCGCTGTATGCAGTGTGTAAAACAATTTGTTGCAAATGTGAATCGCTGTTTGCGGCATGTAGAACGCTGTATTCTATGTTGCCCTCTCCAGAGTTGCATCTTTTCATTCACCTACAATCGTATACACAATGAAGTGAGCAGTCTTTAAAAACCGAGTTTTCGGTTACAACGCACGACCGCGTGCACCATAGCAAACTGTTTTACACGCTACATACAGCAATTCACATCCGCAACAAACATGTGTCTTCTTAGATGCTCCTGCACTTTGTACACACCCCCCTCCCACCTCGCTGCTACCGTGGTCGGGTGTCTTGGTGGATTATATATAGAAAGGCAGCCAAAACCGCACAGAGCAATAAAAAGTCTACGTGAGTCACAGCAGCATCTGGACTGTACAAAGTCGACAACGACTCGAGTGAGGAGTTGGAGGTGGGCACATGAGCAGGCATACTGGACGAGAAATCAGCAGACTAGCATGATGGAGGGAGCGAGTGGACGTTCTTCTCCTCTCCTCCCGTTCCATCCTCCGCACCTGAGCGCCGCACGGACGATTGTGTGTTGGTTCGTTCCGTGCATTGTTACAATGTTGCTTTTCTTGCTGATTTATTACATTACCGATTTTTCAAATGTTAATTTTCTCCCTGTGCTTAAAAATTATTAAAAAACCGGCCTGATTATGCGGCGTATGGTACGCCGCGGGGTGGCTAGTAATTTATATTGAGCCTGTTTTCATGGATCCAAAGTTCTGTTTTTATTTTTCTTATGAAGGTTAAGAATATTTTGCTTCTTCCCGTGTTCTTATTTTGTTTTTAATGTGCCAATTTAGAGGCTGTTAGGTGTAGTTTTTTCGGTTGTACTTCTCGGTGGCACAATCATAAGAGAAAGACGTGACAATGGAGTAAAGAATGGCAACATGGACTTCCAGATTTTCCAAGACTTTTATTATTGCAGTTAAAGACTTATGACTTCCTTTTCATTTTGACTCATGGTTTTTGAACATGACTTTGGTATTTTTCAGTACAAGTTTTGATATGCCTTCGGGTTTTGTCAAACAATTTAAATAGTATTTAAAGGCTTAACTGGTGAAAAAATACCTGACTATGATTTAGCTCAGTGTCTTCACTCTGTTAGTACATCAGTCTTCATAGTTTTGACCTTCTGCTTGGCTTTACAACTCAGAAATTTGATCTTCTGGTCCTAGTAATTAACCTTTGCGGCCTTCCACCGTCTTGCATCTCTTGAAGAACAATATATTTTCTCGAGCTCTATGCACTATTGTTTTAAATTTTACTAAAGCATGGTTGCCATGTGCTGCACTCTGACATTTTAAATAAAGTAAGTGCTATGATGTTATGTGTAGTATACATGTCAGGTCATGTGTGTTGTTGTTAATGAGCAACATGGCTACAGCCACAAGAAAACAGCCCAAAATGGCAGAAACTATGAAAATATCAAATAATCAAATGGCATCATGACAACATCAAGTAAACAATGAGAAAAAAAAGTAAATTCATAGAACTTTGCTGCAATTACAACCCCATTTCCAAACAAGTTGGGAGGCTGTGTAAAATGTAAATAAAAACAGAAAGTGATAATTTTCAAATCATTTAAACCCATATTTATTTATAGGGTGTGAGTAGCTGACCCAAGTGGGAGAATTCAAGAACCTTCAGGGCTTATTGATAAATGAGGTTAGAGGTTGTCATAGAATTGATCAATGAATCTGTGTAATTGCAGCAGTTTTATGAACCCAACCCACTGAGTGGAGACTGAGGGTAGACCCAGGACATTGTGTAGAGATTTTATTTATCAACTCTCCTGGGAGCTCCTGTGTATTTCCCCAATATGTGACTGAAAAAAGTTGCTAGGAATAAAAGAGTGTGCTCAGATTAGCTCAGTGTGTAGTTACCATCACCATGTAAAGTTAAACAGAACTGAAGGTAATGATAAACTTTATACACATACAGTAATTGAGTGATCTGTGTTTTATTTTATTGCAAGTAAGGACAAGGCAGATAATAAAAAAATGCTAAATGTCATTTCAGTGAGTCACTTTTTGGCATGTATCTTACTAGAGTATTATGCAGACTCAGCATCAGGTTTTTCCTATAAGCATTCTAGTTACATCCTTTAAAGTATTCATAAGCTCTTATCTTCAGAAGGCTAAAGATCTGTTTCAAATTAGTTCAGTCCAAATAATTATTACAGTGTAGAAAGACACCTGGAACACAGACAGACGGACTCAGAATGTCCCCAACACTCACATTTATTATGTCCTTCTTCTTTTTTACAGCACAACACAGCCACAATAAACTCACAAGGCTCAGTCCTTCTTTTCTTCTCTTTTACTTAACTGCCGCCTCCACTCCTCTCTCACAAGCTCCATCCTCTACCACCTGACTCCCTGGCTCCCTGAATGGAGTGAGGTGGCCCCTTTTATACTATACCCAGATGTGCTCCAGGTGCTTCCTGATGGCCTTCTTGCAGCACTTCCAGGTGTGACGGAAGTGCTGCATGGGCACCTGGAAACACTCTGGGTGTACCTGATTCCTATTTCGGCAGCAGTTGCTGGTGTAGTGGAAGTGCTTCAGTCCATGACTCTGGAACCATCAAGGCACCCCCTGGCGGTGGCCACGGCCCCCACAGGGTTGAGCTTCCAAGCTCCGTGGCCCCCATGCCATCCAGGGGAGCTGCCCTCTTGCATCCCGGGGAACAGGCCCGCACCTGGGGGGGGCAACCATGACACTTGTCAGGGGCCCAAGCTAGATAGGGGCCCGCCCTTTTTCAAAAATAAGTGACGTTTTGAAATATACGCACATATTTGAAACACAAAAGGGGCCTGAACTCTATCAGCTGCCTGGGGCCTAGAATGTCCTAGGTGCGGGCCTGCGGGGAAAATACTGCCCCTCTCTTGGTCCTTCCCTTCTCTAGGTGTCCCGGTGTGGCAAGGTCCCCAAGCATCTATCACAACAGTTAAATCTGAAAAAACTGTTTTCCGCATATGTTATCATACACAATTATGTTTAACCGTGGAACCAAACTAGTGTTAGCTCAACATGGCAGTCTGGGAAATCAGGGGTTACTATGTGACAAAACACCCTTTTGAAAATTGGAGAATACTTGAAATGATTTAGTAGAAGTTTGGACTATAGAAGGCAGGCAACAAAAATACATTGGTGTGCATAGAATTCTACCCCTTGGGGCTTTGTAAGAGACCACAAGACCTAGGAGGTTGTAGATGGCAGCCCGTTTTCCTAAAGACCTCTGCACCATTAGATGACAATAGATGACTAATACCGTAGCTGGGATCCTGCTGCCCAGATAAAAGAACAAACACATTTGGATGATGTCCTAATGACCTAGCCCTTTAAGAGTTACAGGGGGCTCAGAGGTACAATGACCCTGGTTAATACTAGAGGAAAGTCTAACCTAGTGTCCTTTAGCTAAACAGAGTCCGCTCTTGTTGAGTTTGGATTTGGTCTGAAAGTGACTTCAGAAGAATGACAAGTCCCTCTTCAGGATGAGAGAGATGGAGTGAAGGCTTACAAGCAACCAAGCTTATGAAACAGAAATGGAGAAACTGGGGTGAGAATGGAGAAAACTTTGTTAATGCAGGAAAAGTGGGTAGATGAAGGACCCACTCTAGCTGATAAACAGAGATGAGGAAGTCTGTTTAGCTAAACTGAAGGGCAGCTACAGATTGTTTTTAGTGTTTTTTCCTTTGTTACTTGCGCAATCTCGTTCTATGCCCTTCCCCTGAGTGCTGAGTAATGTAATAAAACACCACCTTTTAAATATAAGTCTCCTTAAACATTATTTTGGGTGTGGAGTGATTCCAGGAAGACACTATCAAATTAAATAATGTAAGAAAGGTTCACAACACTGATCCCTGAGATACAGGGTTTTCACGGGTTCCCCAAAAGGAAAATTGGCTCATGATACAGGATACAATTTTGACATAAGAAATGAACAACAAGACGTCATTTGATCGACATAGATTTGTACCCAATTGACCAGCCAAGTCACACTGTTTCAGATTATTGCAAGGTGGCCATTAGTGGAAGAAGAAAGCAGGAAAATACAATCTTCTGAGAGTCAATGACCAGTATTTCACTTCTTCCTGGTTGAAATTCTTAAGCAGTTTGTTTGAGCTTACTTCATTTCCTGGCAATGAATTCCACATGTGGATAAAATATCCCCCTGGGTGAAGGTTGTTTTCTTTCAGTTAAATTATATTCTAATAAGCTTTATCCCAGTGCTGCTGTGTCACTTCACTGTTTTCTGAGCTTTTAGTAATTGAGCTTTTATTTTATAGTGGATCTTCTTTATGCCCTTTACGTATTTTGTCCGAAGACTACAGACTGGGGATTCCACTTCTGTCCAGGGCCTGGGCTTCTTTTGGCTTATTGTATTCTGTGTTATTATTTTTTACATAAATTTGATGAATATGATTTTGGGTGCTGGAAAATAGTGTAGTTCAGAATTATTGACATGTATAAGGAGAAGAATGAATGCTTCACCAACATACAGCACATACTAATTACACTGTATTACATTTTTTGTCAAATGAAAACCTTAGATTTTTGAAAGAGCCAGTATCATTGACAACTTGCATTTGGACACAAACACTTTGCAATGTTCAGTGTTACGTGCTTTGTGCTGTATGTGAGCATGCATGCAAATGATGGCATAGGGGTACTTGAACCTCAAGGGTCAAGTGACCAATTCTTAGTGTTTTGGAAGATTGTGAATGCAAAGACTAAAACTGTTAAGTTTAACTTTGTTAAGGCAAATTTTGAGCAGATGTGGAAAAGTCTAAAAGGGATGAACTGAGATAAACTTTTAGGTGTGTTAAACCCGATCAGCAGTTGAACAGGTTTATAAATATTTTACATATAATGCTGGACCGGTACATCCCAAAAATTGGAATTAGTAGGGAATTAAAAAAGCACTCTGCAGTTTAAAAAAAAACATAATAAAAAGAAGCTGCAAAGTAAAAAAACAGTTCAATAAGGCGTAAAAGACTAATAACTCCAATGTGAATCGTAGCATATGAGAGTATTAGGGCAACCATTAAGAAGGATTTTAGGGAAGCTGAAAGACAGTTAGAGAAAATATAGCAGATAAGGTGAATGATGTCCCAAAGAGATTCTTTCAGTGTTTTAGTAGATAAAGAACAGTCAAGAAGGAGGTGAAGTGTATCAGGAATAGTAAAGGGGATTAAAATATACAGACATTGAAATAGCAGATTCTCTAAACTTGCATTTTTCTGAGGTCTTCATATGTGAAGAAGTGGATAAGCTCCTAGTGGTAACACAGACTGCTAAGGTACTGAGTGATTTGGGCATTGTAGAGGGGGAAGTACTGCTCAGATAGAAAACAAATCACCAGGACCAGATCATATTTACTCTCAAAGGTTAACAAGTACAAATACAAACCCTTAAAGCAAATTTTTAGAAAGTGACTGTGCACTGAGGGAATTCTGAAAGACTGGAAAATGGCAATTATTATCCCATTATATAAAAAGGGTGTGAGGGCAGATTCAAGTAACTATATGCCAGTAAGCTTAATATGCATCACAGATAAATTAATGGAAGGAATTATTAAGGGTAAGATTGAGCAACACATGGCAAGAACAGAGATTTTAATGAACAGTCAGCATGGGTTCAAATGAGGAAGGTCATGTTTTACTAACATGCTGGAATTCAACGAGGAAGTACCAAAATGATATGATCAAAGTGGTGCATATGATATTATTTATCTTGACTTTCATGAAGCATTTCATAAGGTTCCACAAGAGAGGTTCAGTATCAAGCTAAAAGAGGTGGTAGTTCAGTGTGTAGTGTGTTGTTGGCTGCAAAATTGGCTAAAACACAGGAAGCAGAGGGTGATGGTATGAGGAACCCTATTAGAATTGGGTAAAGTTAAGAGTGTTGTCCCTCAGGAGTCAGTGCTGGGACTGCAATTATTTTTAATATATATAAACAATTTGGATAGGAATATAAATAACAAGCTGGTTATGTTTGCAGATGATAACAAGTTAAGAGGATTAGCATATAATCTAGAATCCATTGAATCATTACAGAGGGACTTGGACAGCATACTGGCTTTGACAGATTGTAAATAAATGTAAAGTATTACACATAGGAAGTAAAAATGATACATTTGAATAAACAATGGGAGGTCTGAAAGTTGAAACTACACTTTATGCCCTATGAGAAGGATTTAGGAGTCATAGTGGACCTGTCACTGTCAACTTCCAGGCAGTTTTCAGAAGCATTAAGAAGGATAACGGAATATTAGGTTATTCAGCACGATGTGTAGAGTGCAAGTCCACGTTGGTTATGCACAAGCTTTATAATGCACTGGTGAGGCCTCATCTCTAGTACTGTGTGCAGTTTTGGTCTCCAGGCTACATAAAACATAGAAGTGCATGAAAACTCCTGAGAAGAGTAACTAGGCTGATTCCAGGAGCAGGGGATAAGTTATGAGGAAAGATTAAAAGAGCTGGGCCTTTTTAGTTTAAGCAAAAGGAGATTAAGAGGTGACATGATTGATGTGTTTAAAATTTTGAAGGGAATTAGTACAGTGTATCAAGACTAATACTTTAAAATAAGTTGATCAAGGACACAGGGACACAGTTGGAAACTTGTTAAAGGTAAATTTTGTACAAACATTAAGAGGTTGTTCTTCACACAGAGATCCATAAACACATGGAATAAGTTATCATGTAGTGTGGTAGACAGTAGGATTTTAGGCACAATCAAAACTAGACGATGTTATTTTGGATAAATTGGGTGGGTAGGTCTGATGAGCTTTGTTGGGCTGAATGGCTTTGTCTCATCTCCACCTTTCTAATGTTGCATGTGCCCAGTCTAGCTATACCCGGAGGAAGTTTGGATTTGATCTGGAAGCAGAAGATGAAACATAATCAAAGAACAATCCAAAGTCAAAACCAGGAAGTCAACTGAAACAAATAAAAAAGTAAAAAATGCAAAGCCCCAAATGTTGTAGAGAAAACAAAGCAAAATCATTTAAACCGGGAAATCTTAAGCATAAAAGCACACTCAAAAAGTGGACTTTAGTGGAATCTGCTATTTCAGATGACCAGTAAGTGTGTGGTAATGACCTTGATACTGTTGTCCTGATTACATCAAAGTTTGTGACCTCCTTTCACTCCTTGGTGGCAGCTTCGCCAGCAATGGGGTACAAAGAGTATAAAATATGTTGGCACCAACAAAAATAAAAAATGGCATTATAAACACTGAATGATTTGCATCAAAACATCTTAATAACAAAGATGCGTATCAGAAATTGAATCATCCATCCATTATCCAACCCGCTATACTGTATTCTAACTACAGGGTCACGGAGGTCTGCTGGAGCCTATCCCAGCCAACACAGGGCGCAAGGCAGAAAACAAACCCCAGGCAGGGCGCCAGCCCTCTGCAGGGCACACACACTAGGGGCAATTTACAATCACCAATGCACCTAACCTGTGGGAGGAAACCCACGCAGACCCGGGGAGAACATGCAAACTCTACGCAGGGAGGACCCGGGAAGCGAACCCGGGTCTCCTAACTGCGAGGCAGCAGTGCCACCGTGCCGCCTGAAATTGAATCAGTACCTCAAAAGTCTATAAAGGAAAATAAAAATCCTAAAAAAAAGTTCAGAATAATGAGAAAATGAACTCAAATCGTAACAGTATTCATACATGATAAGAAGAAAAAACATCAGTAAATGAAATAAAGAGAAATTAAGTAATATATCTAAGGAAAAAGAATAAGACACCATCAACTAAGGTTGAGTTTCCGAGTGAGTAAAACTAATAAGTTATTTTACATGTCAGTAGATATTTATTCAAGCCCATAATATGAGGCAATTACATTTTTAGGTTTTGATGCAGTAGCTGTGATTCATTGCAATTTTAAATCAACTTTTTATTATTTTTATTTATTGTAATCAGCTTACTGATCACAAGCTTCTTGTGCTCTCTACTGTAGTAGGGAGTCCTGCAGCATTCTCTGTGTAAATGGGGTCTATGAATTAGTGCCACAATAGTCTGAGCAGCTGAACCACTGCTCAGTCACTGCCTATATGGAGTCTACACATTGCTCTCCGCTTACTCTGCTTTTCCTGCCATATCTCAAAGATGTACAATTCTAAATTCACCAAGTATGTGTGTGTGTGAGATTGACACCTAATCTAGAGGCTTACTCTGCATTGTGCTTAGTCAATCCAGTGTTCCAGCTTTCTCCTTTCTATAACCCTAAATTGGATTA
The DNA here is from genome assembly GCA_026402145.1 of Polypterus bichir lapradei. Lineage (NCBI taxonomy): Eukaryota > Metazoa > Chordata > Cladistia > Polypteriformes > Polypteridae > Polypterus > Polypterus bichir. The sequence continues at coordinate 12,091,982 of JANRMT010062821.1, read as the reverse complement.
AATTGTTGTTTCGCCAGTTAGTTACTCACACATGACTGGTGAGTTTTACACACTTCTGTGATGTTTGGTCGAATGTAAGACAAGTTAACTTGCACTTGTTCATCAAGCTTTTTTAGACTTAAATTTTTTATTTGCATCATTATTTATATTTCTCACAGCAAATTTTTCCATAACCATGGTGTTTACTGTCAATTAGAAACAAACAAAGCAATGCACAGCAGCACGCAACTAATACTTTGCAGTTTACAGTGAGGCATTTGTTCTGAAAGGTTCAAATCCATCATCATTAGTAAAACCAACAAGACTTTTCTTGTTAAGAACAACCCCGAAACAATGCATTTTGGGACAGACTTTTTAATACCATTTTTGGATTTAAAGTTGTGTTAAGAACAGATTTTTAAATATTTCTCCATTTCCCTAAAAGTACCATTTATGCCCTAGATTTCTTTCTAAGTAAACAATGGAATTACTGATTTTCTTTATGGTATTTTAACAGCTGTTTTTAAGATGCACCATGAACAAAAAGGTATATATATTAACAATAATAAGTACTACAAATCAGATCATTCTGTACTAACATACAGTTTATGTTACAAGCAGCCAGAACATGTAATCTGTGTTAAAAATAGACTTATTTTTCATATAAGAATTCAAATGTTATGTTTTTGGCTAATTTTACAGTCTGTCTGCAGATTTGTTTGTTCTCCATTAAAAGTTGATATTCAAATTACAATAGAAAAGTATTTAGGACAAATGTATTGAAAACAGAAATTAAAGCATTGCATTCATGACTCCCCTCAAGCAGTGTTTCTACATCTGAAATGTGCCAAAATAGTAATTTTGGAAAGCTCTATCTTGATATAAATATGATAAGTGATACCCACCATTCAAACACTGCTCCCCATGCATATACTGTATAAAATCCACAGAATCTGTATACCCTTATCCCATTCTCCAGAACCAACTGCCCAGTCATGCAATAATACCATCAAATTGCTTCTATATGGATGTTCTCTGCTTCAGCTTTTTTCCCAGTTGCCATGTAGAACATCAAAATTGCTCATTCCTATATTATTTGTACTGGAATAGAGAACAACACTTGGGTCTCTTCCAGGTCTGGCCAGTCACACTGGGTTAGTTTTACAACAATACACAGCACTGAATCTCTTCTGCTCAATATATTGCTTATCTTTTGTAATAACCAAGTCTTCTCCTGCCCTAATCTCCATTTTATTATTCATCCTAAACTTTGAAACAGCATGCTTTAGGGATTGCTTAGGTTGCATATTATTCACTTCACTCTCCATTCCAGAGTTGTATATGCTGAAAGCAGTAAGCTCTTTTACAATTACTTTCTTAGTTCCTACAGTCTGTCTTACCTCCCACACTTAATTCACCAACGAGTCCAGTTTAAGTAATCATATGTCTAATGGAAATAGGCCAAAGACCTTTAGAACATCCAATTAAATAGTGTCATATGCTATTTCTGACATTTGACTCTTTCATTGAATAAATCAAGAAGATGCTTTGCCAGGTATTCTCTGTCCAAAGAATGCCAGTCATCTTCAATATCAGTTCCACATCTGGCTGAGTTTTAAATCTTCTAATAAGTTCAAAAGCGTGCACATCTGAGCATATCATATAGGCTTAATACCTGCATTATGAGGCGACATATATTTTCTCTGTTTTCTGTTCACCTTGATCTTATCTTATTCATGAGTAGAAATGTTCAGTCACCTGTGGTGAAATGAGATAGTGAGTGCACTAATGACCCTGTCTCAGATCCAGCATTTTGAATTAATCTCACATGGTTGCCAAAAGTAATCTAATTCTGTTACCATGTAACTAAAACCAAAATCAGCCTTTCTGATATAAAATTCAATATAAATTTAAATTTTATCTAATTTTTCTATCATCTAATAACGGAAAACAACACTGCACTGTTTCTTTGTAGTGCTTCAGTTAATCAGCCTTGGTAATCACCACCACTCTATCAAGATTATTATGACAGCTTACCAATGTCACTAAAGTAATACACAACAAATATGAGATTAAAGGTCAAGAATGGCCACAACTAAGGTTCAATAAACAGTAGAAGGTTTTAGCTATCAATCTGAACATTAGGAGCAGGGGAATTTCAATGACATATTTAAGATTAGACATCTAGAATATGAGTGTTTCCTGAGAGCTGAGTAGTGTGGTTTGATAAAATGAGTAAGCCAGACTCAATGATGATCAATTGGGACCCAGGGTTTAATATGATATATAGAGTGCTAGGGCCACCAAGACCTGACATCATCTTAACATACTTGTGGGCAGTCAGTCTTTCATTTTGCAGAGGTAAATTAGGGTAGCTAATGACATTAATTAAAGTAGATTAGACAAGTTGAGTTAAGCATTAGAAGACTAAAACATCATCACAAAACAAAAGTCAGTTCAGTGCTTACTTACTTACTTACTTTACCATCAGCCATTATACCTTAAAGTGCTGGGGTCTTCTGCCATTGATATTTTTTTCCAATCTTTTGCCAGTATCTTCACTTATTCCATGGTCATCCCTCTTTTTTCTGGCTGCTTCTTTAATGTATTTTTTTTTATACCCATCTAGGTCTTCCCCTAAGTCTTTTTCCTTCACTCATCATTTTAAAAACCTTTTTAGGATACCTTGTTTCACTCCCCCTTTTTATGTCCATACCACTGTAGCTTTTTTATTTCCATGTTTTCATCAGGTGGTTGCATTTACAGTTTTTCATGGGTTGTTTTATTTCTTATCCCATCCCTTTTTGCCTTACCTATCATTCATCTTAAACACTTCAAATAACTGCAGTTATTTTAGATCTTTATTTGTCCAGTATTGCCCAAAACTTTGAAGCGTATCATACTGTTGGTATATACAGTATATGGTTTTATATAGGTGCGTCTTCACCTTTACACTTAATTCTTTCTGCCCTATCAGAGTGTTGTTAATTTGATAATATACTTTATGTTCCTTGTGTATTCTGTTTATTCTTCATCTGTCTTTCAATCTTCACTTATTATTACTCCCAGGTTAAAACATTTTGTAGTTGTTTTCCGTCTATCTGTATTCACATTTGAAGTTTCTCTTCTTGTTCTTCCTTAGTTCATTTCATTACTTTAGTTCTCTCTACATTTATTATCTTACCTTTTGCTTCTAGCTTGCTCTTGCATGTTAATAATTTCCTTTGCAACTGTTGCTCTCTTATTGCAATAATATTACATCATCCACATACACAGTATCAGATCAATACTGGATTTAAATTATAGTATCTCAAGCCTGCATTTCTAATATCTTTCTTGCTCATGTTAATTATATCTCTGTATATTATAATAAAAAAATCTTGGGAAAAGAGACGAGACGTGACTTTCTCAGAGAGACACTTTCACGTCTGCGAGATGAGACTTTGTGCCATGAGATTTAAGAAAGACAAAGAGTAGATGAAAAAGTAGAACATTGTAAAGAATTCAAAAACGTTGGCGCAGTACACATGAAGAGCAGGTTAGAGATAATTAAAGTACTAAAATTTGAAAGTCTCAAAAAATGATAGTAAAGATCGCATTAGTGCAAACAAACAGAAATTATTACTCGGTGAAATAATGGAACAGCGAAAAGAGATCAAATATATGGACATAGGTGATATGACAGAAGTATGTAGATATTGTTCGGCTTTAAACTTTAAGTCGGAGACTTGTAGATCGTCTAATTCATGCTGCCATCAGGGAAAAGTTGTGTTTCTTCCCATGAAGAGGTGCAGCCGTGAGAATTAAAAGATTTGTTGTTTGGTGAAAGTGAAATCCACATATGCTGTCACGCTTGGGTCACAGAGTTGCAGAGATACACGGGAGATTTTAGAAACAGAAACTTTATTCAGACACTTAAAACAAACATAAGTCTCTTTCAGGAGAGAATCGAGCTCCGTGTGTAGTCAGAGGGGACAGTTCCATTTCTCAATTAAAAGAATAGAAAATCTTCCTCTTTATAGGGGTGCACTTTGGGAGCAGGACCCCTAACAGGAGCAGAGGATGTCTGGGGGTTGAAGAAAGACAAGGCAGTGACCCAAAAGGACAGCTGCTGTACAGGCTTTTAAATGTTCGATGGGCCGTGCGACGCGGCAGAGACGCGAAGTGGCTGACGTGTAGCGCAGGCCGGGGTGGGTGGGGCTGGGGTCATGGCGAGCGAAGCAAGCAGGGGGTGAAGCCCCCTAGTATTATATATATCACAAATAATAGAGGATTGAGGCTATCTCCATGTTTAATGCCCTTTTCCATATTCCATTACTCTGATGTTTTCCCATTTACTCAAACCATTCCTACACGTTTAATCAATACTTTTAATAAATCTTTTTAATGTATCTGGCACTTCCATTGGGTCTAGCGCTTCCCATATGTATCTTCATGGTACTGTGTCAAACGCTGCTAATAAATCAAGAAACGGCAGGTATAATTCTTTATTTTTATCTAATCTTTTTTGATTATTGTTATTAGGTTCAAAATATAATGTTGTGCTTTTGCCTACTTTGTCTTTATGCTGCTTGTTGTTCATGTAGTATATTCTGTGTTGCTCTTCTTATCCTTCTTTAGTATTTCTGATGACAAACATATTGCTCTATATTTATCATAGTTTGTGGAATCCCGCTTTTTATATACTGGTACAATTAAATATCTTTCCCATTCCTCTGGTATTCCCTCTGTATTCCATGCATGATGGAAGATAGTCTTGAAACATTTAACTACTATTGATCCTTCATACTTTAGCATTTCAGCTGTTATCCCATGTGTTCTTTTCATTTTTTTGTTTGGGCATTTGTTAATCCTTCTTTCATTATTCTTCCATGCTCTTCTTCCTCATCTTCATTCATCCTCTTCTCATCTAATGGATTTTTGTGTTTTTCTTCTCTCCTCATTGTTTCTTCTTCAAATTTGGTTGCATAGCAGACTCTCCAGGCTTTAAGAGTCCATTTACCTCGGACTGCCACTCTTCATTTGAGTTTTTTATGCTTCTGATTTTCTGTGTTTGATTTCCCTTTAACCTTTTGACTATATTCCATAACTGCTTTTTGATAGAATTTGCCTCTATTTCCTTACCAAATTCTTTCCACCACTTTTTCTTTGCTAATTTCACAATCTCTTTAGCCTCTGCTTGCTTTTGTTGTATACTAGCCTTGTCTTCCTCTATTTTTATTCCTATGCAGTATATTTTCTCCATGCCTCCTTTTTCACTGCAACTTTGATCTTCACTTCATCATTTCACCATTTAGTTCTTTTTTGCTTAGGATCCTGCATTACTGTTTAAACTCTGTACTTGTCTGTAGCTGTTTATAATAATAGTTCCTTAACTTTTATCATTCTTTTATTTAAGGTCCACTTTTCTTTGCTACCTTTTTCATTTTTGTCTTATTTTACTTTAAGTCTATTTGTATATTACTCTCTTTTGTTGGTTTCTTCCATATTTTTTGTAAATTTAACTAGTTTATGAATGTTCAATCCATTATTACCAATGTTTGGTACATTGGTAATATCCTGTGATTGCTTTGACATCATAAACTGCATACATCTTGTATAAGTAATCTAGTTAGTAATGCTTTTATAATCCAGTTCTGCTACTTTGTAAATAATTTTATTAATTATTTTGTGATTGAAACAAGTGTTTCCAATTAGCATCTGATCATTTATACACCAGTCTAGTAATCTTCACCCTTTCTCATTCATCTCTCCTTCCAATCCATGTTCTCCCTTTGTGCCACGTTTCCAGTCTTTCTGGTTACCAATATGAGAGTTCCAGACTCCCATTACTATTATGTGCTGGGCAATGAATTGCATGTCCTCTAAAGGCTGCTGTAGATCTCCATAAAATGCATCATTTTCATCTGCTATACTGTTTTCTCTTTGTGCATAAAATTGTATTAGTCCTATTTTCATCTGTAGATTTAAGTTCATTGTAATTATTCTTGGATTAATAGGTTCCCATCATATTATCATCTTTATCATTCCACTACTTACATTTATCACCACTCCTGCCACTACTCTGTCTCTAAATGGAGATCCCGAATATCTGAAAGTGTAGTCTTGATCTAGATTTATTATTCCACTCCCCTTTTTATTTAAGGTATTCCTAGTATTTGAGTCTTGTACTTTTCCATTTATTTTACTATTTCTCTTTACCAGTTAACATAATTATATTCCATATTTGAATTCTTACATTTCTTTGCCAGTGTTCATACCTAGTTAGACCATCCATTGTTGAGGCTTATTTTATGTATATGAATCATTCTTACACTGTGCACGTAATTAGTCAAATGACAAGGGCCCTGCTACTGCAAGACAGCTGGCTTTTGGTCCATTACTGTTATCATGAGAATTCACAGCAATCCTGTTCCCAGAAATTCCTCCACCCGCTGTCCAGGAGTGTCATATCATGAGAAGTCATTAAACTGGCTGGGCAAAAACTTGCAATGAAGAAAGTGAACAGAAGCAGGTGAAAGATCTTAGCATGAGAGTAGATGAAATAATGCAAAAAATTCAAGGACAATACTTAAAATAGCCTGAAAAAATATAGAAATGTGAAAAGAGGTTGACATTGTAATGCAGTGGCTTAAAATTCAAACATACAGGCTAAAGCTAGACATTACTGTTGCTAGGCAAAGACAATCTGGAGTATGCCTAAGGGCATGGTAGAGCTTGACGTGTGTTGCAATGTAGACAGGAATTCTTGCTCAGATCTTCAAAGGTAACCAGCTAAGACTGGTAGATGATATTAAATCAGCAAGTTTTTAAAGCTGTTTCACCACCTTATATATCAAGTTTTATCCATACGTTGTTATGTATGAGTGTTTATTCTGAGGGATCCCATGTGTATCCCTGGGGGATTTTGTCAGAGTATGAAGACAAGGGGAACATGTCAGTGATTATGTTTATATACAATGTGTCTATGATTCTGGGCCTGGCAATTGTCAGTGATTAAAAATTTGCCTGAAACAGTACTTTTTCTTGCAAGGATCTTTTATACAACCATAGCCATTTACTTCTACAATATGTCTATTTCCACAGAAAACAATGCCTACATTTCTTGTGCTTCATGACAGAGACCTGGAGGTGTGTCTGGCCAGTTGCATTTCTTAACTATATAAATTAAGAATCAAAAATTAGGAGCACTCTTGATTTTTAGGAATTCGTATGCTTATGAACTTTTTTTAAAACTTTTTACTTTCCAGCATAGGTTTTTTGTGTTACTCATCCTATTTCTGATACTCATCTTTTTTGTTTTGAAGTTGATTTAAATTTATTTGCAAAATGTCAGAGGTCAACATCCGGAACACATACCTGACATCAAACTGTCCTCTTGGCCCCCTAGTGGTTCATAATTGAGGAAGGGCCAGCAATGAGTGGCAGACAAAAATAATGTTCAAATTGTCCAAAAGTACAAAGTGAATGTTTATTTAAATCAAAAGTTTCCAAAGTACAGATAATACATGTTCAATATATAGATATTAATAAAACTACAATGCATTATCATTTTCGAATTAAGTCACTGGGACAACTATCTTTTTTAAATTAAATCTATAAAGCCTGTAGAATTTAAATAGACTTAGACAGAGGGACAACTGGAAGACTGCATTCAATACATACGCTTAACAATGCAAAAGGTCCAAAGTTCAAACATGGCAGAACCCACGAAAAAAACGTGCATAACGTGAGTGCCTCAAATTTAAAATGGCAATGAGGTGACATCAACAAAGTAACAGTAAAAATATAAAGAAACAAAAATGAAAACTAAGTTATGCATTACAACAATAAACATTTATAATTAACAAATGACTAACACATTCTTAACAGGTGGTACTGTGGATATACTATACATGTACAGTCGATAGAACCTTCCTGAAACATGAAATAATTTCTGTTACATGTTCATCAAATCCTTAAATTGATAAGCACATAACCTGATCAAATTTAATGGAGATCAGGCAGAATGCATCTCTTAGGGTATACGCCCAAATATTGACTTCTAGGATTCACATTGTGTTCAGACCATAAACTGCTACCCCCAAAATGCGAAGAATGTTAGTCCATAGTTAAATGAATGCCAGGGATTTCATGAATATCTGTGCAGGTCAAGCAATTAATGTGCAGAGCTAATCGACGGTACCTCGAGTACCCACAACAAGGGATTAGTGTCTGTCTCATGTATTGCTGTGTTACACAGTAAACATTCATGGTTTGTGATTGTGTCAGATTTCCTGCAATCAGTACACAGGATGAGACAAATGATTTTACATACTTTGTTATTTAAGAAAACCACTGTAATGGAATATTTATTCAAAATTGTATGTCTTTTGATATAGTTCAGATTTGTAGCAACTAAAAGTTTTGATTTTTATAGGACAGAATATGTTACAGTAGTTGCTCATCATCCCAAAAGCTTCAAGACCTTTTCTTTTCACCACAAATTTCTGCACCTCAGAAGACGGCATATAAGTTAGTAGACACAAAAGGGACCACTGGTAAGGTAGGTATACTGAGTTGTAAATCATTAATATATTATACTGAGAAACACCTCAAGGCCAAATTGAGGCTGCCTACTAATTCATTATAACAGATGTATTCATTGATTTTAGACCAATACTCAATTGGTGTCCAGTTTGTTTAAATGGTTTAGAGCTGGGGCTATATCTTAAATTATATTTTAAACTCAGAGACTAATAAAGCTGCAATGATCAAAATATCAGTATTTATTTTAATAGATGCTGCATGTGTAAATACAATTTATATTCAAATATTGAAATTTTTTTTCTAAATGTAATATTTATGTTAATGCATACATCACTCTGTGCATTGTAAGTAGGAAGTGCTTGATATGACTCTAACACTATACTCTAAGTGGAAATATCAAATGGAGTCAATCTGCATGAATAATTCAATGAACTGGTCAATATCCACTACTTTCTCACGCCACTGAGATTCTAGCTTCAAATCTTGGCCTTATTACTGTCTGTCTTTCATTTATGCTGATATCTAAATGACTTTTCTCAGAGTAGTCTAGTTCTCATTTCCCAAGCCCGAGGATTGTGCATGGCCATTTGATTAGTGATTTTAAACTAATGAGTGAGAGCAAAGGTGTTTATGCAGAGCTGGATTAACTCAGTCAGGGGTCCCAGGATTATGTCATTAATGTGCCTCCTAGCCCTGTCCTGGTTTCTATGAACAACACCAAAATGATGGGAAAATAACCTATTGGGATGAAAAGAATCAAACAAATAACAGTGATCAATTATTTCTTGACTATTCCATTAAAGTAGTATCACAAATGAAACTAAAACACTGAAATTGTCAAATTCAAACCTATACATGGCATATTTCATTTTGCCTTTCATAGACCACTGAACCGGGGGGCCACCTGGGCTCAGGCTCTTTTTAGCTTATAGTGACGCCCCAGTGATTCCAGCAAAATTTAGTCTGCAGGGAAACATGAAAATTCATCTTTGCAAAACGAATCCATAAACCATGCAGTTTCTCCACCAGTTAATTCTGTTCAAGTGAACCCGGAAGGCAGAAATTTATAAATATAAAACCCCAACTCCCTATATATTCATTTTATCTGCAACCTTGTAGCTATGCCAGCAAAGGGACTATCATTCAGTTGTGGCGGAAGGACTACACTGCTACACTGATGATTTGATCAGCACCCAATAAGATTAAATAGGAGCATCAGCAAAATTGGGATGTCAACAAAAATAGCAACTTCTACATTTTTTTTGTTTTCCTTAACTTCTTTGGAATAACAATTTTATTATCTCACTGGATTACAGCTTTTATATTACAATATAAAAGTCCTTTTGTCTTATCGTGGATTGTGTCTAGTCATGTTGCATTTACAAAAGACACTTTTCCCTTGTTCTTTTTTAATCTGGAGCATTTTCTGAGAAATATATGGGTCCAAAAGTGGTTTATGCAGTGTTACAAAATCCTTAGGAAGCAACGTTGCTTTCTAGCGTCAAAAAATAAATACATAAATAAATAGATAAATAAATAAATAAAAACTCCAAACTTGAAATAACTGTTTTTAGTGATTTTCACTATTATAAAGGACACTGAAAGGCAACTCAGTTGTTCTGCTTGTCACTACTTATTGTGATGTTATTATATTTGACATAATCTATGAAAGGGCGGCATGGTGGCGCACTGGTAGTGCTGCTGCCTCACAGTTAGGAGACCCGGGTTCGCTTCCCGGGTCCTCCCTGTGTGGAGTTTGCATGTTCTCTGCGTGGGTTTCCTTCCAAAGACATGCAGGTTAGGTGGATTGGGAATTCCAAATTGGCCTGTTTGTGTGTGTCCTGCTGTGGGTTGGCACCCTGCCTGGGATTGGCTCCAGCAGACCCCTGTATTCGGATTCAGTGAGATGGATAATCTATGAAATGAGATTTGGGTCATTGGATTATAATGGCATGATGCACTTGTTCAAGTGTGTACTGAAGTGGACTGCATTTTTTAATTAATGCATAGCCTAGTGTTTTTGAAAAAAAAATATAACACTATTGTCCACTTGAAAATTGCCATTAAATTCATAATACCAATCAAAAACCAGCAATAAGTGCTTTTTAAAGTAAGAAAAATGCAGAAATCACTTAGAAAACATCCTGCAAATATTGGTCCTTTCAAATGATTTGATTTGATGATGTGTGTTTGTTTTATACTGTTGAATATGCTATGCAGTATTTAAGTTTCCATGGAACTAAATAATGACATTTTCTTCTCCTAGAATGCAGAGTGGCATTGGCACTTACCATATAAAAAGATTAGCCGTAAAGCAGAGTCTCGTATAAAAGAACATCTAAAGGTTAGTACATTTCTTTGAATGAAATATCTAGCAATAAAAATTGAACACAAACACTTTTAATATAAATCATGCTGCCTTTTTGAAATGTGAGATAATATGGGAACTAAATACCTGTCTCTTTCACTCACTTACATTTACATCTGTAGCTACTGCTTTGTTGTCCACTTTCAAATTACAATAGTAAATATTCCTATATCTTTTATTTGAATCACTAACAGGTTAGGTGGCTTACATGGTGAATCAGGAGTTAAGTTTACTGGCCAGTGCCATAACCACTAGGCTACCTTTTCTATCACATGCAAGCATGGGTGTCACCAACAAACGCAAATATGTTGAATGGCAAAATGTTACTGCTGGTGTGAATGTGGTGAGCTCTACCGACTGTACCTTGCCTGAAATAAATGGTCCATCCTGAAGGTAGAGGCGAAGAAGCTGGTCACTCATCACTAGTAGAGTGTGAAGGCAACAGGATTGGGAAAAAGCACATCTACGCTCCCTGATTTCGATTTGGGAATGGCATCTGTAATCAGAGATGCCTTATTATGCAGCATTAGCCTGGAGAAACAGATGTGTTAGACACATCTGGACAGCTGCAAAGGAATCAGGTAAAACACTTAACATATACCTTCAAGTGAAGTATGATGGCGGAATATATACAGTTGTCATACTTTTAATGACAATCTTTATCATAAATGTCTTCATATTCAGAAAATGACTACAGTGCCACACCAGTGCCTCCTCTATTTGTTATCAGTGTGACCAGAAATGTCCAAATCCAAACAGTACTGCATCCACAACGAGACATAATTAATGTCATCCAAGAAGCCAGGAGCTCAGGGAAATCGGGGGGTTTACTAACAAAAACATCTGAGTTATTAAAAGATCTTGTTAGAAAATATACCTGTGAACCTGTTTGTTCATTTCACAAATGACGCAACACATTATCACACTGTCTCACAGAAGAAAGGGTAGATGAGAAGGGAGTGGGATCATCTGACTCTGTATCAGTGTGGGTCGGGGGGGGGGGGGGGGGGGGATTATTATGCTGTGCCCCATTTCTGGAGCACAGTGCATTCAATCACAATGCTGCACATCGAGTTGTCTGGTAGAGAAGCCTACCACCTGATGCATACAGATAACACCACCTGCATGTGAAGAGTCCTACGGAGTACTCCACAACTGAGTGTTCAAGAGTATGCACAGCATCATAGTCCCTCTCCTCTGTGGGTCAAGGAAAGACATATGGAGCCAGTGTCTGAGCAGGTAGCTGTTTGATTGCTGTTACAAAGAATAGCACAGGCCATATGAAAAACTGAGTCTATGCATCATATTTGTCACTTCTTAGGTCTTTCACTCAACGTGCATTATGATAACAGCTTAGTGAAGTGAATAACTACAGTATTCACACAAGTCACTGTTTATCTGGTTTAGCTGCATTTTACCACTTTATCAAGGGTATCATCATTTACAAGTTTCTCTGAAATGTTGCATACGGATTGATAAAATTTGCCATACGCGTATGAAAATTCTCCCATCAAGTTTTCTTTTATAAATGCATACTTTTGCAAGGAAAGTTTTGCAAACATATATCGGGCTCGTTTTGTGCATATGCTAGTTTTATGGATGTGACCCCTGCCATCCATCCATTATCCAACCTACTATATCCTAACTACAGGGTTACGGGGGTCTGCTGGGCCCCCCCCCCCTCCTTTTGACACCCACTGCACACCCAACCTACCTGGAAAGGGGTCTCTCTTTGAACTGCCTTTCCCAAGGTTTCTTCCATTTTTCCCTACAAGGTTTTTTTTTTGGAGTTTTTCCATGTCTTCTCAGAGAGTCAAGGCTGGGGGGCTGTCAAGAGGCAGGGCCTGTTAATGCCCATCGTGGCACTTCTTGTGTGTTTTTGGGCTATACAAAAATAAACTGTATTGTATTGTATTGTAATCCCAGCCAACACAGGGCTCAAAACAGGAAACAAACCCCAGGCAGGGCGCTCACACAGGACAATTTAGAATCGCCAATGCACCTAACCTGCATGTCTTTGGACTGTGGGAGGAAACCCACGCAGACATGGGGAGAACATGCAAACTTCATGCAGGGAGGACCCGGGTCTCCTAACTGGGAGGCAGCAGCGCTACCCACTGCACCACCAACCCCTACAATGGTGACTATAAATTCCTTCTTTCATTAATTATGTTAGTCATAATACTACAATATTGCTGAAACTCATAGCCAATCTGATTATTTAGCATAACACTGGCTACCTACAACTTTTTTAGCCAGAAAAAGAAATGTCACCGTTATTATTATTATTCCATTTGGCAGTCATGATAAGAATTCATGATCCTCTTTCCAGTCACAGGAGCCATTGTAAACCTGGATCATATGCACCTCTACATTTTACCGCTTTGTATGAGGTGTCACAAGAACGAGACATGGACAGATAAAGGTTTGGGGCAGCCACCCGTGTAATGTGGTATACTGGCTGCAAAAGTCGTTTGAGCAAAATAATCAGCACTGAAGTGCATACAACTGAGTCCAAAACAAGACTGAGGAAAAAGGGAAAAGGGGCAGGTTTTAAAGGGGAAGACAGGAAGTGAGGTCATATGGATCCGGCACGTGGTCTTCCACCATTGGATCATAGCCGGACGTGACATCAGAGGGACTGGAGCTGGTGTGGTCGACTTCCATTGGCTCGGTCCCGGAAGTGATGTCAGGAGAGCCAGGTGGAATCCCCCGGGAATGGTCTACAGGCAAGGGAGAAAAAGAGTCAGTGCACTCTGCCACACCCCGGCATGCCTCCGAACTGCCTTCACTCAAGCCCTTTAGCTGCCTCCCATGCGCACGTGTGTGACAGAGGATAACATCACAAAAATAATGACAAACCTGTTGGTCACATGGTGAAAAAAGTAATAAGTAGAGAGGTTTACAAATCAGACTATTCGGTCAGCCAAGCTCGTTTGGTTAGTATATTCCTAAATTGCCCAAATATATCATCCAGGCATTTTTAAAAACCTGTCAAGGCTTCTGCTTCAACTTCATGTCTCATATATTTGTTTCAGGCTTTAATGTGCCTTTGTGTAAAGAAGTGTTTCCAGGTTTGTGCCTTGAATGGATTTCCTATTAATTTTTATCAGCATCCACGAGTTTATGATTGACTACTTATCTCAAAGAACTCTGTTAGAACAATGAAAAGCAGATTTAAGAAAATGGAGCTCATTCAAACACTAAACAACAGTTAGGGTTCAAATCACACCTCTGTATACCTCCACTTATATGTACAGTATTTATATAAGTTGTATCTTTTTTTGTCATGGAATAACAATAATTCATTTGAGCACGTAAATTGAGAAGAATAGTTTGGACTGCCACTAGTTAGTACATACTATGTCTGTTACATTTCTGAAAATATTATGGAAGTCTATTTTGAATTCAAGGGTATTCTTACTAGAAATTCAATAATTATAATGCAAATATAGCACTGATGTGGGGAATGTTCCCTTCCCTTAGCATTATGTTCCATTATTAATAAACCAGAAACTGGCTTTTGGGGTTCATTTTAAGGAGCTCTAACTTTCATAATCTTCATTGTCTATCAGAATAATCTATACAACAGGCATGGCAAGAGGCCTGAACTTTCTAAAGCAGAAAATGAAGACAATGAAGTATCAGAAAAGGGAGAAGAACCACAGAGCCTTAATAAAGACCAGACTTTCTCACTACAGGTAATGCACTTATCTTATTGTGAGCTGGCTACCCCAATAAAAAGCTTGAATTTATTGGGGCATCCAATTCTGTTCAATTCAGTGCCATTATTTCTGAAAGTATCATGTATCAAATGCGTACCCATTGTTGAATGGACTCAACAAGACATTCAAGGAATATTGATGCTGGCCTATACTGACTACAATGTGTTACATTTTTATCATAAATAGTGTGGCCTGGATCACCACTCCATTTATCTCATTTTTTTCCATCCTACACATCTACTCCTTATTATATTTTTGGAACCATTCCAGGGCATTCATGCTCTAGTGGCAGAGAGCATTACCTGAAAAGACCATGCTCAGACTGATGCACTGTTGCTGTAAAGGAATGCATTTTATTATTAAAGCTATTCAGGCATCCTGTGGCATTGAAATGATGCTTTGTGTGCCACAAAGACACCCCACACCATTAACTGCCAGCATGACTGATTCATAGGTTTTTCACAATATCCTGTTTTTCCCAACAGTGAATTAACAGAATTTATCAGACCGCATTGTTAATGGAATTTTCAAATGAAGTGTTAGTGTTTTTAGAATGTTACAATAGGATTGTCTTTAAACACTAGGCTGTCACTGTTTCTTGGCTTTGTTGACTCAAAATTCAGCTGCAAATCTGTGCCCACCTCCATCTTTTATAGTGTCATGTTGTGTTGCTCTTGGTGTCCCCCCCCCCCATGTAGTTAACAGCAACAATCATTGCTGTAAACAATGCACACAAATTGCAGGTGTCTTTCAAGAAAATCACAAACAAAATGATGTTGTGATGACCTTAAAAAATGTCAATAAAAATCTATAGCAAGAAAAACAACACTAGTAATAATTACATGATTCTTACAAATAACAAATGTTATTAATATATTACATTTTTTTAATTAATTTTGGAAGGAATTCCTTCAAATACTAATTTGTTGTTATGTTTTGGGGGTATTGAATTATTTTCTATCCTTAGTTATTTGTTTCAGTCACGTTTATAGTTGATAATTATTCGCATATTTTTTTTACGACATTTTGTTTTTTTTATGGGCACTGTCATTTTACTGTACAGTTGCCACAATGTTTCTAAAGAAAATGGAATGGAAGTGTGCAGCATGTAAAGTAATCATTGTGATAATACAAATTTTTGCATAGTGTACTTCCTGGATGATTCATGATTACAGATTGTGTTCAAGAGAGGTAGCAAGTACATTTTTTTTATATTTCAGACAGGATCTAAATCCTAGCTCAGTAATATTTTAAAGTTTTAGTTTTATTCAATTTTTTTTCTGTGTTAGTTCAATTTTTGGATTGTTTTGGCTTTTGTTAAACTTATGTTATTTTATGATTTTTGATAATATTTCACTGTTTATTATTCTGTGTTTATATATTGTAAAAATGAAATATAAATAGAAAAAATGTTTAATTTCCAGTATTGAAGAACTGAGAAAAGTAACAATGAAATGCTAATGAAAAATGTCACTAGCAGTGTCAGGCTATTTGCAGTCTTTTAGGGCTGACTAGGGTTGATTTACTTCCAGAAGGGAATCCTTCTCAAAAAGAAGTCTGATCTACAGTATCAGTGGACTTCCTGTGACTTTGGCCAATGTAGTGGAGAAAGTCGATGAGGTGGGAATGACGAGCTAGGAGAGGAAATGCCATCAGTAGTCCTTCAGAGAGTTCATTGTAGAGCAAAGAGAAATTGTGTTAGTAGCTTTTTTACACCCAAATCCTTCCCCTTAAGTAATTTAAAAGAACCAGATACCTTGGAACACACCCAATACACATATTCTTGTCAGTATTATGTATATATTCTCCACTGCTACACCCCTTGTGTTATGTGGGTGGAATATCAGGAGGTGGGTCCACTATGAAGTCACTGCTGGAGGACTGGCCACAACCAGAATAAATTAAAAGTGACATTCTTCAAAGAGGAATTGAGTTTCATGAAGTAAGGAACACTTTTATATTTTGTGGTTTTTGGTTATTTTTGCTCCCTTGTTGGGAACCTTCTTTTGGACTACAGACTGGACTTGTTTGCTTTGGGTTGTCTATTTAGGTAAAACCCTTTTCAAGCATTTTGTGCTTTCTTTCCATTACTTGCCTGCTTTGTTCTCCCATTACTTTCTTTAATAAGCTATTGAAAAATAAGGATGATATTAATGGAAGATGCATAGCCTAGAAACAGGCCAAGGTCAATGCAAAAAGTTGATTAGATAATTTATCAAAGCTAAATACACAATGTTGCCAAAAGAACAAAAGCAAATTACAGGTATTTGTTAACCAATTCAAAGTGAAACTCAAGTTTTTTGAACAGTGATTTAAGAGTTATTGTCAAACTTGGATATCTGGGACTGTCAGGGACAACCATTCAATGACATCACACCTCAGGGAACGTTGCACAGGATTTCCATGTAGAAGGTTAAAACAATAGCCTAAAATGGCAGTGTCCATCAGAAAACCAAAATGGCATTGAGATAAAACATAAACAATTATAAATGTTTTAATGAAGAGAGATTCATCAAAACGGACTTCAAATTTAGATTTAATGTTTGTCAAAACTTTATAATAGTTCCATTTTTATCTGAAAGGCCAGAGGTTCTTGGTCATCCTCCCCCTCAAAGACATTTTTTGGGTATTTTCAACTTTAAAGGTCTGAACCCCATTTTGGGTCTGTATAATTATATCTATATATGTTTATATCTATACATAGATAGATATGCTGTATCTCTGTTGTACAAATAGCCTAGGGTAATCAACATTATGTGTTCTCAAAATAGTAACTAAGAGGGTGTTATTCATGTTTGTCATTATTCGATTACTAGAAAGATTTTATGAAGTACAATCCACTCTAATCAACTTCTCTTTACAAAGAAATAAGTCTGTCCAGAAAATGGCTGACTGGATGGAAAATATATGTTTAAAACAATTATCTGAAGAGTAAGACTTTTTGATTGTATTTATTTATACTTGGATATTTTAATGTATGAGTTGCCTGATGTTTTGCAGAGTCAGGATTTAGCAGTTTATTTGAAAAGAGGGAGCCACGTCAGTTTTCAAGATGTCCCCCATTCAGTGCAATGGAGTGTCTCATCACTTATTCCTGAAAGCCAGCAAGAAGAAGAACAAAAGCACGATAAAACAGACCCTCTTCTTATTTCTAGATTTGAGATGACTGAGGGGGTACAAGAAGCAGATCATAATTCATCATCTATGGAGAGCTATACAGCTGTGAAAGGGCCAGAGGACACAGGAAAGTTAAAGAAATCAGAGTCTGCAGACAGATGTGACTTGAGGAGCAGTGCAGCATCCATGGAGATGGAGAAAATTAATGAAATACTCACAAAAAACATTAAAGTCAGACATGCCGTCAAGAAGAAACGTTTAATGATTTACCTAAGTGGGGGTTACAAAGGCAAGTTTTATCTCTTGGACTACATTATTTAAAATATAATGGCCAGGTTTGGGAATCTTATATATAAACGTCTATGCGTGGAAGTGTGTGTGTCTGTCCAGCCCAGAAGTGAGAGGTGGAGTCAGGGTAAGGGCTTCACCTCTGAGGAAACAGAAAACTCACTTAGCCACTAATTACACAAGCGGGGCCAGCACATCAGCAAAACGAAACCTCAGAAGAAAGACAAAGTCGCTTAGACGCTAACATTGGCAAAACGGTATCCCTTTTACTTTTTCTCCCACTGCTAATGCACAAGCGATGCAAGCACATCTGCAAAATGAATCCTTCTAGGAGAGAGATGCCCAGAGTAGTTCCTTTCAATTACCTGACATCTCCACATTTCAGATTTTTTTCTGATGATTTCAATAGTTTCTAGGACCCTGGGCTTTTTACAGCACAGGTTACACATCTAGTAATGTATAATTATAATTTAAGAATGGGCTATTCTAAAGCTTAATAAATTAAAAACTTTTTTAAGATGGTTAACATACCCATTAATGATGGTTATTTGTTAGAGCAATCACTCCTCAGGGAGAAAGAAATCAAGGACAAGTGAAGAATACATCTTTCATTTTTATTATCAATACTTCATGAATGCAATAAGAGAAAACAGGAACAGCTTCTGTTATTGATCATTTTCTGTAAAGGTCTTTTTAGGTTGTAATTCATACATTTGTTTTCCTGGATGCTCCTGGCATATGGTATTGCTTTTATTCCTGCCTCTTAAGGAAAGTATAATTTACCCTGGATTTTAGCTGGTTCATCTGAAACCACCCCCTGATCCCTGAAATACTGTGGCATTCAGTCCAAGTGTGGTTCCTGCCTAGTGTCTAATGCTACCAAATTAGATCCCTGATCCCAATCCTGAATTTTATATACTGAATTTGGAAATGTTGTCATGTCACATTATGGTTCTTAGATAGATGGAGTCTAACACAAAATAAATGTGCTCAAGGCACTAACTATCCTGCATTGACACAAAATTTAGTTGTAAGGCATACACAGACGCAGCCATATCAATGCAATTTGAAGTGAAAATTGCCATGGGAGTACAGTGGTTAGCATTGCTGCTTCACAGATCCTGAGTCCAGTCCTGACCCTATTCACTGTTTTTATGTAGGTTGCATACTTTCATTTTTTTGTTAATTTTTTGCCAGGTAGTCTGGTGATCATCTGACATCTCAAACAGATACAAGTTAGGTTAATTGTCCCTATATTAGTGAGTATGGATTTTAAGTATTGGTATGTCCAGCAGCAAACAAGTACTTGGTCCAGTGAGATGGCAGGATGAACAGTCCACTTGAGAGCTTGTCTCTCAATGGAAATTTGACTCCCCAGTGGAAACCAACAAGTGTAAAACAAGTACAAATAAATGAAACACAAATGTTAATATTTGATCCAAGCTCAACAGCTGCATGTTTGCTGTTGATACTGTCATTTTACTAAGCTGTTCTGCTTTGATCCTTAGACACCATCCCAGAACGAACTGCCATTATGCGAAATGCATATCCCAATTTATTAATGCACTGCAAACAGCAAGGCTATGACATCAGGCTTGTGGACCTCAGGTGGGGGCTGCAGGATGGAGTTTGTGATGACAATACAACAGCACAATTACATTTGGACATTATGAGAGAATGCCAGGAATCTGGAGAAGTACTCTTCTTTGTAAGTTGCTCACTTACTTGTATATTTTATATGGTGTTTATCATAATTGTGGTTTAATATTTCAACAGATAAAAACTGGATACAAACACACTGTTAGCAAATATGTATTTATTTGCTTTTTGGTAAAATTGACATATGTATTCTTGTACACACATATGACATATAGGTCAGTCAAATACTGATCAGTCAAAAGCAAAGACAGAATATGGCAGTAACAGAATATTCTGAGTGGAAGTCAATCATTAGTTATATGCGTATAAGATAACCGTTTATTAGCATGTTATTGGTTATTAATAGATTTGGATCTCTGTGCAAGTTAAAGTTTTCTCAGATGTTTAGACTATCTCATTCTTGAATACTGTCTGTGGTTTACAGCTTTTCACAGGTCAGAAGCATGATGCTCGCTCAGTTCCCACACGCATTTCACATACTGACTTTGATGCTATAGTCAGTGTAATTGAGTCTAAAAAACTGGAAGCAATGAAAATGAGGAAACATCAGGTCAAAGATAAAGAAATGGAAGATTTAAAGTCACAAGCAGAAGCTTCCTTCAACAGCATGGAATCTCTGAGCAAAAGCTCCAGTGATGCAGACCAAACTGAAGGCTCTTTTGCCCTTTCCTCTGAGAGTCGAGTGGATCCATTACCAATGATCAACGGGGAGGCAGAGAAAAATGCAGACAAATGTTCAAAGTCTAAAACAGAGTATGAGAAAGAATTAAATCTTTTGTGCATGTGGTATAAACTGGATGAGAACTACATCCCAGCTTCTTATTGCCTGCAACCTGTCAGGTAAGTGACAATTTAGCTTTAACATTTGCCTTATGAAATTCTGTATTATGTAAGCAATTTGCTGCGTTTCCATGTTTACAAAAATTATAAAATATAAAAATGTACATATATTTAATAGACATAGAAAACAGAATAGAAATGGCTTAAAAGGTTGACAAAACAATATTACTAAAAATGTTATTGATAAAACAATATTCCTGAAAAGGTTATTTAACAAGAAATTTTTAAAAATGAAAAATGCTCAACAGAAGAGGAATACAAAAAAAAATTACAGTATATGCAGAAATCAAAAAATGATTGAAAAAGTTAAAATAGAATTTCAAAAAAGAAATTACAAAAACATTCCAACAATAAATAAATAACTAGTAGTTAAACAATATTTTTAAATCTTCATAAGCCTGTCTTTTAGGGAAACATGAATGTGCTCAAGCATAACTGTGAGCGACAAAAAATACTTGAAGGTGATAACAAAAAAAGATGATTTGGTCAAGTAAAGCTAAGGGGCAAAACTGTGAAAACAAACAAACCCAGGCAACCAGGAACAAACAGGGAAAGATGAACTCGGACGTCAAAGACAGAATAAACAATCCTATTTGAGAAAAGGGAGGTAATGGGAAATGACTAAAAGCATTTGCACGAGTGCATAGTTTTAAGTTGATTTGACAGTTATGAAAGACTTTGGTGTGGCACATGGCATACGTATTGTTTTATAAATCCAATTTTTTGGTGTGTACATTGTTGTTTTACCTCTATTTTAGTATGGAGTCTAAGCAGCATTTTATACATGAGGTCCCTGCTCTTGAGCAGGATCTTAGGAACTTTATACAATAATATTTTCCTAATAGGGGTTTTGAAGTATGTTTTTAGCTTTTCTACTTATTAAAATTTCATCTAGGAAAATACTTTTAGGTAGATAGATTTGCTATGTAATTCTTTGTTTTCTATTTTTTGAATTTCTTAATGTAATTCTGTTGGGCTTCATTTGGGACTTTGCTAGGGTTAGACTTGAATTTCTAGGGTTATGTTTAGAATTTTTGCCCTTTGCTTAGTTTTTTGTTCAGTTGTCTTTCATTTTCACGCTAATTAGTTAGAGCCTGCTCGTTTCCGTTAAATTCTTTATATCACTTGTTGTTTCATTGTAGATTAAAATATATATTTTAAATTTAAACATTTTTGGTAGTTGTATCTTAGGTAGAGTGTCAAATGGTTTTGGCCTTCCTTATATGTAAAATCATAATAGTGGGAAACATCAGGTCAATTTAGATTGGCCAATTAACTAAACACACATGTATAATATGTGTGAAATAAAACAGAATACCTGAAGAAAAACTAACACAAGCATGGAATGATTGTGCAGTCTATTGGAACTCCAACCGCATGTACAATTCCAATTACCTGGGCCTGATGACACTTTTGTGCAAATACCACTCAGAAGCATAAAAGACAGAAGTGGAGCCTATTTCAGTAATCAGTTCATGAATATATTGTCACGAATAAGTGTGACTCCTGTCCACAAAAAATGAAACAAAAATATATCCCATTAATTATCAACTAATACACTTTACCTTTGCTCTGTGTAAAAAACAGGAAAAATCAAAATGTAAACTTTATCTATCTATCAGAATACAATTCAGTTTAAATTATGTTTTAATTTATTATCTTTCATTAATTTGATGTTTAAACTGTATCGATGCATTAAGATTTGAATATTCCCAGGGTGCTACTTTCGGCTTCACTAATTGGTAACTTCTTTCTCCTGTCTACAGTTCTTTCTGTGAATAAATGCTTCCTAGCATAAACCATTTACCAACTCTATTTTTGTGTTTTTCTTGAAAGACTAATATTATAGCATCAGTGTTGTGAAATCCTTCCACAGTGCAGCACGAAAAGGGAACAGGCCTCTGAAAAACAAAAAAAACATAAGACCAACCCTGATGCTGGTCTGGGCCCCAGAAATAGGCCTCAATTGAGGCATCCTCACTCCTACTGAAATGGCTGGATTTCTAGTGTACACAGGCCCAAAATGGACTATGGTTTTAAAAGTTCACATGGTAAATGTCCACAGAAATATGCAAAGGAAAAACCTGAAAAACGCTGGTCAAAGGACATTCCTGGTGTTATGGACTAGAGAGTTTCTAAGCACAATTGTCCCAGATAAAATGCTCAGAATGCTCACTAGAGGGGTGCAAACCATCAAATTCCAGGTAGAAAAAAATAGGTCAACGAGGAATATTTATAAATAAAAAAGGCTTTGTTTAACAAGGTGCTTGGAAGAACACAAAAGATACAGAAGCAATGCCTTAAAAACATAGTCCCAATACGAAAACTAAGAATATGAAGTCAAAAACAGCAAAATCCAATAATTAATAAAAAAACAGAAAAAATACACCAGAAAACTCACCACACCATAAGTGTATACAATTAACTGCAAGGGACTGTGGATTTTCCTTAGTCTTTACAGGGCTGCCTTAAATCCCTTCGCACCTCTACCATCAGCGTCTTTTATTTTGTAAATGCATTGATCAGCACAAGCAGCAAGCAGCCTGCTGTCCCATCCCCTGCCTTGACGAAGTTCAACTCTCCCAGCTCAATCCAAGGCTTCTTATCTGAGTGTGAGGTTCCTGGAGTTGTATAGGGTAAATAATAAAGTATATCGTTATTTGGAATACATGCATTTCACGTGTGTTTCATGTCTACAAAGATCTGGGTAAGTGTAGGATGAAAGAAAATGCAAGAAATGCAAGAACCTTCAGCACAGCGCTGTCAGATCTAAACACTAGCAGGGCTAATTGCTCGCGTACTAAAGTGACTATAGCTGCAGGTGGAAGTCCCATTTTACTTATGGTGCCAAGCAGAGTTGCATTGTGTTACAGCAGCCTATTAGCTGGCAAAAGTGCTGTGAAGAAGCCATCTGTTGTAAATGGTCGTGCCTTTGTCCAGTCTGATAGTGGTCATAGGACATCGTATCTTTGATTGCCGGTGCAACAAACAGTTCTGAGCAGGTATCATCCACAGTGCTGCTGTTGTGAAAAGAATGGAGATAAATGCCATAATCTCAGAGAGGGAGAGGCAAGTTCGTTGTACCACATGAACGTTACTGAGAGAATAAAACTGAATAATAAAAAAACAAGCTCTAACTTTTACAAGTAGCCAAAATTTACACCGGGTGTTACATACAAAAATGAAATGTATGTTTTTATTATATTGTACAAATAATAATAATAGCAGCTCACTACTCAAAATGCCCAGTCTCGAACCCTTTGGATTATAAAGCAGCAGCTCTTACCTCTGTACCATTCAAGAATATGTGTAAATCCCCTGTCGATTGACATTTGAGCTTGAGTTTTTAACTTGTTGCCAACCACATATAAATTAAATGCTTTTTTTTCCGTTGGTTATATTCTTGAATAAAAGAGCACGTGTTAAGTCTTCATATATTATACACTTCTCGTCATTATTTAGTATAACATGGAAAAATTTTCTGCTTTAGTATGTGTTCAGCATTTCTTGCATTTTTCATCCTACACTTACCCAGATCTTTATAGACACGGAACACACATGAACTGCATATATTCCAAATAACAATTGTAACAAAGACGCTATATAGGCACCTGACCCGACACAGACTCACACCGGAGGCACATATAAAAATAAATAAACTTATTTTTCTTCACTTGTGGGGTACGTCTTCCCCATGACCCCCACAGGCACAACACAATCCCAAGTACACCAACCCAAAACCAAAGAAATATCTTCCACTCCTCCCAGGCAGCTTCATCATCCTCCTCCCGACTCTGGTGACTTGATTAGTGCAGGCTTCTTTTATAGCCCACCCAGAAGAGCTGCAGGTGGTAATTGGCCTAATTAGACTGCACTTCCGGGTGTGGCTGCTTTCCAGCCCACATGGGCTCGTTAAGCCATGCAGTTCCCCCTGGCAGTGACCACGGAGCCCAACAAGGATGAGCTCCAGTGTAACATAATTGTGGCCCCGATGCAACCCAAGGGGGCTGCCACCAAGTGTTCCGGGTGACATAATGTGCATCTCATTACTGCTCCCCCGCATCCAGTGCCAAAGGGGCATCCTGGCCAGGAATGGGTTCTGGCCGTCAGCCACACAATATACTGTATTATTTATCCTATACAACTCCAGGAACCTCACACGTAGATAAGGAGCCTTGGCTTGAGCTGGGGGAGTTGAGCTCCGTCAAGGCGGGGGATGGGACAGCAAGCTGCTTACTGCTTGTGCTGATCAACGCATTCGCAAAACAAAAGACGCTGATGGTAGAGGTACAAAGGGATTTAAGATGGGCCAGAATTACAAGTTTTTTCATAGGCGTCAGAAATTCTAGTGTTAAAGAAAGTTTTTAATTTTCCCTTTCTAGCATTGGATCCCCTATTTCTTTTTAGATAGATAGATACTTTATTAATCCCAAGGGGAAATTCACATACTCCAGCAGCAGCATACTGATAAAAAACAATATGTGTGTAACAGACAATAACTGTATAATGTTAATGTTTATCCCTCCGGGTGGAGTTGAAGAGTCGCATAGTGTGGGGGAGGAACGATCTCCTCAGTCTGTCAGTGGAGCAGAACAGTGACAGCAGTCTGTCGCTGAAGCTGCTCCTCTGTCTGGAGATGATACTGTTTAGTGGATGCAGTGGATTCTCCATGACTGACAGGAGTCTGCTCAACGCCCTTTGCTCTGCCACGGATGTCAAACTGTCCAGTTCCATGCCTACAATAGAGCCTGCCTTCCTCACCAGTTTGTCCAGGCGTGAGGTGTCCCTCTTCTTTATGCTGGATCCCCAGCACACCACTGCGTAGAACAGGGCGCTCGCCACAACCGTCTGATAGAACATCTGCAGCATCTTATTGCAGATGTTAAAAGATGCCAGCCTTCTAAGGAACTATAGTCGGCTCTGTCCTCTCTTTACATTGATCTATGTGCTGCCCTTAACATTTCCAGCGATGTATACATTACCACTATTTCTCTCTCTCTCCTTCTCTTACTTCTCATGTTTAAAATAAATATTTAATTGTTCTTATGAACATGGAAGAGATGCCTATGCTGGTGTGAATTTATACATTTGGAACCTTTTTGCTGGAATATTAGAACAATGTAATACTGTAATTCTTCTCCAGAATGTTTTATTATTATGTTTTGTCCAGTAACAGACTTCTTTACTTAGTTTGTTAGGGGGTTACAGAACAATCTACTGAATAATTTGTTTGAAGTTAACAAGGCGGATCAATGATCTAGATTGTTAGAATAACATTCCCTTGTCTGCTAGATTGGTTGTATCTTTAAAAAAAACACTGACAGACATTATTCAATTGATTTTCAAAAACTTTCAATTTTTGTATAGCTCTTTCTATAAGGATTACAACAGCAAAGATTCCACTCGGAGGCAACAAGCAAAGCACAAGTGGTTGAGTACGTCTGAGAAACTCTACAATATTCTTCATCAGTATGCTCCAGCAGCACTTGGAGAAAAGGCAGCAGATTGCCTGCTGAGAACAGGTGAGCCAGAGTCATAGTAATGATAGTCACCATTGTGGCGCAAGGTTGTGCTGTGAATGTCTTTCCCTTTACAGCCATGGAGTCAGGGTACATTGCTTTAAACAGTTTGGATGTCCCTGATGTGAAAGACCAGGCCCTGTGAGTAAGAATTGGCAATCCACATGAAAAACATTATTATAAATAAACTTGATTTCTTTTTAATAAATTATTTTTATGAAGGTAAAATGTATGACATTTTTGTGAAGATCTCTTCAGCATTTTCTGGTATTGGTAGTATGTATATGTATTAGGCAAACTGTTATTGGGACCACAAAGGGCAAAACAGCCTCAGACCCTTCCTGTATTTGAACGTTCAAAGGATTGGGTGGTACACTATAAGTTTTTTTAAAATAACATGGTATATATTAGGGAATCCATTCCCGAGCTCGGATTCCTGGACATTTTTCATTCCTGCATTCCCGGGAATGAAACTGCTGTAATTCCCAGGAAACCGGGAACGGCCAAGCTCACATATACAGCGTATAAAAGTGTAAAAATCGATCAAGAAATAAAAGAGTTATAGTTGAAAATAATTAAGTGGCACGGTTTTTTGGCCCACGGTGTAGTGTGTTGTTCATTAATTCAGTCAACAATAGACCAGCAGCAGTCAGTCTCCTGGCTCAGTGGACTGGGAGGAGTCCGCACTCTGCAGCTCACGAATGCCGGGACAGGGCAGACTTCATTGATGTCTGTCAGACAACAGCTTTGAACAGCAACTTGAAATTGCAGTACGTCAGTCTGTTGCATCCGCATTATCTGTGACAAGAAACTTGCCATCAAAGAATGATGACAAGAAACTGGATGCATCAGTAAAAGCTGAAATGGCGGTGTTTCACAGCAACGGCAAGCGCGAGCGTTGTTTAGAACAAGTGTATCTGTATCTGTTGACTGTGCTGCCTACATCAGTGGAGGCAGCGCGTGCTTTCTCAGTGGCTGGCTTACTCTGCACGAATGTGCACTCTCGCCTGGACGACCGCACGCTGGACACTTTGTGCTTTCTACGCTCTTATTACCGCAACTAACTAGATACATGTACTTATACAGTATGACAGCATGAACTGCTTGTAGATAAGGTTAGTCTTTTATTGGTGTCAACATATTGCAGTAGCTATATTAAAAAATAAGTGTTGGTCGTTCTAAAACCATTCACATGTGAGATGCCCGTGCACTGTGTTATCCCTGGGCTCCCAAGATTCCCGGGAATGACATGTGGGATTCCCGAATTCCTGGGAATGGATAAACCCGTCCTGGAATGGATTCCCTAGTATATATGATTATCCATAGCTTTACCTTACCTAAACCACTTAGGACAATAATTTAAAAAAATATTTTAGAAACTGAACATATGACATGTTACATATTGATAAACACTGTGATGATGCAGGTTCTGCTCCATGCTCCCCCTTCTTTTTTGGGAGCTCTTGAACCCAACATCTTCGGTAATGTAACCAGATGAGCTGGACAATGAGGACACCAAATGAAGCAAGGGGAAAGGTGCAAAGTGCAAACAGTGCTTTTATTGAAAATCAACAAAACAAATCCAAAGCGTTCAAATAAATAGTGCAGTGCAATCAAAAGTCAATAAATAAATAATCTATTAAAACAAGTGGTCCAAAGTGGAAGATAAAATAATTCCATAAATAAATCCTTTAAACCCAAGGTTAAAATACTGGCTGAAAGCAGTCCCTTCTTTAAAAAAAAAAAACAAAAACACGGTGCCTTCTTCAGCATCAGGGAAGTCTCCCTACCTGGAGCTGACTTCTCCTACTGGTCTGGTAGCCTTTTGAACTCTGGCTTCGTAGGGATCTGCAAGACCGAGATTTGGGTTCCCTCAGTGACCAGGGTGCTCACACTGGGGCTTCCACCTCCCAAGCCTCCGACTCTGCTGCCTTCCATGGCCTTATGCAGCAAGCCATCCTCCTCGGTCGTGGTCACTCCTGCTCCTCTACAAAACTCAGTAGGAGGACCCAATCCATCTGCCCCTGGGTACCAGCCAAACACCCCACTAGGGCTCACTTCCCAGCTGCCTATCATTAGTACAGCAAGCCTGCTCTCGCTCGCTCCTACACTGGCTCCTTCTCCAGCCTTCTCCCTTTTGTCCTTTTTAACCTCCGTCCTTTGCTTTTTTCGTCACCCCGCCGCACTCTCGCTCCTACTATTTATAATGGGGACATGGGTGATCCCACACCTATGCACTTCAGTATGGAAGCACCCAAGCCTGCCCTGGGTCCGGGAACTGCTCTGGCCACACTACCACGCCCCCTCTTTAAGCCACAAGTGCAGCGATTTTTCTTCTAAGTCGCGGACCCACTATACCAAAAATACATCCAGGTAAGAACTTCATTGCACTCTGTATATGTGACAATATTGACCCTGTAAATTGTTCGTTGTAAACTCACAGTAAGGTACAAAGTCCAGATATATGTATTCTGGTGCACATGGTGCCAAAATGAATCCATACTAAATCCATCCATTTTCTGTACTTGCTTACTCCATTTCATGTTTGCAGAGTTGATTATCTCAGCACCAATTATTTCAAGGTTGACCTAACTACTGGAAAGGGTACTGGTCTGTTTCTGGTCATGTTCACACAAATGCCCATATCAACTCAAGTTAGTGTTGCCAGTCAACATCAAACTCAAATCTTTGGGGACGGGGGTGTGTGGAAAATTGGTTGTTACAAGAATAACCCATGTAGAATATGCAAACTCTACACAGATGGTAACAGTGGTGAATTTGAGTGCAGGTCCACATAGCTGTAAGAAAATAATGGTAAGCACTAAGCTATTTTTCAAGGATACTACAGCTCAGCCCATTCTATTGTATTTCATTTAGTCTAGCGGTACATGTATTGGTGTAGTACATTATAAGTTTCTAAGGTCATTGTTGTCACATGTACAGAGTAAAGTGAAATGTTTAAGTGCATGTGCTAATTAATATACAAAACATTGCGTATAACTACCTTACCTCAGATCTTTTGATATTAAGGTATGCAAGTTTATTATGCTACATCACTTATCATTGATTAAAACAATATATAATATTTAATAATATTATTTGTTCCAAAGTTCACTGATACATATGCTGCCTTATCCCAGGGACTTCTTTTATTATTACACTATACTAGATAAGCTTGGACTTTTTTATAATTATAAATATGATCTAGTTGAGTTGTGTAAAATATTTTATGTTAAGACAAAAGGCTTTTGATAACTTCAGCTGATTATAATCAAAACCCACACAGGTGGCACAGTGGTAGCGCAGTGCTTGGGTTCACGTTTCAGGTCCTCCATTTGTGGAGAGCACTTTGAGCAGAAAGAAAAGTGCTATATAAATGTAAATAATTATTATTATTGTGTATAGATTCAGTACAGACAGGATTTGTTTACTCCCTTGAGGCATGCCGATTAATGCAAAGATAACAAAAGAGACACAGAAGGGGGCTCAAGTAGCTATTACTTTAGTGGCCATTGTCAAAGGAAAGCACTTGAAGAATGAACATAAACAAAAGCAGAGGTGATGGTTACCAAAGCAAACAAAACCTTCTACTCCAACTGATCTGCAATCCTGATGGATAGAGCAGGCGTGCTCAGCTGAGAGGAAAGGAAAGAAAAGAGAAAAGCAGAGACGTACTTGTTTGAATATGTGTCCACTGTTTCTTTTTTTAATGAATGGTTTTATACACACAATATTAAATTCACATGTTTAAACACTTCTGTAACCTTTATTGCTTTGGTATCAGTTCCTTCACATAGCACACCAATGAAGTAGATTTACAGTGAACAGAATGGAATAACGGATGAAAAAATACTGCCTTTTTCAGTGAACTAGTATCCTAAATGTAGTTTTTCCCTGCTTGTATGTTTTCTTTGGGCAGTGATGGAGGCTGAATGTGATCAAGCCCAGCAGGTAAGCATCCCCAGAGAAGCTTGCTGTTACTTGTTTAAGAGGGTGATCACAGACATCAAGTTCAACTTGGATAATGAAAAAGCATCAGACTACATTGATACAAACAGGCGGCTACCCGAAATAAACCAGGAGATGCATTCTGCTCATCAGAGATTCCTAGACAGTATCTATTCTAAGGTCAGTTTCCTTTCATCTTTTGTTAATTTGTAATTTGAAATGATGTAAATAAATCAATAAATATTTCTAATGTGTAAAACTATACACATACAAGTACAAATATATTGTAGAACTTACTTAATCCAGTGTAGGTTTACAGGGACTGGATTGTATCTTGGCAGGAACCAGTCTTGGACATGAGATCAGCCCATACAAATATAACCCTCTAAAAAGAATGGAAATGAAAACAATTAAGGTGTAAAAGTCCATTAACTGTTTATTGGTACATAGGGTAGCATCACTAAAGCACCAGTTTTAGCATCATTCTAAACTATCTTCTGTCTGGAGTTTGTATGCTCTTCATCTGTACCTGTTGACTTTCCCCTGGAATATTTGGATTTTAATTCTATATTGTGCTTCTTGCTAGGATCGCATTAGATTCATTTTGTGTTACCTAAGATGTAATAGATAAATTAAACTATTGATAATTATTGTTGCAGCAACACATGCTGGTCAACAGGGTGATAAGGTTTTTAAAGCAAATAGGCCAGATTAAGATTTCACAGAACCTGGCTTCTAAAGCAAGCCTCACTTCAGGCAGCCAGACCCTGAACTTGACAAACAGGCTTTCAGGATTGACCAGGCCCAAAAACAGACACTGGCTTTAAAATTTCAAAAATACTTTAAAAATCCAAACTACTCAAAAAATACCCTTCAACAACAACAACAACATTTATTTATATAGCACATTTTTATACAAACAATGTAGCTCAAAGTGCTGTGCTTTACATGATGAAGAAAGAGAAAAAAACACAAAATAAATAACTTAAAACCTGTGGCTTTTATGACAAGGGCAAACAAAGAATCTTTAAAAATGAAGAATTAATTTTTTTAAGCATAAAGAGCACAAAAAAGACAAAATTAGGAAATAATCCCAAAAAGAATATGCCCGAAAAGACAACCCAAGGCAAACAAGGCAGATCTGTAACACAAAAAAGCAGGGTGCTAAAACAAAGTAAAAGAATTCACAAACCAGTAAATCAGAACAGTACTCACTCAATGTAATCTCCACAATGATACACTTCTCGGACCATCTCTTCCACCAGAATATAATGGCACAGGGGGGTCTCAGAAGCAATGACATCAGGGTGAACCTACTACTACTAGTGAGGTTCCACCCACAGACACAAGGAATATATTTAAACATCTTAAGTGCACCATGCACAACTACTAAACAAATAAACCATAATAATATTAACAAAAATTACATAAAAACTAAAAGCACTTGGAAACAAATTCTTCAAAAGCAATAGAAATAACCATTTAAAGGAAAATACATGTAACCCTGGCTGCAGTCTAACAATTATAGAATCTATGTTTAATGTTGTAACTCTTGACAACAAACTTGCAATTCATTCTGAGATTTTTGGAAGCTTTCTAAACAGTCATATTATTGTGGATGTGTATTTAGCAGGAGCCAATGAAACTCATTTCAAAGGATTATCAATAAATAACTAGCTATCATGATTCTGTATTCTTCACACAGCTGCACCGTACCAATATCTATGAATACAGTGTTGGATGGGGACATAATGGAATTGATCCCCAGCTTAACAGGTCACATTTTTATTACATTGAAAGGATCTCTAATGATTTCCAGAAGATTGTGCTCAACCACCTAAAAAGGTAGACTTTAATTGATTCCCGTATGTGATGTTTATGTATATATATAGATATCTTTTCACATGGTTGACTGCTTCACTTTTTGGAATGAATATACAGCTTTGACAGAATAAAAATAGCATTGCCTCACCAATAGATGATAGATTTATTTAATATATAATGACTTGGACTGAGGTACTATACCATACAGAGAATAGTTTTATAAAAGATGGCCCAGGTATAACACATGGCACCAGTGCTGTGAATGATGGCTACTCATTAATTGAGTGACACCATTATCCTAGGTGATTTACATCATTTCACATACAACTGGTTACATTGCATTTGTTTTTCCAATTGGCAGGTGAAATAACTTGCTCATGGTCCCACAGTGTCAGTAGCAGGACTTGAACCCACATCCTCAGGGTTTGAAGTCCTAAGTCCAGCATCTTAACCACTGTACCATAATGCCTGTCAGCTACTCACTTCTCACACTATATCACCCACATTCTTGATATAGAATGTCATACATAGTAGAGTAACCAGTGGAAAGTAAGGAAACCAGTTGGTGTAGGACATTGACTTGCCTTCTACAAAAACTGTCCACTCTAGAGTTTTAGTTTATTAGTTTAATTTTTCTGCTGTTCTACTTCTTGACCCTAGCCAAATACATTATATAGTTGTACATTGCCATTTATTCTGATTAATTACTCTAACTATTTATGCAATTACAAACCTAATTTAAAATATAGTTACAGTTTGGTGATAGAATTACCTACACAGGTATATATTCTAATGTATATGTTACATAGCAACATAACATTCTGAAACCTAAATAGTCCAATTGAGGGTCACAGGTGGCTGGGGCCTCTTCGTGGCACCACAGGGAAGTAATTGCAGGGTCCACTCATACAGACACCTGGTGTATATTAGAACCTCCTCTGGGGTTGGTACCTACCTTTCCCCCTCTTCTGCTGGGACACCAACAAAAGAATAAACATATAAACAGTGAATTGTTTAAAAGACAAAATGTAGAAATTTTTGTGGTGGCCTGTGGTGGAAAAAAAATGAAAAAATGTCATTAATGAGTGAAGGAAGTCTCAGATACATTTACCAGTTTGCTGCTAAATTAAAAAAAACATGTTGTTACAGAGATAAATTTGATCACAATGAAAGTAATGATTGTAAAATTGTTATAAATGCTTATGAATTGATGTGGTTGTTTTAAAGCAGTGGATTATATATCTAATAATTATAAAAAGCAGAGTGAACTCATGCTTTGTTATATAGAAGTAATTCAATGAAAAAGCATTGCCATTTACAGCCTTAAGGCATAAAAGTAATTGTTGACTTAATGTTAACATCAACACAAACACAATAAAATAGCTTCCTCACAATTCCAGGAAAACATCTGTGAGATGTCAAACAATTCAACAAGAAAATAGCATTGTGCAGTATCTACAGAAGTTCTTGTTAATTCAGCTCTTGTTAATAAGGGTGTTTCATTGTAGGGCAACACAAGTAATGCCACTTAGAGCTCAGCCTGCATGGAGCAGAAAAGACGTGTTCAGGAATCAGGTCAAGGATGAGATTTATGAGCATGTTCACCACTGTCAAGCCCTGTAAGTATATATTTTTTTCTACTGTGGAAAAGAGAGCCTTGAGCCTTTTTCCTCTTTCCTTCACTTCACTCACCATTTATCTCTCCTGATGGAGGTCGTAGGGGCAACCCACCAAACTGGAAAAACAAGGCTATCAAGTTGCTAACAACATTCTTCAGGCATTTCTTGGCAATTTCCATTCACTTCCTGGCTAGCTGTGTGATATGGTTATACTAGAATATCCTGAGGGTCTACCGGTGGTTCTTCTTTCAGGAGAATGTGCCTGGTAAACCTTCGGTAGGTGGTGTCCAGTGGATATCCTAACTGCATATTTAACTAGCTCTCATGAGTGTAGAGAATTAGCAGTTATACTCAGAGATTCTCCCATTTTGCTAAACTTCTCATCCAGTCATGGGGAGTGGGAACAGCAACTCTACACCATAATCTCATATTGGCTGCTTATAACAGTGATCTCATACTTTTGTTCAATAGCCTGAATTGATGATTGCAAGTGAGGAATGGAAAGCACAGTGACCATTAAATTAAAAGCTTAATATGAGGATGCAGCTTCTACTTCGTTTGTCACAGTTCAAATACAATTGCAAAACTACCACTGCTCTTATTTGTTAGTCAGTCTTATGCTCATGTCTACCCTCAATGATGAGCAAGACCTGTCTACTGCCAGTTTGAGGCACCAAATTTTTAAAAATGATCACAGAGAGAAAAGGGAGAAACCAACTCTTAAATAGACTGGACCGTAAACTATAAAGGAAATCAAAGAGAACTAATACCAAAGCCTAAAATGCTAGCCAAAATAGTATTGTAGTACTATAATCATTTGTTTGCTACAAAATCCCACACAAAGCCCTCTGATCATGACAAAAATTGTTTGTTATGAATCCAGAAATTTGGACAAAGAGGATAATGTGGTGTTGTGCTAAGTAGCACCACACTGCTGACATCACCAAGCATAACTTTGCAACGTGCTAGCAACTGGAAGTTGTTGCCAAAAACATAACATGCATAAAGCATGAAATGGCAATATAAACCAGTATTATATTTTTAAATTTTGCTATTACATATTCATATTAAACATTTTACTGCATTTTTGCAGTTCTGTTAGCTTTTATTAGGTTAATGACAGACTACACAGAATATAAAATACCATTCTTTTCGCTGTACAATTATATTTTTCCCTAAATCAACTTTGATATTGTTGTACATGTTATCTCATATTTTTTTGTTGTTTTGAGGAAAGGGAAATATTTTGGTGTGAAATTATTGGTGAAATTATTCCAAATACACTAAATTCTTGGTGAAATTATTCCAAATACACTAAATTCAATTAAATTCTCACCACAGATAGATGCTCTTGAATTCCAAAATAAAAAAAATCTGCAGTCCAAGTTTATGTTTTCTAGTTGATATGTTAGTAATCTGGCGGGTGGTTTACTTTTCTAGCAATAATTATGATGAAAATGCATTTATTTGAGTAAAATGTATGACAATTTACTTGATAATATATTTAGTAACTGCTATACATGTACCTCACTTAAGTTTGAGCAGCTGCATTGGAAGAGAATCAGTTCTTAATGACCTTAAGAAAATAATGAACCATTCAGAACAGAAAATCATTGTTCTCCATGGAATGACAGGATGTGGAAAAAGTACATTAATAGCAAAAGCTGCATGTGAAGCTTCCAAGTGGATACCAGGGTGAGTCTGCCACTATAAAACTTACAGGTTGTTTTAAATTATTGGGATGACAAAGAAGATGCATTCATTTATCATATCAGACATACTAATGAATGTAGGATGGAAACAATGATTATTATGAGAGTTGTGCAAAAGTCTTCCTGGATTTCTGCATGATTTGTAAATTGAAACATTTATTTGATTGTATTTTGTGTCCCCAGAAATATCAACATCCTGGTTCGTTTCATTGGAGTCACAGGAGAAAGCCGGAACGTGCGTTTGCTCCTTCAAAGCATGTGTTTCCAGCTCTCTGAAATGTATCAGATCAAGGCGGCTTTCTCAGAGGTGAAAATGCATGTCATATCTTACAAAAAGTCCCCAAAGAGAGAGAAAGGACCATGAAGTGACAGGTTGTTGGGCAGGAAACCCTAACATGGGCCACCTTTGTAGTAATGCAAACAGAGAAGCATTATCAGGGGATGCAACGGTTTCCAGGATTCCAGTACAATACTTTGAAACCATTGTCTTTCCACTGGGTGATTGCAGAATTATACAGGAATAAAATAACTTATAAAGCACTTTGAGCTACATTGTTTGTATGAAAATGTGCAGTATAAATAAATGTTGCTTTTGCTTACTTGTGCAAATTGTAAAATTAAGCAGGTCTTTAACTCAATATGTTTCTGATACAGGATGTACTGCACTTGCAGTAGGTATCTCATGTACACTAAGTATAGTTCCTTGATGGAACTCATTAAAGAATTAGTCTAGATCCTCTACGAGACTCCACAAAAGGTTAATTACATTACTGTTAATAAAAGATCAAGGTTGGTTAGAGTTAGGAGGTCAAAAAAAGGTTTCCTGGTTCGTTCCAAAACTTCAAGTCTACAATTGAAGCACACAGTCTAATATTGACATTTTTCCCCATTTTGCACTTCACACCTTAAAATGTCATCCATGCTTTAGGCACACTTAGCAGTTGTGACTGGTGGAGCAGAGGCACTCATTAGGCCAGAATATTCAATAAGCATGTTCTTTCTGTAAGGTTTCTATGGAAGCCGAGAGAGGACGTGCAATATCGTTATTTTTTTTTAATTGATTCCTCGAGATAACAGACTAATTTTATCGAGATCTCGAGAAAACGAACTTTGTTTTCTCGAGATAACGGAATAAGTTTATCGCAATAAAACAAAAGATCTTGTTTACTCAAAATTATGAAATAATTGTGTCTAACGTTTAAATTGATCAGCGGATCACATTTTTGTTCAATCAAGGGCTGACGCAGGCTGAAATGTTATCTCAAAAGTTTATGCCTTAGTTTAGAAAATAATAATGTTAGTGTCCATGATTTAAGAAGACATTTTAGCAAGGCTTCAGCTGTATAGGCATTGCAATCTAAGCGAGCCTGATGCCAGGAGCAAAGGTTAAGTTTTATTTTCTTGAGATTGCAATAAACTGATTCCATTATCTTGAGGAGACAATTTAAAAAAATAACGATATTGCATGTTCTCTCTCAGCTTCCGTAGGTTTCCATTCCCAAGCTTGGGTATGTGTTTTATAAATAGTAGTGAATAAAAGAAGCTGAGAACAATTTATGGAGATTGTTTCTTTTTTATAAACAATTTCCCAATTTAGTACTTTTAACAAGAACTAGATTCTCAACTATTTTATTGTGGTAAGGCTTTGGGGGACACCTCTCCTCAAAACATATACCTTTTCCTGTCTGCATATACTGTTTAAATGTGGAACCACAATATAATGTTGAATTCTCTTTTACTCTGACCAATTAACAGTACTTGGGTTATACAGCCACACTTTATTCTAAATCATGCTACTGCAGCAATTGTATTGTCACCTGCTGACCTACTTAATGCACTTAGCCCCCAGTGGTAGAGTAAAGAGTAATGTAATCCAAAGAAGCAGGCAGACATCAACTTTTTTTAATAATAAATGTAGTAACTTTAGCCTTACGGATCCTTTAGTGCTGTATAACCTTCAGCTCTCACGACAGAGTTCTTTCTTTGCAGCTGACTAGAAATGAACTACCCTTTTGTGGTCTCATCCCATGTTTATAGGGTCCAAGTGACATGTGCATATTAGACAGCTTTGCCAAAGCCGGTGACCTTCTTGGTATGTCTTTCTCTTGATCGCTTGAGATTTGGCAATATCCACATATTAATAAGTAAAAATATTTTTTTCCTTGCAGTGGCCCAGTGACTAAAGCTGCTGCCTCTAACATTCTGGAGTACTCACAGAATAGCCTTCACAGGGAGAAAGTGCAGACTTTGCAGATTCCACTCAGATGATCATTAGGTATCAGATCTGAACCCACGTGAGACTCATGAGACAGCCATGTCAGCCAAATTGTAGCAACAGCATTTACACATTTTAATTTCCTAATTCTTTTTTTTCTAGCAGCTCTTTATTTTGCTTTGCTTTTTTGTGGTTTTCAGCAAAAAATATCTGTATACCAGTAACGGCAGACTGCACAATAACGTGCAGTGAATACACTTGACTTATAGTTTT
Source organism: Polypterus bichir lapradei (assembly GCA_026402145.1). Lineage (NCBI taxonomy): Eukaryota > Metazoa > Chordata > Cladistia > Polypteriformes > Polypteridae > Polypterus > Polypterus bichir. The sequence goes on along the minus strand of JANRMT010062821.1, from coordinate 12,054,367 downwards.
CAGACTCTTTCTCTGTACGTTTAGCATTTGTATGCTCAGAGGTTGATGTGCTTGCTGCTTCGTGAGCAGCTCTTGTTTTCTCCACTCTATCGGTCATCTTCTTCTCTTCTTCCATTGGCATCTTTTCACGATAAAATTGATTAAGTCACTTTTTGTATTGCAATTACTTAAGTGTTCAATCTGCCTCAAGAATGATTTAAGATATGAAGAGGTAGGGGAAGTGACAGTGAAGGTGGTAGGGAATGAGAATGGCGTCCGTACACATGCGCCACACAGCTGTAAAAAAAGAGTAATAAAAATCATCACCCTAGTAGACAGTAGAGGCCATGTAGTATATGTGTACCAAATTTCAGGTCAATAGTTAAATCAATGAAGACAGACTTTATAATACATTGAGTTTGACATCCAGAAGGATTGATGCCTGTTTGGCTGTAAAAACTTACACGCTGTGGATGATGCTTTTCTGGTTGAGTTCCTCAAGAGATTTTCTCTCCCACACTTGTCAAGTTAGGCAACTGGGCAACAGCATTTGTCATTAGGCAAGGAATCATTCGCCTTACTGATTCTTTGACTATCTTGCCTTCTTTAAAAGACAGATATTGCTCCTGTTGGGAAAACCACTTAACTAGCATGTGTGCCTTAGAACAACTGTTCAAATACACAAAATTGTATTAGAACATTAGAATACTCTAGACGAGAGCAGGCCATTCAGCCCAACAAAGATCGCCAGTCCTATCCATTTATGTCTTCTAAAAAAACATCAAGTCGAGTTTTGAAAGTCCCTAAAGTCTTACTGTCTACCACATTTCTTCTTCTTCTTCTTGCCACAGCGGATCATCTTCTTCCATATCTTTCTGTCCTCTGCATCTTTTTCTGTTACACCCATCACCTCCATGTCCTCTCTCACCACATCCATAAACCTTTGCTTAGGCCTTCCTCTTTTCCTCTTCCCTGGCAGCTCTATCCTTAACATCCTTCTCCCAATATGCTCAAAATCTCTCCTCTGCACATGTCCAAACCAATGCAATATCGCCTCTCTGACTTTGTCTCCCAACCGTCCAACTTGAGCTGACCCTCTAATGTACTCATTTCTAATCCTTATACATCCTGGTCACACCCAGTGCAAATCTTAGCATCTTTAACTCTGCCACCTCCAGCTCTGTCTCCTGCATTCTGGTCAGTGCCACACTACTTGGTAGCTTATTCCAAGTGTCTATCATTCTTTGTGTAAAGAAAAACTTCCTATTGTTTGTGCGAACTTTACCCTTAACAAGTTTCCAACTGTGTCTCTGAGTTCTTGATGAACTCATTTTAAAATAAGTCTCGATCCACTGTACTAATTCCCTTCATGATTTTAAACACTTCAATCATGTCACCTCTTAATCTTCTTTTGCTTAAACTGTATAGGCTCAGCTCTTTTAATCTTTCCTCATAATTCAATTCCTGTATCCCTGGAATCAGCCTAGTCACTCTTCTCTGGACCCTTTCTAGTGCTGCTATGTCCTTTTTGTAGCCTGGAGACCAAAACTGCACACAGTACTCAAGATGAGGCCTCACCAGTGCATTATAAAGGTTGAGCAGAACCTCCTTGGACTTGTACTCCACACACCGTGCTATATAGCCTAACATTCTGTTAGCCTTCTTAATGGCTTAATGGGTTCAAACGGTTTGTGAGCTGCAGGTGATTTAAAAGGCAGCCACAGTAGCATATTATATAAGAAGATAACCTTGACTTCTCTGACTACAAGAAAATCAAAAGAAAAATGTACTGTCTACCTCTGAAACCTGCAGTTAAATATTAAAAGACCTTTGGAGTTGTGATAACATTCTCAAACCTGTCCAATCAAACTCAGAGTTGGAGTTAGGGAGTTGTGCTCCAAAACCATTTTTACATACTTTACTTTATTATCTTATAATATTTTGCATTTTTCCTGTAAAAAGATAATGTTTGCAGTATAACACACAAATAATATCAATTTACCTCATTTTAAATGTATTGGATTCTTGAATTATAGTTGCAAAATTTTAAACTTTTTTGGAAAAAGTCTACCACATCTTTAGTCATCCATTTTTTTTCTAATATGATATGACAAAGCATTTTTTGTTTTTTGAGTAGACAAGAATGGTGAAGTAGTGGAGCAATAACATACCACACGAGAAGTTTTAAATTAATGCATCATTATGTAATCCATTTTAAAATGTAAAAAAAAAAAGTGTTTTAATTTTAACCACTCCCAAAATGTATAGGGAAAGAATTCTGCTAGCTTTCTTTTTCAAGAACTATTACGGGCACACAGTGGCTATGTTCACAAGGGGTAGGTAGAGTGAGTTTCAACATGGGAGTCTGTGTGGACTAGGGGAAGTACGTTAAGTTTATTAAAATGTTGTACATGGCTTAAAAATATAGTTGCTTGCATTATAAATTTACTCTGGTTGCTGTCTTCTCTTTGCAATGTAAATGTTTGTAGATTCATTTAACTGACTTTGTTTGGTATAAGCAAATATGGGTGTCTTTACAGTATGTAAGGTTCTAGCACCCCATGCAGCGTTGGTTTTAATGTTGCATCCTATGCTATGGCTCCCTGCAAACCTGAAAGTGGTCTAACAAAACAAGTATATAGATGCATGGTATTTCAAAACTAAAATTAGTATTAATGCTGTGGAGAATATTTTGAGGGCATTGTTTGCAGTTCCACTATAGCTATAATATTAGGAGTTATTATTGACAACTGGCTTTGCAGTAAACACTTCCAGAATAGACCCTTGAGTGCATACATTTATTTATATTGCTTTATTTTGCCATTTTCTAATCTAACAGAAATGTTCCAGGTTTATTATCTAACAACTACTTCTTTTTCATTCTAGGATTTGTATGCACTTATGAATGAGTTTGCTTCTCTCCTTGAGTTTGTGAATGAGAAGAATCCTTTATTGATAGTGCTTGATGGTGTAGATGAGCTCTCGGAAGAACATGATGCAAACATCTCTTGGCTTCCACCTCTCTTACATCAGCATGTGCACTTAATAGTGTCTTCATCATCAGGGTCAACTTGCTTAAGCATACTTGAGGTAAATATGTTATATATTCAAGTATGTGTAAGGTAAATTGCAATGTATTCAGAGTCTGATAACGTGAGTCATATGTTCTTGCTCTTATGACAAACTGAGCATAGTTTTACTTTGTTATTGTAACATTTGGTTCTATGAATGGGTATTTTGGGGTTAGGCTCTGACACCCTGTACCTTTATCCAGTATAAGCCTGAGTGAGTTATCACTTCATCACAGGGTATGCTCTCTTAAACCCTCAGTTGCTCTCACTGGACTAATATAGTGTTACCTATTAAAGTAACATGATGTTACAACACTGTGTAAGTAAATTCAAATAAATATGGTTAAAACAAGAAAGGTCTATCCTGAAGGCAACTACGCAGAGAATCATAAATATTCTGCCACCATATCACACATAATAATTTAACCTATGTTCAAAATATCTCTTGATCTCACGCTAAAACTTCATCATACAGTAGAGAGACAGCAGTTTCCTAGGTCATATGCCCTATAGTGTCATTATGGATTTCTATCCTGGTTATCATACTCCCTCTTTCTCTAAAAAGTATACTACTCTTGTTCTCCGGAGATTTTAATTTCCTGAAAACCAAATAAGACAGGATCTACCTACCCAATGGGCGATTTTTCATTGCAATTTCTCTTGTGTGGAGATTTTTTTTCCTTACAGAACATGAGTCTGTCCTGTTCTCTTAATGGTGCACTGGCACTTAGCAACCCCTTATTCTCAAGTGCACTCGCTTTCTGTGTACTGTAAAGACTAAAAAAAGCTGTAAAAACTGCATAATCTCTGATATATTAAATAAAGTAGAGTCTAATCAGCACTTGTATCTCTGAAAGATAGTCCTACTGGTATATGATCTGAAACTCTCATCCATCTCTCTATTTTCCAAGCCTGTTTTTTCCACTGCAGATTCATCAGTCTGAGATGATTACTTAATCAATGAATGCCGCATAGAAGCTAACCTTGAATAGTTGAATAGTTTGTTATAGTTTAAACTGACCAAAATAAAACTGACCTAGATGATGAATATGTAATTGTGTAAGTGTCAGAGATTGATGCTTAAAAACACTAAACAAGCAAATAATAACTGTTCCTAATTTCAGTGCAAAAAGAACACCAAACTGGTTTGCCAGAGTAAAAAACTGAAATTAAAAACCAAAATTAATCTAAATGATTGGCAAGTTAATAGAAATGTTTACTAATGAGTTATTGTCTGTAAATTTTGCTGCAAATATAATACAAACATCTTCCTTCTGCTTCAGTTGAAGAAGAATATAAATGGCACAATTATAAACAAAATGGCTGCAGCCAACATCCATGTTAGGAATTACATAAAATTATTTTTGGTTTCTTTTGTTTAATTTTTTTAACAATATCACATGCATATTTTTTAAAATATTTTTTATCATTATTTTAGCGATAGCCCTATGTCACCATTTCGTGAGTATGTTTTAAAGGGCTACGCCACTTTGCATTCCTAGATCTCATGGGTGTTGCCATTTTGAGTGTCTTTTTTCTATGACTCTGACGGCCGCTCACATTAGCCAAACAAACCTTGTTATCATCTTAGGGAAGACAAACTAGAGACTTGTCCTCAAACAAAAGTAAATTTCATTTAAATAGTACTTTTGGTTAATATTTAACTTTGATTATCATTTTGGTTTTGGTAGTTTTTTTCATATTTCTGTATAACATGCCTTTGCTTAGACTGTGACAACTCTCTGATTGAACCCTAAAAGAAAGACACGATTTTACATTTTCAATCCAACTTAGCCATGGTAGTTAGAAGTCGATGCATAATACAGTATATTAGCAGCTCTTCACAGGGTGCTGCATTGGCAGCTTGTGGTCATCCAAAATCCCATCTGCACGATTCTTTCCAAATCAAAGAAATAAACATTGTGATGAAATGCATAAAAATAATTACTAAAAAATGGACATTTTGCGAAACAATGCCCATAAATGTTGATGGACCACAGCACAGTTCATAGCAGTATACAAGTATGTATACATTTACACCAGGGCAGCATGGTGGCGTAGTGGTAGCACTGCTGCCTCGCAGTTAGGAGACCTGGGTTCGCTTCCTGGGTCCTCCCTGCATGGAGTTTGCATGTTCTCCCTGTGTCCTGGGGTGCTCCGGTTTCCTCCCACAGTCCAAAGACATTCAGGTTAGGTGCATTGGCGATTCTAAATTGTCTGTAGTGTGTGCTTGGTGTGTGTGTGTGTCCTGTGGTGGGCTCGCGCCCTGCCTGTGGTTTGTTCCTGCCTTGTGCCCTGGGATTGGCTCCATCAGACCCCTGTGTTAGGGTGTAGCGGGTTGGTAATGACATTTACACCACTAACACTGGACAAGTAACTTATTGGGTCAGTGTGGAGTTCACCTGTTCTGGTTTCATTCCATAAGTCAAAGATGTGCAGATTACTTTAAATGGTAATTAGAAACAACACATACATGAGTGAATGTACTGGTGTCTAATCTGGTGCACATAAAATTAATTGTTGACTTGTCTTGACTTTATTTACCTTTACAAAAAATGTACATTTGATTGTAAATATTTTATTAAAATGGTACATATGTGCTAACTTTCTTTTTATTTGGGCTATTTTGTTTACTATAACATCTTACTAGGATTAGGAATTTAAACTAACCAAAAACCAAATTGCTCTTACAGAAACTGACTGTTCAATCAAACATCATTTCCATCCCTCCGCTGAATCCTGCTGAGGTGGAAAAGATACTTACATGCTGGTTAGAAAGAGATCATCGCAGGCTACAAAGTGCACAATGGAAGCTCATCAGAGAAGCTTGTATGACTTGCCCAATACCTCTATATCTGCAGTGTGCTTATATGGAATGCAAACAGTGGCCTTCATTTGTTTCTCCAACTGAAATATATCTTCCTACAGATCTCAGCAAATTGTATACTTCTATAATAAGCAGGTTGGAAAAACAGCATGGCGCTCAGTTTGTAAAGAAAGTCCTCTCTTTAATAAGTATTTCAAAAAATGGAATCACTCTGGAGGAACTGATTGACTTGCTGTCTGTAGATCAGAAGATCATGTCAGAGGTAGAGCAGTTTCATCAGCTACCTGCTCCCAAATTTCCCTTTGTTCTATGGGCCAAGTTTCAGAAGGACCTGGGAAAAATCTTAGTGGAACAGAAGACTGATGCCACTTATGTGTATAACTGGGCCAATGTCTCCTTTAAGCAAGCTTGTGAGGAGAGATACCTGAAAACCAAAGATGCTCAAATTGTTCTACACACCCAGATAGCCGAATATTTCTTGGAAAAGAGAAAGCCGACAGTTATAGGAAATACAAACCTATACAGTTTACAGCCACTAGCCTGGATCCAGAAAACAGAAACTGAGAAAAATTACTTTTTCAATATCCGTAAACTTTGTGGTCTTTCATACCACCTGATTAAGTCAAATCAAATTACTACTCTGGTCACAGAGTGTTTGTTTAACTACGAATTCCTGCTGCATAAAATCTGGGGTGTGTCCGTTGCTCATGTTGAAGAAGACTTAAAATCTGCCATGTCACCAGAGAGGTAATATTTTTAAAAATAAATGGATACTCTTAGTCCTTTTTAGCTAATCCTTTACCCTAGTGGTCACAATTTGACATTTTATATGGGGTGGAAAATTCTCATTTCTTTCTTACAAACTTGTCCAAAAACACAAGAAAATGCAATGAATGTTGTAGGACTGTTTATTTTTAAGTTTGGGGCATATATAATTAACTTTTTATTTCACAAAAGTTGCTTCTTTGTTAATAACAGCAGTAAGGACTAATGTTTGCCTTTATCTCTATTGGTCTTTTATCTATTGAATATCAGTGTTCATGATCCATAACCTGGTAAAGTTCTGCTTAATTAGAGTACAGAGAACACAGAGAAGTATGGAAACTGTGTTATTTATTTATTTATCTATTGTATCACTGCTTTTAAATTTCTTATTTAATGGTTTTATTAACACAGTTAAAGGATACTGTGAAATATTGTTATTTAGACAGTGTACTGTATTAAAGTAATACTGCATTTAAAATATTGTGCTTGTCATGTTGTTCTTTTCATCTCTTTATATTATTTATTTAAACATTCCTGAAATATTTTTCTTTTTTTTTGTAGGGAGATTATTGATCTGAATGTATTAAGTGAGACTCTGCAGTTATCAAAGAAAGTTTTACTTCAGGACCCATGCCAGTTAGCATCTCAGCTTCTCGGCCGCCTGTATCAAATTATCTCTGCAGATAGGCCAGTGGCACCAGGTACACCATAATGTGCTATAATATTTCATGAAGCTCATTTTATTTTCATTAACTGCCTTTAGATATTTTTTTCCTGAAGCAAAATATTTTTCAGTTAATTACTTTCCATTGATAGGTGATCCAAGAAAATTCTCCCATCTGCACACATTGCTGTCACAGTGCTGTTGTTCATCGATTCCAGTCTTTGTGCCTTCTTTTACCTGCCTTCATCCACCTGGAGGGCTGCTGTATGATTTGTTGGCAGGTAATAAAAAGAATACATACTGTATCTCTGTAAAGTTTTCTTACATTTAATAAGCTTACCACACAAATGATTAATTGAAGACAAATACAAAATGTTTGCTATTTGAAAATCATTTTTAGAGTTCTTTTCATAAGTTGTGAAGATATAAGAAATAACAGGCATAAAGGTTTGGGGCACAGTTGGTGAACCGCATGTGCCAGAAAAAAAGGGAGGATGTGTTGCCCAGATGCAAGGCCTATTTAGACTGTAGTTTTCAATACTGGCTCATTTTTTTATATTTCCCGGGTGGAAACTCCCAATTTGAGGCAGAATTGATGGCAGTGGTCTTCCAGTCAATGATCCTCACATCTGAGGTTAAGAGAGGCGAGGAGAGGACATAAGAAACAAACCCAATCTGTGTACAGGGATGGTATTACATTGTTTGCATACGTCCTGAAGATATCCCCTACACACATACCTCTGACAATGTTAATATTAGATCAATAAATAAGAGGGATATAAATTGCAGTACTTATTTTGTATATCATTCATGAAATTAGAATCATAAGTCATTTTTCTATATCAGCAGAACATACAGTAAATGCAGAAGTTTTTACCTCAACTTGGTCACTGTGTTTACAAGGTTTTTTTTTTTCTAGGTTCTTCTGTTTTCCATCCATATCTGAAACATTTGCATTTTAGGTTGATTATTGGCACTAAATTAGCCCATTGTGGATGTTTGTGTGATAAAGTGGCATCCATTCCTATGTTGGTTCCTATCAACCATCTAAAGCTTCTAAGATAGTCTTGCTTACTGTGACAATGAACTGGAAAGATCAGAATGTGAAAATGGATGAATAGATAATATAATATACAGCTTTTATCCTAATAATATACATATTTCAATATTCCCCAAAATTTTAGCCTAAAAGTAATACAACTTTGGCTACATTTTCCACAAATCCTGTTGCCCATTGAATTAATAATGATAATATTAATAATAATTCTTTACATATATAGTGCTTTTCTTACTACTCAAACACTTTTGCATAGTGAGTGGGGTGTCACTTCAACCACCACTAATGTGTAGCATCCACCTGGGTGATGTGACGGCAGATATTTTGCACCAGTAAGCTCACCACACATTAGCTATAGGTGGTGAAGGGGTGAGAGATAGCTTGCCAGTTAGAGACAGGGCGCTTCCATCCAAGTACTGCCCAGACATGCTTAGCTTCAGGTAGATGACCTCTTCTGAAGTGTAAATGGTATGGCTGCTGACTTTATGCCTGTGCACAAGACATTACCATCTGTTGTAGGCAGGGCCGGATTCTCCTATAGGCTTCAGCCTAGGGCCTCAAGATCAAGAGGGGCCTACATTCAAATTGTTAGCAATTTGAACAAACTTAAAAATGGGAGGTGAAAGAGCCTCATAAGTGGAATAGCCTAGGGCCTCTTTTCATCTAAATCCGGCCCTGGTTGTAGGAGTCCATGTAATGTGTGGTGCGCTTTGTGTTGCGCAGATTTACACCATTTCATTTCAAGAGTAGCCACTTATTAACTTGATGCATTACCAAAATATGTGAAAAGAAACTGGCGGCTGTTTACAAACTGAATGCTGGAAAAATATGATAGTGTTTATATAAAAGAGAATAGAATTGTAGAATTATTTTGTTTGAAATAAAGACGTTAGCTGATGTCAAAACATGCAACCCACCACACACACATATACTACATGAGAATGATTCAGAACATTTTTTTAACTTTTATACCCTAAATCAGTAATTCATCCATCTGTATATTTTATAACCCAGACTGACAAACGTTTTGCACTTTATGATCATCATCTAATCAGGAGAACTTCATGAATTTCCCAGTACCTCTATAACTTCCAAGCACTTGGCTCTAATTACTTGCTTAATAGGTATGAAAACACTAATGGTGTTCTTACCTTGCCACATAAGGCTTCAATGTGGTGGCTTATTTTATGTTAAAAATGATAAGATATAATATTTTATGTGTTATGTTAGATTTACCTAATAGTAGGACTTGGTGAGGAGTAGATGATTGTTACTTGTATTATAACATAACATTCTCAAACCTGCTTGATCCAAATCTTTATTGTCTGGGGCCGGAGGATATCGTGGCAACACTACAGTTGTGGCCAAAAGTCATGAGAATGACACAAGTATTGGTTTTCACAAAGTTTGCTGCTTCAGTGTTTTTAGATCTCTTTTGTCAGATATTTCTGTGGTATACTGAAGTATAATTACAAGCATTTCATAGGTTTCTAAGGCTTTTATTGACAATTACATTAAATTTATGCAAAGAGTCAGTATTTGCAGTATTTACCCTTCTTTTTCAAGACCTCTGCAATTCGCCCTGGCATTCTGTCAATCAACTTCTGGGCCAAATAAAAGCCTTTGAAACTTATGAAATGCTTGTAATTATACTTCACTATACCATAAAAATATCTGACAAAAAGATCTAAAAACACTGAAGCAGCAAATTTTGTGAAAACCAATACTTGTGTCATTCTCAAAATGTTTGGCCACGACTGTAAGCACAATGATGAGAACAGGCATGGTGAGGACACCAGTCCATCACAGAGATTAGTCATGCACACAGGGCCAGTTTTCGAACTCCCAGTCAACCTAACCCGAATGACCTTAGGCACGAGGGAGGAAAACCAGAGCACCCTGAGGATACCCATACAGACACAGCAAAAACATGCAAACTCCAGACAAACAGTGACTGGGCAAACCCAGGATGCTAGACCAGTGCACCACAGTGCTGCATTATTAGTTGTATCCTATGTGGTCAGGTGGGAAAGACTGGGTCCAAAAGAAATGTTGGGATGCCAACCGAGTTGTCCTGTTTAATTCAAAGAAAAAGGCTGAAAGTAAAAACAGCACAAATCACAAAAACACAGGCTTCTTTTAACTTGTAACTGCTGCTTGAATGAGTGGGTCTGGTTTTGAGGAGCTCTGTCTTCCTGTGAGACATCTCCTTCCGAGGATGTTAGGCTTTATAGGACTTGCCCTGGAAGAGACAGAGCCAGTTGCCCTCACTGGGCATCTTCTAAGTACTGAAGAGGAAGAAGGAGATGATATTGTTTGTGACAGTGTCCCCTCTCATCCCAGAGTGGTACTACATATCTCTAATGAGTCTGGAAGATGATCCTCAGACATGCATGCATGACACCTGATATGTAAACCATAAACCTGAAAGAGGGTTCTGATATGCTTTCACATCACTTTAATTAACAATTGCAGATATTAACTGACTTGAAATTGTAGCCCTCAGTAGAACAGCTAAAAATTTGAAGGGAATTTACAATTAATTGCTGAAAATCCAAAGGGAAGACACCCTAATCCTTCCTCAACGGCCACAGTGCTAGCACTGTCAGCAAGCACGTGCACTGTGTCACACTACTAATATACTGTAACTTGATAAATAATTCAGAATATTAGCTTTAAACCATGAAAGAGCAACCAAGAAAATACAAAACATCAAACTTTCTTATATATTTATGAAAATATATTGATTTAAAATAGGGAGTCCAGGACTGAGGCACATATGACCAGAATGTATTTGCTAATTAGGATTAACTAAAGAAACTTTGATATTACCAGGAACTAAGTTAGTTTAGTTACTAATAGAAAAAGAAAACATTCAGGTAGACTGTAATGTAATGTATGACCTTGCCATATTTCCTTTTGTTGTGTCATTTGAGCCCCAATTCATTCCCTAGGTGAGGTGTGATCACTTTGGATTAAGCTTGCCGCTCCTTTGTTGAGGTGGGTTTTCCCAAGGGCCTCTGCTTTCTGTCCAAAGATAACAAATACCTTTACCAACCTAATGTTGCCCCAATTTGTGATCTTCCCTGTGTTGGTGTGCACCCTGCATTCTGACCGGTCTCACATTCCATCCACAGATGCTACTGCCCTTGTAGACATTCCTTCTAGGTTAAACTTCGGCTCCCTGTAAACCCTATGTAATATAAATTAATGAGAAGAATAATTATTTTACAGATGTTTAAAGTGTACAGTTAAATTAAAAACAAACATGATTAAAATTTTCCTAATACTAATGGCAAATAAATATGCATTTATTTGTAACCTAATAACTCACCTTCTTATTGTATGATTCAGGCTTATGGCCTCCCCTTCTAAGCATTTCATTCCCTTTATCATAATGGTGTCAGGCTGCTTTGTTTTGTTTGATTTACTGAGCAGAGCAGCTCTAATATTTCACCAAAGATGCACACTATGCATTTGTTTTTAAAGGAGCAGGATGTGTCTTTAATAAGTTAATTGATTGGCAAAATGTTGCCACCTAATCCTGGATGTTCTGTGAAAGCCTTTGTTTGCAGATGCTTGGACCTGTCAAAAGAAAAGCTATTAACTAATTATGGTTATTGACTTACAACGTCTTTCATATTCTGCATGGCTATGAAAGAGAGCAACACCTTAAATAACTGCCAATGGAATTCAATGAACCCAGGTGCCTTCAGCTGAAAAATGAACGTAGCACTCAAAATAAATACTTTTAGCCAAGTCTCATTTGTATATTCTGAAAGACAACAATACTTCTAAACTAACAAAAGAACAAATCATTCATCCTTTGTTAAATTTTTAGGGGTGAAAGTGGGCAGCTTTCCTCCCAAATTGTAGAAAAGCATGCAGGTTAAGTTGATGGGTAAGTCAAAACTGGCCCTGTTTGTGGGTTTTTATGTCAATGTACCCTTCAATGGACTGGCACCCCATTCAAGGTTGGTTCCTGCTTTATCACCAGAATTGCTGGAATTGGCTCTAAATGCTACTTCCTGATAATAAAAAATGCAGACTCAGAGGACAGAAAAAAGGATGGATGGACATTATTATAGATGTTTTTCATATTTGACATTACATTTATAATCCTATCACTGCATAAGTCTTTTTTTATTAATGTGTATCTCTCTGGGCTACAAAAATACTCTTAAGACATAAAATAAGTGAGTCCTAGCTTACATATTATTCCTATATCTGTGCAGAGTTCTCTTCAGTGATTCCAAAGATATGCATGTTAAGTTAATTGGTAACTCTAAAATGACAATGTATGACTGAATGGGGGACTCTGCCACCCCGAGTTGATTGCTGGCTTGAACGTATTGCTGCTGAAAAAGACTCTATATCTCAGTAACAGCAATTGAAATGCAGGTTTAAAAATGGCCAACTGGATGAATAATGGAATGGAAGTTGCACAAACAGTCAGAGACCATTTAGCCTGAGTGGTTCAAATGAACTACATACACGTAGAAGAGCAATCAGAAGTTGTTACTTTCATATTCCATGTGATTTTTGACAAACCCCAATTAAAACTGAATGAAGAATAAAATTATTCTGTCCCAAAGAAAGACTCATAATACCCATCACTTGTGTAAAGATTTACATGGGAACAAATAGCTCTTTACAAATTTCTCCTTTTGTCTGATGTAAGGTAAAGAGTCAAACAAATCTACGGAAACAATGTTTCCATTGTCTGTTGTACTCCTTGCAAGAAAGATTTTTGTCTGAAAGAATAACACGCTTATACAAAAGCTCATTATATTCCAAATGGGATAGATTGGTCTGTTCCAACAAACAAGACAACACATCATATCACATAGCACCCTCAAACCTGCATGTCCATATAGTCAAACTATATTTATCTAATTCAAAATGTGATCCACGTTCTACAACAAGAACATAATTTATTTTAGCTGTATGTCTTTGAAAGTAATAAATGCCACCTGTATGATTAGGTAACCTCCGTAAAACACTCAACATATGTTAAGAAAAGTACTTTGTTGCACTAAGAGTGAATTAAGTGCTACAACTTTACACAGGGCCCTGGATTTGGTGGCACAGGGATAAGCACCGCTGCCTTACAGCTTCAGGAGATGACCATTAACTGTCTGTTTGAAATTTACATGTCCTTCCTGTGTCTGCAAAGGTTTTCTTCATGGTACTCCAGTTTTAAAAAGTATCTCAAAGTAATAAGCTTAGGCTAACTGATTGTAAATTGGTGCAACAGACTCCCATTGACCCCAAAAGTAATAAAGAAATTCAGGAAATGCATGGGTAGATGTAACCATAATAGCTCAATACAGAATCCTTTCTATTAAATAAATACTATATTTCCTGTATTACTGTCAAACATTTTTCTACAATATTGAAAAACAATGTTTATGCCATGTCTGTCCAGTAAAAGCCACAGATGAAATGACTTGCGCAAATATTCCACAAACTTTTGCAAGGTAGACAAACCCATATTTTTCAATTAAGATTTTTAAGAGTGACTTGCGTTTAATGGGAAAGTGTTGACACCCTGCAAACCACAAATGGTGATACTCTTGAGGTTTGAGGCTGTTTCTCATTTTGCATTCTTTTCAAAGGTAAGTTGACTGCAGAGGTGGGCACATAAGTTACACTCCTTATCTTTTGCAGGTCATACCGACAAAATCACTGCAGTAGCAGCGGCAAAGAAGGACCTTACTATAGTGACAGCTTCCAGAGACAGGACCCTGAAGCTGTGGGATCTCAGTTCTGGCAAATCAATAAAAACTCTTCATGGAGTGGGTCGGGACATTAGCTCCGTTGCCCTGTGCATGGACAACACTTTAGTAGCACTTACTGAGGGCCACAGCCTGCAAATATGGGAAGTCTCTTCAGGAAGAATGGTCTATTGTGAGAATGATTCTCTTGATGTTCCTGTTATAACATGCACTATGGATGGACAGATTCTTGTGGCCTTTTATGATGGAAGTCATTTTGCAAAAGTAAGTTTAGGAACACAATTTACGTGAATTTAAGGGATTACTGCATCCACAGGCTATAGTTTGACACAATGTGATATTTCATTGTTTCTGAATACTTACATAACTGTTATGAATCAATGTTTTTACTACCCTGGTTTGATCTTTGTGACCATTTTGTGCATTTATACTACCTTTGGTCACATGTGCCACCATTCTGAATATTACCCAAAGCTATTGTTGTTAGTAATGATGCCCAGTTGCTGTCACATGACTGCTGGAGCTTTAGTATATAACATTACCATAGTGCCCCTAGATTTTGGTAAGGCTATAGATCTCATGTCCTGACTTAGACTCAATACATTTTTTCTGTTGTCTCAGAATGGTCTTTTGGTCAAATTAATTAATATTGCTTTTACGCCTTTTAGGCTTCTACACACCAGTATTAACCCCTGGAAAGATGCTGTTTTGCAAGATTGAACATTCTAAGATCCCTTAGTGTCTTTGTTTATCTAAGAATGTTACTCCCTTTAGTTCAGAGATGCCTCTAGTGAGGTGTTTTGAGAGAAACAGAGAGGACGGTATAGTTTGACCAATTATTTCACTCTCTCCTCTTTTCTGAATTTGACAGGTGTTTGATTTAGCTGTCTCTTGCAGACCAGTCCATCAGGTGGACATTACTCCAGAGGATAGCCCCATTCACAAAGACCACTCTATTCTTGTGTCTCAGAATTCTGTGAAAGATTTTGTTCTTTTTGCCTACAGGTGAGTACAATATGTGCATTTTATATCTCTAAGGAGTGTTTGGTATTTTAAATTAGCTGGAAATCTTGAAGATTCTACAGTTATGAAAATGTAACACTTTAACAGAAGGTTTATAAGTAAAGGTGTAGTAGTCTGTATTCAGGGCAGCATATTCAAGATTCAAGAGTATTTACTGTCATTTCATCCATATACAGTAGTACAGCATACAGTGAAACGAAACAACGTTCCTCCAGGACCGTGGTGCTACATAGAACACAGGACAACGAAGAATCCACGACACATAACATAAAGACACATAATATATAACAAGGTTCATGCGAGTGAAATGTGCAAACATGTGCAACATTGCAGAGCAGATTACATATATCAGATATCAGATTGGTCCATGAGTGCTCAGGAATCTGACTGCTTGGGGAAAATGCTTCGGTACCTTTTTCCCAATGGCAGGAGTGTAAACAATGAGTGTGAAGGGTGTGTTGGGTCATTCACAATGCTGGTGGCTTTGCAGATGCAGCGTGTGGTGTAAATGTCCATGATGGAAGGAAGAGAGACACCGATGATCTTCTCAGCTGTCTTCACTATCTATTGTAGGGCTTTACGATCCCTGACCACATTGTGATTAAGCTTACTGCCACACAGCTGTAGAGCCATGGGTCTGAATTCTGGGCATGGATTTCCTATGTGGAATTGGATTGATAGCACATAAATGTTTGGTCCTCACCTTGCACCCAATGCTTCCAGGATAGACACTTGCCTCCCTTTTCACAATAATCTTCTTTCAGAAAATAATTTATTTCAACAGAACAATATGCAAATACACATGTGGTAAATATCTTTTGCTTTAATATAACAATAAATCATTCTGAAAATCAATATGTTCTGTGAGAAATTAAATACTTAAGTGTGAGATCTCCATGTTTTGGGAAAGCTGCTTACTGTGTGATTAGAAATTTCTTGTTAAAGGTTGTTTTTCTTTCCTTCCTAATGTACAGTATCATTTTTTTTATTCCTCCACTATCTTTAAACTATAATTCCTCCAAAGATGCTATGAGGTCTGAAACTTGGCAGGTAAATACAATATGAATTATGTGGTATAGCGGGTCCGTGGCTTTCCAATAAAAAAAGGCAGAGTTTTAAACCCGTATAGCAGTGGCGTGATTGCACAACCGCGGGGAGTTAATGAGGTGGTTGGAGCGAGTCGCGTCTGCACGTGTGGGTGCGGCCGTTCTCGATTGCCTCATTGGCTTCCTGCGGTGTATTAAGGTGTTGCAGCCACAGAGGCACACGGGGGGTATATATACGCGGGTCAAACCCAGAGAAACGGGGGAAGCGATAGAAATGGAAGGAAAGGAGAGATATGAACAGAGAGATCGATCGAGGTGAAGAAAAGAAGAGGTTAAAGGACATGAGAAAGGCAGTCTAAGCAGGAGGATCTGGCCACCTGAAAAGAGGAGACAGAACGAGCTGGGGCCCCGCAAAGGAGCGTTAAGTTGGGGGCAAGTTCGCTCCACTGAATATTTGGGTGAGTGGGGTGAGCAAGGCAGGTGTCCTCCCGAGTGCCAAGGATAAGGGGAGGAGAGCCGACCTCGGATGGTCTGGCAGTGACGTCCGCAAGGAGGCCAAGACGGAGGTTGGCTGTAGGTGCTCGTGACTGCAGAGATCTCCGCCAGCTGCGGAAGTAATGGGTGAGCTGGGGAGAAAGAAGGGTGTGCCGAGATCGAGATGATAGAAACTGCATTTTAACCTCGTATTTTAAAGGATTTATTTATTTGATTTTTATCCCCACTGGACACTTGTTTTATGGATTATTTATTGAAACCTGATGCACTGCACTTTGGACACTGATTATCTATACTAATAAAAGGCAAAGCCTTCACTGACTGACTGACTGACTCACTGACTCTTCACTAATTCTCCAACTTCCCGTGTAGGTAGAAGGCTGAAATTTGGCAGGCTCATTCCTTACAGCTTACTTACAAAAGTTAGGCAGGTTTCATTTCGAAATTCTCCGCGTAACGGTCATAACTGGAACTTACTTACGTACATATATATGGCCATAGCCTGCAGCTTGGTCGCCGTGTGAGGCGGAGTTGCATCCCTCATCATCACGCCTCCCACGTAATTGAGTGCCTGCCCATATAAGGCAGTCCGTCAGCAGCAATCCATTAGACACGCTGCCGCTAAATATTCTCGGGTGAAGGACTGTGCTTATGCAAACGAAGATGAGATGGTCAGGGATGGACTAGTGTTTGGCACAAACTCAGCAAAAGTGCGAGATAAACTTTTAAGTGCCAGGTCTGAGCTAACATTAAATAAAGCCGTGGACATCGCAAGATCGCACTAGATAGCACAAGCACAGCTGACAACCTTTGATGCATGTACTCCAAACGGCTCATGTGAACTTTAAGGAATGAGCCTGCCAAATTTCTACCTACACGGGAAGTTGGAGAATTAGTGATGAGTCAGTGAGTCAGTCAGTCAGTCAGTCAGTGAGGGCTTTGCCTTTTACTAGTATAGATGAAGATGTTATCACTTATTGTCATGATGACTTCAATGTTATGAATCAGCTCTGTTAGACCTCAAGGGATTTCTACTTCTCTTAACTCTGAATTCATCCACTTTTTAATCCTCCGGTCATGATGTTTCCCAGCTCCTTAATTTCATATAATTCCTTTTATTTAATAATTTCCAGATATGTATACTTGCATTCATGGGGCCCAAGTGGTAGATAACCTAATAAAAGCAGGAATATATTTCACATGGTGGCAAATTTTGGCTATTCCATGCCCTGAAATGTAAAGCTGAAGAAACACATTTTGTGTGGAGGGTCTGTTTATAATAATGCATACATGGTATCACAATAAACTTATGGCTACATGGTTTTCTTTAAATGCTTAATTTAAAGCATTATAAATTCATATATCATACATATCACTTTGGAAACCAATGGCATAATTATTTTGCAGTTTCAAAAGAAAATCATACAGTCACACATTTCAGAGAGCAATAAGTATCTTCAGCCTCATTATACAATCCTGAACCTCTGAGTCTGGTAGAGACTTTTCACACCTCTCAGGTGCCACACTAAAGCAGTCCCTTCTCATCTCTCAAAACTCTCTAGTTCTCAACTCTAACCTCTTATAGCCCACATCAATAAGGATTTGGCTTAGTTCTGCTCCCTACTATTAACTTTGTGTAACTCTGGGCTGAGGATGCTTTACACTTAAGTCATTTCTGGGACAAATCTGAGAATTATTTCAAGGGACACTGGAATCCATCTTTGACTATGGGATACTGGGCTAGAACTCCATAAAACAGATCACAGGGTCCCTATAATCCCTGAGCTCTTTGTAGCCATTAAATGTAAGATCTGTACAGCTACCCTCTAATTCTTTGTTTTTCACAGGAACTATATGCTGCCTGTTGTGGACAGGCAGGAGAGCAGATAATGAAACAACCTGAAATTTGTTGAATTGTCTGCCATCTTGTATTCTTAGGGTGCCACTCTCTCGCTCTATTGCCTGTGATTGGTGCTGTGACTTTTGTTTTAATTAAATGTTTTTATTTTGTTTTAACATTATTTGTAGAGAACTCTGACCTTGTGAATTCCAAGGATTTTCTAAACAATATTAAGTTGAAATTATTTTTTGTAATTATAAGTAATTAGTATGTTATTGACTTCTTAGTGAATTTGTTTGTTTCACCTGCTTATACCTTTGAAGTTTTACAAAAAGTTTAACAATTCACCTTCCTTTATCATAAGTAGTAGTAGCAGCACTAGTAGAGATTTTATTTGCCATTTGCACAGGTAAAAGATGCAAGTATACTGGAAATCTTTTGTGGTTCCCTCAGTAAACCAGAGAAACATTTAATATGACAAAAAAGTGCTTAAATAATTAATATCAATAAATGAACAAGGTGTTTACATCACAAACTGCTTCAATATCAAAGAGAAAAGAGAAGTGGGGTAGGAAGGGGGCAATTAAGCAGATACACAAACATACTTCTTGAAATCCCAAATGTCTTTTGCAACTATTCACATTGCTGCCTGAAAGAAGATGCTATAAAACTGTACAACAGAATTATCTGTTCTTTGGTGTCTGAGATTACACCCAGAATACCACAACATGAACAGAAAGTATCCTGCATGATAAAGATCAGTACTTCTTTGTTCCTGGAGGAACATCATGGAGGGAATTTGAAAACCAGTAATCCCCTCTGCATTTATTATCTCCATTTGCAGAGCTTTCCTTTCACCCTGGTTGGTGTTTACAGACCATACAGATTGCACTCTATAGACCTTAAAGTCACATCAAGTCAAGTCAAGTGGCTTTATTATCATATCATACATACTCAATGTTACAGTACATAGTGACATAAATTAATGTACCCCAGGACCACTGTGCAGCATATACACAAACAGAACATAGAAAGCATAACACAACACTACACAGAACCAGTGCAAGACAAGTTAAACAAAATACTCTACTAAACTATATTTCACTACACTAATAGATAAGTGATTAAATAATAGATAAATAATATCAATAGTAAGGTTTTTCAGCAACCTTACAGAATAAAGATACTGCTGAGCTCTTCTAACAAAGGCCATTGTGTTTATGGATCAGCTCAATTTGTTGGAGATATGTATTCCTAGGAACTTAACCTCATCTATCTGCTCCAAATATAAATATGAGTGTAATAGTAAAGGAGTGGCTGGAGCCTTACTGCTTCTGATGTCATTTGGCAGTTTGCTCTAAATTAGCAACGAGTATCTGTTGTTTGTAGGCTCTAAATACAGACAACATACAGTACATTTGTATATTCAGCGGATTAGCACTCACAAAGACTAGTGAAGATACATCCCACTGATAATCTTGGCCTTTCATCTCAGGTTCTGATTAAATAAATCAGGTACACTTCAAAGATAAATAAATAAAAAAGTGACAGCATCTAAGCAGCCCCACTAAGCCTGAAAGGCTAGCTGTATTTGCATTTGGCAACAAGAAGAATATATTGCATTTGTACATATTTTTTCCATCTACTCTTGTTTATTATTGTACAAGTCAAGGCTCATTTTAAACAGCACGTCTTCTGTACTTCTTACAAATGTCATTAAGGCCTTTAATGTACACAGTTCTCTGTCGGGTGAATGATAATTATATGTGTGGTGTGATATGCACTTTTGTTCAGATATTTGCAGAATGCATCCTCAGCTTGCCTTGAATTTAAATAAACTACTGTCAAGAGTCCTTTTGAAAATTAAGCATACTCTTTTTTTTGTAATAGTATTGATTTTGTTGAAATCACACAACATTCTATACCAATAGATCAATTTTTACAAAAATAGGATCGAAAACAAATCAACCCCCGCCCCTGAGAAAGAGAGTATGGCCAGCAGAGTAAAACTTAAAGCTAGTAAAAATAAGTAAATAAATGAATTAATAAGTGAATAAAGATAAATGGAGAAGAAAAAGAAATGGGGAGAGAATCTGCTTCCTCGGTGCTTTAAAAGCTTATTCTAAAATATTATTGATTAGATCCTGCCAGGTTTTGAAAAACTTCTGCACAGGTCCTCTAAGTGAAAAGAAGCTTAGGAAGGGTATTCATCTTAACAATGTTAATTCTTCCAACTAAAGTGAGATGAAGGGTTGACCATCTATGTAAGTCTTGCTTAATTTTTTCCATAATTTTTTTGCAATTTTGTTGATAAAGAGCTTTATGTTTACTTGTGATGTTTACCCCAGGTATTTAAACTGATCTGCAATGACAAAGGGGAAGGTGTCCAATCTAATATTGTGTGCTTGATAATTAACTGGAAAG
The DNA here is from genome assembly GCA_026402145.1 of Polypterus bichir lapradei. NCBI lineage: Eukaryota > Metazoa > Chordata > Cladistia > Polypteriformes > Polypteridae > Polypterus > Polypterus bichir. The sequence continues at coordinate 12,033,438 of JANRMT010062821.1, read as the reverse complement.
AGCACACTTTTATTCAAATTAATTCTGAGACCAGAAATCTTTTGAAATTCTGTTAGTGCTGTTAGGACTGCAGGCACAGTATTTTGTGGAGCTGATATATACAGTATCATATCATCTGCATATAGAGGAATTTTCTGTTCAAGTCCTTCTCTGATAATCCCCTTTATCTCATAAGCACTTTGACAGTGAACTGCCAGTGGCTCAATGGCGATTGCGAAAAATAGTGGTGACAAGGGGCATCCTTGTCTGGTACCATATTCTAGTTTAAAGTAGTCTGAATTGATGTTGTTAATACAAAATGAAACTTCTGGATTGGTGTACAGTAGTTTGATCCATGCACAAATGTTTGGGCCAAACCCAAATTTCTCCAATGTAGTGAAAAGGTAGTTCCATTCAATCATATCAAATGCTTTTTCTGCATCGAACGATAATAATATCTCTGGGGTGTTTGACTTTGCGGGTGAATATATTACATTAAACAGGCATCCAAGATTGGAAGCTAAGTGTCGGCCTTTAATAAATTCAGTTTGATCTTGTGATATTACCGAAGGCAGCACTTTCTCCATCCTTCTAGCTAGGACTTTGGAGAGTATCTTAACATCATTATTCAGAAGTAAAATTGGTCTGTATGATGCACATTGTAATAAGTCCTTATTTTGTTTATGAAAGCTGATGATTAATGCTTGGCGAAAAGTTTGAGGTAGACTTTTATTGTCTCTTGCTTCTGTGAATGTTTCTAATAAAAGGGGAGCTAACTGAGTGGAGAATTTCTTATAAAATTCGGCAGGGTAGCCATCAACACCTGCTGCTTTCCCACTCTGAAGTGACTTTATAGCATCTAGTAATTCTGATAGTGCCAAAGGTTTATCCAATTCCTCTGCACTGAGAGTATCTATCTATTTGTGGTATCTGTAATGCATCCAGAAATGCATTAGATTGTGTGTTGTCTTCTTTACACTCAGTAGAATATAAGGACTTGAAGTAATCTCTAAATGTGTTCATTATATTTTTATGGTCAATGATTTTGTCTCCGTTTGTGTTGGTGATTGCTGGGATTGCATTGTGAACTTCTTGCTTGTGGATTTGTTGAGCTAAGATATGGCAAGCCAAATTAACATTTAGAGATATCTCAAAATGAATTTTGGATATCTTAAAATGTAATTTACTTTTTATGATATCTGAAACTCGCTTTGAGATATCTTAAAATAATTTCCTTTACATTTTAAGATATCTGCAATACATTTTGAGATATCTCAAATGCATTTCAAGATATCTCAAATACAGTTTCAGATATCTCAAAATAATTGTTTCTGCATTTCAAGATATCTCAAATGAATTTTCAGATATCTTAAATTGACCTTTCATGCATTTTAAGATATCTTAAATGCATTTCAAGATATCTCAAAATCATTTCCTGTAAAATTGCCTATTATTTCAATGGGACTTCTTGTTTATTATAAGATATCTTAAAATGTATTTGAGATATCTTGAAATGAGCAGGAAGTGATGTTGAGATATCTTAAAATGTATTTGAGATATCTGAAAATGGACAGGAAGCTGTTTTGAGATATCTGGAAATGTATTTGAGATATCTTAAATTGTATTGTATACAGTATATCTGAAAATGCTATTGAGATATCTTGAAATAATTGAGTGTCCTTTTAAAGATATCTTAAAATGCATTTTAGATATCTTGAAATACAATTTGAGATATCTTGAAATACATTGTTAGATATCTGAAATGGAGCAGAGACCCATTTTAAGATATCACAAAATTCATTTTAGATATCTAAAAATGTATTTCAGATATCTGAAAAAAAATGAATTTCAAGATATCTTAAATGCTTTTTAAGATATCTAAATTATATTTCGAGATATCTCAAAATAACTTCCTTTTCATTTTAAGATATCCCAAATTCATTTTGAGATATCTGAAATGCATTTTCAGATATCTTAAAATGACTTTCTGTGCATTTCAAGATATCTCAAATACATTTCAAGATATCTTAAAATGACTTCCTGCACATTTCAAGATATCTCAAATACATTTCAAGATATCTTAAAATGACTTCCTGCACATTTCAAGATATCTCAAATACATTTCAAGATATCTTAAAATAGGCAGGAAGTTCCATTGAAAGTATAAGAAATTTTACAGGAAGTGATTTTGAGATATCTCTAAGGTTATTTAAGATATCTCGAAATGCGCAGGAAGTTATTTTAAGATATCTGAAAATGTATTTGAGATATCTTTAAATATGCAGGAAGTTATTTTAAGATATCTGAAAATGTATTTCAGATATCTGAAAATGCCTGTAGATGTATTTTAAGATATCTTGAAATGTATTTGAGATATCTCAAAATGCACATTAACATATTTCAAGATATCTCGAATTGCATTTAAGATATCTTGAAATGCATTTCAGATATCTCAAAATGTACAGCATATCTTTTCAAGATATCTTGAAATCTATTTGAGATATCATAAAATGGTTTTTAGATATCTTAAAATAGATGCATTTTTAGATATCTGCAATTCAATTTAAGATATCTAAAATGCATTTCCAGATATCTTAAAATTCATTTTGAGATATCTCTAAATGTTAATTTGGCTTGCCATACTAAGATCTATTTAGCTTTCTCTCCATGTTCATAGTAATGATGTCTTGATTTAAAAATGACTTGTTCAGTTTCTTTAGTTGTTAAGAGGTTGAGTTCTGAATGCAGAGCCTGCCTTTTCCTACGAAGAGCCTCACTTGGACACCTGGCATGTTCTTGATCTATTCTAGTAATTTTGCTAGTTAACTCTGATACCTTCTTGGTTTCCAATGAATTTCTGTGGGAAAGATACAAGATAATCTGTCCTTTTAAGAAGGCCTTCAAGGTTTCCCTTGTTTCCGAGTATTTCTGCAGAGACCTCTGAGGATGTATTTGTCTCTAGAAAAAAACTGATTTGTTTGGATATAAATTCTGTACAGTTCTTGTCTGCTAATAAAACTGGGTTAAGACGCCATCTGCAAGATGAGTATGTGGGACATAATGATTTTATCTCCAAGATCAGAGGGCCATGGTCGGAAATAACAATAGCGTCATACTTGCAAGATTTAATCGTAGGCAAGAAATTGTTATCTACAAAGAAATAATCAATTCTTGAGTAGCAATGATGCACTGGTGAGTAGAAGGAATATGCTCTTGAGTTTGGGTTGTTGTCAGTTACAAACTGTGTAATTGTCTTTACAGTGATAGATGCCATCACCCCTGTGACAGGAGACCTATCTAGGTCTGGATTTAAAACACAATTATAGTCCCCAACCATTATAATTTTTAAGAGTGTTCACATTGGGAATGGATGCAAATACATTCTGCATGAAGTCCCTATCGTTGACATTGGGTGCATAAACATTTATCAAAATCACTTTATAGTTAAATAAATTACCCATGACAATCACATATCTCCCTTCAGGCTCAGATACTACATCTGTTACTACAAATGAGACTGTTCTATGTATAAGAATTCCCACAGCTCTAGTTTTCTTTATAAAGCTGGAATGGAACATTTGGCCAGTCCAGTCTTTTTGCAGCCGGAACTGATCCTTTCTTAATAAGTGGGTCTCCTGTAAAAATACTATTTTAGCGTTTAGACCTGTTAAACATACTCTTATCGATTATCTTATTCTGTCTTTTGTTCTGAGGCTACATGTGTTTAGCTTTGACTAAAGACCTTCCTTAAATCTGATGCTGTATATAATAAATGTACACCAACTTATTAAAAGGTGCATTGATGTAAGGAAAATGTAACTATGTTGTGTAATAAATATACACAAAAATACGTTTGATTCCCTAATGCTATTTGTGTAGTATGTAGTGTGTAGTATTTCTGCATTACAGTATGGAGTGTGTTCTTTTTGTAACCTCCATGTTATGGTATGTATACAGTTTGTGTTTTTTTTTTGGGTAAAGCAGACAGAGGTGAGCAGACATGAGAGTTATATTTGGTTGTTGCTACAGCTTCTGTACATGGTATACTACTGTGAAAATATCTGTGCATATAATATATATATAGCTATTATATCAAGTTTATAATCTTGCATAAAACACTCTGTAACTGAAGTCATATTATTTTCAGTCAAGAAATCAGTCATGCTTTAGGAAAATCTACAAGTTTAGACAGCTGGTTGAAACTGATTTTATCATAGAAGAAATGCTAAATTCAGAACTGTGTGCTTGTTGCAAGCCGGCCCATGGCAAGATGCACTAACACTTATAGGACCGGCATACAGTTATGTAAAAAAGTCCCTCAATCAACACATGAAAAAGGTAGATAAATCTGTTGAAGCTACAAATTTCTTTCATAAATTAGGTATCTACAATATAATAAAACACTAATGTTTGTGTGTCTCCTGTCCCTTAAATCAATATGATTGGTCAGTTTGGCTTTGGTTACGCAATCTAAAGAGAAAGTGCGAGTGTTAGACGCATGAGATGGAGAAACGGCTCAGAAGGCACACTGAGACAGTTGCCTTCAATGACAATAAGTATAAAAATGAACAGGAGGCAAGAAAGGTTCCTCAAAAATAATGAGAGAGTCTAAGAAGCAGGCTTTATAATAACATGCTCAAGACAGGGAGTGCTGGTGAAGAAAGGTTCAGACACATTCAGATAAAACAAAAATCTCAGCTGCAGGCAAGAGAGGAAACCTGGCTAAGACATGGCTTAAATCAGGCGAAAGCAAAGTGTTTCTTAAACCTTTAACCTGCTTTTTCTTTTCTTCTTTATTTGACATCATATAGGAGTGGAAAAGAAGCCATGGTGTTAAGTGCCAAGAAGGGTGATATTATTACAAAACTGACAGCTCATGAGCCAGTGGCCTCTATAAAAGGAGTGGACATGACGAGAGATTACTTTCTTCTAATTTGCAGGTACTTTTCATGTTGTAAAATCTTTCATCGCAATGAATGTTGGTACTTTAAACTACAATTTTTTCTCTAAAATTTAAGAAATTCATTTTATTTATTCCCCTCTTTGCATTACACACTTTCTCCTTTCAAAGACATGTCAATGTAAGACCGATGTCCAGTCAGAGAGCATGTTGTTCTTACCGACTGCAGTTGGTGGATCTTGTTGCCTTGAAGATATTAGATAACACAAGTAGGAACCTCTTTAGAAAAACAGATTTACAGCATTTTGATAGTCAAGTAATGTGCAGACTGGCATTACTGGTGGCTGTACAAATGTTTTCCATATATGATGAGCCCAACCATAATCTTAGCCCATCTTTTTGCTTTTTACACTATGTTGTGACAAGATGAACGCAAGACCTGTAACAGATAAATGGCTGTTCTGTTTGCACAGTTTGAAAAACCTTGGTTTTTTTTTTTTTTGCATTTGTATTGTATACATCGCTCTTCCGACTGAGCACACATTGGTTGTCAAATCTCACATGCACAGGTGCACACGTCTATGACTATTAATGAACAGGTTTGCAGGCTGCTACAACAGAATCGGTAGGGATGTCACACTACAAAACCGCTGGTCACAGATGCATGCCATGACTGCCTTCAACTTGCTAAGACTATGTAAATGAATGCTATAACTGGAACTGCTGGCCTTAACAGCATTACACACAACTGAAATTTGCTAAAGAAGAATTTATATCCTATACCCTCCATCATTTCTGGCAATATCACTATGATATTGCATAGCAATACACCTGTAGTGGTTTGTATGGCTGAATCAAAGAACATCTTCTTGCTGCAAGATCAGTTAATATAAATCTCTTTCACAGTTTTAAGACATGCTTTATTTATACTAGGGGGCTTTGCCCCCTGCTCGCTTTGCTCGTCAACCCCCGTGTTTGGTTTTTTGGATATACACGTTTAAGATTTTTTTTTCTTTGAATTGTTGCTATTTCATCAGTTTCACTTTTATTTCAGAACTTCTGTAAAAACAATATTTGTAATCTTTCGAGTCCCAATATGCTGAATCTTTTAAATGAGGTCAGTGAGACATGTGTTTAATGACTTTGTACCATAATTCAGGATAGGTTTCTCTGTTGGGAATTTCAGCACAGACAAAATAATCTACATCATCAGCAGTTAATAATTTTTTTTGCAAAGTAACCAATAAATGCATGTGAGATAAACCACGTTTTTGAAATTCTCTGACTTAAACTTCAAAGCTTTACAATATTTACATACTTCTGACATATCACCTATGTCCATATATTCATTCTCTATTCGCCTTTTTGTAATTTCTCCAAGTAATAATTTCTCTTTGTTTGCGCTAATCAGGTTTACTTTCTTTGTTTTGACACTGTCATTTTTTTTATATTCTGTATCTTGCTCTGCATGTGTTTTGCCCCTATGTTTTTTTTTTAATCTTTTGAATTCCAGTTTTCATTATTTTTAACCTGCTCTGCATGTGTTTGCCCCCCTTGTTTTTTTAACCTCTTTATGACATTTTACTTTGTTTTCTACTCTGTCTTTTATTGCTGACCTGCTTTTTTTCAATGACACCTGGTCTGTGGTGATTATTTTCCCTTTTTCAAGTAATAATTTCAATTTGTTAGCGCTACTGCGATCTTTACTTTCTTTTTTTATACTTTCTAATTTTCCTACTTTCATATTCTTTAACTTTCTCCACATGTGTATCGTAACTTTTTTTTTTGAGCCTTTCAAATTCCACTGTTTTCATAATGTCTGACCTGCTCGGCATGTGTATAGCGTCAACGTTTGTGAATGACTTTATGAAGTTCTACTTTGTCTTTTACTCTCTGTCTTTTAATTCTGAGCCCGATTGAACATGCTTTTTTTCAATTCCACTTGTTTCGGGCTGATTATTACATTCCTTATTCTCTGAATTTGCACCTTGATTATTCTTTTTCTTTTTTGCTCTTTTTTCTATCTAACGCTTTTGAGTCTCTTTCTTCTTCGCTTAGTCGTCAACGTTTTATTTATAATGTATTGTCCTTATACTGTACGCTTTATATGCGCTGAGAGCCCTGGATTTGTGTGTGCTCAAATCCTTACACTCACACGACTGAGTGTTTTGCTGCCCATGGTCTTATTTGATATTAGCTGTAAGTAGGGTGTGTCTTGCAAGAATCTCATGTTCTACATCATCGCAAGATGGTCCTGGGTCAATTTCTTGGCACAAAGTTTCATGTTTAAGGTCCCCGCGAGACGAAAGAGAATGGCCACGGAGTGTCTTAAGTGTCTTCCGTGATCTTAATGTGAAGATCACATCTTGTCTCCCATCTTTCTCTCCTAGGATTTTTTTTTATAATAGAGAGATGTATCATGTGAATGAAACAAAATGAGACATTAATACATTTGAAATATTATAGAAAACAATAAACTTGAATATTTTAAGCAAGAACTCAACTTTCCATGTTTTGGATAACATTCTATTGTATGAAAATGAAGTGGGTGTAGGAGGGAAATTACTTAGCTCCTGAAAATCTTAAAGGTTTAGTTTTTGACTATAACACAAAAGTGGTTTTATTAGAATAAGTTCAGTGTTGTTACTGAAAAGAATGAACTTGCAATTGTGTATTAAAATTAAATCATTAGAGAGTTTTGCATTGTAACTGAAAGACACATTGTTTTATTAATTCACATGTTGTATGCCCTGTTGAACAGTCAGTTTGCTTACCGAGTGGCTGAAAACAAGGGGGCAAAACAAAAGAAACTTTATTGCCATTAGCTGAGGTTGTTACACAAGGATTTATTAAATTGTTCACCAAAATCTTTAAACACAGAAGCAAATTCTAAGATAAACAGAAACTAAACTAACTTTTCTTAATTTTGTTTACATTGATAGCTTGATTGCTAATCTTTTGTAACGTAAGCATAAAAGTTTTTTTTTTTTTTTTTTTTTTATTAATTTTATTACAATCCATACAAAGCAATCAAGTTTTTACAAAGAGAAAAATTAAGAACAGATCGATCCCCACCCCTGAGAGAGAGAGCAAGCCAAACGGCGTTAAATTTAAGGCTTGGAGACATACCTAAGTTAATAAATTCTCTGTGCCTTTTGAACTTATTTTAAAATATTACTGATTAGATCCTGCCATGTTTTGAAAAAAGTCTGTACGGATCCTCTAACTGAGTATTTGATTTTTTCCAACTTCAAATAATATAACACATCGGTTTCCCACTGACTTAAAAGAGGAGAGTTTGGGTTCTTCCAGTTTATGAGAATAAGTCTACGTGCCAAAAGTGTAGTGAATGCAATCACAATTTGTTTGTCTTTCTCCGCTTTAAGCCCATCTGGAAGAACACCAAACACAGCTGTTAATGGGTTTGGAGGGATTGTAAGTCCAAGGCTATCTGAAAGGTAATTAAAAATGTTTGTCCAGAATAATGTTGATTTGGTGCAGGACCAGAACATGTGACCTAGTGAGGCTGGGACTTGGTTACAACGTTCGCAGGTTGGATCATGCCCTGGGAACATTTTGGAGAGTTTTAGTCGAGACAGATGTGCTCGATATATAATTTTGAGTTGTATAATTGTATGCTTTGCGCATATGGAGCTCGAGTGAATTCTCTGCATTGCTACTTTCCACTCCTTTTCTGATATATTAATTGAAAGATCTTTTTCCCAGTGTCCTCTTGGATCTTTAAAAGGGAGGGATTGTAAAATGATTTTATATATTGTAGAGATGGAGTCTAAATCCTTGAGATTGAGCAATATTTTTTCCAGCATGGATGAGGGTGCAAGATGAGGAAAATCTGGAAGGTTTTGTTTAAGCGTAAAAGTTAAAATGCTGTTTAATGCATGCAGCGTTGGATGAAATATCCACACAATGACAGATTCCAATACAAAATTTTTTTGAGCATTTCCAATGTCTCCAGCAAGCAATAAATAAGGTAGCAGGTTTACAGCAGTTATATTATAGGACACCCAGGGGTTAGTAGCAAAGGAGAGAATTAAAACAAATCTGAGTGGCATTATGAACAATGCTGCATATCCTTTCCCTGACACACTAACACAGAGGACTTTCAGCCAACAAATTTTTCAGCAGAAGTGTGTCAAGAAATGTTACTGGGGCTCCTTTACACCAGCAGCAATACATCTGCATAATGCCACACTGGAACTGTTTTTAATTTTTTAATTTTTAGAAAGAAATTTGATATATATTCAGACTATAAAGTGTGTGTGTATATATTTATTTTTCTGTCTATGTATGTATTTATTATATTTAAAGAGCTTCTGTAAAACGCAAGACCTACCTATCTATCTATCTATCTATCGTGGCAAGCGGCTGGGGGTGGTACCCAGCCGGGATGCCCAGAAGAACCGGAGGAGGGCTTATGCCTCCTCCAGACTACGAGGGGGCGACTGCCCTGGTTGGTTTGGGGACCACGGGAACAGAGCTTAGGAGCTCAACTCTATAGGTGCCCGTGGTCACCACCAGGTCACAGCCCTGGCCCTCAGCACTTCCACCACGCCCGGAAGTGCTGGGGGGAAGAAGACCAGGGACACCCGGAGTGCTTCTGGGTGCCCAGCCGGCACTTCCACCACACCTGGGAGGGCTGGCGGAAGGTTATCGGGAGGCACCTGGAGCTTTTCTGGGTGGGCATAAAAGGGGCCGCCTCCCTCCATTCGATGGTTGGAGTCAGGAGGAAGAAAGACGGAGCTCGGGAGGGGAGGAGTGGAAGCGGACCAGAGAGGAAGGCATTGTGTGAGGCCCAGATTTTGGGGTGAAAGTGGGTTGTGTGTGCATCACTGTAAATTGTAACTGTAAATAAACGTGTGTTGGGTGACTTACAACGATGTCTGCCTGTCTGTGTCCGGGCTGTTCCCCACACTATCTATCTATTCCAAAGCCTGCAAGCAGCCACTACACATCCCATGCAATGTTACCCAACAGCCCAATGAAATGTGTACCCCCTGATTACTCCTGCCTCAAGCACTACACACATCCACTTTATTACAATATCATGTCCATCATGATATCTTTCCTAGCAAGCACACAGAATCAGCGCACTTACAGTAAATACACAGAACAGTGGCACTAGTGAAGTCTAATAATTCAAAAAAACAGCACCTGTGCAAACAAATGCAGAAAATAGTGATAAAATGACATTCTCAGCATAATAATAATAAATATAAAAATGAAAAAAAAAATTAATAACATGAAACAAAAGCTAACAGTAAATTAAATAATAATGGTTAGTTTGATTAAAGCGCAAATAATTTGAGAGTGGTGGTGTGGGGGGGGTTCATATGAATGATCAAAGAGGGGGCACAGGGGGTCCACTCAAAGAACAGGGGCTTGATGCTGGAGCCCCAGAAGCCCCCAAAAAATGATGATATTGTTTCTTACAACACTTTTAAGCCATTGTAGGAATCATCTTATTCAGTCCTCCATTTAATGGCCTGCCATTTCTCGTGGAGTATTCTAGGCTATAGCTGAGATAAATATTGTTTTTATATGTACTGAATCCTTTTGGTTTATTTTTGGAATTTGTACATGTGAATTTCTTATTATTTTATTTTTTATAGCTATTCTGGTGATGTAATTTTACTTCTTGTTGTAATACGGTTGCTGCCATTTTGTCTTGCAGCTACCTGGCCATATTGTTTGCGTTTGGCTATGCCTGTCGCCAGTCACATGATGTATTAGGCCATCTTCTTCCACACATGCTCTGGATATCTGAGTAGTAGAGCAGTTTTGAAACAAAAATATAAACTACAGTTTCTACAGTTAGGGGCAAATTAGATCTTTGCAATGTTTATTTTTGATAATGATATATATTTAGTGTTTGGTTTTGGTATATGGTTTAAATTACATATATGGTTCTGATTTTAGAAAGTACCGTCTTATCCCTTAGTTTTTAGTTCCATTTCTTTATTATTACTTTTGTTTTCTTTTTCCTCTCAGAAGATTTGGGTGTAACACAGAACAAAGTAATTTATTACTGTTATCTTATTACATTTTCCATAATAAAGTATAGAACATTAAAGTTAAATTTTGGTAATCACACAGTGACTGACTTAACTAGGATTTTGTTACTTGCATTACACTTTTGTTTCTAGGCAAATAATATGCGAATATGACATAAATGTCTCAAAGGGCAGGCATTCCAATTCATATTATGCTTGAGGAGGAGACTGTGGCCACACGATCTGCTTCTCCTGACTATTTGCTCCTCACATGTGAACTACTTTCACGCAGGCATAGATTTGCATTGAATTTTATGACACCACCGACTCTGTACTGGACATGTGTGTTATTTTACAACATTATAGTTAGTTATATTTCTGGATTGTGCTGATGTTCAGATTGGGAGTTTTACTTTTAAAGAATAACACATTTTCAATTATACGTTGCATTGAAAGAATATATGTAACAAACAAAATGTAATTCTAGTTAAAGGAAGATGCAGCAAAATTACAGTGGGTACATTAATATATTCGTATCTGCTCCTTGTTTTTCTGTCTAATCACAGCATCTGACTTCTTTTAAGAGACTTATGAACTTTAATATAAGGACTCTATTTTCTATAACTTATGTTATGGAATTTCATATTGATTAATTTTTACATTTTAATTTTGGTATGTAATTTATTCATTCTTATTTTTATCCGTTTCTGATTTTCTTTTATTCTTATTTTTAGTCATCTTGAGAAGCACTTTGAGCTACATCCTTTGTAAGAAAATTTGCTAAAGAAATAAACGTTTGAGTGGGATTTGAATTCAGGTTTATTAAGTTTGATTTGATTGTATGCAATGTTATTTTCATTGCTTTTAAAGTAAGTCTTGATTGTATGGAATGTTATTTTATTCAAATTAAATAAATAAATACATAAATGTTGTTGTTATATACATGTATAGCATCTTGCTGAAAGAGCTCATAAGGACTTAGATTTACAGATGCAAAAATGGCTTTGATATTCAAACAAATGAAAACCCTGTAAGCGCCATGTATCATAAAATTTAGTGCAGTATCTCAAAATGGACTTCAAGTTTTGGTTGCATTTCTTTAAGGTTACCATGAAAATGAATGAAAAGTTTGTGCAGGAGCACCAAGTACGTTAGTAGTAATGGGGGTGGGGGGTCAGGGTTCATGCATTTTGTCATCCATGCATATCAGAGCACAGAATGGAAAGAAGGGTCTGGTGAATAATGTCACTGTCACTCTAGTGCACTGTCAAAGTGACTGCTGAATTTCATTTCACTGATTGTATTTATCAGTGACACTCTCCTAAATTTAACTACATTCACGTTTTATTCAATGATTAAATGTTCCCCTCAGTCCAAACTTGAATTACATTAAGCTTCCTTGACCTAGTAAACTAATAATTATTTTTACATTTCATGCTTATTTTATATAATTGTGTATATCACACAATACATGTATTTTCTTTTTTAAATCACTTCTAAGATGCTATTGAATATTTTCAGTAAAAGAAGAATTTTCTGGTTTTGAAAAATACAGAAAACTATTATTTCTAAATTTGTGACACAAAGACATTGTTTATGCACTCTCTGAAATTTTTTTGTGTTTCAACCAGATACCCTTATATGAGGCTTCATGAGATTATTCATATTGAAATCTTCAGCACAGCAAGTTTTGAGTATCTCCGCTCCGTGAAAGGCTGCTGCAATGACCCTTTTTCTTTGCTCTCTGTGAACCGTGTGGGATCTCATGTTATTACCTTCTGCTCCTCTCCTGACACTAATACCTCTGAAGTCATTACATGGAATTTGGAGACAGAGGACCACAAGCACATAGTGAAAACTTCATGTGTAGTAACTGGAGGTTAGTAATGGTGGTAATTGATTACAAATGTTACAAGGAAAGAGAAAATGTATCCTAGCTTCTGACAGCTAAAAACAACTGTCTTAATCTAAGATCCAGTGCTGCCTTCTGAGACATCATCTTCTCATGGTCATATTATTCCCTCTGGAATGTGTTCAAATAGACCTTTGGGCCGAGTTTGTCTTTTCTGGTTGTTACAATCAACTGATTAGGAACTTTGTGGCTCGAGCTTTCCTCCCTTCATTTATTTGTGTTTGCGTCAATGTGGTAGTTACTGCATTTCAACAAGACCTTACTGGACTTGGTTATAACAGTCTCTCTTTACCTTCACATTGCTGAATACTGTCTAGGAAGTATGCTTGGTGTGTGTCTCTGAGTAGAGTGAGAGTCCATCCTGGTGGCATCATGCTTTTTAGCTCTTTGCCATTGGGGTTCTACATGTGAAACTCTCTTTCTTTTTAACATCACTCTTTAAATGTGCATTATCGATGTTAAAATTCCTGTACTTTAGAAATAACAGAATATAAAGGCATAAGACAAAACAATTAAAAAGTACAAGCAATTAAATAGGCATCTACAACAATTTCAATGAATTTGCATTACTGAGTTTCTAATAATTTCACAGATGGCAGGGCATGAAAAGCTACATGGTTCCTGAGGTAGAAAGAAGCATAGGAAGTCCTCACCGGGCACATTGTGTAAATATAAACATAAATCAAGGTTCTGGAAAATACGGGCCACTTAAAGGCAGGTGCCTATGTAGGTGTATCAGGAACCTGAGAAATGTATTACTGTGAAAGAAATACAGGGTGGTCCAGATCTAATTATGTAGATCCAGATCGTCTGGATGACTTTGATTTATGCGGGGACGATTCCAGTTCGGTGCAAAGCTGATTCTTCATGTCGTCAGTTCACACACTTCTCAATGGTCCAGAATTTTTCAGGTGATTTTCTATGTAATAAACTTAATAAGTTTTAGCGTAATAAAAATTGCATAATTAGATCTGGACCACCCTATATACTGGGGATTAGCATTGTACTGTCTGTATTTCCTGAAACAACTAGAATCCACCAGGTAGATACTAGGACTCTACCTGGTATGGTAGATGGCAGGAAGTCCATAAACACCATGTGGAACCTTGGGGTCTTCTTTAAGAAGTGTAGAATCAGAAATTATAACCATGGATCAAGTAGCATGGAGGTAGTACAACCACAGATCTTAGATATTAAGTTTTTAGTGCGGTATGTAGATGACCATCCCCAATGCATAGTGAATGAGTCGATCTCCTCTCTTTAGATCCATTGAAGTGTCTCAGATTTTGGGTGATACTTTTTTATTTTGTCTTTTGTGTCCAACACAATGGTACTTTTATGCTACTTTTATGAATTACTGAACCATCTTGATTAACTAAATCACCTCTTTATTTTGTCTGTGTACCTCGCTCTGACATGACCTTGCATCTCATAAAAGTGTAGCTTCCTTCAATTTAAATATTTTAATGCAAAGTTATAGTTCATAGTTTCAAAACCCTTGATTATAATGAGAAAGTAAAAAATGGATAGATGCCTTCAAAGCAGTAAGCATCGACTTTGGCAGTGGATCAAGCATTGTAAAAATTAGAAAATTGTCTCATAAGCATATGTGGAGAGTATAAGAACAATTCAGCTCTTTATAGCTATGATGTCATACAGTTCTAGGTGCCAATGTTAACAACGCCTGAAGCCTGCCCCTCAGTGTTAATGTCCTGTTTTCTTGCAATTTGAAGGAACCTGCTTTGATCTACGGTATTGCTTGGCAGCATGTGAAAATGAAAACTCCCTCCGAATATGGAACTTAGCATCCAAGATTAATGACCAGTCTCTAACTTATAATGTTCACAATTCAAAGAAGCATGATGGAACAGAAGAAATCATTTCCATGGCGAACTATCCCAGGTAAACTTTGCTAAGGATGAAAAGGGTTACCATTTTTAGAGATTTTGACCTTTTGGTAATTTATTTTACTGACTGTTTGCCATCAATTTGTTTCAACATATGTTTCATCATCCTCTGTTATCATATTAACTTGGATCTTTTTAAGTTAAACGTTTTATATTTCACCATATACAAATAAGTCATAATGGTTACTGTGTGTTTAACACTTGCCTGATGGTATCTAGTACATACTTTAGACAGGACTGCACATTTTTCGACTTTTGTCAATGCAATAATAATCTTTTAAAGTCAGGTATTAAAATAGGCAGAGATGTCTGAAATTGCATTATAGTCTGACATACGTACTCTCCCCAAAGTGCGTACTAGCACAAATTAGAATCCCTTTGTTTTTCTCTTAATGAAATTACAGCACAAAGAATGACAGTTAACAGAGAAAGAACCTAGACCTAAAAATATAACAGTTTGCAATAATACCCTCTTTGGATATGTTACATACATTTCGTGAATCTGACTTATGTATATTACTCGGACTGTTCTATATTTTTTGATGAGGATGTTAACATACTATAAATATATAAAACTGGATACCTGAAACAATGTCTTTATACAGTTGGGGACAGGCTATATAAATTGATAAAGCAGATATACTGTACCTAGGAGCTTTTCAGTTGAACCCACTTTTATTAGTGCAATAGTACCCTGAAAGTCCTTCCTCTTTCACAAAAATGGCCATACCGTATACTGCATTAACCTAACTTTCACTTCAACTTAGGATACAGTATTTGGGTTGGGTTACTTACTTCCTGCGTGGATCAGTGAGTTATAATTCACCCAGAAAACACATAAAATAGAACAGGAAAAATAGCAGTACACATTCCGTTATTGCATTTCACAACCAGTTACTTCAATATGTACGAGGTGTGGCAGAAAAGTAATGAGACTGGCAACACTGCAAGCGATCTGGCAACGCTGCGCTGTTGTCCTTGATAGAGCACGTGTATCAGTACCCTCAGTGCGAGTTTCAACTCCTTCCGTTAACTACGTGATTTTTGTGACTGCTATTAGCGAAGTTGTGTTTTTGGTTGTGCGTCACGCAAAATGGAACAGCGGAATTTGGAGCAACGTTGTGCCATTAAATTTTGTGTTAAGCTTGGAGAATCGGCAAGTGTGACGTTTGAAAAGTTAAAACAGGCCTATGGGGAACATTCTTTATCCCGAGCTCAAGTTTTTCAGGGAGGCCTTCAACTTCGAAAACCAATGAAAACATTGAACGTGTGAACACTCTTGTGAGATCAGACCGTCGTTTAACATTAAGAATGTTGAGTGAACAATTAAATTTGAACAGATTTACCGTTCATCAAATTTTGACTGAACATTTGCACATGCGAAAGGTCTGTGCCAAAATGGTGCCGAAAAACCTCACAATTGAGCAGAAGGACAATCGAAAAAACGCATTCTTGTGGTTCCCCAGCCCCCTTATTCACCTGACCTCAGTCCGTGTGACTTTTTCCTTTTTCCTAAACTGAAAAATGTCCTCAAAGGACGTCATTTCGGGACTTTAGAAAACATCCAAAAGAGTGTAACGGACATGCTGAAGACCATACCGGTTGAAGACTTCCAGCGCTGCTACCAACAATGGGAACAACGTCTCCATCGGTGTGTAGCTGCCCAAGGGAACTACTTTGATGTTTGAAAAAAATAAAAACTTTGGTAAAGAAAAAATCAGTTTCATTACTTTTCTGCCACACCTTGTATATATTGTCACAAAACTCACATTGAGACTTAGCAAGTTTTGGGGCAGCCACCAGTATAATTTGGTATCCTGGCTGCAAATTATCTTTTAAATGATAGCACTGCTGTGCTCAAAACCGAGTCCAATACAGAACTGAGGGAATAGGGAAAAGGTGCAGGCTTTTAAAGGGGAAAACAGGAAGTGAGATCATAGGGGTTGGGCTCATGAAGGTCTTCAGCCATTGGTTCAAGCCCGGACGTGATATCACAGGGGCCGGAGCCGACAAGGTCTCCTTCCATAGGCTCAGTCCCGGAAGTGACGTCAAGAGAGCCAGGTGGAATCTCCCGTGAATGGTCTGCAGGTAAGGGAGAAAAAGAGTCAGTGCACTCTGCCACATCCCGGTATATCTTGGAACTGTCCTTACTCAAGCCCTTTAGCTGCCTCCCAGGCGCACGTGTGTGACAAGATATATATATATATATAAATATCAAAAAATATAAAGGAACACTTTGAAAACACATCAGATCTCCATGGGAAAAAAAAATCCTGCTGGATATCTATACTGACATGGACTGGGTAATGTGTTACGAACAAAAGGATGCCACATCGTTTAATGGAAATGAAAATTATCAACCTACACAGGGCTGAATTCAAAGACACCCCGAAAAGCTAAGTGATAAAATCAAGCAGCAAGATAGTACATTTTGCCGAAATCTCAATGCAGCAACTCATAATTGCACTTGGTAGTTTGTATGGCCCCCACATACTTGTATGCATGCCTGACAACATCGGGGCATGCTCCTAATGAGACAATAAATGGTGTCTTGGGGGATATATATAAATTGTATGTATTTACAAGATTTACTTGCCCTGACAGTATAGATATTCTTGGTTTTCACAGGTATGTTGTATGCAAAAGTCTTACTCCTGGAACAGTACGAGTTTGGAACATTGTGAAAACCAAATACAAAGGCAATGCAGTGAGGGTAGAGCGTGGTCTGTATGAAAGTACTGACATTGTGCTGGTGAGAGATATGAAACTGTACATCCTGACAGACAGAGGCATGGCCGCTTTTACAGACACTCCACGACCCATTTTTCAGGTAAGAACAGTAATTTACACATGCATTTTGACAATAAGCCTTTATTGTGCAGTTCAAAATGTTGTCAGTCACTGGATTGTTTTTCATACCTGATGCACTTTTAGATGAAAATGTATTGTTTCATCCATTAAAATAAGATGTTTTCCTTGTCTAGTTTAAGAAGAATTAGAACAATTCATTTTATTTTAAAGTATCAGGAAATAACTATGCTAATTAGAAACTAAAAGAAAATTTCTTTAACATTACTAATCTGTTAACAGATCGATTATACTTTCCCCATGTCCTATAATGGGCTGTCACCCTGCCCAGAGCTGGTCTCTGCCTTGTGCTTACTGCTACTGGAATACACATCTGCTCCCTATGACTCTGAATTGAGTACATAGAAAAGGAAAAGGAACAGATGGACATTTTAAACTACATTTCATTTGTAACTCAAACACTTTCCATTCACTTAACCACTTAAAATCAAATCTTGCATAAGCAAAACAGATGACTCAGCCTACCTGACAATTAATTGTTTTGTAACTCTTTCCATAGACGTTAACAACTTTTCCATACTTTTTTTGCATTTTTCTCTTAATTGTGGCATGATTTTCATCTAGACCTTTGCTGTCATAGTAATGGAGTATAATGATTATTTAAATCACTTTGGAAAATGGCTTCAGCTAAGTTTAAAAAAAAATTTAAAGTCAGCTCCCAGTAATGAACATTTTATCTCCTGTAATTAGACAATGTTGGTCTATGATCTTTTAAAGAAGAAGTACGTTAAGAAGAAGACTGGTCTGTACATCATTCCATGTCAAAGGCATGAATACAGGATTTTGGCTGGTGATCTACTACTGGGACTTGCAGAGAACAGGTAAGTGTAGTAATTATTACATTGGCTCCTTCAAAACCAGGCCTCAGTTTCAAAAATTCAAGGTGGCCTCTACAGCACAAATTGTAATTTTGGTCTACATGCAGGCAAAACATATAAATTCAAAATTAGAGTAACTGACAATACTCTAGATCACAGATAAAAACACCCATCTTTTAGTAAATGATTATTGAACATAAAAGATTCAAAAGCCAAAAAAACAGAATGTTCCTGGAAGAAGCAAATACACAACCAAATCCAGAAATCCAAAGAGCTTTATCTTAAAGAAGTCAAAAAATAAAACAAGATTAAAAACAAGAACTTACAAAAATCTAGAACACAAAGGATAATTTCAGTGATGGAGGTTCAACTAAAGGTAGAAAATTCTTATGTTGTTTTATTACTGTCCATGCCACCATTGTTGCCTTTCTGATACTCACTAAATAAAGTACCAGTTTTAATACATACCATGGGAAGCTAAAGCCTGGTAACACTGTGCACAAGGAAGAACTCACACTACGTGGACTTCTAGTCTGTCATATCATAGCAAATACACTGGAGCAATACAGGACAACAACCAGCTAGTCTAACAGAATGCCTTTGAAAGAACCAAATGCACAACAGCATATGACAATTAAACACAAAAAATACAACAAGTGGAACCAAACCATAGCTACTTGCTAAGCCTCTTTACCATCTAAGGCAGTGTCTTTGAGTTATGATATGAATGTGTGTCTGACTGATTGCATGGCCACACTGATCTTTAACACACAAGGCAGTTTTGTAAATTCTCTATAAATTTAACATTGTCTTTTAACCAGAAAAACTTTTGTCTCAACAGAGATCACTTAGTTATCTGGAACTTGGAGACAGGATTTATTAAGAGTCGGATAAGGCCAGACTATAAGGATCATCTTTTGCTACCTAATGGCCTGAATGCATCACTGGGACCAAAGAACACACATTATAAGGAGTTAATTTCCAAATTTGCAAGGATGAAACAGGGCAGAGGTAAGTACTTAGAAAGAATGCCATAACATTCACCCTCTGATTCTGCAAAAACTGAGTATAATGCTGTATTTCCTTGAATGTTTTGCCATGCTGGTTTCCATTTTGCTACCTTAAAAATCTGATTGTCTACTGACTGGACAGACTGCTCAGCACTTCTGTCAAATCATAATTGTAAATCACACATGCTTTTAAATGTTAATTTAGTTATCAGTCGCATAATGGTCAGGACTTTCTGCTTGTGCTATTATAAAGAAGGAAGAACTGAACTTTTGCTGATTAGTAAGTGCTATATACTGTACCTGCTATGGGCAACCAGTTAGAGATAACGTAACTAACAGATACCTATAAAGAATTAAATTCATATTTTTGTAATGCATGTCAACAGATATATGAGCAAACTGATAATTAACTATATAGAAACATTTAACATACTATATGCATGGTCTCATTCATTCAAACATCAATCACAAAATCAATAATATGTAATAATAATTGGATATAGTTGTACTACTGTGATGGTCTGTGTTAGCTTCACACTCCCTAGTTGCTTCTGGGAACCTTTTGAACCCGGAAACGCAGATAACGTACCAGAAGTTGAGCAAATGAGGACATACTGTTAGCAAGGTGTTTGTGAAAGTACTGATGTGCTTTTATTAAAAACCAACAAAACAAAGTGTTCAAAAATTGCAGTGCAAAAAAATATCCATAAATAAATACATAATCCTTTAAAATCCAAGTGAATAGGCCACAAGTTAAAAATCAAACAAATAATCCACAGATAAAACCGGAAGAAAACAACACAGTCCTCGGCTCCTTGCTCTTCTTTTTCATCCTTCTACCACAGCCCCAGCACAACCTCCCCTATCCTGTCTCCCCAGCTCACAACATGTTTTGCTCAGCCAGTGGAGATACCAGCAGATGCTTTCCTCCCTTCTGACCCCCACCTTGGCAGCCTCTGTCGGCATCTACCAGACCACTTGGAGTTGGCTGTCCTCCCGTCTTTCTTGTCGATCACCTGGTGTCCTTTGGATCCCTAAGGAGGACTCCACCACCATTGTAACCGTTCCTCTAATAAATCAGATTGTAACAATCCACTTCATGGAGTGTTGTTTGTTTGCTTCACTGCAAGGTTACGGATCAATCTGCCTTCTCTCTTTCTGGGTGGCTCAGGCACCTGATACTACACTCACTCACTCACTCACTCACTCACTCACTCACTCACTCACTCACTTATAGTCCTCTCGTTTCATCATTCTTTCTGTTCTCTTTGATTTCTCTTATTTGATTCTTTCCCCCTTTCTACTTGCAGGTTCCTTTTATGCTGCCAGTAGGGTGCAGGTGTTGTCCTTCACCTACTACAAGATGTGAGTGAAGCACCTGACACACCCATTCAAATTGGCATGTGAATGCACGATTAGTCAAGCACCCCAATTGACCTCAGAGTGGTGTGTGCACGATCACACGTGCACCCACACTTGTTTGGAGCCTGCAAGCTCAACTCGATTATTTATTCAGATTGTGCTTCGCCACGGACCTCTTATTACAAATTCATTTTCACTGGTGCTATACGTGCACTGTACATTATTATTTGGCAAAAAAATGTAAATTTTAAACTTAATACACTATTAATATTAAACATACAACAGACTTAAAAATGCAACAATCTCAACAATATTGCAACAATGTAAATCTCTGGACCAGGGGTTCTCAAACTCGGTCCTGGGGGCCCACTGTGGCTGCAGGTTTTTGTTCCAACCAGCCTCTGTTTTTAATTGGACTCCTGTGCTAATTAAGTGAACTGTTGTTTCCCAGATTCCCTGTTTTGGGAACAATATACAAATTAGAAAACTAAGTTTGTTAAAAAAAAAAGTATTAAAATGTACTAAGCAGTTATATGTATTTTTTTCTTTTTAACAGTATTTTCATGTTGATTGTCATTCTACTTTTCTAGGTGTTCTAATTGTTTAATTAATCCGTTATTTAATACTTTGTGGGGCTGACGCTAAAGTAGTTGCAGCCTTTCACGATTGAGTGTTGTTTGCTTGGGTTTCTGCTCTGCTTGTTTTTAATTGTCAATATTAAGATTCAATGAAGGGAGCAAACTGCACAGAGAAAGGGCGAAATGTAATAAAAAGAGAGTTAAGCATTTAAATCCATAGCAAAAACAGAAATATTTCTAAGTTTCTTATAAATGTAAAAATCATGCTGCTGTGCTTTTCTGAAAGTAGAATAAAAGATAAATAATACCAGCTAATTAAATGAGATCAGAGTTATCAGGTGTTGTCACTGATTAGGAATCTGGTTGGAACAAAAACCTGCAGCCACAGTGGGCCCCCAGGACCGAGTTTGAGAACCCCTGCTCTGGACTATTAGGCACTCACTATACATGCATAACTGTTTATAAATAGTGATGCGCAGATTTTGCTTTATCATGAGTTTGAAAAAATCACAGATATATAGAGAACAGAGCTGAACTCTGCAAAATGTGTTGAAGTCAAAGGGGAAAGGAGGAAATGAACTAGTTTTGAGCACTGGTGCATATCATGGTGCAGTGGTCCGTTACGTGTCCCTTAGGTAAAAAGCTCCTTAGGGATAGGTAAAAGTCTGCTGGATCGATTATGTTGGCTAAAAATTGAACTGAACTGTAAGCCACTGTGCCACCATGCCTCTAACAACAAAAGACGCAAATGCAAGGAATACCATGAACAAAATGATCCCAGGCTTCATGCATTTTTTTGGACTCACGGTGGCTGATGATGACATTTAACTCTGTTTTTACACAGTTTAATAACGTCATAGTGTTTTGCCAAAGAAGAACTCCAGGTGCATGTAAATTCTCACTAGACAGCTCATCGTCTGACTTTTTATTGTCCTCTTGCAACTCAGGCTCTAAAACCCGTCTGTTATCCCCCAAGCATTTTTCCTGGAAAGTGAAAGGCTCAAATGTCTAAAGCCTCCATAAAAGGAGGTCATATAGCTAAAACCACTAAAACTTCTTTTCACTCCTACCTCTCCTACAAATTTCACAATGTGATTCAGCACTGAATACAATGTCTTAAAGACTGTGGTTTTGTTTTTTTTTTTTCTTATAATGGTTAAGTAAACATCAAAACCCTGAAAACGATGCCTAGAATATATGCTTACTTGTCAGCAAATGCTTTCTTTCTTTTTAATATTCAGTTCAAATTTTGAATTATCCTTAAAAGACATAACATACAATTATAACAATATTCCAAATACAGCAAAACAATCCTTCCAAAAACTAGTGCACTTTGTGCCATCCTTTATTCAGTTTATCTCTCCTTTCATAATGTAAAACTCAACTTGAGTTTTACAAAATTATTAAATGAATTACACATCACTCACACAAGAATGTGCTCTAAAGTTACACAGGGTAAATATGTTTTATCATGTGCACATGATAATAATCCCAGTCATTTCTTTTTTAGACCACATGACTCCCTGGGAACGGCGTAATGAAACCAAGACGGCAAAGACAAGGCGTGCAGAACGAGAGCTGCAGGATGAAATGGAGCAGGTCCAGCAAATTGACAGAGAGAAACACAATCCCATTGAGCAGTTTCTGATTAGTGGAGATGAGCAGGTGACAAAGAATTGTATCTCAGATTTCTGAATTTTTACACTGCTTCCTAAATTCATGTTAATCAATCAATCTTCTATGATGAATATTTTTCAGTTCTTGTTAGATAAGAGTTTCAAAGGAGGGAAGGTCATTTCGGTTATACAAATATGTTGTGCAATTAACATATTCTTAGCATTTACATTTGAAGTGTTTTGTCTTAAGAAGATTGCAAATGTTGGATATGGTGATTGTAGGAACTTGTGTGGCTGATGTTTTTTACTCTGTTCAAATCCTTAATCCAGATTCTTACCTTAGTATCATATTAAGTCAATTAAGAAATACATCTCAGTATTTTTTTCTGTGTTTTTAAATAATTTAGCAACATTGAAATCCACATAATCAATGTACGCCTCAGTTAAAGTTTGCAGTGCACCATCTATTGAAATGTATTTTGTAATGTGATAGAATATCACAAACATTCATAGTAATAAACTGCATTCCTGCAAATGTTTGTGATGTTACATCTGTTGGAATGACAATTGCAATGCATTTTATTACTATAAATGTTTGTGATATGCCATCTGTTGAAATGACAGAAACATAGCAACCAGACAGACACACAGATACACAGACACTTATCCTTTTATTTTGGTGAATACCTATTATTTATTTAAACTTATATTAGAAGAACTAATGTAGAAAAAGTTCTTTAAAGCTGTTAATGCTGTTTAGGGTACTGGATGTGTGTATTGGAGTCTGCTCTTTGTTTATTTCAAAAGGAACAGTTAAAGGAAAAATTAAAAAATAAATAAATAGGGTATTAAACCCAGGTAACATTTGCCAATGGAGTTGTAGTAATCATCCATGCCATCTCACACGCCCATAGACCTGGGCTTGATATTAGTTCAACATTGTTTTGAGGGAGTTTGTATAATCCAATTACCTCCCATATTTTGTTAGTTAGGTTAATTCAATCATTCATTTATCAGTGATCTTTACTAACCTAATCAGTTTTAGAGATGCTCATAGCTGGAGTCTATCCTTGAAGATTCAGTTTCAAGGTATGAGGCATCAGTGGATAAATAATAATAATAATAATAATAGTAATAATAATAATAATAATAATAATACATTTTATTTATATCGCACCTTTCCCATGCTTGAGGAGCTTCACAGAGTCTCAGAAAGAACAGGATGGTTTATGTAACATCCATCCATCCATTATCCAACCCGCTATATCCTAACTACAGGGTCACGGGGGTCTGCTGGAGCCAAACCCAGCAAACACAGGGCACAAGGCAGGAAACAGACCCTGGGCAGGGCGCCAGCCCACCGCAGGGTGCACACCACCCACACACCAAGCACACACTAGGGACAATTTAGAATCGCCAATGCACCTAACCTTGGACTGTTGGAGGAAACCAGAGTACCCGGAGGAAACCCACGCAGGGAGGACCCAGGAAGCGAATCCAGGTCTCCTAACTGTGAGGCAGCAGCGCTACCCAATGCACCACCATGCCACCTTATGTAACACTGGATACAGATATTTTCTGCATACAACATTAAAACAGATATATATGGGATATACAAAGTATTAAATAGAATAAAAGACCACAGTAAAATACCAAATTCAATACTAGAAGAAAATTCTGAACAAATAACATAATTTCTGATATAACACACACATACAAATTATCCTGAGCATCTGGACAGAGTGGTAAACTGAAAGAAGGTGCAAAATGTAGAGTTAAGTTAAAAGCCTTCCTGAACAGATACATTTTAAGTTGTTTTTTAATTGAATAGAATGAATTGAGTCAACTGATCTAATTTATTTAGGGAGGTCACGTCAAAGTCTGGGCGCTATACAAGTTGAAGGCCCTTTTAAATACCCCTCAGACTCACACATGAACATCTGTATAGAGTGCAATCATCTTAACTGTATGAGTTTGGGATTGAGGACTTTAAACTGGCTCCCCAAAAGTGGGTGGACTGACAGCTCCGCCAGGGCCAGTTCTTACATTGCACCTGATGCTGTCAGGATAGTCTGTGGTTTATTGCAACTCTATTATGGAAAAAAGATGTGAAAAAAATAACCAAAGAGAGGGAATAGTCATTATATCAAACATATTGTGTACTTACATGGTATGATAGCAGTGCAAATTTTTCAAATGCCCATTAATGTGAATCACACTAAAATACGGTTTGTTGACAAAATTAAGTTGTTACATTTTAAGAGGTATGTCAACTGGTATTTTATTAACAACGTGCCCTTTAAAGATCTTACAATAAAAATTACACAAAGCATATAAAAGTATTCAATCATAAAAAAGTTTGTGGGCCCTCTGGAGTTTTCTGGATTCAGAAAAAAATGGCACCTATACTTTGATAAAATAATCATCTATGTCAGTGGCCTTTATGGCCCAAAACCCCAGTTCTAACTATTGTTTGCTTACCGATGACCCCAGTTGTGTTTCCCTCATACAGAAGTTGAAGAGTGTGGGTGGTGCGTTTCCTCATTGGTGAAACGAGTGTGATTACAAATTGGTAATAAAATAAAGTACAAAAGCACAGGAAATGGGAGTAAATAATCCAAAGCTCTGTCAATCCCATTGGTGGAACGAGGAAGTGGGTTTAAAACCATGAGAAAGTAAGTGACTGGAACAACCTTTTTAATTTGTATGTGCTCATAAAACAGCGACAGTGACCTGTGACCTGAAACACTGGTCAAAACCTTAATACTAGATAGTGACAGCCTGCGTAAACTGTTCTACACACATATTTGTACATATTTATTACAATTTAAATACTCAATGTCAAGAATGAAGAATGAAACAAATGTGTGGATAATCAAATTTAGTAAATGGTGGAGCCTTCTTTAACAGCAACAACCAAAACCATTTACTCCTATAGCTGCCAATCAGACCTGCACAGTATTTAGGAGCTACTGTAGTTTAGTTCAAATGTTTCAATTCATTCATATTTCTGGGCTGTCTAGTGGAAGTAGGTTGCTTCAGATTATACCACAGCATTCTAATTTGTAGGCCTTCTTCTGTTGTGGATTTATTTGTGTGCTTTGGTGTTCGACGACTCAAGTTATTTTGCATTGATTTTTCTATAACATCACCAAATTTCAAACACATTTTGGGGCATTTAGATTTTTTACTATAGGATGTTTTATTTACCCCTAAATATTGACATATCGAAATGTCCTTTCTAAGTTAGAACCCAAAAAGCTTGATGTCTTGCATGACTAGACATTAAAACAAATCAAACAGTATATCGCATCGTGTTAGAAACCTTGTTATTAATACATTTATTTCTTCACAAAATGTGGATTATGTAATGATCACTGAAACAGATAAATCTAAAGGAATCTACTTTATTAGCTGAAGTTTGTTGTCCTAATTATTAACTGTTTAATAAATCTAGGATGAGTGGTCAGAGAGGAAGGCTCACCACAGTGTAAATAAATAATATTAAAGGTCACACTATTAGTGCTCTGCTGTATATGTCATCAGTTGGTTTTGTGGCAGTTTATTGCCCTCCAAAATTTTATGGGTATTTTTTCTACAGTTTTCACTAATAACCTTAAAAGATGAAAATAAAATCATAATTAATTATAATATTAATAAAGATGAAAGTTATCCAGCTTGGTCATTTCACTTGATTAAGTGTTAATCAAAAACATCCTTTATTAAAATACATTGGTGTTCCTTATGAGTTGGCTATTTTATTGGATCTTAGTATTCGCTTTCCTTTTAAAATATAAAAGTTTGTGTTCAATCACATAAGACAGATTCATTAACAGTGAAATTTTCAGATTGACAATTCAGTTCATAATTTTCAGAATGGGGAGGCACAGTGTTCTTCCTGCGTGGAGTTTATATGGGTTTCCTTCAGGTTCTCTGGTTTTCCTCTGTATGATAGGAGCTTTATTGCGCCCGACATGGCACAGACTCACACTGAGGCACATGTAAAAACACACAAAGACTTTAGTTTTTCTTCACCTGTCCCAAATAAGCACCAAATAAGCACAAGTATCACAACACTTCCCTCTGGCACCACTACTCCTCCCTACAAGCTTCGTCCTCCACCTCCCGACTCTGGCCTCTGAGTGGTGGTTGCTGGACCCTTTTATAGCCCACCTGGAAGTGCTCCAGGTGCTTGATCACCTGTTTCTGGTTGCACATCCTGGCGGGGCTGAAGACTCGTCCAGCCAGGCCCAGGGACCCATGCAGCACCACTTGGCAGCCACCCCAGATCCCAACATGGCTGTGGAGAACTCCATCTTCCCTGCGGGAAGCTGAGGCGCTACCGTCAGCCAGGGACGCTGCCACCAAGTGTCCCGGGGTAGGTATTAAGCAGTCCATGGTTGCTCCGCCGTAACATATGTCGAAGGGGCGTCCCGGCCGGGCATGGGACCCGGCCATCCGCCACACCTCCCACTGCCCAAAGACATGCAGGTTACGTGAACTGGTGATGCCTTATTGGCATCTCGTGTGTGTGGGGACTGGTACAGGGTTTTTTCCTGCCTTGCTCCCTATGCCTGCTGGGATAGGCTTCAGCACATAAACCCCCCCCCCCCGCAACCTTGGTCTTAATTTAGCAGGTTAGAAAATGACATGATAAATTTTCAGGATCTATTTGATGCTAACCCTTATGTAGACCCTTTTATAGTACTTGTAATAAAGAGCTCCTTGGTTAAATTGTCATGTTCAGGGTCTTAGGAGTCAGTATGTTCATGCTGAAGGCAGATAGCAATCAGTAAATCTGAGTGAGCTTTATGATTGCATGAACGATTTACAAAGAGTAATGCTGCTATGGGAAAAGCTAGATCAACTTATTTTAGTTTGCCATCTAATAATTGCCATAATCTTAGGTTTCTATATAATATGATGGGATACAAAATCCTGTTAAGGATGAAATCACCCTGAGCTGTGCCCGAAGTTTAAGTTTTGCATTATATCCACTTTAGATGCATTTCTGACAAAGACTGTAGGAACAGGTCATTGACATTTGATGTAATTTTCATTTGGTATTGTTAATACCATTAATAGTATGTTATTAGCCAGGTTAGTTAAAAACTGCTGTGATGTCTATAATCTTTAAAAACCTAATTTACATCCCGGTTATTTGATATTTTTTTTCTAATCTTTAACCTTTCTTTGATAGCCAAAATTGTTGATCAGTTTATTAAATTTAAGAATTCAGTTGATTAAATGGTTTCAGTCCAGGTGTCATTCTATGTAGTGCGGAAACTGGACTAGTAACAGTAAAAAAAAATAATGTTCTTATGAAGATGGATGTACGAGTAAATGAGTGATGTATTCTTATTCCTCTGGGTCCTGCCTCACCTTTTGATAATGTTGATCATATTGTCTTGGTTGAGTGTCCCAAAGTTTGTTTAGGTATCCCTGGCATAGCACTATCCTGGTTTAAGTTTTACCTTCATGGATGACAATGTTATGTTTCTATTGGTAGGCCATGGCGGGGCCTCACTGTTCAAGTTTAGGTCCTCTTCTGTGTTCTGTTTATTTCTTACCCCTTGGGAAAGTAATTGACAGGCACAATATGGATGTTCATTTTGATTCTGATGATATACAACTTTATATCAATATGAAGCCTAATGATGATAAATGTCTTACCATTTTAATGAATGTATGTCTGTTACTAGGGGTTAAGATATGGTTGAGATGCTCATTATTGGTCCTGAAGGACCCAGAAATCAGATTAAGAGTAATTTATTTTAATTAGGCCTGCAATTTCTAGGCTTCTGAAAGACAGGAAGACTTTATCATTCATGTAATATAGCGAAGGTGAGATTTTGTTAGAATTTACAGATGCAAAACAGTTGGTGTGTGCTTTTATTATTATAGAATTGATCCTTGCAGTGCGCTTTATTCTTGCTTGCCCAAGAAAAATGATTCAGAATGCAACTGCATGATTGTTGACAAGGTCAAATAAAGGAGTAGATATTATAAGCTATTTATTAAATATTTGCCTGATTGTAGACTGATGGAGACTCTGGTCTTTATAAATACTTTACTAGCTCTTTTCTAGTTTTGTGAGTTTCAACAACCCTTTTTGAGGTCCTCTGAAATCAATTTAGATAAGATCGTATTGACTTCAACCTGATCTCTATTGTGAAAAGCTGAAAAGCAAAATTGGGAAATTTTCTCTTAAAGGCATCCACGCCTGCATGTTATCTCAATGATTCTGGACACCTGTCTCTAATTTTCATCTTTCCTAGAGTTTTTAATACTTTACTTTTGAAGTGTTAAATATAAATATAAAACAATGCAGACTTTTGTAAGTGATATTTTTCTTCTCAGTATGTCTGTATCCATTATTGTAATACAGATGAATATGAGATCACATTTTAGAAGCCATTCATGAAGGAATGAAAAAAAATTCAAAGGGTATACAAACTTTGTCTTATTGCCATAATCCAATTTGGTATTTATGTCACCATCTTTTTTTGATCATGGTCTATTTTTCTGTGTTAACCTTCATATGCTTGTCGTTTGTAGTTGGCTAATATCACATGTTCATGTTAAGTTATTACTCCCATTGATTTGCCTCATTCTGTCTTTCTTCCTCTTTTTTGTCTCATGTAGGTGATAGTGTGCTCTTATTATGCACACCACTTGAATGTGTTTGATCTGGTTTCAGAGTCACACTGCCATGTTCTTGAGGACCAGACATCCATGCTTTTTCTCCACAATGCTGCACTCACCCACAGTGGCAGCCATCTGGCGATTTCAAACTATAATGACCTTGACAAAACCAGCTATGTCACTCTGTGGGACTTAAAGACTGGGAAGGTACTGCATTTTCTTATTTAGTCAGTTTCTTCAGTGTTCATTACAGAGCATCTTCTATAAAACCAGTTGTACTTCTTTTTGGCCAGCATATACACAAAACTTCCATGACCTAAGTACAAATTTGATCAGAACAGGTAATTCAGTCCACAAATCCTATCCAACTAATTCCTCCAAAATAGCATCAAATTGAGTTTTGATGGTCCCAGAAGTCCTTCTGTCTACCACTCTACTTGGTAACTTACTTGGTGTCTGTGGTTCTCTGTGTGTAGAAAAACGTTTGTGGGCAAGTTACCCTTAAGTTTTCAACTGTGCCCCTATGTTCCTGTTGAACTCACTTTAAAGTAACAGACTGGTTTCACTGTATTAGTACCTTTCAAATTTTAAAATCTGTCATGTCACCACTTAATCTCCATTTGCGTAAACTGAAAGGTTCAACTGCCTTAATCTTTCTCCTGGAAGAGGCATGCAGTGATTTAGTTGAGGTTTCTTGGCTGTCAAGGCCTGGGTTTTTGATTTGTCAATGTCAATGTCAACTTTATTTATATAGCACATTCGAAACAACATAGGAATGCTGTGGCCAAAGTGCTTTACAATAAAAGAAGGAAAAACATACAATTAACATAAAAAAACATAAATAGAAATAAAATAAATGAACATAAATAAAATACATAATAAACAGAAGTAATGTTATATAATGGGTGGCGCAGTGGTAGCGCTGCTGCCTTGCAGTTAGGAGACCTGGGTTCGCTTCCCAGGTCCTCCCTGCATGGAGTTTGCATGTTCTCCCCGCGTCTGCGTGGGTTTCCTCCCACAGTCCAAAAACATGCAGGTTAGGTGCATTGGTGATTCTAAATTGTCCCGTGTGTGTGCGCCCTGTGGTGGGCTGGCGCCCTGCCCGGGGTGTGTTTCCTGCCTTGCGCCCTGTGTTGGCTGGAATTGGCTCCAGCAGACCCCCGTGACCCTGTAGTTAGGATATAGTGGGTTGGATAATGGATGGATGGATGTTATATAATCACAATGAGGAAACCATCAGTAATACTGAAGGTCACGGAATGCAAGTGAATAGAAATGAGTCTTTAATCTTGTTTTGAACAGTTCAATTGTAGATGACTCCTTTATATGATGAGGTAAAGAGTTCCACAGGGAAGGAGCAGCAGCTGCAAAAGCCCTGTCCCCCTTAGTTTTACACTTGGTACGAGGGACAACAAGAGACAACTGACCAGAAGATCTAAGCACTCTGGATGGCTTGTGTAAAACACACAATTCAGATAAATAGGCAGGAGCAAGCCCATGTAAAGATTTAAAAACTAGCAACAAGATTTTAACATGTACAATGAGATTAAAAGCAGCTCCTTCAGTGCAGACATATATGTAGTATTTACTTGTTGTGTACTACATATATGTCTGCACTGAAGGAGCTGCTTTTAATCTCATTGTACATGTGTATAGTGACAATAAAAGGCATTCATTCAATTCAAAAACTGACAGGCAGCCAGTGCAAAGAAGCTAATATTGGAGAAACAGAATCAGACTTTCTTGCCCCAACCAGAAAGCGAGTGGCAGCATTCTGGAACAACTGCAACCTGTGTATCAGGGATTTTTTAATCCCAGAATACAGCGAGTTGCAGTAATCAAGGCGAGAAAAGATAAAAGCATGAGTAGCTTTCTCAAGATCCCTAGAAGATAAAAAAGGCTTGATCTTACCTAATTGACGAAGCTGTAAAATGCAACTCTTGACTACAGAATTTACTTGTTTCTCAAGAGAGGTTACTGTCAAAGATAACACCAAGATTGCGGACTTGAGGTTTGCAAAAGACAGAAAAAGAGCCGAGAAGTCCAAGACCAATTTGGGCTTTAGCTGAAGGACCCACTATAAGCATCTCCGTTTTATTTTGATTCATCCATCCATCCATCCATTATCCAACCCGTTATATCCGAACTACAGGGTCACGGGGGTCTGCTGGAGCCAATCCCAGCCAACACAGGGCGCAAGGCAGATTCAGATCAAGAAAATTATTAACCATCCAGAATCTTAGTTCAAAAAGACAGCTGTGCAGTTGATTTATTGCAGAGTTGCAGACGGGAATATAAACCTGTGTATCATCAGCATAGCAGTGAAAAGAAATGTTAAATTTCCTAAAAATAGCTCCAAAAGGTTGAAGGTATATACTGTAGAGAATAAGATAGGACCCAAAATGGATCCCTGAGGAATATCATATTTAAGAGGAGCAGTAGACGAAAAAGAGGAATTTAAAATCACTGAAAAAGAAAGTTTTCCTTGGAGCTTTCATATTATTTTTATTATCTATATATTTTTTTTATTTATTATTATTTCATATATTATTTTAACTGTCATAAATATTTCTTTCCATTCTAGTTCAGTTTCTGAATAAAAAAGTCAACTTTCTTTCAATGTCTGCAGTACTTTTAAAATGTTATAAAACTGGCTGGCCCAGAAAATATCCAAATGGACCAAAATCTATATATATAATTCACTAAGGGCAAGCAAGACACTGAGCGCAAGCAAGACAGAGCCCCACCCGCCAACTCTGAGACCATAGGATACGCTCAACAGAGCTCCGCCCACCAACTCTAACCCTCCTACCGCGTCATGGGATACGCACGACAGAGCCGCACACGCCAACTGTAATCGTCCTCCCGAGTCCAGCGTCGCTCTCGAGGCACGCAACAACTCACCAAACACAGCCTCAGTCACTTTCGTCTGAGCAAAAGTCCACATGCACCTCTGAGCCACGTTGACTTTACACCGCATGCAAGACAGAGAGCCACGATCGCCAACTCACAGAGCCCCGCCCACCAACTCTAACTAAGGGCAAGCAAAACAGACAGTGCATGCAAGACAGAGAACCCCACCCACCAAATCTAAGACCATGAGATACGCACGCATTTAGTGTATAAATGGATATAAATAATTACATGTAAACGACTCGCCAAAATCTGTTGTATGTAAACGATACTGTTTAAAACGTTTTTTCATCAGAAAACCCGGTTTCCACGTCTACCTGTATTAGTTTAAATGGCACTTTTACCACTCGCAATAGGGCGGACGCACTGATTGTGTCGACTGGGCAACACAGTGAATGCGGCGTCTATCTATATATGTCTATGTTTTCCGTAGCCTGCATCAGGAAGGAAGGTACTCTCTCGACCATTGGCATTGGTTTCACTCCTTGCTATTTTCGTTATACTGCGACGGTGGTTTCCTAAGCCTTTGTTATACTGAATTCCTTTCTCACTGTTTTCCATTCCTATTCTTACGCCGCCGTATGCTACGGCGGGCTTCGGCTAGTTTTATATAAATGAATACATAAAAATGGAAATATTTCACTGGCAAAGATTTCCAACATTAGTTTTATTTTGTATGCTTTCCTCTGTTTGGGATTTTAAAAAACCAAAACAACACCTTTTTGTTGGAAGCACTGCCCAATATTGGTATTAAGAACATAAAAGAACTTGAAGAAGATTTTCTTTTATACACTCTTACATGTTGAATGAAAAAAGATGTTTTGTTTTTTTCTCAGGTTAGAAAACGACTGAAGAATGAACCCAATGTTTGCTGCATGGCAGTCACTGATGATGCCCACCGCATTGTCTTTGGTGTAATGGAAGTCAATAAGTGAGTATTTAACCATGAATTTTTATTTTCTGTGCCATCTATTAACACTAAATGTAATGCTTACATATATTGTTCTAATGGATGCCTTTTTTGCATAACACTAAATATACTCTATTTATTCTCTAAACCCACTTTTACATAAAAATATAAGAAATTTGACAAATGAGAGAAGGCCATTTAGTACATAAAGCATGTTTGTTTAGCTAGTAGTTAAGCTGTCCAAATATCTCAACCTGATTCTTCTTAACTCAGCTAAGTATAGAGTTGTTAGCAGACGGAGCCTGCCCTGTCAGCATTATTCAATAGTCAGGAATCAGCCAAAAATGGTAAGCCAGCCCTTCACAGGGCACACTCTTATGCATGGGAACACCACAGTAACTCACACTGAACAGCACTAGAATCTCAGATGTCACTACCAGTATGTCTTTGAGCAGTCAAAGGAAACAGAAGTCGCTCCAGTCGGCTATAAACAAACACAGACACAAAAAACTGCACACATAAGGCAGCAGAGAATCAAAGCAGGGTCCAGTTGCTCTGAGGAAGCATTTTCAGCATTCTGTATGGTCATGCCTCCCAAAGTGAATTCCTGCCTGTCAGGCACCCCAAGCAAAAATGCACTAACTTCACTCTCTACCAACAGTGTGTATATGCAGTTTGCAGAATACACTGTGAAAGAAGACTCTTCAGCAGGCAAACACTGGGCCTATTAAATAACTCTGCTTTTAACACCTGTCAAGACAGACTTTTGATATTCCATATCGACAGGCTATACAAACACCAATTCTGTTTTACAAATCATTAAACTATGATGAAATTCACTTTTAGACTCACTAAATTGACGAAATGTTTGCCCATATACGTATTCTTTACAAATTACAATAACAATGCATATTACTCCGGTTTCAGTCACGGACCACGTTACTTCTTTGAGTGGGCATACAAATGTGATAGTGGTCTTCTGCTGCCCTCTAGAGGTGCTTTCTGATGCAAATAAATGCAATTGGAATTTCCAATTTGGGCATATAGTATAACCACTGTCACAGATGGTTTTTGTATGTTTAAATTCAAATTAAAAGGCATCCTAGAAACAGAAATGTTTATTTTAATAAATGTAAGGTACATTGGAGCAAATACAAGCTTCTCTACATTCTTCAATATGGTTTGCACCCACACCAGTTCTCTTGTAACAATGCGACTCCTGTCCCTTTCAAACGCAGGTGCCATGGTAGCAGAATATTAAAAGAATGTCAGGAGCTATGGAGACTGGTATATATAATATGAAAAAGAAACTAAAAAAGCATTCATCTTTATTTGTAATTCAGGAAAAATAGAAGCTAATAAACTTTTCCATAATGCTGCCATTCACAGTTAGCACTGCTATAAATCAAATTGAGAAAAAAGAAAAAAAGTCAAAACAACAAATTCTGAAATTCAAAATTGACCAATATTTTAGAATGCATCTATTGGTAGAATTAAATTAACATTTACACTGCTAGCTATAAAATTCAATTCAAGTCAGTATTTTCATATATACTGAGCTTTATGTTCAAATACTGTATACGTATAAAATATACTAAACAGTACTGCTTTGGTACTGTGTCTCTTTGGAGGATCCTTGGGTACTGCTGGTTTAACTTTGTGTCGAACGAGCAGTTGCTCATGGAATCCCAAATTACTTGCATTGTGAGGGAGCGTCAGTTACGACACTACAGCCATGGCACGATTCCCTGGGCTCGCAGCATCCTCATTGTTTAGGACCAAGCAGCTGGACCAGGCCAAGGGAACACCCACTTAATACTTGGCTAAGGCAGATAGAGGATCATTTCCAGAGGATGGGACTGGACTGCATGTCTGTCTTGTGGGATGCCAACCAGGAACCTGAGCTGTTTCATTGTGTGTTATCAATGCATGCTCCCCAACCTGACCTGACCTATTCCTAAGGCTCCTGTTGGTAATAATGTAATTCACAATAAATTAAGGTGCATTAGGTGTAGGCCAGTTGACATCGGAGAGGTACGCCACAAAAATCTGATTTATACAGAAAAAATAAACATCAGAGAGCCCACTGTCTTTGAGAAAAGCAAAGTCAAAGACTATTTAACATAGGCTAACTACACACCAACAATCTCGCTAGATATCAATTTTAGTGGAATAAAGTCTGATGTGGGACCACCCGTGATACAATTGTGTTGTGTCCTCTCCAAGGTTGCATTTCAAGGCCAGGTAGAGTGCCAAGATCAAAGTAATGGTGATGGCAGGTCCTGCTGCATGTGTTTTATGGAACTGCCACCACAGACCTTGGAGAAAAAAAAACATCAGAACAAAAAATTGTAACTGCCAATCACAGTGTTTGTCACAATTATATCATAAAAGAAAAAATAAATAAATAACATAATCCAAAAAACTCCAGCAGCGGCTCCTACAAGAGCACACTATGCTGAAATAGTATATTTACATCCTGGATTTAAATGTTAGGACTGACTGAGCCTCTCTAATCTCAGCAGCTAGATTTCTATTCACAGTCTGTAGGCCCTATAGCTAAAACAGTGGGCCTGCCACAATAGTTTCAATTCTTGAGACTGTAAGGTCTGCATCTTCAGATCACAATGTACACTCTGGGGAATTATAAACCTTTTTTTTATATATCAAAATTAGGATTTTCAAGTTGTCTATGAACGGCACACTACACGATAACGTGCAGTGAATACACTTGACTTTCATTTGCTCAGTTGTTGATGCACTTGCTGCTTCCTGAGCAGCTCTTCTTTTCTCCACCCTAATGACCGACTTCTTCTCTTCTTTCGTTGGCATCTTTTTGCGTTAAAACTGATCAAGTTAATGTTTGTGTTGCAATTGCTTAGTTCGTTTTCTTTAATTTTTCACTTAAGCTGGCACTTAAGTCTTCAATCGGTCTCAAGAATAATTTAAGATATGAAGAATTAGGGGAAGTGACGGCGAAGGTGGTAGGGATGAGAACAGCGCTCGTACACATGCGCCGCATGGCCACCCTGCTGGCTGCTGCCGAGAGTTGATTCTACAATAAAATAAAAATAAAAAGAGGAATAACCTTGGAGGTCAATCATCACCCCAAAAGCGGATAGTAGACATCACATAGTTTGTGTGTACCAAATTTCACATCAATAGTTCAAACAGTTTACGAGCTACAGGTGATTTAAAATCCTGGACAGCCAAATGAACAGCCACAGTAGAGTATTATATAAGAAGACAAACATGGACAGATGAAATGTGTACTCACCTGTTGCATGCAATTCTTTGTTGAATTCAGGGTTTGCGATGCATTCCAATTGTTTTTGGTAAGAAACTGGCTTGTCAACAGTTAGGTCAGCTGATGAAACTGTTGATTTACTGGTCAGTTTATTAAATCCCCATCTTCAACTACAGTATGGTCTAGCTAGTGATTTGAAGAATGAAACTGCATGTGCAAGCAGCCACAATGAGGTCCCTGTGTGCTGCTCCTGGAGTCATTTTCCACAACAGGGTGAAGAGTTCAATAATATGGAGGACCTTAGAGTAGAACTACTGCTTCATTTTGTTAAGATCAGATAGAGGTGGAGATTGATAGAAGGTGTACCAGAGACCATTGGGAATGACTGAGCGACAGACCCAGGACCACTTTAAAGATTATACAGTACATGTATCTGCCTGTTGTCCTAGGACTATCTGGATATTCCCTGGGAATGGCTGGGATTTAGTTGTTGGAGATGGAAAAATTGGTCATCTCAGCTATCTCAATGTGTTGCTACCAGAGTGTCAACAGGAAATGCAGAATGGAATAAAATGACGACAATGTGGTACTAAGGACTAAAACCAGAACTCACAGTCACATTTCTAGTCTGTTTATAATTCTAACTTATGAGAATTTCAGTTACATTAAATAAAAAGGAGGAGATCCAGACAGGGTACACAAGAAATATATTCAGTGTCTCAAAAAACAGCATGCTGCAATGCCTTTGTCTTGTGACTTGCTGTTGGAAACCCTGAGTAACATTTCCTCTGTTGATGTAATCATATTGATCTTGGCAATAAGAACTCTTGAATCTTTTATGCAAGATGAAACAAAGAGGAATTTGCAATCTCCCGGTCTACAAAATAATTGATTTTAAGTCAAAGATAAATAATTTGGGGACCTGCATTACCTTCACAAATTAAGAAACCTTAAAATTTATTGTTGAGTCAATCATACTCTGTGTAGAGTAAGGCAGAGTATTAACCCACTTTTTTATTGGCTTTTTGACAGACTTATACAGGCTGAGCCGCTTAATTTACTGAATGTCAACTCATTCCAATGCTCTTAAAACACAGTCAGAGTAACAATAAAACAACCTAAAGATTCAGCCATAAGATGAGCGTCATCTTTAAGGACAGAAAATATAAAAGCGGACTGGAGGTGAGGAAAGCTCCTCAAAATGAGAGAATCTGAAAAGCAGGCTTTAAGGGAACGTACTCAAGACAGGATGCCCGCTGGGCAAGACAGGTTCAGTCACACAAGGATACTGAGAAAAGATGCTGAAAGTACTTGAAGGGCAAGAAACATCAAATATTTTAAAATTTATTATATTACATGTCTTTGACATGTAATGTGGCTAGTATTATATAACATACAGTATGTACTCCTTAATACATTATCTTTAAATATACTTGAAATATTAAGAATATAATACATATAGTCCAGGTGATTTTTTTGATTTATGTTTGACTTAAAAATTGTTGGGTAACAAGGAGAAAAGCCCTGAAATGTGTGGTCTTCATTTTAGTCTTTACAAAAGCTAAAATTTCAATGAGGATGTGTAGCTGATAAATTGTTAATAAAAATAAAATACACTTAGAATATACTTGAGACATGGTTTTATGTCTATATGTCCTGTTTTTGAATTCCTAGCTTCTTTCTTCTACCCCTAGATATGGTCATAAAAATAATTTGGGTTGATTTTCCAAACATGCTGCTCTCTTATATTTCAGTAAAAGACTTACACCTATCCTTTCTGTGTTTTTCCCCTGTTCTTTCCTGGGCTTTCTCATCATGCTGCTTTAATTCTATGATATGGGCACAATGAATTGGAAACTTCACCTCTTCTTACTGCTAGTATTTGTTTGCCATGCTGAAGCCACAGAGCTTTAAATATGTTCAGATTCCTAAGCATGCTATATTTTATTCCAATAATACTGGAAATGCAGGGCAGAGACTTTGATTTACTACAAACTTAATGAGATGTTGCTGCTTCACTTGTTGGCTACTTATAGTATTTCACTACAGATTGAACTAGAGATGACTGAATATTATTGTGCATAAAGTTTTTGTTGTACCAGAGTGATTTTATATTCTTCATAACACAAAAGCAAATTTAAAAATGGAATGTTAGGCAAATTTGCTTTCTCCACAAAAAGAACCTACTTCATTGCACAGAGATCCAGTGCAATTTTCAAAGTTAAAGTAAAATAACATTTCTTGATTGTCACTATAATATTTCTTTAACTCTATTGCTTGTGTGAGTGGTCACTGGACATGGTGACCATTTACAAGCAGTTTTTAATCATCCTGGTCTGGCATAATTTTGGAAAAGGTTAGGGCTCAATATAGCAAAGAATATACCCTGTCTTGATTTATTTTACAGAGTCACGTGACCAAAAAAGCACAATAATGGATGTGTTTAAGAAAGTAAAAAATCTGGAGTGTTCTCCATTAGACTTTCTCGTACACAGTACATAATAATTGTATGAATACGTCAACTTGTGAAAATAAACATGTACCTATTCAAATTTCAAGTTTATTTGATAGTTCTTTTACCTGATTAGATAAATTTCCAATTATGGTGTTATTTTGTGTTTGTACCATTTAATTTCTTTGCATTATTGATAAGTTAAATGACAGTTAAAAATAATACTACAAAATAATAACAGTTAAAAATAATACTATAATAAACTATTACTAAATAAGATGAATAATTAGATATTCCTAAAATTATACATTATTCTAGGCCTGTCTTTAACTCTTTTATTCTGTTTATATGAAAAATCAGAGCGTAAATGTGTATGCAACTAATTAATTTTCTTCTGCCTTTGCAATGCTGTTTACTTTTTAACTCTCATTTTAAAAAAAAAATTAAATGTAGGTAATAAAAAATAGTTCAGGCAATCCAAAAATACAGAAAACAAGGAGAAATGCCAAATAATTCACAAACAGTACAAAACTGATGAAAGATCAAAACATATTTGAAATACAATTCGTGTTATTAAACATAAGGACAAAGAAATCAATTCATAGCGCAGATTAGAAAGGTAGAGTATGTAAATTTCAAAATTTTAAATTTTAAAGAATATTTATACTTTAATTAAAAATGATCTCTTACTGAAAAAATTGTAAAACAATGACTTTGATCATAATATAATTTATTAAATTAGTTCAAACAACCACCGTAATTACCAATAAAATAAATTTCTTTCTTTGACAAAATAACGTGTAACAATGAAAAGCAAACTTACCAACTCTTCATATGTAGCCAATCATATGTGATAAGTATTGAACACAAATACTTACTAACACTAAGTTGCATAATTTCACCAAAGAATTAATAGCTTTTCATGGAAATTCAGAACCAGCACAATGAAGAACATTTCACAAACACTATTAAATCACTAAAAGTACTGTATTTTAAGCAAAAAAAACAAGAAAAACAAACTTTTATTATAGCAAATATGCCACAATGATCCATACCAAACGTCGGAAGTATACTTCCGTATACTTCCGTATACTAACTATAGTTAGTTATTTTCTTAAGGTCATTGATGAGTGCGAATTTGCCAGTCTTTTGTAAAGCACCACATTGAAAAAATAAAAAATATGGATTGTTCTTCACTCAACTTTCCTTATACCCTGTTCAGGTAAAGTAGATACCACTTCCAGTTCTCCAATTATAATGAAACTTCATATCTGTGTGTTTCTGACAAAATTTTAATCACTTATTTTTGTTTATAATGCAGGTTTATATGGCAAAAAACTATTTCCGGTAATCCGATCAAACTGAAAT
Source organism: Polypterus bichir lapradei (assembly GCA_026402145.1). Classification (NCBI taxonomy): domain Eukaryota; kingdom Metazoa; phylum Chordata; class Cladistia; order Polypteriformes; family Polypteridae; genus Polypterus; species Polypterus bichir. The sequence continues at coordinate 11,992,942 of JANRMT010062821.1, read as the reverse complement.
TTCAAATCTGATTGTTTTTGTGGTCAGTAATATACCACTTACAGTCACCTGATCAAGGTCAAATTTTAATAAGTAATGACCATAAAAAATGTAAATTATTTATCTCTATTTATATAATGGAAGTAATGCATATGAAATAGTGCTGATACCTGATAAGATATCATTTCCAGTTATCCGATTAAGGTGAAGTTCTGCATTTATGTGTTTCTTAACCTAACTAACGACAATACAAAATTTCAATTATTTTTCTCTTCTTATAATGCAATTTAATATGAAAAACTACTATACAAAATTTTTATTAATTGTTTACTGAAATTATGTACCAGTTTATTTGAAATATTCTGAAATTACGTATGTTGCCCAAAAGTTCAGAGAAAACTAACATTTTTATATAACACCCATATCCCAAACTTCATTTATCTAGCTCAAAGCATTCTCGTTATCATGTTTCCATACACACACACACATAATTGCAAAAATTGTCAAAATATGTTAAGGAGAACAGGAATTATGGAGATTCATTAAAATCTCGTGGTCAGATTTTGTTACGATTACTATACTATCTCTATATTATTACAAATATGAGAAACTAAAAAGAAAAGCTGAGTAACATGTTGGCAAGTTATTGTCATGTCAATAAGCCAAACTGGATTTGTCTTGGGTCCCGAGTACAATGAAATGCTTACTTGCATGCATGTTTCTCACCTGTTAGTGACAGTAATACAATTTCAACAGCAGGGACAAAAGACAATGAACACAACACCATACCTTGAATCCACAATATATATTGGATCAGTGGAGCAATATTTTATGCTATTACCTAACTGCTAAAAGTGCCTTCCCTCAGGGTTAATAAAGTTTACCCAAACTTAAATATATACAAGACTGCCAACACATTTCAGAAAAATGAATTCCATAAACTGACACAAGTGAAATTATGGCTAAAATAATGCTGCATATTCAATCCATATTTAATACATTCATACTGAAATACTGTAATAAGTGAAGATAATGTAACAAAAATACCCACATTATTATGTACACTATTTTTGCCTGCTAAGACAACATAAATACAGAGTTGGGCTAAACATAAACAGGGGTATGTGTACGTCACGGAACTGGCACCAAACAGCAGTGCCCATGGCTTCCACTGTTCTTCCCTTTGTGTGCACACTGTTATTAAAATGAGTGTATTTTACCGCATTGTGTGTGTGACAGAGTTAAGAAGCAGGCCCTATAAATATCAATCAGTTTTGAATCCTGCTAGCAGTGAAGCAGACTTGCACAGTTCGCAAACATAAATCTGATAATATATTAATAAAGGACACTTTTTTAAAAAGAACATCCTGTATCCAGAGTTTAATTAAACTAATTTAAGTAGAAATGCTAAACAATTTGAAACAGTTTTACTGAAGCAAGAAAATCTGTCAAACATATAAGAGTTTTTTTTAAACAATATCAATTTATGCATTTTAAGAAATAAATCACAATGAGTAAATTGCAAGTAAATGAGACATTTAAATATCTTATTCAAATCAGATATCTTATTACAGTGTGGGACAGTGGCGAGAGTATTGACAATAATGACCTAAATAAGAATAATAGGTCAGGAATAAACCTACAGTATATCTGATCCAGGAGAATTAAAAGTACTCTTTCTTGTTTTTCTAAAAAGGCTTAAAGTCTGGGATCCATTTAAGAAACAACACAAAACAATCCCTGGATATGAAAACCTCAGACTTGGAGTCAAAAGCCAACTGCACTTGACAGATGAAGGCGCAAAAGTCATTCTGCTTGCAGGTGGGTGAAAGTCTTCATGATAAAAATATTAATAGATCTGAAATTACAGATGCATCGATGTAATACAGATTCTATTATTTCTGTTTCATTTAATAGCCTGAGAAAACTATGCATGTAGCTTGCCCTATTCACTTAATATGAAGCCAGTTGCTATTTTCAATTTATACTTGGACTTCCTCTTGTATGTTAATTTTCTGCCTTTCCCTTTCTCTTGCATTTTTAATGAATAGTATCTTCTGTTTGAATTCTATGAACAGAAATTACCGTGTATACTCGCATATAATTTGGGTCTTGAAACCTGAAAAATCGATAATAAAATCAGACCCCGCCTTATACACCCGTTCAAAAATGCAACACTTAATCTTGCCTCCTCCAATCTCGCACCAGTTTCTCAGAGACATCGAATTTTGTTGCAGCAGCACAGTTACCAATTTCTTTCACCAGTTTAACGACTTTTCTTCTGCTCAGACACTCCATCGTAGATAAGGGATGCTTTTACGATAAAGGCGTATGAGGGTGTGAGATACAAAAACACAAAACAGTGCAAACGTCGTTTTAGAATAATTCGGGTATTACTGTATGGTCATGTAGGCACAATACATAGGAAAAAAAGGCATTGTGCTCCGTGGTTACTCTCTCAGGTGGGCGTTAGCATATCATAATCTCTTGGACCAATAGTGGGAGTTTTCCGCATTCGACTTACACAACCAACATTGTAAAATACTGGAAATTATATGCGGGAGAACTTAAACGCGAGTATATACAGTAATTGTTCATTTTGCGCAATAATACTTTTAGAGTATTTTGCGTCCATTATCAGACACACTATGTGTAATAACAGAACATTTAATGTGAGTAAACTCTATATTTTAACTCAGTCTTTAGAATCAAAACTAATTTAAGTTTGTATTTACTCTTTGGACAACATGTTCTGTTTAATAAAGGATATAGAATTTTAATCCAAAGCTACTGTAAAGATCTTTTTTGCAAAATATTATATTCACTTACAAAAGCAAATAATACTGAAATAACTATTTCTTTTTTTACTAAGTGTAACAAATCCAGGGATAGCTGCTGTCTTGTACCCACTGCTGCAGGGATAGGTTGCAGTTCCCTGAAATCTGACATGCTAAAGGAATTTATAAATATTAAATGAAGAGTCAGGACAAGTTAACACCTCTGAGACACTTCTTCCAGCTGTCAGTGTAAATAAACTTGCTGTGTTGTATTACCAGGCCTCAAGAACACAGAGACAAATAGTTTTTTCATGCATACATATATATATAATATTATATTGTGAGTGTACAAATGGGGTTGAGCACACTATCAAACCTGCCAAGCTTCTTGTAAGATGCCTTTTAGCTTGCAGGACAGAGTTTAAAACAGCCAAGGTATTTAGAGAACCTTGCAATAGGAGCAATGCAGGCAAGTTTTATTTCACATGTATTTTCATATTGTACAGAATATTTATATTGTTGTATTACCTATTTTGTTTTGTGTTGTTTTAGAGGTAATTTTGTTAGTTTTAGACT